>CM057337.1:68199023-68799023 GCA_030015575.1 Agapanthus africanus | reverse complement strand
ATCCCGAAGACCAGAAGCATACCGCTTTCCGGACCCCATTGGGTATATTCTGCTACAAAGTGATGCTTTTCGGTCTGAAGAACGCCGGCGCTACCTATCGGAGGGCCATGACGAAGATTTTCAATGACCTCATACATGAAATCGTTGAATTCTATATCGACGACCTCGTGGTTAAAAGCAAATCGCACAAGGAACATTGGCAGCATTTGAAGATAGTGTTCCAACGTCATCGGAAATACAACTTGAAGATGAACCCTATCAAATGCACGTTCGGAGTTTTCTCGGGCAAATTCTTAGGATTCATCGTACGACACCGGGGCATCAAAATAGACCCGTCGAAGATCAAGGCGATTATGGAAATGCCTCCGTCGAGAACTCTCAAACAACTGCGGTCTCTCCAAGGAAAGTTCGCATATATTTGACGGTTCATAGCCAATCTCTCCGGCAAGTGCCGCCCCTACGGTCATTTAGTGAAGAAGGGAACCCCGTTCATTTGGGATCGCAAATGCCAAAGTGCACTGGACGAAATCAAGCAATACCTACAGAATCCTCCGGTGTTAACCGCTCCGGTCAAGAGAAAGCCTCTCATTCTGTATACAACCGCCCTTGAGGGTTCTCTAGGCGCATTATGGGCACAAGAAAACGACCAAGGGAAGGAGAGAGCCCTCTACTATTTGAGTTGAGTCCTATTGAAAAATACTGCCTGGCGTTGATCTTCGCGATAACGAAGCTCAGGCACTATGCGTTGGCGCATGAGGTCCATATTGTATCGAAAGTGGATCCACTCAAGTATTTGATGTCAAGAGCCATACTAACAGGACGGATAGCTAAATGGGCCCTACTCTTAATGGAATTCTCAGTGACATACCGACCTCTCAAGGCAGTGAAAAGCCAGGCCATCGCCGACTTTCTCGCTGAGCATCCAATACCTGCCGACTCTCTCTTAAATTGTGAATTGCCAGATGAGCACGTGTTTGACACGATCGATGGGGAGAAAGGAAAGAGTGACACCCAATGGGAACTCTATTTCGACGGGGCATCTTCCATGAAGAAGCGAGAGCATAGCACCCCCATAGTTAAATCTGGGGTGGGCCTCATCTTCGTGACTTCACAAGGAGGGATAATGCGCTTTGCCTTTTCCTTGACAGAGCCGAGGACAAACAATGAAACCAAATATGAAGCTTTGATAGCAGGTTTTGAGATCGCTGTCGACATGGAAATCGAAAACCTCCTCATATTCGGAGACTCCCAGCTGGTCGTTAGTCAAGTAAATGGCGACTATCAAACGTGCAAACCAGAGTTGGTAAAGTACGGTGAGAGAGTGCAATAACTGCTTCCTCAAATTTCCTCCTACGCCATGGAAAGCATACCGCGCGTGGAAAATAGCTAGGCGGATGCATTAGCCAAGCTCGCTAAAGAACTGGCTGACGAGAACCTCGATGACGTAAGGATCGTTGTGCAAAGCCGTCGGGTTCTTGCACCGGCAGAAATATCTCCCGAGTTGTCCGAAGAAAAGGGAGCGACCAAGCCGACGACCTTACAAATAAAGGACCAGGAAATGGCTAAGGATTGGAGAGAAGTCTTTATAGACTACTTCAAATCCCGTCGGACACCTGAAGATGCATCCTCAAGACATCAGCTCATGAAACGAGCTCTATCCTTTGCTTTCGTCAATGACACTCAATATAAGAGATCATTTGATTCTCTATGGCTAAGATACCTGGGACCTGAAGAAGCAAGGAGAGTCGTTCAAGAAACTCACGACGGACTTTGCGGTTCTCACCAAGCCGGGCCAAAGATGAAGCTGAAGATAAAAAAGATGGGCTACTATTAGCCCATAATGATCCAAGATTGCTTTGAATACGCGAAGCAGTGCCACTCGTGCCAGATTCATGGGGACTTTATCCACCAGCATCGAAATCTGCTACATTCGACAGTGGCTAGCTGGTCGTTCGAAATGTGGGGAACTGACATAATCGGGCCCATTGACCCAGTATCGTCCAGAGGACATCGGTTCATACTAGCAATAACTGATTACTTCTCCAAGTAGGCAGAAGCAGTACCACTAAGAGAAGTGAAGACGGAGAACATTCTCCAATTCTTCAAGACACACGTCATCTATCGGTTCAGTACTCTGTGACGGATTATCTCCGATAACGGGCCGGCCTACAGAAGCCACAAAATCAGCCGCTTCGCACAACAACATAATATAGACTGGAGATACTCTTCGGTCTACAATCCCCGAGCTAATGGTCTGGCTGAGGCTTTCAACAAGACCTTGACGAAGATCGTGAAAAAGATGGTATCCAAAAATAAAAAGGACTGGCACGAGAGACCGCATGAAGCTCTCTCGGCATATCGAACTACGTTCAAAAGGGCCACAAACACAACGCCGTATGCATTGGTATTCGGCACTGAAGCAGTACTCCCCTTGGAGATAGAGCTACCCTCCTTACGAGTAGCAGTTCATTACGAGCTAACGGACAAAGAGAATGCTCATCTTTGGCTTGAGGAACTCGACGCCCTTGACGAAACCCGGCTTATAGCGCAGCAAAATTTGGTAGCTTACAAAGCAAAGATGACGCACTCATATAAGAGATTGACTAGGCCGAGAACATTTCGCCAAGGCGAACTCGTGCTAGTGGTCAAGAGACCTATAATCTCCAATCGTGCCAAACGGGGGAAATTCGAGCCGAACTATGAAGGCCCGTACATCATAGACAAAGTCTACCAGGGTGAGGGTTACTTCCTCATGGATATGCATGGCGAAAGACCCTTCAGGACAGAAAACGACCATTTGTTAAAGAAATACTATGCCTGACTGAGACGTCTATAAACTACTATGGACCGCAGCATCCCAAGGCCGACGCAAAAAATAAACAAAAAAAGAAAAAAAAAGAAAAAAACCGGTACGTCCATAAGCGAGATGGGCACGGGTGAAAACCCGAAAGGGCTCCGTGAGTAAAAACAGCAGGGCTACCGGCGAGTTTGTGAAAACCCGAAAGGGCGCAATCTCGTTAAAAGACACCTGCAAGGTCCTCTCGACCTTGTAAGGAGAAAATACCTGCGTGAGATCCTTACAACTCACAAGGGAGCAACACACTTAGGGATCCCCACGATTCCTAAGGAGAAGTTACACTTATGAGATACTCACGACTCGTAAGGAAAATTCCCCTTTGAGACCCTCACAGCTCATAGGATTCAAAAGCCTTAAGTTACAGAGATCTTAACATGTTCTTAAGCCATCACAACCCACAGACCGCCCTACAAGCAGTTCAATATTGACCCTTGTATACAATCCACGGGCACGAATAAACATTTCCCTAACAGAGTCCCACCAGCGACTAAGAATATGCTCACACGGTGAACAAACACTTGTAGGTCCACTCGACTTGCAAGGAGAAAACACCCTTGTAAGATCCTTACGACTTATAAGAGAACACACGCTTAAGAATCCTCATGATTCTTAAGGAAAAAACGCACCTATGAGATCCTCACGACTCGTAGAGAGAAACACCTTTATGAGACCCTTACGGCTTATGAAGTCAAAAGCCTTAGTCGACAGGATTCTAACCCTGTTTGCTAATCCATCTTTGTTTAAATCGACAAAGAGAGATGATGATTCGCTCCTGGCAATATCCAAGTTGTAGCGATGCTGATGCCTAAATCGATATCAAATTCCAAGTCCTTTCACGGCAAATGATGATTCGCTCCTGACAATATTCCAGTCCCAGCGATGCTGATGCTAAGATTGGCACCAGATTCCAAGTTCTACACTCGCGATAAAAATCAGCAAGCCAAAAGTGCATAAGAAATAGCCGAAATGATGGGGAAACTTGCAACAAAATCAGCAAGTAGAAATATATGCATACAAAAATAGCCGAAATGGTTGAGCAACTCGTAATAAAAAACAGCGAGCAAAAAGAAAAAATAGCCGAAATGATTGGGCACCGTGAAAAATAGCCAAAATGATTGGGCAGTCGCGACTTTCGCGATACAAAAAACTGAAATGATAGAGCATCGTGGAAAGAAAAAAATACATATAACATGAAACTTTTGCCCTACAGGTGAGATCACATCGATCCCTGTATACAATCCAGGGGCACAAACAAAAAGGGAACCATATCAACCCACCAGGCTCCATCAGAAAGAGAGCCAAGTCTCGATAGCAACATATACAACCTAGAGATCAACAATGGTGTTCCTTCTCGTTCCAACCAGAAGCAGATATGACGTCAACAAACGGAGCCATGGCAAAGTCCCCTAGTTCTAAATCTCGAAGGTTCACAGACAGCCTAGAGAATATCTCGGAGCCACGGCAGAGTCCCTAGTTCCAAGTCTCGACGGCCACATCTACATCATGGAGACCCACAATAGCGTTCCTCCTCATTCCAGCAGGATTCGGACGCGACAATCAATCTCAGAGTCACGGCAGAGTCCCTAGTTCCAAGTCTCGACGGCCACATCTACAGCCTGGAGACCCACGGCAGCGTTCCTCCTCATTCCAGAAGGATTCAGACGCGACAATCAACCTCGGAGCCATGGCAAAGTCTCTGGTTCCAAATCTCGATGGTTCACATACAACCTAGAGACCACCCCGATATTCGTCTCGTTACAGCAGACGCAACGTCAGCAAAGCGGAGCCATGGCAAAGCCCCCAGTTCCAAATCTCGAAGGGTCACAGACAGCCTAGAGACTATCTTGGAACTACGGCAGAGTCCCTAGTTCCAACTCTCGACGTCCACATCTACAGCCTGGAGACCCACAACAGCGTTCTTCTTCATTCCAGCAGGATACGGACGCGACATCCACCAATCGGAGCCATGGCAAAGTCCCTAGTTCCAAAACTCGACGGTTCACAGACAACCTAGAGACCACTTCGACATTCGTCTCATTACAGCAGACGCAACGTCAGCAAAGCGGAGCCATAGCAAAGTCCCTAGTTCCAGGACTCGGCAGTGCACAGACAACCGAGAGTCGATCCTGACCCCATATGGCTAAAGTCAATCCTGACCCCGTATGGCTAAAGTCAATCCTGACCCCGTATGGCTAAAGTCAATCCTGACCCCGTATGGACAAATTCAATCCTGACACCGTATGGCTAAAGTCAATCCTGACCCCATATGGCCAAAGTCAATCCTGACCCCATATGGCTAAAGTCAAACCTGACCCCATATGGCCAAAGTCAACCCCTGACCCTGTATGGCTAAAGTCAATCCTAACCCCAAATAGCCAAAGTCAATCCTGACCCCGTATGGCTAACGTCAATCCTGACCCCATATGGCCAAAGTCAACCCCTAACCCCGTATGGCTAAAGTCAATCCTGACCCCATATAGCCAAAGTCAACCCCTGACCCCGTATGGCTAAAGTCAATTCTGACCCTATATGGCTAAAGTAAACCCCCCGACCCTGTAGAACACGGCCATAGTCAATCCTGACCCTGTGGAAAACGGCCAAAGTCAACCCTCGACCTCCCAGTCAAAGCAATGCTTTGATTCAGGAGCAAGTCAACTCATCAATCACTTACGAGTCCTCTCGACTTGTAAGGAAGAAAATTCCCTTGTGAGATCCTTACGACTCTCAAGAGAAAAGCACACTTACGAATCCTCACGATTCCTAAGAAGAAAATACACCTACGAGATCCTCTCGACTCGTAGGGAGAAAAGTCTTTGTGAGACCCTCACGGCTCATAAAGTTGCAAAGTCTTCGGTGGAAGATCCTAACCCTGTTTCCTAAGCCATCACCACCCTACAAAGAGTCCAAGATGGACAGCTACATACTATCTACAGGCTATACTTGCTAAAATCACATGGCAACAACACAGCAAAGAGAAGAAAGCAACAGTGGGAGAAGAAAAAAAATGTGTATCTTTTATTCATGAATTCAATTGAGTACAAGACGAATCATATAAAAGAATAAAAAATGGATACATGTTATTCAAATATTATAAATGTTTAATTGATACAAAAGCAGCTACTGAGAAGGAGGCATTTTCAATAAGTCAGCCAGTTGCTCGCGCGCTCCTCTCAGCTCCTTTTCATGGTCAGCCGCTACGGCTAGCTCTGCTTTGACTCGAGCCCGTTGCTCCGAGCCAGACGGAAGTTTCTCATCGTTTTCCCGTTGAGCAACTTCGCGATTCCGTGTAACCCGCTCCAGAAGGTTGAGCTTTTGCCTTAGTGCTAGTCCGTCCGAAATGCATTGTCGCAAATTGTCAAAAGACAGCCCTCAATTGCGCAGCGTTTGCTTCAACTTGGGCACACAGCCGGGCGGATTCACATGAAGCCTCCTCACATTCCTTTCGCCTCAAGGTCGCTTCTTGTTCGAAATGGCGGAAGAAAGGAACGCTCTGCTCAGCGCATACAGCCCGCTGGGAGTTCAAAGCCAACATTTCCGGAGCAGGACGCTTGAGATCAATCTTATATAAACATGCCTCGATCTTCCTACAGTGATTAACCTAAGACTCAATAACACCCTCGCTGTGGAAGTTTGCGAGCATCTCCAGCATGAGATTAACCTCAGCAGCAAAATCCGCAGCAGATGCAAAAGCCTCGGCGTCAAGATCCTCGACGAAATCACTTAACATTCGCAGGCTATTCGCGGCACCCCTAGAAGATGGGCGTTTAACAAAGGGCCCTGCCGGCATTAAAATTCGAGACTCGAAGGGAGCTGGAGTCGGTGCGACCGCTGCAAAACAAATTATAGTCAGATGTCGGCTCAAGAAATAAAGAAAATAAACGAACAATAGAGTCTACTATACCGGCTGCAACAGGGGGCAGAGCTGGGAGTACTAGTGGCGCGACGATACCCTCGTCTCCTCCTTCAATTTGTAAGGCTACAAGTAATACAAAGATGAATTAACAATGACTTGGCTGCCCATTGAAGAAAGGAAAAGACGTCGTAAAAAAAACTATACTCACCGGCACCGGCAGGCAAAGCGATTTCCGACTGAAAGGAGAAGTGCGGGTTCAAAACTTGATACAGATGATCAAAAAGAACTCCTGCAAGATTACGACGATACATGGTCAATACACGAAATATGTTGTCCCTGATCTAAATTAATCGCAAACCCATACCTTCCAGCATTTGAGAGGATATAAGAGGAGACGAAGGGACAGCGACTGTCAGAGCGGCAGCTGATGATACTTCTTCAGATGGCACAACCTCAGCGCTCACCAAACCTATACTCGAAAGGAACGAAATGTCATTAAAAGGGACCCAAAGGGATTGCAAAATGAAAAGAATGCAGCAATCTGAGACCTACCAAACTGGTCATCAACCAAAACTACAACAGAAGCATCACCGAGCGTCGCGACTTCTTCGGTCTCATTTGGGGGGACAGTTTCGGCACCAGTGGCTTCATCCCTCGATTCTACGAGAGCCGTCGTGACACTCGCAATGTCGGGCAATGGCAGGGAACCGCAAGGGGAAAGAGTAGCAATTGGCGCAGTCCTAGACTCATGAAAAAGAGTGGCCACTTCAGGATTGGTGGTTGCCGTTATCTCATTTGCTGCCTCATCGCCAAGACTTAGCCCTGCAGGATACGATATATGAGAATTTTAAGATCAAATTCTAATAAAAAGACCCAGTATTATATTACCTTGAGGCGGCTTTTCGATTGCCTCCCAAGCCGTGCGCAAAACCTGTCTACGAACGGTAGACAAGGCGGCTGGAGCATCTTCGGAGGAAATAGTGACGGATGGAATGGTGCTTGAGCCTGCACCTATAGCTAAAGCGGCATCATGTTCCTTAGTTGCCCCCTTTCTACGCTTCTTGTCGGCCTTGGTAGAGAGAAGTGACCTCCTCAAAACCTCCGTCAAGGAGATGTCATCGTCCGAACCAAGTTCTGCCTCTGGAACCTCTACGGCATCCGTCATCGGCTGTTTGAGCGAAGCTTCTTTCGGCAATACTGGGGAGCTGGGACTTCGGTAGACGGCCTTGGGAGCGTCGCCGCGTCACCACTCACGATCGACATTGCACTTAGGATAACCTGAGTCAAGGTAGTCCCTGCAATAAGATGGAAAAGAAGAGTTAGTTTGCCCATACAAACGGGAATTAAGGCACAGTGAGCCGAAATGTACCAATGCCCAAGGAAGCACGAAGCTTTTCCTCCTCTTCGAAAGTCTTGAGAGAAGCCGCGAGAGCTTCTTCAGTGGAGATGTCTGTTGAAGAAGAAGTGTTAGTCAAAGCATGATAATAAAATCGTAACAGCGAAAAGATACGACTGAATTCTACCTGAATGTGCAAGCGTGACCAGTCTTTCTTTGTGGCTAGCTAATCGCTACGAAGCTACAATAGCAGCCTCTAGATCAGTATCATCTGGCGCCATGAATAAGCTTTCATTGGTCCCGTAATCACTTATGCCCTCGCTGTAAGGAGCATGAGGCTCCTGGCCGAATACAACGTCTGCAGAGAGTATTGATTTCTTTCTCTTCTGCGAGCGAGTGCCGGTAGCCGCTAGCACAAGCTTACGCTTGGTGGGCAACTTTGGACGTCGAGTTCCAATCTCCGCACCTACCCCAGACTCAGGAGACGCTGCGACTACCTACCGCTTTTTCGGGCACACGGGGAAGGGGCAGCTCAGGCATCTCACATGGTACTACAACCGCACCAACCTCTCTCAAAGGAGGACGAACGACGGTCCGTTGCTTCAAAGGAATAGCTGGATTACCAGCAGGGGATGCACCCTTACGATCAAGCAACAACTTCTTTTCCTCCCTGATGACGGCACCCATCGCGTGCTGGTACCAAGCCATGTACATGTTCAACACCTTCGGGACGCAGCCTAGCTCAATGATAAAGAAGTTAGACCCGGTGTTGAGCCTCATGAAATGGTGTAGCGCGTTGCGGATGCCTTCTTTTGTGGCAATCGGCTCAGCTAGAAAGGCCTCGAGCGGAACACCCTAATTATAGCCAGAATGTTGGGCAAAATGATGCGGGTTGTATCTCATAAACAATGCCACATCATTCTGCTTAAACACCAGAAAGCCCGACCTGATTGAATACAGATGAAGAATCTCTCGAGCTTTCAAGGTAGAGGCGCCGTCTTTAAAGGTGTCCCGCAGCGGCTGCATCGTCTTTGCAGATTCTTTACCGATATGTAAGACCTTATCAATGAAGGTCATGCCAACCTCGACGGTATGCGGGCGAAGGAGTAAGCTGCGAGCCTCTCGCGGAGTCGGTTCCAAAATGGAAGCGTCAACTAGCCGCAGCAGGCGAGGAAAGTTATATCTTTCATAAAAAGGGGGCCTTTTGTGAACTCCAAAGGCGCTAAGCAAATGTAACTCGAGCCACGAGGTGAAATAATGTATCGAGAAGTTTACGGTCTGCTCCCCGGTTGGGTAATATCTGCCGCTAGGCTGAGGCCGTGATACAAATGGGCTAACCCAGCGACCCCGACGGCCACTTTCACCCCAATAACCATTCGGTGAGCTGGGTAGAATACGGACGGCCTCATACGGCGAGGGTGCATTGGAAGCGCAAACCAGCTTAGCCATAGCCCGAGAAACCCCAAAAAGAACGCTTCTTTGTCGATCCCAGGAGTTGCACGCTCTGCAAAAGAGACGACCGGAGTGTCAGGGAGAAAGAAACTCTTCTGATCCGCCTCCGCCGTCGGCAGGTTGCCCAAGCCTAAGCCAAAAAGATCGTCGAGTTTGGCGAATTTCGCGGCTTCCTTCGACAGGACTTCCGGGCGGAGAAAACGAGCGATGAAATCTGTGAAATTAACCCCATGGCTCCCAGATTCAAGAAATAAGCCCTCGTAGATATTCAACACCTTAATCAAACTTGGGGATTGATGTTGAATGGCATTTTCCGGGGTAAGGCCCATCATCACCGACCTGGCAGCAAAGACGTACTCATCATGAGGAAGTAGTTCCTCATAATGCTCCCCTCTGACAGGCAATCCAGAGATCTCTGCGAACTCCTCTAGAAAGATTGAGACTTCCCGATCCAACAAAAGGAAGGTGTGAGTTGGAACGTTCCATTGTTCCAAAAAGGCTTTTACCCACCATGTAGGAGGCGTGGAGTACTGAAAGAGAGAAACGTAAATCGCGAGATACAATCCGAGCCTCAGCAACTGCAACCTATTAGCGGAAAAAATGTACCGGGCCCGCTGCAAATATCCGGCTGGGTGACGGGGAGTTAATCCTATGTTATAAGGCTGTCCCCTAGGGTGCGACTCACCTTGACATATACGTCGCCCCAAGATATCCAACGCTATTGGAGGCTGTACGGGTATCGCAGCTAAAGAAGGCTGAAGGAGACCATCTGAAGTCGAATTGACCTCCTCCACAGTGTAGTTCACTAGGGGTAGATTGGCGTAAGAGATCGCTGAAATAGGCTCCGAGGGTGTTGCGCAAGAAAAGCTCCGTCGGCCCGTGATAATTTGATTATACCATGTTCCCCATAGATGAAGATTCTTGTGCTCTAGGTCGTGATCTTTTATCAGCGCGAAGACTTCCCTATCCACAGGCGCTTCGGGGAATCCGCCTTCCGAACGGACGAACGGGAAAGAAGTGTCGAAAGACATAGTACCTGCGCGGAAAAGAACAAGATTTTCAGCCGTCAATACTACGGTTTAAGTTCTATCACTAGGTACTTTAAGTTCGTACCGCACTGCAATGCAGTGAAAAGGGACCAAAGGGGACCCACTCAATCTAAATAACAGTTCATCATTAATAAAACAGTCTCATCATTTGATGAGACTGAATGAGGAAATCCTCAAAGGATTCTCATTTAATGAGGGCCCCTCGGGCCAAGGAGTAAATCTCCCGTTGAGAGCAGCGCTCTACAACAGAGTGCCATCTGTCAACTCTGATGATGAAAGGAATAAAATTCCTCAAAAAAATTCTGAAGAGCCATACTCTGTAAAGATGATGGAATAATCCATCAGAAAAATTAAAGTAAAGTTTTTAATTCTGAGATCTTCAAGATCTATGAACAAACACTAAGAGTTCTTCATGGAAGATGAGCAGTATTCCAGTTCATGGGTTAAAATCGCCCTAAAAAAGATTATACTTTTAAGATCTATGATCTAAACATGAACATGGCTCTATTAATGGGTAAAACCCTAAAAATATTTTAAGATCTATGATCTAAAGATGAGCATGGCTCTGTCAATGGATAAAACCCTAAAAATATTTTTAGATCTATGATGTGAGAAGAGCAAAACTCTATTAATAAGTCCAGATCTTACCAAGAAATTGGGCAGGGTTTTGACTCTTAAGAATTCTTAAGACAAAGAGTTATGCTCTAAAGGAGAATTAATTCTCAGAAAACAAGAAAGAAGATGAACAGAGATCATCTTTAGGGCCAGAGGCCCTATTTATAGGCACTGAGAGCCGTTTCAATTTCTAAGTTGATCTAAGGGCGCAGATGCTGCCACCGCTGCACTCACGTGTATGCCATGTGAGCGCAACGGTGGGGGGCATTTGTTTCCCCAAATCAGAGCAAAACTCTGTTTAAATTTTCAAAATTTGAAATAAAACGGCGCTTCATAAAAGCGCCAGCAAGCAGCGCTCACGTGCAGAGCACGTGTGCGCTAATGCTAAGAGCGCCAGCGCTAAGAGCGCCAGCGCTCTAAAGCAGCGCTCAAGTGCAGAGCATGAGTGCGCTCGCGCAAAGAGCACCAGCGCTCTGAAGCAGCGCTCACGTGCAAAGTACGTGTGCGCTAGCGCTAGAACTAAATGTTCCCCACCGTTGGATCAAAAATCCAACGAAGATGATAAATCATCAATTTACCAGAATAAAATTCTGTTAACAAAACATTCCTCACAATCTTTCCAAATAGGAAAGATTGTGCTCTGAAAATCAGAGCACCGTTGGATCAATGATCCAATGGTGATTAAAAATCACCAAAGTACAAAATAAATTCTATATGGGAATGATTTCCCAATATTATTAAAAACAAGAAGATTGCCTTCTGTAAATCAGAAGCCCTTGGATCAAAGATCCAACGGGGGAATTATTCCCAAATCAATTAGAGAAAAGATCTTTCTAATCGATTGAACAAATCAGCCTTCACTATATAAAGGCCCCAAGACTTCAAGTCTCACAGAGAGGAACCCCCCATAAACTTTGAGAAACTTCAGAGAGAAGAGCAAGCTCTCGGCAGAAGAAGAACTTTTCTTCAAGGTAAAAATAGAGAAATAAAAAATCTTATCAGAAAAAGAACTTAGTTCTCATGCTAGATCATAAATCTTTAAGACAAATTGTCTTTCACAAAAGAGATTATAACATCTCATTATAAAAAGGGGGAGAATAATTCAATTCTCTTAGGATCATAGATCCATAAAGGCAAAGCCTTTCACCAAGAACATAAGAGATTGAAACATCTCCTATAAAATAAGAACTTTGTTCTTAGATCCATGAGACAAAGTCTCATATAAGAGAGAATTTAATTCTCAGAGCGCAGAACTGCATAAAAAGAGCCTTAGCGCTTCAAGTTTAAAGAAAGCGCATCAGCGCTCCAAATCTAGCGCACAGCGCTGCAGACCCTTAGCGCTCCAAGTTAAAAGAAGCGCTCCGCGCTCATTTGTCTGGCGCACAGCGCCAAGCGCGCCACGTGCTCTGCACGTGTGCGCTATTTCACAGAAGCCCTCAGCGCTCCAAGTCTGGCGCACAGCGCCTGTACGCCACGTGCTCCTTACGTATGCGCTACTTAACCAGAAGCGCTCTGCTCTCATGATCTGACGCTCAGCGCCAAGCGCACCACGTGCTCCTCACGTGTGCGCTACTTTAACAGAAGTGCACTGTGCTCTTTGACTGGGGCTCAGCGCCAAGCACGCCACGTGCTCCTCACGTGTGTGCTACCTAAGCAGAAGCACTGTGCGCTCATTGACTGGCGCTCAACGCCAAGCGCGCCACGTTCACCTCACGTGTGCGTTAAGAGAACATAAATTGTTGTTTAAATGACAAAGCCTCAGAGCTATAATGAGTGCTCAACACTAAATAAAGACAAAAATATTGTTAGAGCCCAAACCAATGCTCAGCATTGTTGAACGTACAACATTTTAACTTAATGGGCCGGGCCCAAAGTGGCCACAGAACCCTATCTCGGATTAATTAAGCCCATATGCTCACAAATATTTGATCTTAGTCCCAAATTAGACTACAGATCTCCCAACCAATATTGGTTCAAGGGCACATCTCTTCACTCCTCTGATATTTGTCGTTGTAATCCTTCATCGTTTTCAGAGAGGTGACGGGTCCCGACAACCAGACATTCCACGGACTGTGGGGTCCTTAAACTCATGGACTATGATGTCCTTAAACTTTATGGACTGTGGGGTCCTTAAACTTATAGACTATGATGTCCTTAAACTTTACAGACTATGATGTCTCTAAACTAGACTATGATGTCTTTAAACTCCACGGACTATGACGTCCTTAAACTTACAGAGCCCAAATGCTCTTTTGTTGGATCTAAATGATCCTGTTAAGTAGATCTTATTCTAAAATTAGACTAACGTATCCTTAACAAACGTTAAGTTGATGTTAGTCTAAAATTAGACTAACGTATCCTTAACAAACGTTTAAGTTGATCTTAGTCTCAAATGAGATTAACGATCCTTAAACCCAATCCAAAACCCAAATCTAAGAAAATACAAATTTGGACTAATCCACGCCCTACGGGCGACAACATAAATTAGTCTCCGTATACAATCTACGGGCAATCAAAAAAGAAAACAAACACACACGACACAAAGTGACCATCTAGAGAAGGAGAAAGTTGTTACCGCGATGCGGTAGCGTAATTAACTGCAGGGGTTTGCGCCTACAGGGAAGAGCGTCCCCACAATCAAAAACCCCTCAAACGAGGGGTAATCTGACGAAGTCTGCTACAACGGCCGCATCCGTCTAAACCTCCGATATACGGTGCCATAAATCTACTTGGCATCTTCAGAGAGGTGGACGGATAAAACCAAATAGCATATGTCCCTAAATTCAGGCAAGACGTCTTGTCTTTCCCGGCTTTCGACGTAGAACACAGCCGAGTGACCCGAAGCCAGTTACTCGCCAAAACAACATGCGTCCGCGTCTATCCCTGGAAGAAAGGCTATGACGCGCCTACTCGTTTCCCTGTGAAAAGACGAGGAGACTGTTCAAGCTGGCAGTGCGCAACAAACTTATCACATTTTCGGACCCACGACGTCCACCGCAACCAGGCAATGTCAACAACCCTAACTTATGCTCTTATCACAGAATGCTGAGCCACCTAATTGAATATTGCTACATCTTCAAAAATTGGGTCGAGGACCAGTATCAACGGGAGAAGTTCGCGTTTTCTGAGAACTGGAAGGTGAACTCGCCATAAAAGCACACTCCTAAAAAGATCGATATGCCGGGGGCATCATGCTCGCTCATGGAAGAAACTCCATGGGAAGTTGGCCTTTCAGCTAAAACTAAAAGAATGCTGAAGGATCTCTAGGCATGTCCGGTAATCAGGTGGAAGAGCCCGCTTGAACCGGAAATCATCGAAGGGATGCTGAAACCGTGTCCCGTACCGAAAACCGTCGATAAAGGACAAAAACCCCAAGTCGAACCTTCAAAGTCTTCGAAGAGAAAGAAGAAGGCCAAGAAGCCTGTGCAACCTGCCGAGTATGACGACAAACACACAGACTTACAGAGGTATATTGACGCGCTAGAGGAGTACAACCAGAAGGCACGGACATCGGCCACCCTCGAAGAGTTCCTCAAGCATATTCTTGAGAATGAAGAGAGTGACTACGATGAGGAAAATAACTCATCAGAAGAAACCAAAGACTATGTAGCAAGTTGCCACATGGTCTCCATTTCGTCGTCAAATGGCGAAGAATCTCCCTCGGAGTCAGAAAACAACACAGAGGAACTGGGGGTAGGATCGGCGCAAAAATTCCCAAAACTGTTGGAAGACCCAATCGATAGGTTGTTAAGTGAAGCCTTTCGAAAAAGCAAAGGTTACCGAGAACGCAAAACAGCCATATACGAAAAGGCTAAGCGTCGGCGTCAGGATAAAGAAGCAGCGGTAAGGATGAGTCGTAAAGTACTCTAACTATGCCAAAGCACGCCTGCCACAAACAAGAGCATAATCAAGACAGAGAAGCGGTTCGCTAAAGCCCTGTCAGTGGGAATGAAGCAGCCACCGCTTGTGGAAAACACTCGCAGGGTCATGTGCCTTTACGGAGCGGATATACATCCAAACTACTGCCTATACCATCGGAGGGTTACCCATCCCACCGAGAAATGCAGTGTCTTCAAGAAGTGGTGGCAAGGATACGTTGCCCATCAACAGCACTTCAAGAGGATGAAATGCGAAGCTCGTCGACAGCAAAGAAGTTCGACAAGTGCGCGTGAGAAAATGACTGACAACTGTCATATGGTTGATATCCGTTGGGAAAGCGAAAAACTCCAAGTTCTTACCTTCAGGAGCGATTCTGAGGAAGAAATGACCCTCGGCCCTCTCTTCAAGAACTCCACCTCCGTAAAAGAAGAGGAGGAGAAGATCTGCGAGAACATTCAGCTGCGTAACCGTACGCCGCCTGAAAAGAACTTCGGACCTGCAAATAAAGGTTTGAGTAAAAGAGACAAGGGGAAAGAAAAATTCCCTGGGGAGATCACCCTTGATGATGGAGTCGTTAAAGAGCTCGCAGCTAAGGACCCACTTGGGAAAAACAAGATGGATTACAATGTCCTAGCGCATCTGAGGAAAATGCATTCACAACTAAGCAAAGTGGATACTCTCCTCCTATTCAAAGAAGTCCGAGATTCTTTGATTAAGGCATTACAAGAGCCCGATCAGTTTCAAGCTTTCCTCACAGAAGAAAGGATGAAGGACGAGTTAGCAAAGGTTAACATGGTTGACATCACATTCAGCGATGAAGATTCCATCCTTGGAATGTGTGACCATAACCGCCCATTATGCGTCACTGGGTACTGCCTCGACATCAAGATAGGCAAAAAACTTATTGACAACGGGTCTTCTGTTAACCTCCTCAACGTAAAGGTACTGAAGGAGATTTGCATGAACGTCCAGCACCTAGCCCGAGATAAAATTACCATCTCCGGTTTTGATTCACAGTCATCACGGACGCTTGGGTCCGTAATACTGACATTACGCTTCGGGTTGCTCGTCACTGATATCAAATTTCACGTCATTGATGCCAAGACTTGCTACAACGCTCTGCTCGGCAGTCCTTGGTTACACGAGTACAACGTCATCCCTTTTACATAACACCAGTGTATGAAGTATTTCAAAGACGGCCTTGAGTACACCGTTACGGGGGAGCTAAATCCATTTTCCATAAACGAAGTCCGAAAATATGAAGACGCAAAGTACTTCCTACCAGACTTTAAAGATATGGAAAGATGTCATAAGCAGGAGGATAAATGGAAGTCCGTTGTCACCATCTCGATCTTTGGGAGTGACACCGAGGAAGATGAAAAATTAGTCTACTCAGGGCAACCCCAATACAAAAGGCCCGGACCATCTACTCCTATTTTGGTCTTTGGCAGTGACTCTGAGGACGAGGTCAACGCCGTGTTCTCCACTCGCCCGTCAGCACAAACCATTACTGGAGCTGATCAGAGTTTACAAATCACCATGGTTCCGCCACGGCATTACAAATAACTTGATGCGCTTGATACATACAGCGTACAAGAGATGCAGACTTTCTACGTCCCTCCTATGCGAAGAGGTGAAAAGGCGATCATCTTTTATCAATCTACGGAGACCAAAGTGGAGAAAGAAGTCTGGCATGGTGCCGAGCTTGCGCTTGACAGGCTTCAATTAATCCGTCTGCCCAGATATTATGCAGAGGGATTGAAAAGGCTATTAAGATGCCAAGGTGTACAAACCATTCGACAAGCCCGGTCTATAAAAAGATCTGGGTCGTTCCCGGGACTCAGCGAAAGACGCTCAACGGAAGGATGGAGACAAGCCCGGTCTATAATAAAGGGGATTAGTACCATCGGGAAGAAACGGTGTTTCTTCCTCTAGGTTCTTGTCCTTCCTTTCTTAATTCTTACCCTAACCTCCATGGAAAACACGCTCAACCGGTCGTTTATACTACGGTATCACCGCAATCTAGTGGGATAGGGTGCCGTAGGAAGCGGTTTGTGCATGTATGCATGGAATTCCTTTTTTCAATTCTGTAATGAGTGAGTAGACTCCTCGCTTGTTAGGGTTAGATTTGGAGAAGGCTTGAGAGATGAAGATCTCTCACCCCTTTCTTGCCCATCACACGTTTTTATAGGACTCTTTGTAGTTTATTTAGAAATAGGCAAATTTCGAGTTAACTTCTTGGGCTAAGTTAAAACAAGGGAAAAGTATTAATATTTTTATTAAAGTATAAGTTTGAAAAATAATTCCTAAGCTTAAGTCTAGATTCTGAAAATATATACCCTACAAATTGCACAAACACGAACCTTGAAACTTGGAGTAGTAGAAGAGACCTTAAAATGCTCTTGTTTAAAGTCCTTAGTACGAAGAAAAAAAATACAAGTGTGAATAAAGAGATAAAAAAAAACGAACACTGGTTTTTGTAATTACTTAAGGCTGCATAAATAGAAAAAATATTTAGCGATGGTGCTTTATCACCTAGTGCCTTAGACCAACTGGTTTGGGAGTCACTGCTAAAGTCTAAGGTGTTACAAGACTAGGAATTATGCTTTAATGTGCAAACACATTTTGTAATCGGTCGTTGGTACCTCAAGAAGTATTAACGGTCGCATGAAGAATGTGTGAGCGATTTCATATAAAAATTCACCAACTAAAAGTACTTTGGACGATGGACAAGAGTATAATAGCTTGATTTGAATTTCCAAGTGTAGGGGTGATATATACACACACGTGGGGGTATGTGATTGGGGTTTAGATAAGAGATAGGTGTTAGTTGTATGTATGCCCTAGAGGCCAGTATTGTACAGATGATGTATATTATATTGGATGCTTGGACATATATAGAGATGACTTTCTTGCTCGATATGATAGTATGCTATCTGGTTACTCTTTATCTTAACATGTACACTTGTCTCTTTAAACTGTCTTATAGTTACATGTTAATAAAGCCCTTAGGATGTGTACTTGACTACCTGGACTATGATGCAGATCATACTAGTGGGGACATGGTAGTCCATAAGTACATCCTTCAAGGTCCCTAGTCGTGGGTGTATCGAGACAGGGCATCGATATACCAGAGTAGACTAGCGTATACGCTTCTCGACCCATGAGATGGGCGATGGATGATCCCATATCCATTGGTGTTTGACATCAGAGATGGTATACGGGTGCTCAGTAGAGACTGGGTACACTGGACGGACTCGCCGAGAACTCCCAGATGGTATTATACCTCACGTCAGATGGCAGTTCTCAGGTGACACTTGTACAGGTTAGTCTGTAGACCCGAGATCGTCATAGAGTCTTGTGTGATTCCCACTGTGCTTTGATCTCCACCTTACCACGTCCATGAGGGCGTGCAAAATGGTGGTCTTTGGGTACAGTCCCGAGTCACATGGAGGCAATGAGCGATAGGAGGGGTTTCGTCTCTCCCGGTATTGGGGGTTGATGTTGCGCTGTGCTCGATTGGCCGTAACAGGGAAGTCCCTGGCCAGGGCTGATCAGAGATTTGCTGGTAAGTGTTACCAGTAGTTTCTCGACCCGTTATGAGCCTCACATCGGCACGACTTATCGGTTATTGGGGTCTGACGTTTACCACCCCTAGACTTGATATGCGACATATCAGACGAACAGACCGGACTGTATGGTAAGTGTTACTGGTTGGATTCACAGGAGTGTGAGCAGGCTAGCTCGTCGATCTACTGATCGCTCAATACCCGGATGGCCGTTACGTTTAGCAGACCGCTTGCGGCTTGTGGGTGCTTGATATGATCATCATCTGCTACCGGCGTATTGACGAGTCTTTAGAGTCCTACACAGAGGTTTCCTGGCTCAAGCGAAATGAAATAGGAGCGCATATGAGATATGTGCGGGACCGAGAATGATGCGTGTATGTGATACCGCATTTCATTCTCGCGATGAATGTTTCGATTGGTTGTATGCGATATGACCTAGTTATCGAATCATTGATTCGATAAATCGATACATTCGATACTAGTCGGTTATGTGCGACATGACCGGATCATTGAATCAAATGTTGATTTAATGATTTAATGTATAATTATATTTGATATATTACTTTGCATTAACTAGTATTGGTTCACTTTAAATGGATTTTCTCACTTGATGTGCAAGTTGTATATGTGATATACTTTTGTGCACATCTTTGTATCATGTTTGATGATGCTTGCTCATTTGGTTAAGTGTAAAGAATTAAACCTAGGTTAAGAAAGTGATTAGGGTTTTAATTATCCATTCTTTTATTTATTGATTTTGGAAAAAGAATGGGATAAGAATACAAAATGGTTGCTTTAATTCTTGAACCTTTGTGAAGCTTCATGAAGCTTTGACCAAAGTGACCAATTTGTCTTCATGCTTAACCCTAACTACTCTTCTAACCTTGGTCAATTCTCTACACCTAACCATGGTTCCTATTGTGATAAGTAATCATTTCTTTTTCATTTTGGATGAACTTATCATAATATTTCCTTCTTCTTGATCTTCTTCTTCAAGAAAGAAAGCTTGATGCCATCAATGGCAACTTGAGTTCTAAAGTGAGAAATCCAATTCTAAAGTGAACCCACCTCCTATTTCTTCACCCTCTACCTCTTGCCAAGTTGTTTTGGGTGTTTTCTTCACAAGTTTCACAAATTTGTGAAGTCGGAGCTTGAACTTGTGATGCCTCGACGTAGATCATCTTCGGCACGAAGCCGACGACCTAGTCCGCCCATTTCTCCGATCAAGCCGACGATTGAGTCCGGGATTCGAGATGGACAGCGAGAGGACGCCTACGTGGAGCTAAGGAAGTGGAGAACCGGATCTACAAAGGTTGTAGCCTCTCTCCTTTAGTTAAGATGTTATCTAGTTTCGTTTTCGCCTAAACTTCTAGTCAACGATCCCTATTAGGGTTTCTCGGCACCCATAAAATTTGAAATTGGCATGGTTGATGCCTTGTGAGACCTCTATAGTGTGCCTAGGAACCCTACAATAGGAATGAAAAATAGGACCTGTATCTTTAATAGAGATGATAAAAATTCCTAAGTTGAGATAGAACGCTAGAAGGAAAACTTAAAAGATGCTAAAAGTTAAGTAAGTCTACAGAACATATATAATCTTAAGTTAAATGATAAGGAGGCATGAAAAATACGGGTGGATAATTTCTGAGTCAAAGATAATAGAGTTTCTTATTAGAAAACCTAATTGGAGAATAAAAGTTAATGGGCCGAATTGATAGGATTTTGTGGGTAGTATCCGCTAAAAACCCTCAGGAGACAACACTCCTCCTTCTAGGGACACCTAGAGGTTTAACGGCTTATTGCACGAGCTCAGTGCAATCGCGTTTCCCTACGAAAGTGAGGCTAGGTCTTTTTCGAGAATAAAAACTAGGTTTGCTCGAGGACGAGCAAAAGATAAGTTTGGGGGTATTTGTTCATACCATAATTTTGCATTATTATATTCCCCATTCTTACTCATTTTACAAATAAACATGTGCTTTTGACAAATGTCTGCTACATAGTTTCAGGTTACAGGTTCTCGGAACAAAAACAGTGAAAAAGATGAAAAGACGATACAAAAGTGAGACTACGACCAACAAATGGAAGAATCTTGATCAAGCCTACAGTTTGGAGAATAAACGAAGATCAATGGACAATTTCACAAATACAAAGGCAGTGCAAGGTTCAAGACTTCGACACGATGCAAACGGTAAAGTCCACGACATTATTCACTGTGGAAATCTGGAAGAAATCTAGAAGCAAATCTGAGAAAACAACTGAAGAAAATAGAAGGAAAAATGCAACAGAAGAATACCTAGAAACATGAGCCCAAGACCCCTCTACCAGGCCGTGGATCCGCGGCCAAACATGGGTTTTGGCCGCGGTTCCGCGGCCATGACACGCACGTGTCGGTGGAAAATTTCTATGGTCGCTGGCGGCGCGTTGACTAGTCTTTCTTAGGGGGTAAAATTGTAAATGCAGACGTGACTCGAATGTAACCCTAGGGTTTCTATGTTCTATAAATAGAAACCCTAAAATCTTTTTTAGGGTATGCCTCTTCTTGTGTCTCTTTTCATTTCATCTATTCAGATCTGAAAATTCCTGTGTAAATATTTGGAGAGAGCCATCAATAAAATTAGTAAGTTTTCTTTTCATTGCCCTAGTTTAAATTTTCTTATCTGCCCTAGTTAAATTAATTAGAAATGTTTTTCAATTCCCTAATGAGCGAGTAGTCTCCTCGCTTGTTAGGAATAGATTTGAGGAAGGCTTGAGAGATAAAGATCTCTCACCCCTTTCTTGCCCATCATAAGTTTTTATAGGATTCCATGCATACATAACACACCGTTTCCTACGGCACCCTATCCCACGAGGTAGCGGTGATACCGTAGTATAAAGGACCGGTTGTATATGTTTTCCATGGACGTTAGGGTAAGAATTAAGAAAGGAAGGACAAGAACCTAGAGGAAGAAACATCGTTTCTTTCCGATGGTACTAATCCCCTTTATTAATTGTTACCATAACACCTAGTAAATCTAAATTAGGGCATTGAAAGTGGTGGGAAATCTTTTCCAAACTTAACCTAAACCTAACCCTAGCAAGACTCTAGTCTAGATAAAACTTAGTTTTTAGATTTAATCAATCCATTCACACCGTTTGGAATTAACTCGTTAGACCAAATTAGGAAATACACAACATCCCTGTGGACCGACCCGTACTCACCGGCTAGCTACCAAGTGACGCCGTTCTTGATTGCGGTTATAAATATTTTTGATCTTTTAAAAACGCATACTCATAAAATCATAAAAAATCAAATGACATTTGATTTTTATGATTTTATGCGTATGCGTTTTTAAAAGATGAGACAAAAATATTATAAACCGCAATCAAGAACGGTGTCGTTTGGTAGCTAGCCGGTGAGTATGGGTCGGTCCACAGAGATGTTGTGTCTTATCTAATTTGCTCAAACGAGTTAATTCCAAACGTTGTGAACGGATTGATTAAATCTAAAAAATAAGTTTTATCTAGACTAGAGTCTTGCTAGGGTTAGGTTTAGGTTAAGTTTGGAAATGTAAAGATTTCCCACCACATGACCAAACCATCTTAGCCGGTTTTCCCGCATCTTCTCCTCCACAGGTGCGACACCAACTTTTGTACGAATATCCTCATAAGGTGTAAAATGAGGATATTCGTACAAAAGTTGGTGTCGCACCTGTGGAGGAGAAGATGCGGGAAAACCGGCTAAGATAGTTTGGTCATGTGCGACGCAGACCTATGAAAGCACCGGTCCGACGAATAGATACTCTCGATATGGGCAATGGCAAATGGGCAAAAGGGAGACCGAAGAAAACATGGATGGAGGTGATACGAAACGATATGGTTGTCAAAGGACTCAATGAAAGTATATTGTTCGATAGGAGTGAGTGGAGGCAGAGGATTCATGTGCTGGACCCGGCGTGATTCTCATGTTGGTTCATGTAGCCTACCCCATATGCTTGGGATAAAAGGCTCAGTTGTTGTTGTTGTTGTTGTTGTTTCAATGCCCTAATTTTGATCTACTAGGTGCTATGGTAATAATTAATAAAGGGGATTAGTACCATCGGGAAGAAACGGTGTTTCTTCCTCTAGGTTCTTGTCCTTCCTTTCTTAATTCTTACCCCAACCTCCATGGAAAACATGCTCAACCGGTCGTTTATACTACGGTATCACCGCTACCTCATGGGATAGGATGCCGTAAGGAGCAGTGTGTGCATGTATGCATGGAGTCCTATAAAAATGTGTGATGGGCAAGAAAGGGGTGAGAGATCTTCATCTCTCAAGCCTTCCCCAAATCTAACCCTAACAAGCGAGGAGACTACTCACTCATTAGGGAATTGAAAAACATTTTCTAAACTATCTAACTAGGGCAGAGAATAAAATCTAACTAGGGCAGATAATAAAAATCTATACTAGGGCAGGAAAGAAATTACCTAGGGCATGGAAATAAAAAAACTACTTACTTTATTTGATGCTCTCTTCATACATTGCAGAAATTTACAGATCTGAATTTTGATAAAATGAAATGAGGCACAAGAAGAGGCATGCTCCAAAAAAAGCATTAGGGTTTCTATTTATAGATCATAGAAACCCTAGGGTTACAATTGATTTATATCTGCATTTACAATTTTACCCTAAGAAACCCTATTTTCTGCACCGACGCACCGACACCACCAACACGCGCTTCGCACGTGCCACGGAAATTTTCCACCGATACGGGCTACACACGGCCGCGGAACCGCGGCCATAGGCCAGGTTTGGCCACGGTTCCGAGGCCAAGTGAAGGGCTTGGATGCTGAAATTTTCTATGCTGCTTCTGGGTGTTTTTGTCTTCCTATTTCTTTGGTTGGTTCTTCAGAATGTTTTCCATTTCTCTTCCAGATCTCCACAGTGAGTAATGTAGTGGACTTTTACCATTCTCTTCGTGTCGAAGTCTTGAACCTTGCGCTGCCTTGTACTTTGTGACTGATCTTCGTTTATTCCCCAACTGTAGGATTGATCAAGATTCTTCCATTTGTTGGTCGTAGTCTCACTTTTGTATCGTCTTTTGTCTTTTTCACTGTTTTTGTTCTGAGAACCTGTAACCTGCAGCTATGTAGCAGACATGGGTCAAAAGCACCTGTTTATTTGTAAAAAGAATAAGAATGGGGAATATAATAATGCAATATTATGATATGAACAATGATCACAACCGCGAAATGGCTATTTACGAAAAGGCCAGGACGCAGTATCTCAATCAGCAGTCTGCGGAAAGAGAAGATTACGATGCCCTTCACCTTCAGCCCGCTGTACGTTCTTGCGACAAGAGAAAAGCCCGAAACATGGGCAAAAACAAAGTGAAGAACGAGAATGACGTTCAGAAACAACGAAGTGGATCGAAGAAGCCATGCAATCAAGAAAAAGTCAGCTGAAATCTGTCTTTTATGAAGAAGATGGGACGGGAATACTCGTTCCCTCAAGACAAGATAAGGAAAATATTCAACCATATCATGAAGTATCAAATGATGACACTCCCGGAGCCTCGGTACCCTGAACAGATAAATGAGGTCCATCATCTAGATTATTGCTCCTATCATCGAGCAATAAGACATACTCTTGAAGACTGCTTCACCTTTAAAGACCAGGTCGAAGACCAATATCAACAGGGCAGGTTATCTTTATCCGACAGCTGGAGGGTGACCCCACTGCAAAAGCATGAGCCAAAGAGAACCTATATTGCGAAGGTGGGACCAGCTCAACACCAAGAATGGAAGCGAACTCGTACTTGCCACATGGTAACACTCTCAAAGGAAGGAGAGCATGAGAATATAGAGGACTTCTTCAAGTGCTTCATAAATGAGGACGAGGAGGTGGTGATCTCAGGGTTTCCACCAGCACCAAAAGAGCTGGAAGATGGGATACATACCACGGCGGACAACCTAAGAAGAATTGACCTAGGGACGGAAAAAGAGCCGAGGCCCACGTTCGTCAGCGAGCTGTTGTCTAAAAAATAGATGGTCATACTAAAGGACGTGCTTATGCAATACAAAAACTGCTTCGCATGGAACTATTCTAAGATGCCGGGATTAGATCCAAAAATAGCGGTGCATAAACTGGCTATATCGCCGGACGTCAAGCCAGTCAAATAGACGCCAAGAAGAATGCGGCTCGAACTTGAGATGAGTATCAACGCCGAAGTCAAGAAACTAATTGACTCCGGTTTCATCCAAGAAGTACAATATCCCGACTGGATTGCCAGCATTGTTCCAGTAATAAAGAAAAATGGACGGTGCGCATCTGCGTAGACTTTCGGGACCTCAACAAAGCTTGCCTAAAGGATGACTTCCCAGTACCAATTACCGAGCTGATGATAGATAACACGTCTACCTACGAAGTCTTCTATTTTATGGATGGATCTTCAGGGTACAATCAAATAAAAATGCATCTTGAAGACCAAAAGTATACCGCCTTTCGAACTCCGTTGGGCATATTCTGCTACAAAGTAATGCCTTTCGGTCTGAAGTACACTGGCGCTACCTACCAGAGGGCCATTGTTGGGAATTCACCCGTGCACGCAAACGCGTATGTTATGGAAATATGATATCGGTTTTGGAAATAACGGATTACGCACGCGAGATCGTTCTCGTTTTACTATTTATAAACCGCAAGTGCACGGCGCGTTGTAGCGAGCCGGCAAGTACGGGTCGATTCGCGGGGAGTTGTGTATTAAGTATTGTAGTTTAAGGTTAACAAATCAATGGATTGGGTTTTGTCACAAAAATATAGAAAGAATACAAAAATACGGAAAACAAAGGAAGAAGGAAAACAAGTTAAGTGAAGAATGGTTGTGGCTTGGTTCGGAAGGTCGAATCATGATGTTTACCTCTACACTCCCTTGGTCATGAGTTGTCCGGCCTTACCTTGATCCCGGCATGAAGTACGACTTATCAACGCGGTTGCGGAGCACAAACCGTCAAAATCCGATATTCGCCGCAAAGCACGAAACTATTCCGTTTTGATCACTTACCGTTCGTATGTCCGCGCTTGGGGTATCAACACTAAACATAAGGGTTAGCAAGTATACCGCAACAACAAAAACACAAAGTGGTTAGTGAGAGCAAATGATATTAGTGTTGAGTTTGCTAAGAAGTTGTGATGGTATATCGTATATGAAATTAAGAGATTTATCAAGTCCTTAATCACAAGATACGATATCCAAGCTTAGCGAACTTAACACTAAATAGATTTTACCTTAAACATTGGAAATGGGGAAAGAGAATGAATACGGTATATGAGGAGGTTACAAGTAACCATGTGTCAAAATACCGTATCATATCAATACATTAGCAATATTTAAGTTAGAATCATAACTTAAGCATTTTAAACATAATCAAGAGGTGGAAGAGGCAAAGCCTTTCATCTCACTTCCTCACCCACACCACAACCAAAATGAAAGATTAGTTAAGCATGAATAAAAAGCAAGTAAAGAAAGCAAGTATAAAAAGAAAGCAACAATTTATTAATCACTTGAAGAATTGAGATACAAGATTATGGTAGCTTGTTCAACCTCCTTAATGAAGCTCTCCAAAGAGAGCTTCAAGATAGAAGAAGAAGAATAAACCAAATGAAGTTCACTCATCCTCAAGCTAAACCAAAAATAAACAAACTATCAAAATGTATTACATCTATTTGGCATGGCCCCTTTCTTTAGATCGGTTCTGATATTTATAGGCCACAAAACAGAATAAACAAACAATATACAAGTGATGATGTGGCACTAATAAACAATCAGAGAAAATATGGGGTGAAAAAGGGGTAGGGGGCCGAGGTCGCCGGATCTGGTGGTCGTCTCGCCGGCCGAAATCCGAGGAGGGGGACTCGTTCTGCAGTGGTGTGCTTGTGTGCTCTCTCTAATTACTCTGGCTCTGTTTGCTTGGTCAATTGTAACCTGGTTTGTATGCAAAGGAATGGAGGGAAACTTGGTCTTTACATCATATCCAAACTTTATGCAATAAATGCATTCACACCCACTTGCACAAGTTGTGTGCCCACTTGTTTACCTCATGATGCCAAGGCAGCCTACCATAGTCTATGGCAGCCCCATACCTGGTCCATGGCATGTGCACACTTGTGTGTTGGATCAATTTTATACGAAAAATGTGTACACATGTTTTATTTCCAAAAGAGCTCATGGGGTATCGGTCGGTTTTCTGGTCTGCTTGCAGTGTCGGCTCCCAAACGTCATATCCGTGATTTTGAGTATGTTTTCAGTGTTGTATCACGAATACATGTAAACTGTAATAACTGAGCAGACACTGATTAAAAGTACCGATAAATAGCAAAACAGATAACGAATGAGAGGTAATAAAATGCAGTTTTATGAGATAAACAGCCATGACGAAAATCTTCGATGACCTCATTCATAAGGTTGTTGAATGCTAGATTGACAACCTTGTGGTGTAGAGCAAATCTTATGAGGAGCATTGGGAGCATCTAGACATAGTGTTCCAACGTCTTCGGAAGTATAATCTGAAGATGAATGCTCTAAAATGCGCGTTTGGAGTCTCTTCGGGCAAATTCCTAGGATTCATCATATGACACCGAGGCATCGAAATAGACACATCGAAGATCAAGGCGATTACGGAGATGCCCACGCCGAGAACTCTCAAACAACTGCGGTCTCTCTAAGTAAAGCTCACGTATATCCGGCGGTTCATAGCCAACCTCTCCAGAAAATGCCGTCCCTACAGTCATCTAATGAAGAAGGGGACCCCGTTCGTCTGGGATCATAAGTGTCAAAATGCACTAGATGAAATTAAGCAAAACCTGCAGAATCCGCCGGTATTGATCGCTCCGGTTAATGGAAAACCCCTTATCCTATATACAACGGCCCTTGAGGGTTCTCTAAGCGCGCTATAGGCACAAGAGAACGATCAGGAAAAGGAAAGAGCTCTGTACTATTTGAGTCGAGTTCTCCTGGGGGCAGAAAACAATTACTCCCCCATCGAAAAACATTGTCTGGCGCTGATAACAAAGCTCAGACACTACGCCTTGGCATATGAGGTCCATCTCATTTCAAAGGTGGATCCTCTCAAATATTTGATGTCAATGGCCATACTAACAGGAAGGCTTGCCAAATAGGCCCTCCTCCTGATGGAATTCTCGATAATGTATCGACCTCTCAAAGCAGTGAAGGACCAGGCCATCGCCGATTTTCTCGCCGAGCATCCGATACCCGCCGACTCCACCTTAAATTGTGAGTTACCGGATGAACATGCGTTCGATGCAAAGGAAGAAGAGAATGATGCCCGACGGGAAATCTACTTTGATGGAGCATCTTCTATGAAAAGGAGGAAGCATAATGCCCCCATAATCAAAGCTGGGGTGGGTCTCATCTTCGTGACTCCGTAAGGAGGGATACTGCATTACGCTTTTTCCCTAACGGAGACAAGGACTAACAACGAAGCTGAATATGAACCTTTAATAACAAGTCTCGAGATCGCTGTTGACATGGGAATCAAAGACCTCCTCATATATGGAAACTCCCAGCTCATTGTCAGCTAAGTAAATGGTGACTATCAGACATGCAAGTCAGAACTGATCAGGTATGGTGAAAGAGTGCAGTAACTGCTGACACAAATCCCCTCCTACATCTTGGAGAGTATACCGCGTGCGGAAAACAACAAAGCGGATGCATTGGCTAGATTATCTAAAGAATTGGCCGATGAAGACCTCAATGACGTAAAGATCATCGTAGAAAGCCGCCGGGTTCTCGCGCCAGCAGGGTTACCTTCGGAGAATTTAACAAAGTCATCTGAAGAAAAGGAAACGACCAATCAAGTAGTCCTCCAGATAGAAGACGAAGGAAAGATCAAGGATTGGAGGGAAGTCTTCATAGACTACTTCAAATCCAATCGAATGCCCGAAAACGCGTCATCAAGACATCAGCTCATGAAACGGGCTTTGTCTTTCGCTTTTGTCAATGATACTCTATACAGGAGATCGCTTGAGGGTTTGTGGCTAAGGTGCTTGGGGCCAGGAGAAGCAAAGAGATTCGTTCAAGAAACTCACGATGGACTCCGCGGTTCTCATCAAGCTGGGCCAAAGATGAAGGTGAAGATCAAAAGAATGGGTTACTATTGGCCTACAATGGTTCAGGACTGCCTCGAATATGCGAAGCAGTGTGACCCGTGCCAGATTCACGGGAACTTCATCCACCAACACCCAAATCCGCTACATCCAACGGTAGCAAGCTGGCCGTTCGAAATGTGGGGAACCGATATAATCGGCCCCATTGAGCCAGCATCATCCAAAGGACACCGGTTCATACTGGCGACAACCGACTACTTTTCTAAGTGGGCAGAAGAAATACCACTAAGGGAGGTGAAGACGGAGAATATTCTCCATTTCTTCAAGACACATATTATCTACCGGTCGGCACTCCGCGACGGATAATCTTGGATAATGGGCTAGCCTACATGAGCCTTGTGCCAACGGTCTAGCTGAAGTTTTCAACAAGACCTTGACGAAGATTATAAAGAAAACGGTGTCCAGAAACAAAAAAGGTTGGCACGATAGACGGCACGAAGCTCTCTGGACATACTGAACGACGTTTAAATCGGCTATGAATACAACACCATACGCGTTGGTATTCGGTACAGAAGCAGTCCTTCCTTTGGAAATAGAACTCCCATCTCTACGGGTAGCAGTTCGATGCGAGCTGACGGATGAAGAAAATGCCCATCTTCGGCTCGAGGAGCTCGACGCCCTCGATGAAACTCACCTCATGGTGCAGGAAAACCTAGAAGCTTATAAGGTAAGGATGACGCGCTCATACGAAAGACTGACTAGGCCGAGAACATTCCGCCAAGTCGAGCTCGTGCTAGTTCTCAAACGACTTATGATTCCCAATCGTGCAAAACAGGGAAAATTTGAGCCGAACTATGAGGGCCCGTACATCATAGACAAGGTCTACCAAGTTGGGGCCTACCTGCTCATGGATATGCATAGCGAAAGACCCTTCCGGCCGATAAATGGCCGAATACTCAAAAGATACTACGCCTAAGGGGTTACGATTCAGGTCAATGATAGATGACGACGCCGATGTCCGCTCGCTATCTTCCTTATCAGAACCCTGAAAATAGTATCCAGAAGATCCGTTGCATCAAAAATGGTAACAATGGACCACTACATCCTTAAACTGGCAATGAACCACTACATCCTTAAACTGGTAATGGACCGAAATGTCCCTAAACTAATATTCGCCTCCAAAATGGAGACAATAGACCACTACGTCTTTAAACTGGCCATGGACCGAGATGTCCCTAAACTAACAATGGACCAGAATGTCCTTAAACTAGGGTGTCGCCTCAAACATGGTGCATCGCCCCAAATACGACAATATCCTCTCTTGAGATCTATATTGCAATCAAATCTCCAACGGCGAAGATTGCAACTCATGTCCCATTGGCAAATCGATGATAAAAAAATAGATAAAAAAATACATAAATAAAATAAAATAAATAATAAAAAAACAGTATGTCCGCAAGCAAAATGGGCACGAATGAAAACCCGAAAGGGCGTTGTGAGTAAAAACAGCAGGGCTACCGACGAGTTTATGAAAACCCGGAAGTGCGCAATCTCGTTAAAAAAAGGTATGTCCACAAGAAAAATGGGCATGGATGAAAACCCGAAAGGGCGTCGTGAGTAAAACCAGCAGGGCTACCGGCGAGTTTGTGAAAACCCGGAAGGGTGCAATCTCATAAAATTCACTTACGATATCCTCTCGACTCTTAAGGAGAACTCCCCTTATGAGACCCTCACGGCTCATAGGATTCAAAAGCCTTAAGATACAGGCACTTAAACCTGTTCCATCATATTCCCTATGTTGCCCTACAGGTGGTCCAATATTGGCCCTTGTATACAATCCACGGGCACAAATAAACAGAGCCCTCACCTAGTTCCACCAATGGCGTGAAATGTCCCCATATGGTGAATGACACATGTAAGTCCCTTCGACTTATAGGGAGAAGACACTCTTGTAAGATCCTTACGACTTGTAAGGGAGAGCACACACTTAGGAATCCCCACGATTCCTAAGGGGAAAATACACCCCACTCATGTTCCACTATTTATGCATTAAGGAAACGTTTGATTTTACCATACCTTTATTTCAAAACTTCACCTCTTTTAATTTCTTTAAAAGGTTTAGATTTCTGGGTTTCGGCTTACTTGAATTATGTTATGCCTTTAGACGTTGCGTGATTTAAGTGCCGGTCACAAACTAAATTTTTGGGTCGTGACAAAGTTGGTATCAGAGCGCTAGATTTAACCTTGGTTCGAGTCTAGGTTTGACTATGTGGAGTCTGGGGCGTAATATATTTCGGAACCTAGGCTTGACCTTACGGAACTTAAACTTGAACATGGGGGTATTAGACCCGAACTTTCATTTCATAGGTTGACCCTGATTGATAGAGTAGGTAGCTTGAGTAGAGTGACGTACCGTACGTATGTTCCGCGGAATATTTACGATACGATACTCCACTTAAAAAACCTTAGGATGTACATATCTCGAGACTTGTGATTCTCTTCGTTCCCTTGATCATACATCCATTTGAGATCCTTGATTCTATTCGTTTCCATGATCATACTCTCATTAATTCTGTTCCTCCTTATGATCATGTATCCATTTTGGATCTGTTGATTCCTTTCATTCCTGTAATCTACCTTCATCGATACATGCTTGAAGTTCCTGTCACCATGGTTTGAGTGCAGATTGAGCTGCTGCTAGTGATGCGGTCAGGGCAAACTCGTCATGGACGAGGACTGACCATCGTGTTTAGTGACATGGGAACGTATTGATTTAGTGTTGTGTTGTGATCTCTTGTTGAGGCGAGTATTCGGTTTTGTACCGGATGATCGGGCCATTGCTAGAGGCTGCCAGTTGTGAGAGGACTGTTGATGTGCAGCCTACCTCAGATATCGTGATGTCGTCTACCTTGTAGACAGATGACCCAGCTGTTGCGGAGATTGACGGGATGTCGCTTCCTGAGCTTACGAGCTAAGATCGCTGGAGGTTTCAGGCAGAGATGCAACAGATGATAGCTAGTCTATCTTGAGTTGAGAGACGAAAGTGATTCGTCAGATTTTATGCACCGACGCAGGCCCTGTCAAGTTGAAGATTTCCAGTGTGGAGAATCTTATTCAGATCTAGAGTAGATCGATCCAGAGATGACGTTGTCCGCTGGATGATCCGATAAGAGATCAGTAAGTGGACCAGTTTCGGATAGAGGACCTCACTCAGATGCGTTGAGAGTTGATCGAGAATGGATGAATAAGGTATATCCCTTCGATGGTTGGGACCAGTTCCCGAGAACGTGTTCGGCCAGATATCTTCTACAGAGCGATGAAGATACTGAGTTCGTAATTTCAAGTCCGTGTGAGAGACTTTGGATTGACTGTGGCCGAGAACAATTGTAGTACGCAGATAGCATGACGTGACGTCGAAGTGGACGACGATAAAGACAAGTGGAACAAGAGGTTCGTGCGAGATGCCGACGAGCTGTTATTACTCCCTGTTGAGATTAGAGATCGGATATGTCTATAGAGGCGTTGGGATGCGACCAGTTCCCGAAGAAATGTTGTGCTGAGGACGCAGATGTCCAAAAGACGAGAAAAGATTATATAAGAGTACCAGCCTCCGTATAATTCAGCATAGGCAAGATCGGAAGAGACCATGAGCAGGTTCCTTCCAGGACACTACTGCGATAATATTTTCACCGAGGATCAGTTGTGCACGTGTATTCAGATGGCCAGAGCCCGACGCCAGTGACATGCTGCTTTACGAGTGGTCATGCAAATTGGCCGAGAGATGACCAGATGAGTGTTAGAGCGGAATCATTTTCGTTAGTACACCTGACCGGGCCGATGAGCCGATGGATTGCGAGATTGGTAATCCACAGAGAAAATGAGGACCCAGAGACAGAGGACGCCAGACCGTGAGTAGGAGGCAAGCGGATGTTCTTGCTCTCCCAGTTTTGGGCGCACCGACATTTTTTCGACATTGTAGGATGTCACGACCCGAAATTTAGTTCGTGACCGGCACTTAAATCATACAACATCAAAAGACGTAACGTAATTAAGTAAGACGAACCCCAAAAAATCTAAACCTTGTTTTATAGTGGGGTACAGTTTTGAAATAAGGTATAATGAATCATATTTGTCTTTTAAAGTTCGGACAGCACCTCCCTTGTATATTTTGATCCAAAAACCTAATATACAACAATATATAGGCATCCCCAAGCGGGAGCTAGCTCTTCGCCAACTGGCGGAAACGCAACCACGCAAGTAATACATATACGACGTCCAACGGTGAAGCTCAACCTAGAAAGAACAATAAAGCAAGACATCAAACTCAAGAAGCAAACACAACCCATTGCTATAAGTCTCGTACAAAACCCAAGTCTTTCTAAGTCTACCAATATACAGTTCCAGTTTCTGGTCTGATCTGATGTGGTATGATATGATAGAGTTTGTCTAGATACAATAGAATACAACGGTACGAGAGTGGGCACGATCCAACATGTATCCCACCTACCAAAGAAAACACCCTGGATGAAGCTGTGTACCAGCAATACCGCAACTGATCCCAAGCGGTCAAACCTGCAACAACTGTGGCACAACGGGGGTAAGTTTCCAACTCGTAAGTAGAAAACATCAACAAGCAGAAATCGAATAAAATAACGATTTCCTAGGTCACTATATCCTGAAGGTAATACTATGATATCTAGGATGACCACAAATGTATATATGTCAAAAATTAAGTCAATGCTCATAGCATATATATAAATAAACATCCGACATCATATGCCTGTATATAAGTGGATAACATCCACGTGTCCATCAATGACACAACTCAATATCATGGAACATGAATGTCCAACATCGACACTCGAAACATCATGAAAGCATAGTATATATATGTATGTATATATGAGGATATCAACCACCTGTGTCTATCAACGACACATCAAAATCCTGGAACCTGAGTGTCTAACACCGACACTCGAAACATCATGAAAACATGTGTCCAGTATCGACACGTAAATCCTCATACCTCAGGCACCGCATCCTCAGATCGGCCCTCATATACGTATCTCATCTCAGGCGCCGCATACTCAGATCGACCCTCATATCCATCTCACGACTCCGGTCGGTATCCTCCAGATATCCGCCGAGTTCTATACAATCACCAGTAGGTAGTGTTCCCTCTGCTAGGCTCATCGGCTACACCACGAAAATCATTTCTTGCTACAGGGGTACCATACCGGGTCCACCATGTACCCGCAAACGGATCATCCATCTCCTCGGGTCGAGTCTCAAAAACCAATATCAGAACCGAGAAAACTCATGGTGGATGCATCGAAATATCATATCATGAGAAACCAGGATTTTAAAACAATACATCATTTCCTTCGAAATATAACCACGGTTTTCAAATCCAGAAATCTCATGAAAACTGCATCTCAATGCGTATATCCATAAAGTATAATGTGTGCAACATAGAGTAGTAATATGAGCATATCAGTATATCATGTAAGCATATAACCATAAGATATGATGTATGCAACATAGAGTAGTAATATGAGTATGTCGGTTATATCATGCAAGCATATCAAGTGATGGTACAGAACAATAAATATACTACACAATTACGAATCATATCTTGATGTGGCAGTACTACAGTGTAAGTGACATAGTAATTACCGATGAAGAATGTGTGTGAGCCGGCAATCTATGTAAGTGTAATATGCGCATCAACGGTAATGGTGCAGGTGTACTAGCAAATGATATCATATCACATTTATTACTGGAACAAGGTATGTAATTCACTAGGGGTAATATTCTACATAGCATAAACAATCAATGGGTGTATCTATCTACATATGAACTATACGGTCGCTTTTAAGATACGAATCGTAGTTTGAAAGTGGGGGCTACGGTGTTTTAAGAAAGGAATATCATTTGAAAATCCGTAACGTCCCTTGAGATTTCCATTTAAAAGATGCATACGATTCGTCGGTTTGGAATTTGGTCTGGTTCAGGTATTATCTCTATATTGGCGATCACGCCTCATAACATCCGATATAGCAATAATCCTCTATCAATATTCTCAAATCACAAGCACGGATCAATCATCCGGCAAAACACCTCTTGTACGGCAATCCATCGTACGGTCACATCAACAGAATAGGGGATCTATCATCCTATAAAATATATCTCGTACGGTAATTCATAGTACGATAACAACAAACGGGATAGAGAATCTATCATCATATACAATATAGAGGGTACGGATCTAAGTCTCGTACGTCACATCACTCATTCGTCTCATCAATTTAGATATATTATACACATATCTTATAAATCTCGAGTCGTATCGATCTCGATCTCATATCAAGCCACTATCAACTCACACTTGTTCTCTTTCGATTCATACCTATCATGATTCACTTTATCATATCAATCATCATTAGCTATCCTATTCATGAATCCTATATAGGTTTTCTACAACCCTAATATATATATCGGTTTTCATTTATGATTTGCGGGGGTGCTATACGCCATCCACCCAACTTTCCCGTGGATATAAATCTACTCACTGCAATTCTCCTCGCTTAGCCTAAGTCGATGTGCTTCGTCGTCTCGGAAGTCCACGCGAAGTACCTATAATCAATACACATCGAAACGCAAACACAATTAATATCCGAACACCGATACGGCACACGTTTCACTCATAGGTAAAAGCCTATAGCTTCGCATGCAAAATCAACCAAACAACCCTCGTCTGTTGACATACAAACATCCAACGACGCAATTCAAATCTCAATTACCAAAACCACAATTTCAATATCAAAACCAAAACCCCAAATTTCATGCATCGCATAACACTAATTCAGCAAGAAAGGAAAGCACTCCCAGATTTTGACTCAGGTCAATTGGGACTAAATAAACAAGTACAGAGGATAGGTTATAGAGTAAGTGAGCTACACCCAAAGCCCCAACACCAAAGCCCAACACAAAACCGGCGACATCACCATGATGTCCGAGCTCGCCGGCCCAAGTGGGAAAGAACAGGTTCATATTTCTGTGGTGGTCTTCTAGTGGTCTATCTAGGTTGGTGGTCTTGTTTGATTTTCTTGGAAAAATCCTAGAAAGCTCCAGATACCCTGTAGGCTATAAAGTTTCACAAAACCGACACGGGAAATTTCTAACTTCGTATTTTGGGTTCTAAACTCATTTCCAGGCCATGAAATCAATCCCTAACGTCTTGTAAACACTCACTACACCTCAAATAGCCACTAGACAGCAACTTTCAATTTTCTAAAATCAAAAACCTAATTAACTCAATTTCTAACTAAAAATACGATATTTAACGAAATTTCTAAACTAAAGAGCGAAGATTACCTTATTAGCAATTAAAGAAACTTTTTGAGTTGCCCAAAGTCTTCAAAATCCGAAATTGATTGGTTCTAAGGTCTTAGCATGGGTGTGTGCATATTTTTGATAAAGGGTGCATAGGATTTTGGGATGGAACTTGAGATGATGCATTGGTGTAGTGGGGGTTTTGAAGGAGATGAAGAATTAGGAAGAATAACAATGGAGATGAAGGAAATGGGGCAGCCAACTCTCACTTCCCCTCTCTCTCTTAGCCTCACCCTCTCCTACACTCACTCTCTCAACAAAATATCTAAATTTTGTTTTCTATCATTGACTCCATTCACACACACACACACTCTTTTCTCTCTTCTCTTTATTCTTTTCACACACAATTCCATTTCTTTCATTTGTTTTCCTTTCTATTCTCTTCTCATTCTCTCTAACTCACAAACACACACACATGCACACATGCACATGACATGGCGCACAAGTCACAGAAAAAATGTGAAAATACGGATTTTACCAAAAAATCCGATAAATATAATTAAATAAATAAATCATTTTAATCTCCGATAAATTTCCAAATATTGGTATATACTTATACCATTTTACGAAAAATCCCTATTCGCAAATCGAATAGTTTTCGCGAAATATATTATTTTAATATTAAATTCCAAAATAATATTTTATATTTTCTGAAATGTTAAATAGGAGGTGTACCTCAATGTCATTTGTTGCGATTTACATTTGTGGTCTGAGTATCACGCTTATATCGCTTGGATTTGAGTTTTGATGATTGAGTTTCATGATATTGTTTCCGTGCACCATAGCTGCACATACTGGGTATTTTCATATTGTGCATAGTTATTGCACTTGACATACGTTTTACACACTGTTGTGTTGGTTTATGATTTTTGCATATCTATTGCACTTGATGTCGATTTTGTGCCTTGGTAGCACGTATTTATGATTTCGTGGATTTCAAACGGTTGATTTGATTTGTGCATGTGGTACGCACTCGATTTGATTTATGCGCTCGGTATAGCTCGCATGTGCTTGCAGTGCATTGACACGTGTTTTGTGCACGCAGTTGCACGCGTTTATGAGCTTATACACCTTGGTACACTTACTGTTGCTTTTTATACGCATTTGAGTTATTGATGAGTTTCCATGTACTTGTTGCACCGGGATTTGTATTTTGTGCATTTGTTTCACCGGATTTGTATTTCATGCACTGGATGCACAGTATTTGTATTTCGTGCACTAGATGCACTGTATTTGTATTTCGTGCACTGGATGCACCAGGATTGTATTTCATGCATTGGCTGCACCGGGATTTGTATTTTGTGCATTTGATGCGCCAGATTTTTATTTCGTGCACTTGATGCACCAGATTTGTATTTCGTACATTTGTTGCACCAGATGGGTATTTCATGCATTGGTTGCACTAGATTTATACACCGTACATCAGTTGCACCGATTTATGTCTTGAATATTTGTTTTACCAGATTTATGTTTTTGTGCGCGTTTGCCCTTGACATTCGTTTCCGTGCATGCTACTGCACTAGACGCTTTTTACGGACCTGACGCGTTTGGGTTGGATTTTCGCGCATGTTGGGCGCATCACATGAGATGTGATTTTATGCACACCGGATACACTCGATTGGGATTTTCATTCGTGCATGTTAGTTGCACTGAATTGAGATTTTCATGCACTATAGATGCACCAGATGTTGTTGTCGTACACACCCGTTGCACTGGACAGATGCTTTCGTGCACACCCGTTGCACTTAATTTTGCTTTTGTACATATTGTGACACTTATATTTGGATTTGATTTCCATGCGTACCAGACGCACGTGATTGTTGGATACGCCTTTTAGGGCTGATTTTGCCCTTGAGCACCTTGTTTTCATGATGGGCACTATATTATGTAGTAGCCGAACATGACTGATCTGAGAACAGTACCTGAGTATTTTGCATGCATAAAAAGTTTACCAAGAGATTTTCAAAAAGGAGCTATAGTCTCGCTATTAGTTACGTGTTTGCGGGCGACGCGAACATTTACAAAAGAAAACCTTTTGGGATATTTCAAAGGGTGGAACGTATATTTTCGCAAAACATATATAAACGTATATTTATTACTTTACAAATGAGCGTCCATCACTTGTGCCATGAGTTACGCATCACACGGCGATTCAGAAAAGATTTTGCATATGTTTTAGTCAATTTTAGAAGATTTTCAAGGATGCATACTATATATGTATAATAGTATTTGACTAGTGTATATTGGATTTCAGTAGTGGATTTCGAGATCTGTATCCCCATTATAACTCCGATGATACACGTGCAAGTCCGATGATTTGCGTGACGCTTGACGGAGTTCGATTTTGAGTTTCATACTCGTTTGCAAGCGCACGCGATGCGCTGTGTTGTTTCTGTATCTCCAGTGATTTCGGAGCCCCGTTGATTTTAGTTGATTATTGAAATGTTTTAGTATTTGGGGGTTTAAATTTAAATTCGGGGACCGAATTTATTTAAGGGGGGAAGATTGTAACATTTCAGAAAATATAAAATATTATTTTAGAATTTAATATTAAAATAATATATTTCGCGAAAACTACCCGATTTGCGAAATTGGGGTTTCGTAAAATGGTAAAATATATACCAATAATTGTGAAATAATTGAAGATTAAAATGATTTATTCATTTAAAAATATATTTATTAGATTTGACATTTTTATAATTAATTATATGCAGTTTGGATAAAAAATGATTAGTACACTACTAATCGCGATTAAGCCAAATCCGTATTTCTACAGTTTTCTATGGTTAGTGCACCATGTCATGTTGCATTTTTGTTGCATATTGTTTCATTAGTATGTGTTGATATTTGGTTTTAGGAAAAGAAAAAGAAAAGGAAAGCTAAAAGACAAAAGAGGATAATTGGGAGGCGAGCATAAGAGAGAGAGAGAGAGAGAGAGAGAGAGAAGGTAAGGGAGTGAGGTTAGGAGAAAGAGAGAGAGAGAGAGAGGGCAGTCATAATTCCTCCCCCATTTTTTTCCTTCATTCTCTTCCTCCTCACATTCCCTCCACCTCCACTTCCATATATTATCTCAAAATCTTCATAAAAACCCCAAACTCCTTTTATTAAAGATGATTCCCTCATCATCCTCAACACTTTGAACTAATCAAAGTTGGATTTTGAAGACTTTGGGAAGCTAGGGTTTTTCTTGAGTTGCCCAAATGAGGTATATCTTCTTTCATTTTAGTTTGAGTTTTCTTGTATTTTAGTTTAATTAGAATGTGATTCGGTTAGCGTATGTGAAGTTTGGAAAATTCATGAGAGGGGTTGGGTGTTTGTTTGGAAACATGATGTGTAGTGGCTGTTACAAGATCTTAGAGTGGGTTGTATGGCCAAGACCAGAGACTAGAAACCCAAAATACGAACTTAGAAATTTCTCGACATCGATTATTTGACAGTTTGTGATGATATATGGGAATCTGGGATGACCCGAGACCACCAAAAATTATTTAGCAAACACAGAGAGATCAGCAGGTGACCTAGAAGCTAACCCCAAGACCCGAGACCCCCATTCTTGTTTCAGGCCGCAGATTTATTTCTTGTGGCCGCAATTTGCAGCCACATTAGGGAGTCTCATGTTGATGTTTGGTCAATGGGTTCCTTATCTGATATCTAGAGCAACCCTATATGCAAAATTCCCTAATTTAGCCTAGGGTGAAATCTGAAAGTGGTTTTCCTAGGTTACTGTTTTCGTGTTTTGCGATTCTGAAACTTGGGTTTTGGTATTTGGTATTGTATTGGGTCGTTGGATATTTGTACGTCAACGACGATGGTTATTTGGTTGTTTTTGCGTGTGTAGACTATAGGTTCTATCCTATAGGCAATTTGTGTGCCGTATTGGTTTTCCGGATTTGATTTTAATAGCATTGCGATTGTGTGTTAATTTGTAGGTACCTTTGCATGGATTCCGAGACGACGGAGCATGGCGTCATCGACTTCGGCAAGCAAGGATCACGGTGAGTAGATTTATATCTACGGGGGAAGTCGGGTGGATGGCGTATAGCACCCCCGCAAGTTTTGATGGAAACTGATATATAAGATATGGTTAAGGAAACCTAGATTATGAAACTAGGGATATGATTAAAAGGATAGTTAAAAGTGTTATGATATGATCAATACGTGATGACGAGATTTGAGATATGAATATGATGAGATAAAATGATACGAGCGGATACGATTGAAATAAGATTTATAGTGGCATGTTATGAGAACATTATATACAATAAGATATAGCATTTATGCAGAATAACAGGATATGGGAATAATGAGTGATATGCCGTAGAGACTTGAGATCCGTACCCTCATTGTCATATAGGTCAATAGATCCCTATTTTTTTTGTTAAATGTCACCGTACGAAGGATTACCGTACGCGATGTGAGTTACCATATGGATGATCCGCGCTCGTGATTTGAGGATGATGTTCGATGATATTGCCGTATCGGATACTATAAGACTAAATAGCCGACGTAAATGTGTCATCCGAACCATACATATTTCCAAACTGAAAAATCGTATGCATCTCTTAAATAGATACCTTGAGGGACGTTACGGATTTTCAAATGGTGTCTTTTCCTTAAAAACACCATAGCCCCTACTTTCAAAACTACGATTCGCATCTTTTAAAAAAACTGATCATATGGTTCGTGTATAGATGTTAGATTAGATATTTACTTATAGCATTGCGCCCACGATTTACTTTATACTACGTTCATGTTATTCTCATTGCATTACGTATACCTGTGCTAGTACACCTACACCATTATCGATGATGCGTATGTTACACTTACACAGATTGGCTGGCTCACACACTTCATCATCGATAATTGGTATGTCACTTACATAGTAGAATTGCCACATCATTATGATATGTCGCATGATATATTGATATTGTCACATCACTGTTACATGTTGCATGATATACGGATAAGCTCACATTTCTGTTATACGTTCGCATACAGCATGCTTTACAATTATATGCACTGAGATGCTGTTTTCATGAGATTTCTGGATTTAAGAACCGCGATTTAATTTCAAAGAAAATTGTGTATTGTTTTAAAAATGCGGTTTCTCTTGATATGATATTTCGAGACGTCCACCATGAGTTTTCTCGGTTCTGAGAATTTATTTTCGAGACCCGATTCGAGGACTAGAGGAACTATCTGCGGGTACATGGTGGACCCAGTAAGGTACCCCGGGGCAAGAGAGAGATTTCGTGGGGATGACGATGAGCCTGGTAGAGGGACCACTACCTACCGGTGATAGTATTTGAAATCGACGGATATCCGGAGGATACCGTTTTGGAGTTATGAGATGAGATAGATATGAGGGCCGATCTGTGTATGCGGCACCTGAGATGAGATATATATGTTGAGGGCCGATCTGAGGATACGGCTCCTGAGATATGAGAATTTACGTGTCGATGCTGGACACGGGTTTCATGATGTTTCGAGTGTCGGTATTGGACATTCAGGTTCCATGATTTGATGGTCATTGATGGACACACATTCTTTGATATCCTTATATATTTACATGCATATGCTTTTATGATGTTTCGAGTGGAAGAGATCCACATGCATACAGGCATTGATTATATCGTTGGATGTTATCCGCATGCATACATGCATTGATTATTATTGTTGGCACATATTTACATACGGTCACCCTAAGTATCATAGTATTACCTTCATGATATAGTTGACCTAGGAAATCGTTGTTTTATTCGATTTCTACCTGATGAAGTTTTCTACTCATGAGTTGGCAATTCACCCCCGTTGTGCCACGGATCTTACAGGTTGACCGTATGGATCAGTAGCAGCATCGCTGGCACACAGCTTGCTTCGGGTGATTTGCTTTGGTAGGTGGTACATGTTGGATCGTACCACTCTTGTATTTACTATTCCGTTGTATCTAGTTAACTTCATCAAATCAGAAACTAGTATTTGTATATGTATTAAGACTTAGCAAGACTTTTAGTTGCGAGACTTAGAGCGATGGGTTATATGCTCGCTTGGTGGGTTGATGTCTTGCTTTATTCTTTATCCTTTTGTGTGGATCTTCGCCGTCGGGCGTCGTATACTTATATTATGACTTGCGTGGTTGTGATTCCGCCGATTGGCGAAGAGCTAGCTCCCGCTTTGGGATGCCTTTTATATTATCTTTTATATGTAGTTTTGGATCAAAATATACAAAGGAGGTGCTGCCCAAATTTTTCAAAAGACGAAACATGTTTTCAACTAATAATTCTACTTGCATTTTTCATGTTCCACTATTTATGCATTAAGGAAACGTTTCATTTCACCATACCTTTATTTGAAAACTTCACATCTTTTATTTTCTTAAAAAGGTTCAGAATTCTGGGTTTCGGCTTACTTGAATTATGTTACGCCTTTAGACGTTGCGTGATTTAAGTGTCAGTCACGAACTAAATTTTTGGGTCGTGACAACAACCTAGAGACAGCCCTGGCGTACCTTCTCATTCCAGCAGGATGCAGACGCAACGCAACAAAAGCTCCAAATAGCCAAAACAAAAAGGAGTGACGGCAAAATCCCAGCTCCAGCCCGACATTCTTCTCGTTACAGCAGATACAATGTCAACAAAGGCTCCAAATAGCCAAATCAATTCGAAGCAACGGCATATTCCTAGCTTTAGGTTCTCGATGGCAAGTAATATAAAGCCTAAAAGACAATCGGAGATCATCCCACACCAGCGCAGAGTGGTTATGACTCATCGGGGATCCAAACTGAGCCTAACCTCAAGTAAAAAGCGACATGGCAAATTCCTAACGCTTGCTCTTCCGACGGTCATATAGCCTAAGGAGATTACTTGAAGACGTCTTGTCCAGCCCCCGAAAGGATCAAATACACGACAGTTGCAAGGCTACTCGAACAACAGCTTAAAGGCTGTATATCGAGGAATATATCAGCCAACGCGACGGTACCATGGACCAAAGCCCGAGTACCACGAAACCTAACGGACCTCTGTCGCAAAGAGCAGGGGTTATCTATATATAACGTTAGGATAAGTTTGCCCGTAAACCCAAGGGAGGTAAACTAAACAAACTCCGAAATGAGTTCATAAACTAGAGACTCCGAAATGAGTTCATAAACTAGAGTCTCCGAAATGAGTGAATAAACTAAAAACTCCAAAATGAGTTCATAAACTAGAGACTCCGAATGAGTGAATAAACTATTCATAAACAACAAACTCTGAAATGAGTTCATAAACTAGAGACTCCGAAATGAGTGAATAAACTACAAGCTCCGAAATGAGTTCATAAACTAGAGATTAAGAAATGAGTGAATAAACTACAAGCTCCGAAATGAGTACATAAACTACTTTACGTCAAGTCAAGGCATCGAAGGAAAGAGAAGCGCTAGTATGAAATGAAATATGTCTTTATTCATGAATTTAAGTAAATACAAGATACTTTTATTCAGGGATCAAAATGAATACAAAAAGAGGAGAATATACAGCAACAAAAATGTCTAAGTTGGTGGACGATTCAATAAGCCAGTAAGTTTGTCATCTTTCCGCTGGGTTTCTGCTTCGAGCTCTATCAGTGCCGTAAGACGAGTCCCTGCTCGTGTCTGTTGATTTTGGTATGAAGCAAATCGCCTCTCAAGCTCTTTCTCGGCAACCTTGTGGGCTTCAACCATCTCACATGTAAAAATAACGGCTTTATCAAGAGCCACCATCTCTGTAATGGCTTCTTGAAGAACCCGCCAAATTTCGTATGCACGAGTGGTCTTCGCAGTGAGCTGGGCTTGAAGTTCCCCTAAAGCCTTTGAAGCCAACTCCCCTGCCGAAAACTTCCAGTTGAGACTTTTCTCGCACGACTGGAGATTGGCTGCACATCGTTCGATCTACCCACGCAGAATCGCCTTTACAGACAAGATGTCAGAGGGAAAGCATATGCATTCAATCCTATGTAGGCAGGCCTCGACTCGGCAGCAGTACTCAACCCAAGTACGCATCAATGCCTCGTCATGATAAGTGGCAAGAACAAATAGGGAAGTATTGGCTTCAGCAGCGAATTCTTCGGCAGTGACAAAAGCACCAGCATGAAGGTCTTCAATAAGAGCCGCCAGGTAATAATTGCTCTGTTTTGCCATCCTCTCAGACACGTGTCGAGCATAAGGGCCTGGCGGCATGGAAATCCGGGACTGTAATGGAGTCAGGTCAGGCAAAGCTATGAAGACATATGTGTGGTTAGTTACCTTTCCAAATATTAAATGAGCAGAACGATGCTAAGGATAAAGCGTCACTTACCCACTGTCGTGCAAGGCGGGTTAGAAAGATCCCCGGGTCCATAAAAAATCTCAACTTCGTCGTCGACTTCCATAACCGTGGTTTAAAATGAAGGGTATATCAGTATCATTATAAAAATATAAAACAAAAAGGGCAGAAGAATACCGACATTGGCCAGAAAAAAGGACTATGCTTTGTAGGGTATCACTTATGGGGCCGCCATGTCAGGCAAACGCTGGAAGGTTTTCCTCGGAGAAAGATCCACGATGGAAAATGCTAACTCCAGCAATTCTGAGGGAGAGAAAGGTTCAGCTAATGGAGGGGTCATTAAACAAAATGTATATGTCTATAAGATTACCTTCGATACTTCGCCCGCCCTGAACTGGAGGGATGGCAGCTTCGGCAGCCTCCTCTACACCTTCATGTGCGTCGTTGGAGATATTCATGAAATCTGCAGCCGGCGTGGCTATCTCCAATAGGGGGACAAAAGCCAAGGCTAAAGGCTCCAAGGCGAGGATGGCGTCTTCGACAATCTCCTCTACACCCTCCAGTGCATCACTAGAGATGTCCATAGGATCTACAGTCGATGAAGCCACCTCTGTTGGAAGAACGGATGATGAAGGAATGGAAGCCGTCACCGGGAGCTCCAAGGCGGGGGTAACAGTTTCAGTAATCTCCTCTACACCCTAAGGTGCGTCATGGGAGATATTTGTAGAATCTACGTCCATAGCGCGATCTGGGCTCAAGACTACGCCCGCTGCAGAAGGCCCTACAAAATTTTTTGAAAAGATGAGATAAGGTGAAAGTAGTACCAATCAATTACCAAAAGGGATGTAAATATATATATATATATGAAAGTAGTACCAATCAATTACCAAAAGGGATGTAAATATATATATATATATATGCATACCAATACACCAGGGAGCTTGAAGTATGGTCTCTTCGAGCTACTGCGCTTTTTTGTTCAGATGCACTCATCGGGCTTCAATCGAAAATGGATCCCTACCCGCTTTCAAAGAAGCTTCATCTTCGGAGACGTCCGACACCAGCTATTTCAAAGCATGTTCCTCCTCCAGCGTCAAAGGAGTCGTCGGTAACACGGCTGGAGACGGATCGACATCATGAAATGCAACAACGGGAAGTTTTCCTTTCCTGGAAGGGGCGTTTTCAGCCTTGTCCTGTGAACGCTTTAAAGCCTCGTCCAACTGAGCAACCTCCTCGGCAGAGGAACCTGAGAAGAGAAGACCGTCGTCCGTTTCCTGCATAGATATCGGCTCATCCAGGATAAGGGTCTCAGATTCAAGCAAAGCGTCGAGTAGGCCGGTGACTGATTTCTTTCTCCTTTTAGAGCCTGAGCTAACACCAGCGGAAGGGCGCTTCCTCCCCTTTGGCGCTTTTGCGTGGCGCTGCCTGACATCACCCTCGATATCTGCCTTTGTGGACCCCACGGCTGATGCTTTATCAGGAGTCGCTGTCTGGGTTCTTATACGCACCGGCATACCAGCAGCACGGGGGGATGATTCAACTTGTGCAGCTTTGGGAATGAGCACTGAGCCGCTGTCCTTTAGAGGAGGGCAAACAACCGACCATGGCCGCAACGGGGCACTGACAGCTTGATCTGGAATAGGAGCTCTACACTCAAAAATCACCCGTCTTTCCTCTGCGATGATGGGACCGACCCGGTGGCGATACTGGCCTTTGAAGGGCCCCATGGGCCTTGGAAGATAGTCAGGCTCCGGGATCATGAAAAGAGAACCCGTTTTCAACCGCATGAAATGATGGATAACATCGCGGGCTACCTCCAGAGAAGGAGTAGGCTCAACGAAAAAGGGTTCGAGGGGGACGCCCTGGTTGTAGCCTAACTGCTGGGTAAAGCGATGCAGATTATACTGCATGAAGAGGGTAGCGTCGTTAAGATGGAACACCAAATCCCCTGGCCTGATTGAGTATAAGTGCACGATCTCTTTTAGCTTTAAAGCTGGATCCCCATTCTTTGATAAATCAAACAATTATTGAATGGTTCCCGCAGGAGCAGAAAGGACTCGATCGCTAAAAACCATCCCGCCTTCGTTTGAATACGGATTAAGTAATACTCGCAAAGCCCCTAGCTGGGTCGGGTCAGGAGCAAAAGCATCAACCAGTCGCATAATCCATGGGAATGTATACGGCTCGTAGAAAGCAGGCCTCCAGTGCACAGCATACGCCCCTAATACGTGCATCTCGATCCACGACGTGAATTAGTGGAGGGAGAAATTCACGGTATACATACCTGGGTTCGAAGTGTTGGTGGCAGTGCTTAACCCGTGGTATAGGTGTGACAATCCCGGAACACCAACAGCCAATCTCATTCCATCATCTATACGGTGAGCGGGGTAGAAGACGGAGGCTCTCATGAAACGGCGATGCATCGGCATGGCAAACCAGCTAAGCCAAAGACTGATAAAGCCGACAAAGAAGGTTTCATCATCTATCCCAGGAGCAGCGATCGCGTCAAAAGCCACGGCTGACGAGTTCGGAATATAAATCTGCGGCAGGTCCCCTTCTTTGGCCGGCAATTTCTTCAAGCCAAATCCGAAAGGATCTTCGACCTTCGCAAATTTTGGAGCTTTCTTGGATAAGATATCTTCGCGAAGAAATCAAGCGATGTAAGAGTCAAAAGTGACACCTTGCCCTTCTGACGCAACGAATAGTTTCTTAAAGATGCCCAAGGCTTTGATCAGACTTAGATGCTTGTGCCGAACAGCATTCTCGGTCGTCAAGATCTCAAGCATAGCTAGCACCATGGCGAATATGTACTCATCAAGAGGCAGTAATTCTTCATAATGCTCTCCCCTAATCGGCAACCCTGAAATTTCATGAAACTCCTCCAGCGAGATCAAGACTTCGCGATCCCTTAGCAAGAACGTGTTCGTAGGAAGATTCCATTGGTTCAAGAAGGCCTTGACCCACTAGACATGGGGAGCATGATAGTAGAATAGTGACGCGTATACTGCTTGGTACAACCCAACCTTCTGTAGCCGTGCACGTTGGGAGGAGAGAATGTATCAGGCCCAAGGAAGGTAGCCCACTAGATGGCGCGGGGTAACACCTACCTTATAAACTTGCCCCCAGGATCGAGCTTCACCCAGACATATCCGGCATCCCAAAATATCGATGGCCATCGTAGGTTGATTAGGTATCCCAGTCATCGACGGCTCAAGCCGGCTCGTGGGGGTCCAATTGGTCGCTTCCACTGCATAAGCAGTACGCGGACGCTCTATCAATGATATCGAGCGGATAGATTCTGCTGGAATTCTGCATGTGAAACTACAGCGGTCCCTGATAATATGACCGTACCAAACCCCCTACAGGAGAAGTCTTGTATTGTCCCTATCATATTCCCTGATCATTTCCATAACCTCTTCGTCTGAAGGCGATTGTGGAAAAGCGGCCTCCAAGCATATAAAAGGGAAGTAGGGAAATGATGCCATCGTACCTTAAAAAAAGGGAGTAGACCTATTAATGAAAAATATATATATATATATGAGCTTGTTTCAGGGGACCACTAACTACAAAGCCAGTAGGCCCCACAAAATCAAAATGACGGCTCACCAATGATGAGGCAAGATAATCATTGTAAGAATCTAAAAGGATTCTCATTAAATAAACATTGGAGTTTAAACAACTCCTAACATTCTCGAAAAACGAGTTATATTAAAATACCCAACAGATTTAAAATCTATAGAAAGGGTATTAAAACCCTAAAAAGAAAAAGAAAATAATAAAAATATGTATGCTCAAGAACGCTAGGGAATTAATTTCCCAAAAAACCTCCGAGTCTTTCAGAGCTAAGTTCTGTAATATGGAATTAAATTCCTTTAATAATGGGATTAAATCCCAGAAACCCTCACGATGAGAAACGAAGGAAATGGAATTAAATTCCAGAGATCCTCAAAGATCAGAGGAGAACTCACGATCCTCAAGACCTTAGGGTTTACTACAAAAAATGTCATTTTGGATCTCTAAGAGATCGTTCCAAGAAAAAAAGCAAAGCTCTGTTGATGGATTTAAAATTCAAGACAAGAACAAAAAGGGTTTCTGAAGAAATGAATTCCGTTCATGATCCTTACCAGAGAAAGAGTTCTTACAAAGTTTAACTCTGGAGTTCTGCAGACAAAGAACTAAGCTCTGAAAAAGAGAATTAAATTCTCAAAGAAAATAAGCAAGGATATGAAAGAACAGTGGTCATCTCAAGGGCCAAGCCCTCGCATTTATAAAACATGATGGGAGCGGTTCATCTCCCTATTCCCCTAGGCAATCCAACGGTTGTAAATGTGGACAGCGTTGCACTCACGTGCAAGCCACGTGAAAGCAACGCTGTGGGGGCATTTGTTCTCTCATAAAAAAGGGAGAGTAAGAAAGGGGGAAACTCCCCACTATTCGAGTCTCACGTGTTAAACACGTGAGCGTCTATATGCAAAGCATATAGGCGCTGCAACTAAACTACTGGTAGGCTAAACAAGCCGCACGTGTTAAATACGTGGGCGTCTATACGCAGAGCATATAAGCGTTGCAACTAAACTACTGATAGGCTAAACAAAGCCTCATGTGAGCGCCTATATGCTTTGCATATAGGCGCTGCAATCAAACAATATATAGGCTAAACAAAGTCTCACGTGTTAAACACGTGAGCGCCTATATACAAAGCATATAGGCGCTACAACCAAACAGCTAAGGGGCCGAACTAAGTCCCACATGCTAAACACGTGAGGATACTTCCTTACGTAGAATTAAATTTTACTTAATGAACCGTTGGATCAAGGATCTAACAGTGATTAAACATAGAATTAAGTTCTATTGGAAAGAATATTTTCTGTTAAACAAAGAGTTAGTGGATCAAAGATCCAAAATATTTTTTCATATCTTTCTAAACAGAGAAAAATTATACTTTGTTAAACTGAGCACCCTTGGATTAAAAATCTAATGGTGATTAAAATGTCACCGCTCGATAGAATTTTATTCTATATATGGGAGAATATTCCCAATCTTGTTAAAAATAAGAACAATATTTTCTGTAAAACAGAAGTCTTTGGATCAAAGATCCAACGGTGGGTAAAATTCCCCAAATCAATTTCGAGACCAAGTAAATCAATTGGAATCTCTCAATGAGAGATTTTCTCAAACCCAATTAACAACTTGCTTCCACTATATAAAGGACCCGAGACTTCAAGTCTCAAAAAAAGAAGAAGAGAAAGACACACAGAGAAAACAGAAGGGGAGAGAGAGAACAGGAGAAAAAGGACGAAGCATAAAGAGAGACAAAAAAAAAGAGAATTTAATTCTCGGTGAAGACTTGTTTCGTCATAACACACTAGGTAAAAAAAACACAGAGTTTTTTTTATCTCTTCTTTTCCTCTTTGAGGGTTTAACCCTTCATATAAGAACCCAGTTCTTCCTCTGGTTGAGATTTGCAGAAGTAGATCTCCCCATAAGTTGAGAATTTAATTCTCATCAGGGAGATTCTGTCCTGCAGATTTAAAACCTAGGGAAAAAAACTGAGTTCAAAGAATTTAATTCTTACAAAAACATATGGGGATTTAATTCCTCTGAAAACTAGGGTTTAACCCTATATAAAGAATTTGTTTCTTGTAAAAATGAGAGGAGAACTTGATTCCTCAGTCCAGACAATGATAATAATCTGAGACCTTCCAAACCCAAATCCTAATGACTAGAAATGTTATTAATAAGAGATCAAGATATCTAAGAAAACAGAAGGAAAGCCTGTGATTCGTTAGTGTTTAACACTATAATGAGACCTCATGTGTTTCCACGTGAGTACCTCTAATGAACAACAAGAACGGCCCAGACTGCCTCACGTATTTCCCATGCGAGTGCTTAAAGGAAAAACAAGAGGCACATCGTAAGGCAGTCACGTGTTTTCCACGAGAGCCCTAACCAAGTGTTTAGCACTTATATAAAAAGGGGGAATAAAACCTAAAAGGCAGTGCCCATATTTGGGGCGCCTCACATGCTAAACACGTGAGCGCCACAAGAACCAAGTGCTTAGCACTTATACAAAAAAGTGGGAATAAAACCCCAAAGAGCAGCGCCCATATTTGGAGTGCCTCGCGTTTTCACACATGAGCGCCTCCAGACTTTAGTGTTTAAAACTGATCCAGCATCTCACGTGGGATACACGTGAGTGCTGCATATACCGGTACTTAGCACTGTTGGGTAATTATGAAGACCCAGACCTAGCCCAAATTGGCTAAGTCTTCCCAAGGTCAAAACCTCTTCGATTTCCAATCAACCTAGCCCCCATGTGCTCATGATTCTCCAAACTGATCTTAGTCCCAAAAATGACTAATGATCCTTCAACTGATGATATCCAAATGATATTCATCCCATATCTCCTAAAATAATATTAGTCTCAAAAATAACTAATGACTCTCAGGTCCACAGCAGCCCCCTTTTTTCCTCAAATACGGGATTTGGTTTAAGGGTACATCTCTCCACACCTCTGATATACGTCATTATAATTCTTCAACATATTCAGAGAGGTGTCGGGTCCCGACAACCAACAATTCTTCAGTGCATTTCCAAACCATCCAAATCGACGTGCACACCTCAAATCAAACCGCACCCCATACTGGGTGCATTCCATATCACCCTTGTTCATTCCGTCACGTAACAAATACATGTGCGCGCAAGATGAACATAATGGACCACTACGTCCTTAAGTTGGAAAGGACCGAGAAGTCCCTAAACTAATATCCGCCTCCAAAATGGCGATAAAGGACCGAGAAGTCCCGGAACTAATATTCGCCTCCAAAATGGCAATAATGGACCGAGATGTCCTTAAACTAATATCCGCTTCCAAAACGGCGATAATGAACCGAAATGTCCCTAAACTAATATTCGCCTCCAAAATGGCGATAATGGACCGAAACGTCCTTAAACTAAAACAATAGAGCTTAAATACTCTTTTGTTAGATCTGAAATAAAAATGATCCTGAAACCCCGTTAAGTGGATCTTAGTCTCAAATTGGACTAATATATCCTTAACAAAAACAAATCGAGCCCCAAATGCTCACATACATTTAAGTCGATCTTAATCTCAAAATAGATTAACGGTCCTTAAATAAAAACCTCAAATCTAAGATATACGGATTTAGACTAATTCACGCCCTACGGGCGACAACATAATTAGTCTCCGTATACAATCCACAGGCAACCTAAACAAACAAAAATGCACACGACATGAAGTGAATTTCCGGAGAAGGAGAATGTGGTTATCGTGATGCGGTAACGTAATTAACTGCAGGGGCTTGCGCCTGCAGGGAAGAGCGTCCCTACAATCAAAAAAAACCTTCGCAAAACGAAGGGGAATCTGACGAAGTCATGCTACAATGGTTGCATCCATCCAAACCTCCGATATACGGTGCCATAAATCAACTTGGTATCTTCGTAGAGGTGGACGGATAAATCTAAATAGTATCTGCCCCCAAATTCAGGCAGGACGATCTATACCGGTTCATCTCTGTTTTCGGCGGTGAACAATAATCATTTAAACCAACCATAAAAAGAAGGCAAATAAAACCTTAGATCCTTCTCTTTCTTGAGAACCAACTTTTTATTTTTAATTTGCACTTTTAAATTTTTTAGACTTTAAAACCAACAACTTTTTTAAATTTAATTAAAATTAATTAAGCACACCTCCTCGTGCGAACGATTCTCAAGTACTACTGTGATATAACTGTATACTTGCAGTTTAATTTGGAGACTAATAAAATCTCAATCAATTTTTTGGCGCCGTTGCTGGGGAGATATAGTTTAATTACTTTTAAATTCAAGTTTTAGTTTTTTTATTTAGATTAAATTAGATTTATATTGTTTTATTTGATTCTGCGAATTCTCTGTTTTTTATTTCAGGAAACGGGACAAACTTTCAGAGACCAGAGATAGCGATGAGTAGGAGGAAATTTGGCGACAAAACCTGGGCTTCAAAATTTCGGCCGAAACCCTATAAATATCAAAATCGGCTAAAAATTTTTTAGGGTTTTGAAATTTTCTTGTTGTAGTTTGTTTAACTTCTTGCATATTTCAATAAAATTTATTTCACTTTTGATAAAGTGTAAATCTTGCAACGAAAACGAGGCAAATCCCCAACGATTTCACCTACTTGTTTGCAGCAACACGTGCTTCAACCGTCTTTGTACTAGAGTCCTCCCTGTTGCTCGTCCACAAACAGATTTTAGATCTAGACTTTAGGTATGTTCTCGTTCTTCCCTAATCTTGATTTTTCCAACTAAAAGTTTTTACAGGATCCTTTGCGCCGCATAAAAAAATAAAATAAAAATTAGTTTTTATTGTTTTTGATTTTGTTTGATCTTATTTTTGCATATTTAAAAAGATTCTAAGTGGCAACAATCCAATCAAGATCAGGTGGGGATTTTATCACCCTTCCTAGACCCCACAATCATAACCGAGCATCTGCATTCAACCCACATAAATTACAAAAATATCTAGACTCGGCCTCCTAAGGACATTCGCGCCCAATAGGACAAGAGAAGGTTGTAGATAATCTAACGGTTATCCGATTCAATTTTGAGGTGTTTAAGTGACGTGTGACTAAGTTATGATTATTTAATTAAGGCATGCTATTTCGGTGATTCGTATAGCGGAACCCTCCCACTTAACTGGCACTGATCTACCTTTAAGGTTGATAAAGAGCTGTTATAGGATCTATCCCGCAATTTGTCTTTCGGCAGTGAGGAGCGGATCTAGTAACTTGATCTAGATAACCCTAGATTTAGGATTGTTTGCGCATTTTGTTGGTGATTTGTTAGAACCTCTAGTTTATTTTCTGCATTTTTAAAAAAAACCATAAAACTTAGAAGAATATAACCTATATTTGTTTTCTTACGGTGTATGCACGTGTGGGATCGAGACGAAACAAACCGTTTGACTCGTCTTGATTTTATAGATATTATGGTTGATCTTGTCCCCGCTACACCTACGCTGCAGGATAGATGCTATCCTGCACGTTCTTCACTCCCATCTTGCATAGTTTTACCGATTGCTGCCGGTGACTATGAAATTAAATCTGCTTTCATAAACTCACTCCCCAAATTCCATGTTCTAGAATCGGAAGACGTCTATGTCTTTATAAGGGAATTTGAGGACTCATGTCATATGTTTAAAATGAAGCAGTTAAACCAAGATGCAGTTAAACTTAGACTTATACTCTTTGCCCTCACTGATAAATCTAAGCATTGGTTTTATAGTGTGTAGGCCAATACTATTAGGACATGTGAGGAGTTTATTAAAAACCTTCCTTATGAAATTCTACCCGCATTTTAAAACAGCTAAATTTTGCCATGAAATTAGAACTTTTTCGCAGAAACCGGGAGAATCCTTTTGGAAATATTTTGAACGCTTTAAAGACCTCCTCATAAAATACCCACACCATGGTATAACCAAGTGAGAACTATGTTAAATAGTATATGACGGTATGGAATCTAAGTTTATGATAGAGTCTATATGTCAAGGGAACTTTATGCTAAAGAAGGTGGATGATGCATGAGACTTTCTAGAAGAACTATCCGATAAGACCATGCAGCAGGAGAGCACTAGTGAGAGAGAGACAATTAATTCTAGGGTGGGATACATGCAGTGGAGGTAACCATCAGCATGCAAGATGAGCTATCTGCCATTAGAAAACAGATAGAAAAGCTTACAACTGCCCCCATCCCAATCAACCAAGTTAGTCAACCCTCTTCTTGTCTTAACTGTCAAGACTCTTTCCAACTCTCTGAAGAATGTCCCCTTCTAAATGGTTATCAAGATCAAGAGACCACTAATGATGTCTATCAACATAACAATAATAATAAATCTTATTCTCAAACCTTTCAACCAAGGATGGAAGAACCACCCTAACTTACAATGGAATTAAGGCAACACTAGCCAACAATTCCAAAATCAAAGACAAGGTCCACCTCCCAACCCTGCCCAACCTAACACACAGTACACACAATAAGGATATGGGAATGAGAATAATACTCTTAATAATGTTGAAAAGTAGCTGAACACTTTGTTGCAAAATGAATTATGGCAAATATTGAAAAGCAACTTGGTCAGTTAGCTGCAGCATTAGGAAGAGAGCTAGGAACCCTACCTAGTCAACCTGTTACAAATCTTAAAGATACATGCACAAATCCCACGCAAGCAAATACTATCACTACCTTACGATCGGGTAAACAGGTTGATAATCAGGTAAGGATGCCCGATGATGACACTGTTGAAATACCGGCTGATGAGTAGCAACAAACTTCCGATTCACCTACACAACCGGAATCTATTTCTACATCTACATCTCCACCCCAACCATCTTTTATAGATAGCCCTCTTCAGCTTGGAGCACCATATCCAAAGCGTTTAAAGGTCAAGAAGCAAGCTGCTAAGGTAGAGAAGACGATGGAGATGTTTAAACAAGTGAAGGTCAACGTCTCTCTTTTGGTCATGATTGACCAAATTCCTTCGTATGCAAAATATCTCAAAAATTTATGCACGAAGAAGAGACAAACTAAGGTACCTAAGAAAGTCTTTTTTGCTGGTAATATTGGTGACGTCCTAAGTAATGTTATACCCATTAAGTATAAAGACCCCGGTTGTCCTATTATATCTTGCACTATTGGTGAAAAGGTCATAAATAGAGCATTATTAGACTTAGATGCTAGTGTAAATATGTTATCTTATTCGGTATATGAGCAGTTAGGGCTAGATGAGCTAAGCCCACCAAGATCACTTTGCAATTAGCCGACCGATCCATCAAGACTCTTATGGATGAGATCGATGATGTGTTGATCAAACTTGTGGAATTTATATTCCTCATAAATTTTATTATTCTAGAAACACAACCCATCACTAACCCTAGAAATCAAATTCTTGTCATACTAGGTCGGCCCTTCCTAGCCAATTCGAATGCATTGATCAATTGTTCCAATGGTTCTATAAAACTATCATTTGGGAACATGATAATTAATCTTTATATTTTTAACCCACGAGGGCAGCCAAGTGATCTTTATAGTTCCTTCGAAGTCAACTTAATTAATGATATTTCTAATGATGAAGAAGTTGACTTTGATAACTGCTCTATAGAAAATTGCATAGAGGAGGAATTTAGTAACAAAAGTGTTGTTACTTTTGATGATTCTTTCCCAATAGCCTATATGGGGAAGCACCAACTTGAGCCACTTTTTTTGAACCTAGGCCTCTTTTACGCCCATCGATAGAAGAGACCCCACAGTTAGAGCTCAAGCCCTTCCCATCTAACCTAAAATATTCCTATTTAGGTTTGAATATCACGCTCCCAGTTATAATTTTTGCTGATCTTATTAAGGAGCATGAGAAGGCCTTATTATCTATCTTAAAAATAATAAGGAGGCTATTGGATGGACTATGGCGGATATCAAGAGAATTAGCTCTACTATAGTACAACATAGAATTCACTTGATAGACAACGCTAAGTCAGTTAGAGATCCTCAACGTCGTTTGAATTCTATTATGAAAGAGGAGATGAGGAAAGAAATAATTAAATGTTTTGATAGGGTATCATATACCTTATTTCTGACAACACGTGGGTCAACCCAATTCATGTGGTATTTAAAAAGTCGAGTATTACTGTTATTGAAAACCACATGAACGAGCTAGTCCCTATTCACACGCAAACCGGGTGGCGTATGTGCATTGACTGTCGTAAGCTAAATGCAGCAACTAGGAAAGATCACTTTTCGTTGTCTTTTATCGATCAAATGTTAGAAAGAATAGCTTGCCATGAGTACTATTATTTTCTAGATGGATACTCTGGTTATAACCAAATGCATGTTGCGCCTGAAGACCAAGAAAAGACTACCTTCACATGTCCATTTGGTACCTTTGCATATAGACGGATGCCCTTTGGGCTATGTAATGCACCCGTCACTTTTCAGCGGTGCATGATAAGCCTATTTTCCGACATGGTAGAACGTTTTCTTGAGGTATTTATGGACAAATTTTCAGTCTTTCGGGACACATTTGATGAGTGTTTACGCCACTTGGAGTTAGTACTCCAAAGGTGCAAAGAAAAGAATCTAACACTCAATTGGGAGAAATTTCACTTTATGATCAGGAAAAGCATAGTGTTAGGCCGCATTATTTCACACAAAGGCATTGAGATAGATAACTCTAAAGTGGATAGAATTTCTAAACTACCCCCTCCCAAAACTGTCAAGGGCATAAGGTCATTTTTTGGGCATGCGGGATTTTATAAACGCTTTATCAAGGATTTTAGCAACATAGCTACGCCTTTGACTTCACTTCTTGCTAAGGATATACCTTTTGAATTTAGTTTTAATTGTATCAAATCATTCGAGCAATTGAAGAAGGAGCTTATATCCGCTCCTATTATTCACGCTTCTAATTAGAGTGAGCCCTTTAAGATTATGTATGATACATCCGATTTTGCATTGGAGATGTTTTAGGACAGCTAATTAACAAGATACCACATGTCATCCATTATGTGAGTAGGACCTTAAATGATGCACAATTAAACTATTCCACACCCCAAAAAGAATTTTTAGCTGTTGTATATGCATTTGAAAATTTAGGTTCTATCTCATCGTTTCATACATTACTATTTATATGAATCATTCGGCTATTAGACATCTCATTTCTAAAAAAGATGCTAAACCCCGTTTACTTAGATGGATCCTTTTATTGCAAGAGTTTGACCTTAAAATAAAAGAAAAAAAGGAATCCGAAAATGTTGTGGCCGATCACTTATCACGTCTACCACTTGCACCCACACATGAACTTCCAATAAATGACTATTTTCCCGGCGAGCAGTTTTATATAGCTACTAGCGAATCATGGTTCGCGAATATAATTAACTTTCTCGTTACGAAAATAACACCTGTAAATCCTCAGTTCCGTATATGTATTTTTTCCGTATATTTTTCCCTATTTTTACTATATTTTATATATATTTTTAATAATTAATTCTTAATCCTAACTGTAAACCCATAACCTAACTCTACCCGACCCGAACCCGACCAGAACTCATTCCTACCCAACTCCCCACGCCCTCGAGACCCGACCCGCTTCCTTCTTCTTCTTCTCCTCGCTCCCTTTCTTTTCCCGCTCGTTTCTTTTCCAACGTCTCCCCGCTCCTCGCGTCCACGCCCATGAGACCCGCACCTATGCCGCGACGACCACGCCCCCGTTGCCAACGAACTCCCGCGATCCCCTCCACCAAATATCTCCTCCCTCCAGTGGCTCCCCTCTTTAGTCGTCTCCGCGAGACTCGCTCCCCCCAACGGCCACGACAACCAAATCCACTCGCCTCACTCCCCGACGATCCCTCGTTCTCCCTCTCTACTTCACTATCTCCCCTGTCTCTCTCTACTTCTCTCTCATTCCCACTCTCTCTCGTTCACTCCACCATCCCTAACTCCAAGCTCCGAGCTCCATATCGCCGATGACCACCTTAGGCAACCACCGACGCCTTCGAGCTCCCAAGCCGACCCAACTCCATCTTCGGATCTCCCCCTTTACAGCCGACAAGCTCCTCCTCCTTCAACTCGAGCGCACCGCCACCACGAACCTACCGTTGACCCATATTCACCTCCACCGAAGCTTCCTCCTCCGTCAATCTCTCCTCCTCAACGCCGACATGTTCCTCTAAACAACCAAGCTCCTCCCTCTTATCCCCTGCACACCATCTCCAAGCTCCACGCCACGAACCCACTGCCCCGTTGCCGCCGCCACTACAAACCCACTGCCGTCGTCGAATTCCCTAGAACCACTGCAACTTCAACTCCTTCCACCGTCGATCACCAGCAACGTCAAGCTCCGACATCGCCACCACAGCAGCACAGAGCCCGTGCCTAACCCAAGCCCTGGCCGAGCTCAAACCTAGCAGTGCAGCTCATGCTCTTTGCGGTCCTTCTCATTTCCCATGCCGTTTCCTCTATCATCATCGCTGCCGTGCCACTTTCGTCTAAGGCAAGTGAAAATTCTTCACTTGCTATTCATGCTAATTTACCGGTTAAATTAAATGACCGAGTTAAAGATTTAATCGTACATGTGTGTGTATATATTTAGATCATAAATTAAAAGTGAACTGTTAGCAAACCATTGTGTTGATTGTATTGAATTGAACCCAATTCGGGTCTGTCAACCGTAATGATATCATTTATAATTCACATGAATTAATTGTTATAATCATTTCGATAACACTGACAACGATCGATACTCGTACTTAAATCTAAGTTCGAAGCGATACATGAATGAAAACTCTTCTTAAAGTGTCTATGTTTTTTGATCGTCAAATCCCTTACTGATTAGTGAATGGCGTGTAAGGTTTTGAGTTAAAAGTATCGTGTCTTTAATCATGTAAAGTCGCACCCTCAAGGCGACACTAAATCTGAATTTTGCTGCGCATGTTACCTCGTTAAAATCATTGTAAATTCAATACAGTTTGGAATATGATGTTCTATGGCTCATATCGAATATGACTCGATTATCTAGGACTATACATAGTTTAATTTTTGATATTGGTAGATTACTGTAATGAGAATTGGCTGGGAATGCGGCACTGGACTGCAGTTCGGGGCAGCATTTCACGAGGATACCCGAATTTAAATACCTGTACATACCTGCCTTAAAATGAAAATGCGCGTAGCCCTATATAGTCGTGTAGATAATTTAGTTATCTAACACATGAATCTGGTCTCATTCAGTTTCACAGTCGTTCAATATTTAGTTTGTAATTTAGAAGGTCGATGTGTTCTGGGGTTTCTAAAGTGACATTTCTTGCACCGTCACCTTAAATAGGACGTAACTTACAGTACAAAAAGGCTATTGATAATCCGTTTAATGCATTGTAAACCTAACACATAGAACTAGATTTTATTCAACTGGGGAAACACCTGAAACTGAACATAATCACTGGTAAAACACGTGTGAAGTTGGATTTCCAGTTCTGAAACTGGAATTCCAGTTCTGAAACTGGTTTTCCAGCAATCGAATGCTAATTTAAAACAATGATAATTTTCCCTAACCTGAATTCCATTTGATATGAAACTAATTTTACTGCTTAGATAATCAAGTGTGCTTAGTATGCCTTTTATATTATTTTAGTTGATTTTATACGTGTGTTTTATGGTAAATTGTGCAAGTATATGGCGTTGGCTGTCAAAATATAGTGAACGTCTATTCGGTACATTTTGCCTATTTTTGTGCTTACTTTATACCTGCTGCATAGTGATTGTTTACATTGAGACCTAGCGACTGTTTTGCATTGTCGATATATAATTATTAGTGATTGGGTTGTGGCAAATATGAAAGTGATATTGATAAGTGGAAACGTGATTGAAAGTAAAAGCGATACGTATTTGCTCACAACCTATCTAATACCTGAATTCATACTATAACTTGGGGAATGGGGAAATTAAGGTATAATTGAACTCGTATTTAGCGAGGTACAGTGATTTAGAGGATGATTATTCGCTATTAGTGATATATATATATACATACATACATTAAGTCGTGGGCCTAGCGGCACGGCTGCTGGGTTATGTCCCGAGCAACAGTGGACCGTAGTCTCGGACATGCACGAGACCCTTGTTAAACACGAGCATACTTTCCACCAATTGATTTCACTGACTTAGTGACTGATAAGTAGTGACATACACATTGCCTAGTTTACTGACATGATATTTATACCACACTGTTCGTATGTAATGATGTTCATTATACTCATTTTCTGCATTCGGCTGCACATTTCATGTTTAATAGCGTTGTACCCATCATATATATTTCGCCCTGACAACCTGAGTGTGAATGCTCCGAGGACGAAGTGGATCCAGTCTAGGAGCAGGACCTGCCATTCGAGATCGCGGAGGTCCAGATTGCATCATCAGCGCTATTTCTTTTGCATTCAGCACTTTGTATTTCGTTGGTTAGTTTATATTCTGCAAAATAAATGTATTTCGAACTCTTTTATTGCATTGTAATAAAGTTGTGAACTGTGATTTTCCTTTACTCTAGTACTGTTTACTGACTACCATGTAATGCTAAAAGCCGAAGTGTGACTACGGCGGGATTATTCCCTGACCGTAGGAGTATGGCTGGCCTAGTCACCTCTCGTATTCCGTATTTTGGGAAGTATGGCGTGATATGGTTTTGTTGGTATCAGAGCCAGGTTTTGGATGAAATTACAGTTCCGTCGAGAGATCCCTAGATTGAGTTACGCCCTTGACGTGTGCCTTACAACATTTCTGTTCACTTTCTAGTCTTTGTGTAGCCCTTGTCTGAATCTAATTTCTTTTATCTTTTTCAGAAATATGGACTCCTCGAGAAACTCCTCAGGTGCCGGTTCCCACGGTCGTACCAAGAAGATCCTCAGCACACTGACGACTCTAGCCCATGCCCAAGAGAAGAAGACCGACCTCCTGGCCGAGGTATTGAAGGTGGTGCACCCTGGAGAGATCTACGGCTATCCCCGCCGCCCCCGAAAGCGCCCTTGTACCAACTACACATGCTAGGGTCGGTATTGTTTCGGACTTCAGGAAGCTTCATCCAGCGATGTTCACGGCATCAGCAAATCTGCCTAAGGCCGAGCAATAGCTCATCAATGTAGAAAACCTTCTGATGGCCGCTCGAGTTCCTGACGACGACAGAGTGAACGTAGTGAAAATTCAGCTGGAGGACGAGGCCCGCATGTGGTGGTCCGTAAAGGAAAGCCGGCTAGAAAAACCTATCGGATGGGACACGTTCTTCACATGCTTCCTGGATCACTATTTTCTGGCTACTGCCAAGGCCGAGATGGAGGAGAAATTCATTATGTTGAAGCAAAATGGACGCTCAGTAGATTGTTCCCCACCGAAACACGGAGACGCGACCGCGCAGGTTCGTCTTGCCTGAATTTCGAGGGCAGATGCTAATTGGTGCTATCCGTCCACCTCTCCGAAAATGCCAGGTTGATTTATGGCACCATATATCGAAGGTTTAAACGGATGCGGCCGATATAGCAGACTTCGTCAGATTCCCCCTCATTGAGGGGTTTTTGATTGTGGGAACGCTCTTCCCTGCAGGCGCAAGCTCCTACGATTAATTACGCTACCGCATCGCGGTAACAACTTTCTCCTTCTCCAGATGGTCACTTCGTGTCGTGTGTGTTTGTTTTGTTTTTGGTTGCCCGTGGATTGTATACGGAGACTAATTTATGTTGTCGCCCATAGGGCGTGGATTAGTCCAAATCCGTATCTTCTTAGATTTGGGTTTGGGGGTTAGGTTTAAGGATACGTTAGTCTCATTTGAGACTAAGATCAACTTAACGTTTGTTAAGGATACGTTAGTCTAATTTTAGACTAAGATCAACTTAACAGGATCATTTAGATCCAATAAAAGAGCATTTGGACTCTATTGTTTAGTTTAGGGACATTGCGGTCGATTACCAGTTTAAGGACATGGTGGTCCCTTGTTAGTTTAAGGACATCTCGGTCCAGATTAAGGACATCATAGTCCGTGAGTTTAAAGACATCACAGTCAAGGTTAAGGACATCATAGTCCGTGAGTTTAAAGACCTCACAGTCAAGATTAAAGACATCATAATCCGTGAGTTTAAAGACCTCGCAGTCAAGGTTAAGGACATCATAGTCCGTGAGCTTAAAGACCTTACAGTCAAGGTTAAGGACATCATAGTCCATGAGTTTAAAGACCTCACAGTCAAGGTTAAGGACATCATAGTCCATGAGATGTGTGGTTGTCAGGACCCGTCACCTCTCTGAAGACGTTGAAGGATTACAACGACAAATATCAAAGGAGTGAAGAGATGTACCCTCGAACCGAAGTGGATTGGGTGATCTATAGTCCAATTTGGAACTAAGATCTATCAATTAGATTATGAGCACATTGGCTCAGTTAAATCTGAATTGAGGACTTATGGCCAATTTGGGCTAAGTCCAATTGGATTTGAAATGTTGGCCCTTTATTGGACCATTAGACATTTGTCTGGGTTCGGCCCCTCATCACTTAGTAATGCTAAACAAGAGTTTGAGGGCTCTGATAACATTTTTGTCTTTGACTGAGCATTAAACATTATAGCTCTGAGTTTTACTCAATTTTGAGATTCAGTTGAAGGGGAGGTTTTTTGCCTCTGGAAAACTCAGCCAATTTGGCTAAGATAGGCTTTAAAATAGTGTTAAACACTAGAGGGCAACAGTGTTAAACACTTGGAGGCGAATGCTCAAAATAGTGTTAAACACTAAAAAAGAAGGGGTCACGTGGGGACACGTGAGGCCACCCAGAAGTGGGGCCAGATCTCCTTTACTTTGTCCTCAGAACTGCAAATAAGTGTTAAACACTTTTAATTTTCATAGCCATCACGTGTGGGCACGTGATGGGTACTCATACATTGATTTATTAGAATGTTTATTAGGGGTCACATGAGGACACGTGAGAGCGCCCAAAGCCAACATTGCCTTTGCTTTTGTTTTCTTTATTTTGGAAGTCACGTGGGAGCACGTGAGGCATTGCCTCCAAGCTTTTTCCTTCTCATTTTGGGGGATTTGTTCAGGGGTCACGTGGGAGCACGTAACCTAGCTTTATTCTTTCTTTCTGATCACTGTGGATTGGGGTCACGTGTCATCACGTGACCAATGTTCTTTACGTGCATGGAGATCTTTCAAGTCTCTTTATTTTAAGAATTAAATTCTCTGTAGGGTTAAACCCTAATTGTGTTTTTAGAGGAATTAAATTCCTATGTATGCGAAAGAATTAAATTCTTATGTAGGGTTACACCCTGATTCTGTCTTAGAGGAATTAAATTCCTGTGAGTTTGGGAGAATTGAATTCTCATGCAAGGTTGAACCCTGATTTTATTTGGAGGAATTAAATTCCTATGAAATTGGGAGAATTAAATTCTCATATAGGGTTAAACCCTAGTTTTATCTTGGAGGAATTAAATTCCTGTGAATTTGGGAGAATTGAATTCTCATATAGGGTTAAACCCTAGTTTTATCTTTGGGAGAATTTAAATTCTCTAAACTTAATTCTCCTTCTAAGTTTTGGATCTGCATGGCAGAATCTCCCCGATAAGAATTAAATTCTCAACTTGTGGGGAGATTTACTTCTGCAGATCTTCAACCAGAGAAAGAACTAAGTTCTTTTGCAGAAGAGTTAAACTCTTAGATTGAGAATTAAATTCTCTTTTTGTTTTATGAAACTTTGATCCCTTTCCCCTTTCTCACCTAGGGTTTCTTTTCTTGAGAATTAAATTCTCCTTTCTTTTCTCTCTACTATTTTCCTTCAGAAAATTCCAAGATCCAAAAATCAATCATCTTTCTCCACTTCTTGGCTCCTATTTATAGGAGAAAGAAAAGAATCAATTTGTTTAGTGAATCTTTCATTGAAAGATTTTGTTTGTTTTTGTAACTAACATGATCTCAGTGAATTTTATTCACCATTGGATTTTTAATCCAAAAGATATTCTGTTTTTTATTCTTGGTGGAATTTAGGGAAATCTTTCCTTGTATAAAATCTTTCCATACATTAGTGATTTTTAATCACCATTGGATTTTTAATCCAACGGTGCTCCACTTTACAGAGCATAATCCTTTTTTTGTTTGGAAAGATTTAAACAAATACTTTCCCAGTTAGGGTCTTTGATTTTCCTTAATTAGAATTTAATTCTATTAATTCAGAAGGCTTTTAAAGCCCATCACGTGTTGGCACGTGATCCCAATGTTTGATCATTAAAATAGAATTTAATTCTATCTGTTAAAGAGCTAAGAGACTTGTCACGTATCGGCACGTGACCCTCTTTTATTCAAAATTTAATTTTGCCTTTTAACAGAGCTAAGAGACCATCACGTGTCAGCACGTGACCCTTGGTCATGTGTGAACACGTGATGCCCCATTGGGGTCTTTCCTTAGCTGTTTTGTTACATTTTTGTTTGATTTGAATTTAATTCTATAAAGTAGAGATCACAGGAAACTATCACGTGTCAACACGTAACCCTTGATCACGTGTGAACACGTGATACCTCATTGAGGTATTTCCTGATATTTTATCAGGGAACATGGATGTCTACGTCGCAGAGTTTAACCGGCTGAGTCGCTTCGCTTCGTACATGGTAGCCACCGAAGCTGCCAGGGCCAGACGGTTTCAGCAGGGACTTGATATTGAACTACAGCAGCTTATTGCTTCTCTCGATCTACCAATCTTTGCTCAAGTGTTGAACGCTGCCCGAGTACAGGAAAGATTGGCGAAGAAGGACAAGGGCCAACGATCGATGGACAGGAGACCCCATGTGGTCCCAGCACGACCTACCTTTCCCTCTCGTGGAGCAATTCCAATTCACCGGCCGGGTGTCACACAGCTGAAGCGCACTTTCTCACCTCAACAGCCACAACGGAGGGCCCTGTTTTGCGATTATTGCCAGAAGCCAGGGCACATGCAGAGGGATTGTCGCAGAGCTAAAGGGCGGTGTCTGATTTGCGGATCCAGCGAGCACAGGGTTAGCGGATGTCTCCAGAGATCTGAGCTACAAGGAGGGTTCGAGCAACATCAACAGTCATACGGCACTTCAGCTCATAAGGGTCCACCTCGGGTATCCCAGCAACGGTTATTCGATCAGAGGCAGGCTGGTACGGGTCGGAATCAGGGACGGGCTTTCACTCTGTCCGACGAGCAGGCAGAGGCTTTTGGAGAAGTAGTTACATATACCCTCCTTGTTTATTCTGTACCAGCTAGAGTTCTTTTTGATTCGGGTGCTTCACATTGCTTTATTTCTACGCGGTTTGTTGATACACACTCTATACCTCACGAGCCGTTGACAAAGGGTTGGGAGATACATACGGGTAACGGAATTATTGTGTCACGCCCCGCTTCCCAAAATACGGAATACGAGGGGTTGACAAGGCCAGCCATGCTCCTACGGTCAAGGAAATATCCTGCCGTAGTCACACTTCGACTTATAGCTTTACGTGGAAATCAGTAAACAATGCACAGGTAATGAGAAATGCAGTACTGGAACAAGGCAAATACAAAGAACTGACCTGATGGAGGTCGAAAGAGTATAGCTCTGGTTAGCTGATCAAGATGTCCGCGATGTCCTCGAGGTACGTCTGGTCCAAGCTAAATCCACTTCTAACTCTGAGCATGCATACTCAGGTCGTCAGAGCGACACGATAGCAATATATACATAGGTGCAAGTGGTAACTCGTACAGTAATAATGGATATAGAACAATAAATCAGGATAGTAGAGATACGAACATGAAGTAGCCAATGCGGGTGTCTAAAAGAGCAGGTGAACAGTAAAGCAGTAAAATAGCATGTCAGATGTGTCAATACAGTAAGTAATGCATGTCAATGTCACTATCCCTATCCGTCTCTAAGTCTCACTGTACAGGTCACTAAGCCTATCGTCAGTCCAAGTGTGAGAGTCAACCACTCGTGAGTGTCCTCCACCCAAGGGTAGGACCCAAGGGCAAGGGACCACGGGCCCAAACTATAACTTACGGTAATAATCATGTACCCTGTAAATCTCCATATATCTCCATATATATAAGACGACATGGGACTCCCGAGATTCTGTTGAACTCACACTCAAACTACCCCACACCCCGTGGTCTACATCAAATGCCAACCATAACCTCAAATATCGGTCGGTCTATGACAAGTCTGCGTGAGAACTGGAGACAGGATCTCCATCAAGCACGTCCCGACTGATACCAAAGATAAATGGACAGTGTCTGGTGTCTTACCTGTGACACCCATACAAGTGCTTCCATATGTATCCCATACCACTTATAGTCACTCTTATACACGTCCCACAGACGTCGACAATGCAATAGAATAATAGGGTCCACTGATTGTGTACAAGTACGTGTCACTTTCACTTATCCACTCATGCACGAACACTAACGTACTTGCCACAATCACCACTAATACCTAACACTGGGTAATGCACATGATCACTAGGTTACCAATGCAATGACACACACACACACACACACACACACACACACACACACATATATATATATATATGATGTAATGTGAAAACAGTACGTAAGGCATGATTAAGATGTCATATGTCGGTATCCTACCACTTGCATAATTTATCCTAAATAATACATGGACAGTTTAGTGAAACAATGAACAGGGGATAAGTAGTAGGTCTGATTATCTATCTAGAAAATTCAGTTTCACGTCAATCGGGTTTCGGAATCACTAGATATGGCCATTTCATTTTAAGCGTGCACTGCTAGAAATCCGGTTTCAGAATCGGAAGTCTATTTCGCAACGCATTTTAATCCTAGTTGCGATCAGATTTTAGCGATGCTACAGTTGAATGAAATCTTGAGTTTTCAATAAGGTTTTCAACGCAATAGACGGATTCTCAATCGCGTCTGTATGTCAGGAGTTATACGTTATTCAACAGTGGGGTGTCCGTTCTGGTTCTGTTTGGGACTGCTATACGTCCAGATCTTTTAAATTGCAGATTAATTAGCAAACGACGATAAAACGGAATGAAACTACTTGTGTTATTTAGATAACAGATTCACCTTTAATAAACTGCAGAGTTCCGCAACATACGAGTTCTGGAAGCAATGTTGCATGCATTACGGGACAGTAAACAGTAACCAGAGTCGCTCTGGACTGCAGTCCAGAGCCGCGCTCCGACTCAAATATCGTCACAATTTCAGTACAGAAACCATTAGAAACTTGCATAGGGTTACAGGTCGTCGAGTCATATTCAATTTGAGCCCTCGAACGCATCATTTCCATATGTATACAATTTATGGTGATTTTTACAATTTTCAGATACGGGAAATTTCCAGTTTTACGGGTATATTTGGGGGTATTCGTTTTAGTCATTAACAGTCGTATTTTTCAGTGAAATTTATACAGGATATTCATTATCACACGGGCCAACATAGGAAATCCAATTCCGTCAAATTAGATGAATATTTTCATTGGGATCATGCATCGAACAGGTATGTCATATAATTTATCGGAAGTTGTAAATTTGTAATTTATACGATTTGAGTTTGTAACACTAATAGATTAGCATGTAGCAAGTAAAATACTTGCCTAGAGACGTTCTGGCGATACACGGCAGCGGCAACGGCAATATCGTGCGACGATGACGGCTGGAATAGCGGCGATCGACGATAGAGGCAAGTGCTCGGTGAAATGGCTAAAGCTGGGTTTGAGGCTTAGGCTAGCCTCGAGGCTCGGTCTCGGCTGGAAGTGGTGGCGATGGGCACCGTAGCTCCAGCAGAGAGGAGAGGTGCTAAGAGAGAGAGAGAGAGAGAGAGATTTAGAGAGAGAGATTTAGAAAGAGAGAGAGACAGAGAGATTGAGAGAGAGAGAGAGAGAGAATTAGAGGGACAGAGAGATTGAGAGAGAGAGACCGAGAGATTGAGAGAGAGAGAGAATTAGAGGGACAGAGAGATTGAGAGAGAGAGACTGAGATGTGCTGAGGGAGAGGGAGCGAGAGAGGGTTGCAGAGAGAGGGGCGATGTGACAAGTGGGGAATTGGTGGTGACGAGGAACTCATCGGCGGTAGGATGGGTCGGCGACGGGGTGGCCGGTGCGGTGCTCGGGATGAGTCTCGGGAGTGCAGGCGAAGGCGAAGCTTGGTTTTAGGGTGATGGAGAAGAGGCGACGGTGGGGAGAGGCGGCAGTGGATGGGTTAGAGAGTCGGGAGCGAGGGATGCAATGGTGAGATCGAGAGGTGGTGATGGTGTATCCGTGTGGGTGTAGTAAGAAGGCGATGGGGATCAGGAGATGTCTGCAGAGGGGAGCGGGTCGTGGGCGAGGGGCCTGATTGCGAGAGGAGCGGTACGAGGGAGAGAGAGAGTGAGGAGGAGGAGCCGTTGGGGAGCGGGTCTTCGGGGGAGTGCGAGCGTGGCAGGGGTCAGTTGGCGAGAGACGTGGACACGAGGGGGAATGTTGGCGACGTGGGGATGAGAGGAAACGAGTGGGAGATTTAGTGTTGGGGAAGAAAAAGTAAGGAGCGGGTCGGGTCGAGTTGCAGTGGGCTTGGGAGCTGGGCCTAAAGGGAGAAGGTTTAAATTAATCCTATAATCTTTTTTTTTTTGGTTTGGGCTGAGAAAGGAGTTGGGCTGGTTAGTTAAGAAAATAATTAAAATGAAATAGAGTGTCTGGGCCGGGCTTGGGAATAAGGGAAAACGAAAAGGGAAGATTGGGGTTTGATGTTTAATGGGGTTTTAAAATAAATAAATAATTATAAATAAAATAAATAAATTTTATAAGTGAAAGAGAAATACGGATATTGGTATAAAAAGGGGGCTGGGTATTACATCATACCACCCTTACAAAAATTTCGTTCTCGAAATTTAAAATAAATGATAAGCTCCAAAATAATAAGCGAAAAGCTACCACATCGAGCATTAACACCTAATGATTTATTTAAAACAGGTAGGTAAAAGAAATTTCCTTGAAGGTATATATATATATATATAAGAACAACAGAACTAAAAGAGTAGGTCTAAATAAGTATAATGCCGGAACAACAATAAGGGCAACTTATATGTACAAAAGAATAAAATAGCGCTAACGAATAATAACATTCGAGGCGTACTGGAAGAAACGAAATCCTAAATATGTGCACACCTAAATATATCAAAAGTAGCATAGCTAACATAATAAGTATAAGGCATAATCATGATGGAATAGTGAAGGATCTGTCGGTAGGTTAAAACATTTTGGAATAACGTGTCAATCAAACAATTTTAACATAACTTATGAAAACACATGGTGAAAATAAGAAACATAGCACCAAATAGTATGTGTAATAAATGGTTGTGCTGTCGAAAATAATGGGAGATTAGTAGTGTACTTAAAATGCATAAAACGGCAGTAGTCCATAACACTCACTTTTCGATAAATACAAAATAATGAAAACTAAATTTTCGAATAACGATGTCCCTAAATATAGTTAGGGTAATAGGAAATAGCACAAAGAATATAGGGGCTAGCTAGGGTAAGGATTACGATGGAGTATGGCCCACTCAAAAGGTCGGAGTGTGACCCTTAAAACTGAATGTTGAAGAGGCCGGGATCGGGTCAGCCCAGGGTGTACGGATGAACAGTAACGAACCACAGGAGGGGAAGGGATGTATGGGAAGGAAAAATGGTCGATGCATCATGTGAATCAAAAAAAAATCGGAAGGGTTAGCGAACTCGAAAATTTCACCATCAATTTCCCTTCCAGAAGGATCTCAAACGAGACACATACGAAGGATGAAGGGTGGCCCATTCAAAAAATCAGGGTGCGGTACTTTTTAATCTAAGTGAGAGTCGAAACAGCATAAGGTGCGGGGTGGACAGTCAGGGATCTCAGGAGGAATTGAATGTATAGGGGAAAAGTCAAAGCATCAAGTGAACCGGTAATCAAAAGATTAGCGAACTCAGAAAATTTTTTTTTCATTCTAGAAAATTCGAAACAAAGCACTCTCAAAAAAAACGAAAGATGGCCCTAAACTATACACAGATTTATTTGGCCAGAGAAGACAACAGCTAAAATCCCTTCGGTCGTGGTTGTGGAGGTTCAGCAGGTTACGGTAGGCTCGCGCGCTCAGGTAGGGGTGTCCATTTCCATAGCGCCTCGCAGGAAACGCCATTAGGAATTCTTCCGCCGCAGGGTCTTGTTCTCCCGGTCTTTCTTCCTCGGCTAGAGCTTCTTCATCGAGGTCTGCTTCCATGTGATTCTCTTCTTCTGGATCCTCATCCATGGGATTTTCCTCCACTGGATTTTCTTCTATCGGGCCCTCCTCGGGATCTTCCTCTATCGGGTTCTCTTCAGGGTCTCCTTCCTCCTCGTCGGAATCGCCGATCATGTCAACCTCTGGGGTGGCGGCTCCTTCGTCCTCGGAATCGCTGTTTCCGAAAATGACCTTGGGGCCGTTGATCTCATCGTCAGAACTCACCAGCATGCGGTCTAAGAAAATGCATGATTGTGCATCCTCATCTAGATGCGGCGCTGCTCCAGGGTGGGCCATGGCCTGAAAAGAAAAAGTCATGATCAAACAGTGGAACATATTAGGAAAATAATCAAGGATACGGAGTACAAGAAAAATATGCGGTAAGCAAGGACTGAAAACAAAATCTAGAATACTGATGCAACGAATAGTATAAGAAAAGTGAGGGGGAAAGGGGACGATACATACATCACAACTCAGAATTTTATTACATTCAGCCAAAAGTTTAACGGATACAGGATCTCAAACGAAAAGAGAAACATTTACAAGTGACAACATTTTATTAAAAGCAGAAAACGTGATAACTCTTTCTTCGATTACTAGACCGCTGCATTCTCGTCACGCGAGTTGAATCCTGCGCTGGGTCCGCCCTATCCTCGAAGTTCGAACTACGCAATAATCATCACTTGGCAGAAGTGGAGAGTGTGGACGAATCTCCTTCTTGTTGCTCCTTCCTTTTAGGGCAACCGTTGATAAGATGTTCGCTGGATACGCAATTCAGGCACTGCCCTTTGGCGCGGCGGCAATCTCTCTTAAGGTGTCCTGGCTTCTTACAGTACCCACAATGTTGGGTCGTCTGTTGCTTCTGTCGCGGGGAAACAAGTGAGCGATTCATCTTCACCTCTTTTCCTCGTCTAACAGGGATCCCTTTACGTTTGGAGGCTTCCGCTGGTGCCTGAGTCATCTGCCTTCTCAGTCCTTCAGCTAACAGGCCGTTTGTTCGCTCCTGGGCTTCTTTCAGACTTTGCAGTGCAGTCAGGATCTCCACGGTCTGAATCTGGGGAGTGGAGATAGAGGAAGGGTCATTGGAAGACATGGTCCTGAAACAACAATTTTGAGGACGATATAAGGCACAAGCTATAAGAATCAAAACATAATATGGATTAGGCAAGGAATCGAGAATATCGGATGTGATGAAATTTATTACCAGTGGAAATCAACTGTAGAACTCCGAGTCACTCAAACCCTAACGGATAGATCAAAATGCATAGCCGAATACACTATGTGAATCAAGATTAAGAATAACAACTTCACAATCCAGACAAAAGGATGTCTTAGATTGTCAAACACTACACGGAACTGCAATCCCAAACGAAGCAAAACCTGGCTCTGATACCAACAAAACCATGTCACGCCCCGCTTCCCAAAATATGGATACGAGGGGTTGACAAGGCCAGCCATGCTCCTACGGTCAAGGAAATATCCTGCCGTAGTCACACTTTGGCTTCTAGCTTTACGTGGTAATCAGTAAACAATGCACAGGTAATGAGAAATGCAGTACTGGAACAAAGAAAATACAAAGAACTGACCTGATGGAGGTCGAAAGAGTATAGCTCTGGTTAGCTGATCAAGATGTCCGCGATGTCCTCGAGGTACGTCTGGTCCAAGCTAAATCCACTTCTCACTCTGAGCATGCATACTCAGGTCGTCAGAGCGACACGATATTAATATATACATAGGTGCAAGTGGTAACTCGTACAGTAATAATGGATATATAACAGTAAATCAGGATAGTAGAGATACGAACATGAAGTAGCCAATGCGGGTGTCTAAAAGAGCAGGTGAACAGTAAAGCAGTAAAATAGCATGTCAGATGTGTCAATACAGTAAGTAATGCATGTCAATGTCACTATCCCTATCGGTCTCTAAGTCTCACTGTACAGGTCACTAAGCCTATCGTCAGTCCAAGTGTGAGAGCAACCACTCGTGAGTGTCCTCCACCCAAGGGTAGGACCCAAGGGCAAGGGACCATGGGCCCAAACTATAACTCACGGTAATAATCATGTACCCTGTATATCTCCATATATCTCCATATATATAAGCCGGCATGGGACTCCCAAGATTCTGTTGAACTCACACTCAAACTACCCCATACCCCATGGTCTACATCAAACGCCAACCATAACCTCAAATACCGGTCGGTCCATGACAAGTCTGCGCGAGAACTGGAGACAGGATCTCCATCAAGCACGTCCCGACTGATACCCAAGATAAATGGACAGTGTCTGGTGTCTTACCTGTGACACCCATACAAGTGCTTCCATAAGTGTCCCATACCACTTATAGTCACACTTATACACGTCTCACAGACGTCGACAATGCAATAGAATAATAGGGTCCACTGATTGTGTACAAGTACGTGTCACTTTCACTTATCCACTCATACACGAACACTAACGTACTTGTCACAATCACCACTAATACCTAACACTGGGTAATGCACATGATCACTAGGTTACCAATGCAATAACACACACACACACACACACACACATATATATATGATGTAATGTGAAAACAGTACGTAAGGCATGATTAAGATGTCATATGTCGGTATCCTACCACTTGCATAATTTATCCTAAATCATACATGCACAGTTTAGCGAAACAATAAACAGAGGATAAGTAGTAGGTCTGATTATCTATCCAGAAAATTTAGTTTCACGTCAATCGGGTTTCGGGATCACTAGATATGGCCATTTCATTTTAAGCGTGCACTGCTGGAAATCCGGTTTCAGAATCGGAAGTCCATTTCGCAAAGCATTTTAATCCCAGTTGCGATCAGATTTTAGCGATTCTACAGTTGAATGAAATCTAGGGTTTTCAATAAGGTTTTCAACGCAATAGACAGATTCTCAATCGCGTCTGTACGTCACGAGTTATACGTTATTCAACAGTGGGGTGTCCGTTCTGGTTCTGTTTGGGACTGCTATACATCCCGATCTTTTAAATTGCAGATTAATTAGCAAACGACGATAAAATGGAATGAAACCACTTGTGTTATCTAGATAACAGATTCACCTTTACTAAACTGTAGAGTTCCGCAACATACAAGTTCCGGAAACAAGGTTGCATGCATTACGGGACAGTAAACAGTAACCAGAGTCGCTCTGGACTGCAGTCGAGAGCCGCTCTCTGACTCAAATATCGTCACAATTTCAGTATAGAAACCATTAGAAACTTGCATAGGGTTACAGGTAGTCGAGTCGGATTTCGATTTGAGCCCTCGAACTCATCATTTCCATATGTATACAATTTATGGTGATTTTTACAATTTTCAGATACGGTAAAGTTCCAGTTTTACGGGTATATTTGGGGGTATTCGTTTTAGTCATTAACAGTCGTATTTTCCAGCGAAATTTATACAGGATATTCATTATCACACGGGCCAGCATAGGAAATCTAATTCCGTCAAATTAGATGAATATTTTCATTGGGATCATGCATCGAACAGGTATGTCATATAATTTATCGGAAGTTGTAAATTTGTAATTTATACGATTTGAATTTGTAACACTAATAGATTAGCATGTAGCAAGTAAAATACTTGTCTGGAGACGTTCTGGCGATACACGGCAGCGGCAACGGCAATATCACACGACGATGACGGCTGGAATAGCGGCGAGAGATAACAAGAAATTAGGTTTTTCTAGTTGCCAATGCAAAGTAAGTTTGCATGTCGACGTGATCTGGAAGAATGATTCAAGGACGGTAAAACGGTCAAGGTGGCAGGACATGTCTCCTAATCACGGGTATTATGATTCGTGTATCGGGTGCAATACCCAACTACAAAGAATCAACCCAATTAACCTATGTCTCTGATACCATAAAACCATGTCACGCCCCGCTTCCCAGAGTACGCAAGATTGGGCACGTGACATAGCCAACCATGCTACCTGTGGGTAGGAAGTATCCATCCACAGTCACATTACGGTTGTAAGGATATCAAGAACAAGATAATAAACTAATCTAATACATGTCCAAATCCATAATAACAAGAATCAATAAACAATAAGTGCGGAAGCTAATGATCCAATACAATGAATAAACAGTACGTCCCATAATGCGGGCTCACATCTGGAAATGAAAAGCAATAAATAAACTAAACTCTAAGGAACTCACAGTTCAGCCTGCTGGCTGAAGTACTCCTGCTCGGTCGTCGATAGTGGTAAGGGATCTGGGCCATGCAAAACCCAGACGTCAGCGCGTCATGACATCAAGTATATAGCATAAACATGGTAATAAGCAATGCAAGTATGAACATGAATAAAGCAGTAACAAGAAATAACAAGCAGGGTAATGTGCAATGGGGTCCAAACTGTCCTATCAGGTTTTCTACTCTATAGTCTTTGAAACCAATTGATGAATCGTCGATGTAACTCAATAGTATCCCGTGCGTGCCCGGGACCACGGTCAAAGCCCTCGGGGCTGAATCCGAGACGTGCCGCTAAGCAGTAAAAGTAGGTAGTAGGATGGACGAGTGATGTCAGCATCATCACTCCCGGACTGGCCAAGCCCGTAAGACTGATCAGAACAAGTATCGAACTGTTGAGTTACAAGTCGGTTTCACCTTTGATTTCCCCATACCCCCAAGCTATGTATGTCAGGTCAGGTATTCAGTAGTCAGGGACTAATGCCAACACAAAATCCGGTAAGAGTAGGTCTGTCTGGCTCGACAGCAGGAATGGTCAGGTTTGTTGGCATTAGGCATGAGATCAGGTAACAGGTCAGGTTACTTTCAACAGGTAGAGTCGATATGTACAGGGTGTTGTGTCCGGTGTATTAGTACATGTGTCAGGTGTATCAAGATCGGTCAATATGTAATGCAATCAGGTATATGCTGATAACAGGTATAGTAACGAATAATGAACAACAACAGGAACAGTAACTAACAATATTATTCTATGTGGACACAGTGATGTTTGTATTTTCATATTAACCGGTCCACGCACCTTTGGGGTGCAATAGCCACAAGGTGAAGCAATATCGATAACATACGTAATGGAGTTTGCATGAATTTAAACTAAGCATAATAATAGTTACAAAGATGATCTAGCAATTTAAGCAATGACGTGCCAATTGGTTAATTAGTTAAAGTGCGGATTGATAGCATACCGATTAACTACAAGTAACCACTACAATGATTTAACGTTACGGATGATTGTAAATGTCACCAAGTCGTGTGATTATAACAGATAACATGATTATTAAGTTTGTAGCATGTTAAAGCAAGTATTCGGATACTTGCCTCGACGGTTTCGTAAACCGGAACGCACGGATGCAATGTCGGCAGAAAACGCGATAAGATAGCACGGGCCACGGATCGAGTCCCAACAGAGATCAACGGGATCACACGGACCAGGGGGCTTCGCTGGAGCGTCGGGTTCGCCAAGGCGGTACGGTCGGATTCCGGCAAAACGCGACAACAAGTTAGAAACAGACAAAAGATTCAATGCGATCAGCGGGGGTTTATACTGCACAAAGGAAAGATAGGGATGCTCACCGAGAGATACCAGGGACGGCCACGACGGGCTCGACGGCGATGGGACGCCGGCGAGGCAACGGCGGCGGCGGCTGCAAGGGCTGAAGGCCTCGGGTGTGCGGGCGAGGGTGCTGCGGCGAGCTAGAGGAAAGGGTGGTCGGCTCTGGTGGTCGAGGGGAAGAAGGAGGTAGCCCTGGTGACAACGGCGAGGTCGCCGGCGCGTTCTCCGGTGAACAGCGGGGTAGGCGATGGGTGAAGGCTCGGGCTGGTGGTCCGGCGAGGAGAGGAAGGGAGGTGATGACGAGGTCGCGACGAGGAGGGTGAGAGGGAGTCGTGGGAGGCGTCGGCGGCGAGAGGCGGCGTCGACGTCGGCTGTGCAGGGTTGGAGGCGACGTCGGGGTTGGGTGCAGTGCGGGAAAGAGCGAGAGACGAGGGGAGGAAGGTGCGGTGAAGTCGAGGAGGCGTTGCTGGCGGCGACGAGGTCACGGGAAGGTCGGCGGTGAGGTCGCGAGGGCTAGGGTTAGGGTTTCGTGTGGGTTTCGTGATGGAGGAAGATGGGTTGAGGGAGGCGGCTGCTGCATGGGTTTTAAATACGAGGAGAGAGAGAGGGAGATTGGGGAGAGAAAGAGAGATTTGGGGAGATAGAGAGAGAGAGAGAATGAGGAGAGAGACAGAGAGAGATAGGGAAAGGAGGGGCCCACGCGGGGATTCGTAAGCTTGCGATTGGCTGAGGGAAGGGTAAGGAATTAACTGGGTAAAGATTTGAAGGGATTAAGCTGTTAGGAAATTATATTCGTATATAATTTTAGTTTTAGTGTATTAAATTTAAATGGGCCCTTTTTGGCGCAAAATGAAACATTTCCAAATCGCGCCCGGGTTGCGCCCAAAAGTTCCAAATTCAAATTATATGATTTTAAGCGGGTTCCAAATTTTGAAAAGAGGTGTTTAAAGATTAAAATGCATGCCCCCAAGTCGGACACTTGCACGCGCGCGTAGTCGTCCAAACTTGCCCGTTTAGCCAAACGGAACGGAATCTCGACACGCGGACGCCACCACGTGACTAGTGGCGACGAGTAGGCCAACATGGACATTTTAAATTTCATTTTAGGAGTTAAAATTTGTTACGTGCCAAAATGACTTAACCGGGTGAAATTTAGCAATAAACACCAGAAAATCAGGAAAATTGGAATGAGCAATATATAACCCTCAACTAGTAATATAAATAGTATTATTGGGCTCGGGTGTTACATCATACCCAACTACAAAAAGAATTTCGTCCTCGAAATTCCAAGAATACAAGATAGCTAACTACTGGAAAAGATGAGGGAATTTCTGCCGGATCTCGTCTTCTCGCTCCCAAGTGGATTCTCCATGCGATCGATTACCCCAAGAAACCAGCACAAGAGGGATAACCTTGTTCTTAAGAACCTTTTCTCTTCGATCCTTGATTTCAACTGGTCGCTCCTCAAAAGTCAGGTCCTCCCGAACGGTCAACTCCGAATGATCCAAGACATGAGTCTCATCACGAACATACTTCCGTAGTTGGGACACATGAAACACATCGTGAACTCCTGCTAAAGACGGTGGTAACGCTAACCGGTACGATACCTCTCCAACACGCTCCAATATCTCGAAGGGTCCAACGAATCGGGGACTAAGCTTTCCCCGACTTCCAAAGCGAATCACCCCTCTAGTCGGTGATATCTTCAGGAATACCAAATCACCCACGGCGAACTCTAGAGGTCTTCTTGACGTGTCGGCCCAACTTTTCTGTCTGTCTTGAGCTGCCTTCATGTGCTTCCTGATTGTATTCACCTTCTCGACTGTCTGTACCACCAAATCTGGTCCTAGTAACCTTCGTTCACCAACATCATCCCAACAAACAGGTGAACGGCACTTACGCCCATACAGTGCTTCAAACGGAGCCATCTGAATAGTTGCTTGGAAGCTATTGTTGTACGAAAACTCCACCAGGTGTAGATGATCTTCCCAAGAACCTTTGAAGTCCAACATGCAAGCCCTCAACATATCTTCAAGGGTCTGGATCGTTCTCTCCGATTGTCCATCAGTCTGAGGATGATAAGCTGTGCTAAACTTCAATCGAGTCCCCAAACTTTCTTGTAAACTCCTCCAAAAGTGCGACAAGAACCGAGTGTCCCGATCGGACACGATGCTTACCGGCACTCCATGCAATCTGACAATCTCCTGCATGTATCGCTCTGCCAAAGTCTCTGTCGATTGACCAACCCGAAAAGGCATAAAGTGAGCTGCCTTGGTAAACCGATCGACAATCACCCATACTGCATTGTTGCCCTTTGGACTCCGCGGTAAAGCTGTCACGAAATCCATGGTTATATGTTCCCACTTCCACTGAGGAATCGGAAGTGGTTGCAACAAACCAGCAACCCTTTGATGTTCAGCCTTGACTTGCTGGCACACCAAACACTTAGCCACGAAGCGAGCAATTTCCCGTTTCATACCTTCCCACCAGAAGTGCTGTCGAATATCTCGGTACATCTTTGTCCCTCCTGGATGTACAGAGTAAGCTGAACTGTGTGCCTCCTTCATAAGCTCTTCACGCACATCTCCTTTTGGCACACACACACGGCTACCATATCTCAACGAACCATCTTCATGGATCAGTAAATCGGTTCGTAGTCCGGCTTCCACCTGCTCTCGAAACTTTTGTAGTCTAGGATCCTGCGATTGTGTCGCTTTAATCTTCTCAACTAAGGACGATTGTACTTGCAACTGCATCAACTGTCCTGTAGCACGCGGTAGCACAACCTCCAAGTCAAATCTCCGAAACTCCTCAATGATCTCTCTCTGTGCAGTCAATAACTGAATTGCTGGTAACCGACTTAGTGCATCTGGCACGACGTTAACCTTTCCCGGGTGGTACTTAAGATCAAGGTCATAGTCGGCCATCAGCTCCAACCATCTGCGTTGTCTCATGTTCAACTCCTTCTGAGTGAACACATACTTCAAACTCTTGTGATCTGTAAAGACTTCGACTCTCTCGCCCAATAGGTAGTGTCTCCAAATCTTCAGGGAGAAGATCACGGCTGCAAGCTCTAAGTCATGAGTCGGATAGTTCTTCTCATGAGTCTTCAGCTGTCTCGATGCGTAAGCGACGACTTTCCCGTTCTGCATTAAAACACATCCCAATCCCTTTCCAGATGCGTCGCTATGAATCACCAGTCCTCCAGAATTATCCGGTACGGTCAGGATCGGGGCGGTTATCAACTTCTGCTTCAATGTCTCGAAGGCCAATGCACATCCATCCGTCCAAACAGACGGTACCTCCTTACGCGTGAGCTTGGTTAACGGCTCAGCTAAACGAGCGAAGTTCTCCACGAATCTTCTGTAGTAACCGGCGAGTCCAAGAAAACTTCTTATCTCTGCAACATTCTTTGGAACAGGCCAATCCCGAACTGCTGTAATCTTCTCGGGGTCAACGGCGATTCCATCGCCCGACACGACATGCCCCAGAAACTTCACTTCTTCCAGCCAGAATTCACACTTACTCATCTTCGCAAATAACTTCTCTTGTCTCAGCGTCTGCAGTGCGATCCTCAAGTGCTCAGCATGCTCCTCCGGACTCTTCGAGTATACCAGAATATCGTCGATGAATACCACGATAAACTGGTCCAAGAACGGTGAAAAGATCATGTTCATCAAATCCATAAATATTGCCGGCGCATTAGTCACTCCGAAGGGCATCACTAAATACTCGAAATGCCCATATCGAGTTCGAAACGCCGTCTTGCAAATGTCTTCTACCTTCACTCGGACCTGATGATATCCTGATCGCAAGTCCAGTTTCGAGAATACCCTCGCGCCACTAAGCTGCTCAAAAAGTTCTCCAATGCGAGGGATCGGGTACTTGTTCTTAATAGTCACCCGGTTCAATTCTCGATAATCAATGCACATCCTTCTCGTGCCATCCTTCTTCTTTACTAAAAGAACTGGAGCTCCCCACGGCGAGTTGCTGCTTCGAATCCATCCCTTCTCGAGTAATTCACCCACTTGTTTCTTAACTTCTTCCAATTCCACCGGTGCCATCGGATAATAAGATTTTGATACTGGCGCTGCACCAGGAATAAGGTCAATCGCAAACTCCACATCTCGCTTCGGCGGTAAGCCCGAAATATCTTCAAACACATCCATAAAGTCGCGGACAACTGCCGGCTCTTCACTATTATCCACTACCATAGCCGCAAGAACACTGTTCGTCGGCCTAGCCCTAAACTCGTCTGGCCCGACAGAACTGCTTCCTCCAATGAAAGTAAACTCAGGGTGCCGGGGAATCTGGAAAATTACTTTCCTTGCCCTACAATCAATGTGTGCGTGGAAAGTGCCAAGAAAATCCATTCCCAAAACTACATCATAACTGCCCGTGTCAATCACCAAGAAATCTGCAAAAAGCTCTCGTCCGCAAACAACAACCGTACAATCTCTACATTCCTTACTAGCTATGATTTTCCCATTCCCAGTGTGTATGTCCCAGAAACTAGACAGGGTCGTGCAGGTGATCGAGTGTGTAGTTATAAATTTGGATGACATGAAATAGTGGGATGCTCCGAAATTAAGTAATGCCAAAGCGGGAAAACCATGAACAAGTAAATTACCTGAAACCACTTCTCCCGATGCCTTAGCTTCCTCAGCTGTCAACGTGAACGCTCGAGCCTGATTAGATCCTTGATTCAACTGTCTCTGCCCTTGGAACGGTCTCTGCGGAGGCTTCTGAACATCATCTTTCGTGCGAGGCTTCGACGGACAAGCATCAACGGTGTGATCTGCCGCTCCACATCTAAAACAGAGCCCCAGCCTCCTTCGACAATCCTTTTTCATGTGGCCCGGTAAATTGCAGTAGTTACAACTTATGCTCTTTCTTCGATCAGCGATCGCAGGCTTCTTCATTGGCGCTACGCTGCGCCTGTTCACTGGAATACTTCTACGTGCCGACGTTGGGTCCAGTGCAAAAGCCGGTTCCAGCTCGGTCTGTTCTTTTAGACTCTCCAGCAATCCCCTTATCACTCTACGCCTGGCGGCTAAGACCGCACTTCTTTGGTCCATCTTCAAATTCGTACCGGCCATAAATCCTGGAAATCAAAGTACCCAACATTAGCATGATGACAGATTTCGAGTATAGATCAAGGCTAGAACTCCAAGATACTTAAATAGAGTACTGCATTGTAGCTATGCCGCGGTATCATAGCCGCAATTACTTAACTCCACCCAAGTCGCCTAAGTCCTAGAGATAACAAGAAATTAGGTTTTTCTAGTTGACAATGCAAAGTAAGTTTGCATGTCGACGTGATCTGGAAGAATGATTCAAGGACGGTAAAACGGTCAAGGTGGCAGGACATGTCTCCTAATCACGGGTATTATGATTCGTGTATCGGGTGCAATACCCAACTACAAAGAATCAACCCAATTAACCTATGTCTCTGATACCATAAAACCATGTCACGCCCCGCTTCCCAGAGTACGCAAGATTGGGCACGTGACATAGCCAACCATGCTACCTGTGGGTAGGAAGTATCCATCCACAGTCACATTACGGTTGTAAGGATATCAAGAACAAGATAATAAACTAATCTAATACATGTCCAAATCCATAATAACAAGAATCAATAAACAATAAGTGCGGAAGCTAATGATCCAATACAATGAATAAACAGTACGTCCCATAATGCGGGCTCACATCTGGAAATGAAAAGCAATAAATAAACTAAACTCTAAGGAACTCACAGTTCAGCCTGCTGGCTGAAGTACTCTTGCTCGGTCGTCGATAGTGGTAAGGGATCTGGGCCATGCAAAACCCAGACGTCAGCGCGTCATGACATCAAGTATATAGCATAAACATGGTAATAAGCAATGCAAGTATGAACATGAATAAAGCAGTAACAAGAAATAACAAGCAGGGTAATGTGCAATGGGGTCCAAACTGTCCTATCAGGTTTTCTACTCTATAGTCTTTGAAACCAATTGATGAATCGTAGATGTAACTCAATAGTATCCCGTGCGTGCCCGGGACCACGGTCAAAGCCCTCGGGGCTGAATCCGAGACGTGCCGCTAAGCAGTAAAAGTAGGTAGTAGGATGGACGAGTGATGTCAGCATCATCACTCCCGGACTGGCCAAGCCCGTAAGACTGATCAGAACAAGTATCGAACTGTTGAGTTACAAGTCGGTTTCACCTTTGATTTCCCCATACCCCCAAGCTATGTATGTCAGGTCAGGTATTCAGTAGTCAGGGACTAATGCCAACACAAAATCCGGTAAGAGTAGGTCTGTCTGGCTCGACAGCAGGAATGGTCAGGTTTGTTGGCATTAGGCATGAGATCAGGTAACAGGTCAGGTTATTTTCAACAGGTAGAGTCGATATGTACAGGGTGTTGTGTCCGGTGTATTAGTACATGTGTCAGGTGTATCAAGATCGGTCAATATGTAATGCAATCAGGTATATGCTGATAACAGGTATAGTAACGAATAATGAACAACAACAGGAACAGTAACTAACAATATTATTCTATGTGGACACAGTGATGTTTGTATTTTCATATTAACCGGTCCACGCACCTTTGGGGTGCAATAGCCACAAGGTGAAGCAATATCGATAACATACGTAATGGAGTTTGCATGAATTTAAACTAAGCATAATAATAGTTACAAAGATGATCTAGCAATTTAAGCAATGACGTGCCAATTGGTTAATTAGTTAAAGTGCGGATTGATAGCATACCGATTAACTACAAGTAACCACTACAATGATTTAACGTTACGGATGATTGTAAATGTCACCAAGTCGTGTGATTATAACAGATAACATGATTATTAAGTTTGTAGCATGTTAAAGCAAGTATTCGGATACTTGCCTCGACGGTTTCGCAAACCGGAACGCACGGATGCAATGTCGGCAGAAAACGCGATAAGATAGCACGGGCCACGGATCGAGTCCCAACAGAGATCAACGGGATCACACGGACCAGGGGGCTTCGCTGGAGCATCGGGTTCGCCAAGGCGGTACGGTCGGATTCCGGCAAAACGCGACAACAAGTTAGAAACAGACAAAAGATTCAATGCGATCAGCGGGGATTTATACTGCACAAAGGAAAGATAGGGATGCTCACCGAGAGATACCAGGGACGGCCACGATGGGCTCGACGGCGATGGGACGCCGGCGAGGCAACGGCGGCGGCGGCTGCAAGGGCTGAAGGCCTCGGGTGTGCGGGCGAGGGTGCTGCGGCGAGCTAGAGGAAAGGGTGGTCGGCTCTGGTGGTCGAGGGGAAGAAGGAGGTGGCCCTGGTGACAACGGCGAGGTCGCCGGCGCGTTCTCCGGTGAACAGCGGGGTAGGCGATGGGTGAAGGCTCGGGCTGGTGGTCCGGCGAGGAGAGGAAGGGAGGTGATGACGAGGTCGCGACGAGGAGGGTGAGAGGGAGTCGTGGGAGGCGTCGGCGGCGAGAGGCGGCGTCGACGTCGGCTGTGCAGGGTTAGAGGCGACGTCGGGGTTGGGTGCAGTGCGGGAAAGAGCGGGAGACGAGGGGAGGAAGGTGCGGTGAAGTCGAGGAGGCGTTGCTGGCGGCGACGAGGTTACGGGAAGGTCGGCGGTGAGGTCGCGAGGGCTAGGGTTAGGGTTTCGTGTGGGTTTCGTGATGGAGGAAGATGGGTTGAGGGAGGCGGCTGCTGCATGGGTTTTAAATACGAGGAGAGAGAGAGGGAGATTGGGGAGAGAAAGAGAGATTTGGTGAGAGAGAGAGAGAGAGAGAATGAGGAGAGAGACAGAGAGAGATAGGGAAAGGAGGGGCCCACGCGGGGATTCGTAAGCTTGCGATTGGCTGAGGGAAGGGTAAGGAATTAACTGGGTAAAGATTTGAAGGGATTAAGCTGTTAGGAAATTATATTCGTATATAATTTTAGTTTTAGTGTATTAAATTTAAATGGGCCCTTTTTGGCGCAAAATGAAACATTTTCAAATCGCGCCCGGGTTGCGCCCAAAAGTTCCAAATTCAAATTATATGATTTTAAGCGGGTTCCAAATTTTGAAAAGAGGTGTTTAAAGATTAAAATGCATGCCCCCAAGTCGGACACTTGCACGCGCGCGTAGTCGTCCAAACTTGCCCGTTTAGCCAAACGGAACGGAATCTCGACACGCGGACGCCACCACGCGACTAGTGGCGACGAGTAGGCCAACATGGACATTTTAAATTTCATTTTAGGAGTTAAAATTTGTTACGTGCCAAAATGACTTAACCGGGTGAAATTTAGCAATAAACACCAGAAAATCAGGAAAATTGGAATGAGCAATATATAACCCTCAACTAGTAATATAAATAGTATTATTGGGCTCGGGTGTTACAGAGAGGGGGAGAGAGAGGGTTGCAGAGAGAGAAGCGATGTGACAAGTGGGGAATTGGTGGTGATGAGGAACTCGTCGGCGGTAGGATGGGTCGGCAGCAGAGGTGGCCGGTGCGGTGCTCGGGGTGAGTCTCGGGAGTGCAGGCGAAGGCGAAGTTTGGTTTAGGGTGATGGAGAAGAGGCGACGGTGGGGAGAGGCGGCAGTGGATGGGTTAGAGAGTCGGGAGCGAGGGATGCAGTGGTGAGATCGAGAGGTGGTGATGGTGTATCCGTGTGGGTGTGGTGAGAAGGCGATGGGGACCAGGAGATGGCTGCAGAGGGGAGCGGGTCGTGGGCGAGGGGCCTGATTGCGAGAGGAGCGGTATGAGGGAGAGAGAGAGAGTGAGGAGGAGGAGCCGTTGGGGAGCGGGTCTTCGGGGGAGTGCGCACGTGGCAGGGGTCAGTTGGCGAGAGACGTGGGCGTGAGGGGGAACGTTGGCGACATGGGGATGAGGGGAAACGAGCGGGAGATTTAGAGTTGGGGAAGAAGAAGTAAGGAGCGGGTCGGGTCGAGTTGGAGTGGGCTTGGGAGCTGGGCCTAAAGGGAGAAGGTTTAAATTAATCCTATAATCTTTTTTTTTTTTGGTTTGGGCTGAGAAAGGAGTTGGGCTGGTTAGTTAAGAAAATAATTAAAATGAAATAGAGTGTCTGGGCCGGGCTTGGGAATAAGGGAAAACGAAAAGGGAAGATTGGGGTTTGGTGTTTAATGGGGTTTTAAAATAAATAAATAATTATAAATAAAATAAATAAATTTTATAAGTGAAAGAGAAATACGGATATTGGTATAAAAAGGGGGTTGGGTATTACATATTGTGTCCAACTAAGAGTGTAGGTTATGTCCGGTGGTAGTATGCGGCAGGGAATTTTATGCGAATTTCCTTTTGATCCGGATGGGCAGCTATGACGCAATTTTCGGGATGGGTTGGATGAGTACCTTCCATGCGATCATCGATTTCCGAGCTAGGAAAGTGACTTTCCGCATTCCCAATCACCCTGAGTTTGTTTTCGAAGGAAGAAGCGAGTTTTTGGAGCCAACCAAGTTTAAAGCCAAGCCAAAAGCGTTGACGGCTATAGAGATTGATGAGAGTCCAGCTCAGAGATCATTCGGGATTTTCTTGATGTATTCCCTGAAGATTTACCAGGATTACCCCCGCCTCGCGTATTAGGTTTCTCGATTGACCTGATTCCAGGGACGGCGCCAGACTCCAAGGCTCCTTACAGGATGGCGCCAGTTGAGTTGGCAAAACTAAAGAAGCAGATAGAAGATCTTTTGGACAAGGGATTTATCCGTCCAAGTGTTTCCCCGTGGGGGGCTCCTGTGTTACTAATTAAGAAGAAAGACAGTTTCTTGCGCATGTGCATCGACTACCGGGAGTTGAACCGAGTGACCGTGAAGAACAAGTATCCCATCCCCCGCATCGATGACTTATTCGATCAGCTTGGTGGTGCTCGGGTATTTTCTAAACTAGATCTTCGGTCAGTGTATCACCAAATCAGGGTTAAGGCGGAGGATATATGCAAGAAGGCTTTCTGAACCCGATATAGCCACTATGAGTTTCTTGTGATATCGTTCGGTGTCACCAATGCACCGGCCATATTTATGGACTTGATGAACAGGGTTTTCTCTAAGTACTTGGATCAGTTTGTCGTTGTATTCATCGACGACATTCTAGTCTATTCCAGAAGCCGAGAGGAGCATGCCGAGCACCTACGAATTGTATTGCAGGTTCTATGAGAAGAGAAGCTATATGCTAAGCTAAGTAAGTGCGAGTTTTGGCTCGACAAGGTGCAATTTCTGGGGAATGTCGTTTCGAGCGACGACATTTTAGTGGATCCGACGAAGATCGAATCTATCAAAGACTGTCCGACACCGAAATCAGTTGCTGAGATAAGAAGCTTCTTGGGATTAGTTGGGTATTATCGACGGTTCGTCCAAGATTTCGCGAGAATAGCGGAACCCTTGGCGAAGCTCACACGGAAGGATGTGCCTTATGTTTGTTCGGAGGAATGCACTCAGGCGTTCGAGCTGTTGAAACTAAAGTTAACCATGGCCCCAATCCTGACTGTGCCAGACAGCTTGGGTGGCTTGGTTGTTCATAGTGATGCATCGGGAAAAGGTTTGGGCTGTGTATTAATGCAGCACGATCGAGTGGTGGCTTATACCACTCGTCAGCTAAAAACTCACGAGAAGAACTACCCTACGCATGACCTGGAGTTAGTGGCTGTTGTGTTCGCTTTAAAGATATTGAGGCATTACTTGCTAGGCAAAAGAGTGGAGGTGTACACAGATCAAAAAAGTTTGAAGTACGTGTTCACTCAGAAGGAAATGAATATGAGACAACGCAGATGATTGGAGTTGATGGCAGACTACGACATTGATCTACAGTATCACCCGGGGAAGGTGAACGTCGTTCCTGATGCTCTCAGTCGCAGGCCGTCAGCTGCGTTGCTGACTTGTCAGAAGGGGATTCTCGATGACCTTTAGAGACTCGAGTTAGAGGTAGTTACACCGGGTATGCCCGGACAATTCTGGCAATTGCAAGTTCAATCATCGCTTATAGATCGCATTAAAGCTGCGCAGGCTAGAGACCCTCAGTTGCAGAAGTTTAGAGGGTTAGTTGAGGCTGGGTTAAGGATGGATTTGCAGATTCATGAAGATGGTTCTCTAAGATTTGGTAGCCGGCTTTATGTTCCAAAGGGGGGTATTCGAGATGAAGTTCCAGCTGAGGCACACTGTTCCGCTTACTCGGTGCACCCAGGTGGCACCAAGATGTACACAGAACTAAGACAGCACTTCTGGTGGAATGGAATGAATAGGGAGATTGCTCACTTTTCCTCCAAGTGTTTGGTATGACAACAGGTGAAAGTCGAACATCAGAGAATAGCTGGGTTGTTGCAGCCGCTTCCAGTGCCAGAGTAGAAATGGGAGCACATCACCATGGATTTTATGACGGCACTACCCTGAAGTCCAATGGGCAACAATGTTGTCTGGATTATTGTTGATCGCCTCACGAAAGCAGCACGTTTCATACCTTTCCGAGTCGGGCAATCGACAGAGTTGCTTACGGAGAAATATATGCAGGAGATTGTGAGACTGCATGGGGTTCCCGTTAGTATCGTGTCTAATCGAGACACCAGGTTCATCTCCCATTTCTGGAAGAGCCTGCAGAAGAGTTTGGGCAAGCGACTCAAGTTCAGCACGGCCTATCATCCACAAATGGACGGGCAATCCGAGCGTACTATCCAGATGCTTGAGGATATGCTGAAGGCATGCATGCTTGACTTTCAGGGTTCTTGGGAGGATCACCTCCATCTGGTAGAGTTTTCGTATAACAACTGCTACCAAGTTAGCATCCAGATGGCACCGTTCGAAGCTCTGTATGGACAGAAGTGTCGGTCCCCTCTTTGCTGGGATGACGTGGATGAACGAAGGTTGTTGGGCCCTGAGCTGATAGTGCGAACAGTGAGCAAAGTTCAGAAGATCAGGCAGCGGATCAAGACGGCTCAGGACCGACAAAAGAGTTTGGCAGATGCCGACAGAAGTTCGTTGGAGTTTGGTATTGGTGACCACGTGTTTCTGAAGATATCGCCCACTCGAGGAGTGATCAGGTTTGGTAATCGCGAGAAACTCAGTCCCCGATTCATCGAAACTTTTGAGGTGCTAGAGCGAGTAGAAGAGGTGGCTTATCGACTTGCCTTGCCTCCATTGCTAGCTGGTGTACACAATACATTCCATGTTTCTCGGTTGAGATGATACGTTCAGGATGACGGCCATATTCTGGACCATTTAGAGTTAACGTTGGGCACCGATCTGTCTTACGAGGAGCAGCCTACCACCATTCTTGATCGTCGGGAAAAAGTGTTGAAGAACAAAGTTATTCTCTTGGTTCGAGTTTCTTGGGATGTTCGTTCTTCAGGGGAGTCTACCTGGGAACACGAGGAGAACATCCGAGCACGTTTTCCGCACCTGTTTATGTGGTATTGTGTTCCGTTGTTTTTGTTCTTTAATTTCGATGATGAAATTTTTGTAAGGAGGGTATGATGTAAATCTCCAGTTCCGTATATGTATTTTTTCTAGATTTTTCCCTATTTTCCCTATATTTTTAATATATTTTTATTATATTTTTAATAATTAATTCTTAATCCTAACTCTAAACCCATAACCTAACTCTACCTGATCCGAACCCGACCCGAACTCATTCCTACCCAAATCCCCACGCCCTCGAGACCCGACCCGCTTCCATCTTCTTCATTTCCCTCGCTCCCTCTCTTTTCCCGCTCGTTTCTTTTCCAACGTCTCCCCGCTCCTTGCGCCCACGCCCACGAGACCCGCACCCACGCCGCGACAACCGTTCCCCCATCGCCAACGAACTCCCGCAATCCTCGCCACCAAATATCTCCTCCTTTCAGTGGCTCCCCTATCTAGTCATCTCCGCGAGACTCGCTCCCCCAACGGCCACGACGACCAAATCCACTCGCCTCACTCACCGACGATCTCTCGTTCTCCCTCTCGACTTCACTCTCTCCCTTGTCTTTCTCTACTTCTCTCTCATTCCCACTCTCTTTCGTTCACTCCACCATCCCCAACTCCAAGCTCCGAGCTCCACATCGCCGACGACCACCTCAGGTGACCACCGACGCCTTCGAGCTCCCAAGCCGACCCAACTCCATCCTCGGAGCTCCCCCTTCACAACTGATGAGCCCCTCCTCCTTTAACTCGAGCGCACTGCCACCACGAACCCACCGTCGACCCATATTCACCTCCACCGAATCTTCCTCCTCCATCGATCTCTCCTCCTCGGCGCCGACGTGTTCCTCTAAACAACCAAGCTCCTCCCTCTTATCCGCTGCACACCATCTCCAAGCTCCACGCCACGAACCCACTGCGCCGTTGCCGCCACCACTGCAAACCCACCGCCTTCGTCGAATTCCCTGGAACCACTGCAACTTCAACTCCTTCCACCGTCGATCACTAGCAACGTCAAGCTCCGACATCGCCACCACAGCAGCACAGAGCCCGAGCCTAACCTAAGCCCTGGCCGAGCTCAAACCTAGTCGTGCAGCTCATGCTCTTTGCGGTCCTTCTCGTTGTCTGTGCCGTTTCCGCCATTGTCATCGCTGCCGTGCCACTTTCACCAAAGGCAAGTGAAAATTCTTCACTTGCTACTCATGCTAATTTATCGGTTAGATTAAATGACCAAGTTAAAGATTTAATCGTACGTGTGTGTGTGTGTGTATTTAGATCGTAAATTAAAAGGGAATTATTAGCAAACCATTGTGTTGACTGTATTGAATTGAACCTAATTCGGGTCTGTCAACCGTAATGATATCATTTATAATTCACATGAATTAATTGTTATAATCATTTTGATAACACTGACGACGATCGATACTCGTACTTAAATCTAAGTTCGAAGTGATACATGAATGAAAACTCTGCTTAAAGTGTCTATGTTTTGTGATCGTCGGATCTCTTACTGATTAGTAAATGTCGTGTAAGGTTTTGAGTTAAAAGTATCGTGTATTTAATCATGTAAAGTCGCACCCTCAAGGCGACACTAAATCTGAATTTTACTGTGCATGTTAACTCATTAAAATCATTGTAAATTCAATACAGTTTGGAATGTGATGTTCTACGGCTCATATCGAAGCCGACTTGATAATCTAGGACCATCCATAGTTTACTTTTCGATATTGGTAGATCACTGTAACAAGAATTGGCTGGGAATGCGGCACTGGACTGCAGTCCGGAGCAGCATTTCATGAGGATACCCGAATTTAAATACCTATACATACCTGCCTTAAACTGAAAATGCGTGGAGCCCCATATAGCCACGTAGATAATTTAGTTAGCTAACACATGAATCTAGTCTCATTCAGTTACAGTCGTACGATATTTAGTTTGCAATTTAGAAGGTCAATGTGTTCTGCAGTTTCTGCAGTGACATTTCTTACACCGTCACCTTAAACAGGACGTAACTTCCAGTACAGGAAGGCTATTGATAATCTGTTTGATGCGTTGGAAACCTAACACATAGAACTAGATGAATTAGAGGAGACTAGGAACAATTCCTATAAGAATTATAAAATTTTTAAAGAAAAAAAGAATATTTTTCATGACAAAAAGATTTCAAGATAAGATTTTAAAATGGGCAAAAAAGTTTTACTATATGATTCGTGATTACATTTATTTCCTGGAAAATTAAAATCGCGATGGACCGGATCTTATACTATTAAAACTGTTTTTTCACGTGGAGCTATCAACATTGAAAACCCTAAAAACAGTGACGTTTTCAATGTTAATGGTCAAAAATTAAAACCGTTTTTAGAATTTTTGGCAAATAATGAGGCGGGGCTCATGGATCTCCATGAGCTGGAATACACGTAAAATATTTTTAAAACCCTTCATTTGTATCATATATTTATCACTAGTATTTAGTTTTTTTTTTCTTTTCTTAGTTTTTAAGGGTCTCTTTGTAAATTTTAGTTGTGAGGATTTTTTGTGCAAAACAGCACACTTTCCCCTATTTATACCAAAGCCGAGCCCATCTTGCCCAAACATCCCAAACTTTACAAACCCTAAGGAAGAGAAGGAGCAGCACAGCAAAATTCGGCCCGTAGAGCTTCCAGATTTCGGCCGAAATCAACATTAAGGCCAAATCGGCAAAATTTTTCTGGTGGATTTCCTTCAATATTCTTGGAGTGGTAAACTCTGAACTCTTCACCTCTAAACTTTGTCTCGGTTTATGTTTCTAGATTTAGAAATATGACAATCCACGAATTGATTATGGAGAGAAATTTCTCTAGAATTTTTAGTCCCCTATGGTGATTATTTTCATGATGAGATTATATCTAGTGGATGAGAGTTTCTAATTTATAGTCACGCATCCATGGCCATACCATCGTTGGTACAAGAATTTTATTAAAGTATTGTTAATTATAGCGAGGAAGATGGTTTCATTTACGTTGAGTGATGTAGAGAACAAAAGATTGTCGATGTGAGTACGATTAGGGATATCACCCATATTCAACCATCTGTATGTAAGAATGATCTATTAAGAGTCGAGGATTATATTCCATGGATGGATGAAAGTTGTCAAAAGATTGGTGATGGTGGTATTGTTGCAACTTCGATCTATAAAAATGTGTTTACCGGTAGCAAAATTTTCACTTTCAATGTGCTAGAAAATACACAACATCATAGCACACTTCACCGCCCACTTTTGCATCTTATTTACGTGCTCATGAGAAAAGACTATAATTTTTGCATGTGTCGACAACTGTTAAAATCAATTGCGAGTGCAGTTGCGCACGAAAAGAAAAATTACCCACTTCCGGTTCTTGTCACTCACGTTTGTCGTATTTTGATGGGAGAGCATGATTTTATGGTTTATGCTAGCACTACAACCCAGACTCCTATAAAACACGAACGATACACACAAGGATATCAGAAGTGCGAGGGTGTATGGGTATTTAAAACTGAAACGAATAAGGGCTTCGTGTCGAGTCATCCGCAAATGAAGGTGATGACGGTGTGGGTACCTCTGCAGGTATTCAACACAATCCTTAATTTGTGGGATAGGCCCGCACCTAGATCACAACGATCCTTTTTTAAAAGGGTGTGGAAAGCACTTACGACGATAGGCTGTATGCAAGAGTAACATGCAGAACGGTTAGCTCTCCTTGAGCAAAACCAAGAGGAATTATTTAGGCGAAGTAGTGGTTGCGGTAGACAGTGAGGACACTGTCAAAATCAAGTGTGGGGGTAGTTTGGTTTTGTACATTGGTTTTGTACAAAGGCTTTTTAGGGTCTTTTTCGAAAAAATAATTATCAGAAAATTTTGAAAATGGAAATGTAAAGGTGAAAAATGTATATAAAAGAGAAAAGGAGATTTTAAGAAAAATCAGAAAAAGAGATGTGTTGAATCGATCTAGTAATAACTAGGCATGAGCCCGTTCCCAAAAGTCGAGTGATATGAAGGAGTTGCTAGGTTTGAGGAAAGAAATGAAAGTAAAACATATTCTTGAGTCCAACTTAGTGCATATATACCCTACAAACTGCATATACACACATCCTCATGCTCGGGATAGTAGAGGATTTCATAACATACTATTGTGTGAAAGCCTTAGTATGAAAGAGAAAAAGGGTATTTAAAGCTAACCACGAAAAAAAACATCGCTAAGAAAAGATTATATATAAGCTTTGATTATAACTTACTTAGGGCTATATAAAAAAATGGGATAAAAAATATACAGCGATGGTGTTTTATCACCCAGTGTCTTAGATCAAACTGGTCTGAGAGTCACTGCTGAGCCAGAAGTAGTTACAAGGCAAAACTTATATGTATAAAACTATTTACGCCTTAAACTCACACATTCGATAATCGGTTGATTAGTGTCTAAGCAAACATTAGTGGTCGCATGAAGAGTGTGTGAGCAAATCTATCCGACCTTAATAAAAAGAAGTTGTACCGAGATAATTAGGGCAATGGTACGATTACTTGAAATGAATTCTTGGAGTGTAGAGATAACATTTTTACACACACGTAAAGGTATAGGATCGATGTGTGGAGGAAAGATGGATAGGAAAGATTGGAATGATATGGAGGAAGTAACTTTCGGATTTGATCAAAACTATTAAGATATGATTCATGAACACTGAAAAACTAGTGAAGTTTAAAACTCTTCATTTTCATATTTTTCTCGATCTGTTACTATCTTTGTATGTAGTTTTAGCGCTTTTATTTTTGTTTCCCTTATTTTCTTCTTCAATTTTGAGATTTTGTGGATAGTATCCGTTGAAAACTCAAGAGACAACTCCTCCTACTAGGGACAGAGATTTAAAAGCTTGTTGCATGTGCTCACTGCAATCGCACGCCCGTGAAAGATGCATAGAAGTAGGAGTAGAAGTGGGATTTGGTTAGATTGTAATTTAGTTTAATTTAGAGTTCAAACTCTAGAATTGCTCGAGGACTACCAAAATATAAGTGTAGGGGTATTTGCTAGGTGCAATTTATTATATATTTGTATATCACATTTATCGTTTATATTTCATATTTTATTCTATTTTGGGTGTTCTTGTGAATAAATGCAAATAACATGGCTCAAATACAAAAAGACGGAAAAGTGCGCTAAAATGAAGATCGCGTGCGTGGAATGTATTTCATGGAGATAATCAGAAAAATAGAGAAACATTTAGCAAAATTGGAACAAACTTTGCAAATCTCGAGACCAAATAACAGAAGATGCAATAAGCCAAAGATGCATATGGCTAAAAGTTTCGGCTGAATTCACTACAATATCAAAAAGAGCCGAAATTTTGGAAGAAATGAAGTCAAGATTTTTTCCAGTATTTTGTATCTTCTGGTTATTTTGTAAAATTTGTTCCTGTTTTCCAAAATTGTATCGAAAAACTATAAAAAGCTCTGTATAATTTAGGGTTTAGATCTCTCTTCTATGGGCTTCAAATTTAGGGTTTTTCAAGGAGAAGAGATCGAGTAATTTGTAAGTTTTATTATAAATTTTAATAAATATTTAGCTTGTTATTATATCATGAGTAACTAATCTTCTTCTAGGTTTTTACTTGTAATTCTTTTTATGATTGGATAATTTCTTATGTCTCCATTTCTATATTTATAACATGAACGTCTTGTGTTTTATTTTATTATCTTAATAGTTTTCATCAAATAAACTAATTTAATAATGAAAGATGACATTTAGAATTGGATTAGAGAATGATGGCAACACAAATAATTTAATTAATTTGATGATAGTTGACACCTAAAAATTTAATTACGGAAAGTAAGAAATTAATAGAATAATTTAAATATAGGATATTCAATCTAGGTAGTTACAAGAGATCTAGATTAATCGATAAGATAATAATTGTAGATCGCTTACAAATATTTTGGAAGATTAAAATTAGGTTGCTTTTAATTAACTAGAACTAGGGTTTTAATATGAATCTAGATGATATTAGATGCTTGATAGGCTATGTTTAACAATTTAAATATAACATATGCTTTCATATAATTAATGGAAACATATTAAAACTAAATTAGAAAAGATGATAATCATTTAAACCAACCATCAAAAAAAGGCAAATAAAACCCTAGATCATTATCTCTCTTGAAAACCAAGTTTTTATTTTTAATCCGCGCTTCTAATTTTTTAGACTTTAAAGCCAACAACTTTTTGAAACTTAATTAAAATTAATTAAACGCGTCTCTTCGTGGGAACGATCCTCAAATACTACTGCGATATAAATGTATACTTGCAGTTTAATTTGGAGACTAATAAGATCTCAATCGGATGTGTAGCTAGGTACATACAAGAAACCGAGTACATACCCTGTAGTATGGCAACTTACTCACGCAATCTGGATTGGACGGTTCCTTGAAGACTTGGTTCTCAATCTAGTGGATGAGCCAATTAAGATTTACTGTGATAATCAAGCAGACATCGGCTTGATTCACGGTGGTGCAAATAGTTCGAAAAGAAAGCATATTGAAGTTCAATATCCCTATATTCGTGATATAGCGGAGAAGGAAGAAGTCGAGACGACTTACCTTCCTATTAGTGACATGACAGCTAATCTCTTGACGAAGAGCATCCCAGCAGAAATATTCATCAAACATGTTGGTTTGATGGGGCTTAGAAATATCTTAGTCGAAAAAATTTCATGAATAATGAAAAGAAGACTAATTATGGATAATGGTGATCTCGGTTTATTCACGAAGAGTGAAAAGTGTACATATCTCACAGATATTGAGAGTGTGCATATTTACATCTTGAGTCACATCTCACGAATAGTAGGAGTATGCTCGAAAAGTATTTGGCCACTTCCGTCAAGTTTGAGATGCAAGTGTTGTGGCCTTATGGCCTAATGGATCATATCCGACTCGGTCCAATTCTACTGGTTGTTAGAGAGAAACAAACACCGCGATCGTTTAGGATTCTTCGCTCACAACCGCATCAAGCACAAGTTACGTGGAGTGCTTGGAGATTGTGGGAATCGATCTCGTTGAGAAGTATCGGGACAGTTTGGAGACGCAGGAAAGAGAACTGACCCATAAAGTGTGAGAAGATCATCTCCTCTGAACAACAACAAATAACATCGGTTTCCCGGAGCCCCCAAAAATCATAACCCCATCATGGTTTCTTCACTCTGTACTTTTAACAGTTAGATACTATCGCTATATACAAAAACAATTCCAAGTACACTGTAGAGCGTGGGTGATGACGTACTCACCTAGCATCCAAGATCCTAGATGCCGCCATCTCCCAAACTAATTAATTACCTTTTTTAACATTCTACCCTCCCAGTTTTGAAAAGAGTTGTAATTTTTATCTTTAAAAAGTATCTATTCACAAAGATTAAGATTAATTAAAAAAAAAGGCAGGACAACGAATCCACGGTTCCCTCACCATCCACGCCGAGGCGCGGTCCCGTCACCGCCCCCGAGTCACGACACTGTGCGGTACCAACCGTTGGATCGCGATCCAGCGGCCAAGACGGGAACGGAAACGGTCGCCCTTAACAGGCAGGCCCTGCAAGTCGCTGAAAAAGGGAATATTGATCGCTAGAACAGCAAATCGACAAATTTTTGAACAGAATCGTTTTCACTTTTATTGAGTAAAATAAAAGAAGAAAGAAGAATGAAGTCAGTTGAGGACATTCTGGCTCTGCAAGATTCGTACATAGAGAGAAAGGAGAAAGAAGGAGACAGTGGTCACTTCAGCGCTGTACATTAATAAATGCAACAACTTTCTAAATTGCCAAAAAAAAATTGATGATGATGATAATGATAATTATCATTTAGATTTTGCTTCTCCGCTCTAATTTCTTTGAGAATTTGGAATTTGTTTCCTTGAATTCATTGAGAGATTCGAGCCCAGTCGTAGCGTCCCTTCAGCGGCACGTCGTTCACGATGTCGTAGTTGTACCTGCAGTGATGGAAAGGAGACCGACGCCGGTTACTCTAACGTGCGCTGCCGTTTGGAATGAGAGTGAGGAGTACTTACGAGGTGGCGAAATGCTGCGCGGCTTTTTGCTCCGCTGCTGCGAAGAACTCCTCGATCTCTGCATCCGACGGCTTGATCGCAGCCGTTGATCCGGGAGGCGATCTTCTCTCCGCCGTTGATTCGAGGTCTTCAAATTCCTGATCTCTTCTGCTGCTCGAATGCGGCGGCGTCTCTCTCCTGAAGAAAATAATAGAAAAAAGATCGTTTAGACTCGTAATTAATTCAAGAAAAAATTAATGAAAGTGACGCTTTCTTTTACCTTTCTCGTGCAAACGATGAGCGACAAACTGCGCTCTCAAAATTCTCACCGACCTTTCAAGAAAGGAAACGCAGAATTGAAGTCACAAAACGCAAACGGCACTAAAATTCTAAGCGAAAATCCTCGCTCTTAGACTTCAGCTCACCTCGTGATCACAAGACTCGTTGCTCTCGCACCGCGAGATCTCGTCACGATCCGGCGTCGAGCAGCGTGGAGAAGTATAGTTCCTCGCTTTCGACCTCAAGATTCGAGGCGCCGTCATCACGAGGCTCCTGCTTCTGAGCTGCAGGTACGCGATCTGGTACTCCGCCGTCGAGCTCACTGTTGTCTTCCTCCTCTTCGTCAGCTTCGCCGCCGCGGCCGCTAACGCCGTCGTCATCGCCCTCGTCCGCACTCCCGCCATTTCCATCACCTCGACCTCCCCGATCACTTTGCACTTCCTCATCTCTCTCTCTCTCTCTCTCTCTTTCCCCTTTCTCTTTCTCAAAGAATGAAGAAAAAGTGACCCAAATTGAGGGTAGGACGACGATTAGGTCAGAATTGACGGCAGGATTTGTTTTAAAATGACAGCTTAAGCTTTCCCGTTAACGGTGACGGGAAACTAAAAATAACGCCGTTAATCTGATCGGATGAGGACGCGTGAAGCGACCAACACGTGGAACCCCGTAGCCCGTTCATTCCACGGGCTCAGCCGGTTAACAGACGTCTAATACATGCGGGGACCGGTTAATGTCCGTACACTCGAGCGGTTAGTTACGTCAGGAATCTTCAGCCGATTACTAAACTGCCCTTCACAGGGAAAAGTGGGTTTGAATTTTTAAAATGGGTAACGATCATAACGGCCGTTAATTATGAGGATTAAACGATGGCGCAATGATTACGCACAGAGTTACTGCAGAGTTAACAAGGTATTTTTGGATCACGCGCATCCGCCGTCCACGTTGCCAAGTAAATAGTAGCTGCTTTAGGTGCAGGCGCTTAAAGATGACGTCCTAATCAATGCGAGGATTTTTATTCGCGGTTGGGATTTGTAAAATTAGGATTGTTAATGTTGGATCGTACGTGAAAATTTTATATTTGTGGGGACCGATTCGAATTTCCGAGGCTCTTGATGCCTTGCTTGAATTTCAACCAACGTACCTCAACAATTAATGTCGAAAATAACTAAATTCAAATGTAGGTGATGGAACTCTGGATCTCTTTCAGATGTTATCCTCCGTTGATCTGTTGCAAGGGCTGATGGACGGCTGAGAATTGAGTTGGAAGGTTGAAGCGTGTGGATCTCAATAGGCTTTGAGTGGTTGTGGCCGAGCTACCTGCAAGGAAGTCCCGGGATGGTTGTGCCACCGAAGACCCTCCGACGATTAAGTTAGTGATGTAAGTCGAGCAGAGTAGCGGCCTAGTGAAAAGAATTGCATACCTCGATTGTCTGAGAGTGGGGTTTATATAGCGGTAGCAATGGGCGGGCAGGCGCGAGAATCACGCCGGCCGTCACGCCCCTGACGTCACGCCCGCGTGATAGGCGGGATCCCGCATTAATGGCGAGGCAGACTCGTTAATGGGGGATCGTGATGGCGTGGAACGTGGGATCGTGGGCAGCGGATATCTCGCGCATGGCGAGATTCGCGGAGCCGTGGCGTAGGTACCTGTGATCAGCGCTGCGGGTCGGTCAGGATGAGACCGAGGAGGATGAGCTCGGCAGGAGCTCGGGGACGAGCAGAAGGCCGAGGCACCTTTGTACCATGACAGCTCGAAAGCGAGCCGGGGGGTGGTCTGAAAGGCCACCGAAGATCGGGAGATCCCTCAGGTCGGAGGTCCGAGGTGAGGTCCTAACCGAAGTCCTTGATCCTTTCTTGTAGGTGTTGGGATACGTCATCTGCAACGTGTCAGCATCTGGGGATTCATCGATATCGAGCCTCATCATTAGCCCCCCACTCTCGTCTCGACCCGTTCTAGGGTCGGGTTGAAAGTGGTCTGACCGAGCACTCGGGGTGATCTCTTACTCGAAGATATCGTCGGCTCGTATTCCCGGGCTAAAAGTAGTATTTTCTTGATGGCGTCAGCGGATCATGGGAGAGATCTTGCATTAAAAGGGAAGCGTCGGATCGTTCGTACGTTCGTCGGAGCGACATACTACGTGTCCTCCGCTGGTTGGCTGGCGGGACGTGTCGCAGGCGATCTTGCGCTTGAAGGGACGCGTTCAATGCGGGTGCGACAAGTGGAACGCTGTCGGCCGTTGTTCGCGAAACGTTGTTTTGGCGGGAGTCGATCGGAGCCGAGGATGTCTGCTCCGGCAGCTATAAATAAAGATGGGATCCCCATCAGGGCTCATACCTTTTCACAATTTCCTCGTCCTTAGTCATGTCAGCTCGGCGCTCTTCTCCTCAGTTCGGATTCCTTGCTTTTGATCTCCCGAGGACACCTCTCTTCAATCAGGTTAGATGACTTCTTCCGAGGAGTCTGTAGATGTAGTGCGGGTAGAGTCTAGGGGTTCTTCTGAAGTTTTCTCTTCTACTTCTTCCTCTTCTACTTCTTCCTCTTCCCTTTCCAAGCTGGAGTTCATCCAAGAAGATAGGGTGGCCCCCAGAGTTCAGGTCGCGGGTGTTCTTGGAGTGCGATCCTCGCTGAGGCGTGCGGAGGAGCTTGCTAACATCAAGACCTGTTTCTTCATTCCTCCCGGCTATTCATTTCGTCTGGCCGAGGAAGGGGAGAGGGCAAATCAGGTACAGGGCAAGGAGATTGCCTTGTACCTGGAGGCCTTTTGGGCCGGATGCGTCTGCCCTTCTCCCCTGAAGTAAGTGAGGCGTTGAATTGTTTCGAGTTAGCTCCAGGCCAGCTAGTGCCGAACTCTTGGTGGATCCTCCTTGGGTTCCTGGTCCGGTTGAAATTGTGTCAGATCCCTTTCAGCCTGAACCTTCTCCTCTCTTCCCTTTGCTACAAACCCCCCTGGTGCTCTTAGGGGCGAGCCGAGCTAGGTATACCTCTCCTTTAGAAGACAACATGGGGACGCCCCCGGGTTGGGGGTTGTCGTAGTGCCTTCTTCCATTCACGAATGGAAAAAGAAGTTTTTCTTTATCGCCCCGTCCGAGGGTGAGGACTGGCCTGTGCCCACCCAGTGGCAAAGGGCCAGCTGTCCGCGGGTGAGGAGGTCGAATGATCCCGACGCGGTGGCGGTGTTGAAGTGTGAGCCCCTCCCTCGGATTGATGTGCTGCTGTCTGAGCGGGCCCTCAGTTGGGCCGGGCTCAGCCCCGCCGAGTACGCCGGAAAGTTGGGAGCTCTCAGGCGATCTGTTTAGACTTGTACATTTTTTTCCCTGAAATCGCTGACTCCTCGTATTTTTGTCTTATGCAGGACCGATGGATATGAGCAAGTTCCGCACTGCAGTGGTCGACGCGAAGAGGGGGAAGAAGTCTAAAGGTGCCGGCCCTTCTCGCCCGCCGTCCGTTCCAGCCCCGTCAGTGGCCCTTTCACCCAGGTGCCCAAGCAAGCCCCGGGCCCTCGAGTCAAGTCGTGCGCCGGTTCGAAAACGTGCTCGGGCGCAAAAGCGAGGTGGGAGACGATGAGGGTTCTCCCGCACCTTCCCTCAAGAGGTCTCACAGGAGGGCGCCCCGCTCCCCGGCTTCCCCGATCCTTATGGATGATGGAGAGCTTCGCTTCGAGGTGCCCTCGGGGATTTCTGTCGTCGATAGCCTGCTCTCGGATATGGAGAGGTCAGCCGGAGGCAGGGTCCCTCGAGGAACTCTCCGGGCCCAAATGGCGGCGATAGCTCAAGAAGCTGTGCAGGTTAGTGTTCGCACTTCACCTGGTTCTTCATCCAGCATTTTTGTCCGCGTGGTCGGGTGCTTCCCTCCCCTTTTTGACCCTCTTTCTTTCTTCAGGTTCTCCAGCACGTCGCCCTCATCGTCCATATGGAGGACGAGGAGATTGTTCCGGCCATGCGGGCCGCGGACGAGTTCTCCTTGCGGAAGAAGGGCTTAAGGCAGGAGCTGGGGGCGGCGATGGAGAGGGCTGCCGCCCTTGAAGACCAGGTGGAGGCCAGGAACAAGGAGGTCGCCCGGTTCCGAGAGGCCGCCTGAGCCGCCGAGTCCCAGTTGGAGGACTCCATGGTGCTCGTCGCCACCATGAAGAAGACGGCGAGCACCCTCCAGAAGGAGAACAAGGCGGCGAAGGACCGCGCGCGGAAGGCGGTGGAGAGCTATAAAAAGTCGGATCAGTTCTACGCCGACCTTGCCAGAGCCGGGGGTATCATTTGGCACGACGCCCTCGACTCTGTCAAGGCTCAGATGCCGGAGTTCCCCGACGCCGAGCTTCGGGCCTTGTACCCTCTCGACTACGACGCTCAGGGGATCGCCCCTGGACATGATGCAGGGAAAATGGCCCCCGGTGGGAGTGCGAGGGGTAAGTCGGTCGCCCCGGTTGCCGGCGCCGAAGTTCCCTCCGGTGGTGCCGACCCTGAGGATGCGGCCCCGGTGGTCGCAGTGGAGGCGCGACTTGTTGAAGTCCTCCTCGCTCCTGAGGCCTGAAGCCCCTCGTCTTCTTATTTTCTTTTGTTGTTTTGGAATTTTGTAAGGCTGGGGAGCCAGTAATGCCCTGTAAAGACTTCTGCTTTTGTGAATAAAATATCTTTTTGCTGCTTCCTTGCGTGCATATTTTCCTTTCGTTTGTGGAAAACATTTATATTTGCACGTTCCAGCTTTCATGTCAGGCCAGTTCTTCGTCTGGCGATCGCACGTCGTGTTGAATTTGATCATTTGCCAAGTGTGCAAAGACCGGTGAAGGGTCGGTATCTCCATGGCCCCGAAGTTGAGATGGGGATCGCTTAGACGTGGATGGCCTCTTGGCGAGGGCTTGAATCCTTGGCGTCGGTGGGTAGTAACACCAGCCATAGATGACCGAGCATGGTAGCTGCTCAGCTGCCTCTTGGTGAGGGCTTTGATCCCTGGCGTCGTGGGGTAGGGAACTACCAGTCGGGGATAACCGAGCAAGGGCGAGCCCGGTTGCCTCTTGGCGAGGGCTTAGATTGTTAAGGACAGGCCGAGCAGGGTTATTGCCCGGTGCCTCTTGGCGAGGGCTTTGATCTCTGGCATTGTAGGTAGGGATCTACCAGCCAGGGATAACTGAGCAGGGTTGCTGCCCGATTGCCTCTTGATGAGGGCTTTGTTCCTTAGCGCGGGAGGGGCCGTAAGGGGCCTGCTAAGGACGGGCCGAGCAGGGTTACTGCTCGGTGCCTCTTGGCAAGGGCTTTGATCTCTGGCGTTGTGGGTAGGGAGCTACCAGTCAGGGATAACCAAGCAGGGGCGATCCCGGTTGCCTCTTGATGAGGGCTTTGATCCTTAGCGCGGGAGGGGCCGTAAGAGGCCTGCTAAGGACGGGCTGAGCAGGGTTGCTGCTCGGTTGAGTCGTGAGGTTCTGTCCGATCTTCCACGGCGCTCAGACACCGGGAAAAGTGACCGTCGTGGTCGAAACGTGTCATTAACGCGTGGGGGGAGGCGGAGCGTAAGAGCCGCATCGTTCCGATCTCCCCGAGAAAGGCGGGACGCCCGCCACGCGGCGGTACAGTTGTGGAAGGCACGAGCGACTGTCAGACTCCTGAGGGCGCAACGGGGCTATAAAGCGGAAGGAGCGTTGAGCACTCCTTTCTCCACCCCCATGACATAAGAATGGAGGACTTCCCTTTTACCATCCCCGACATCATAAACTTCGAGGATATGTACCTCTATGATCAGTATTGCACCGAGAAAACGGTGCAGCTAGTGATAGGCCGTATTGAGGATCATTTCGGCCGACTGCTTCCCCGGTGCTCCCCCTTGCTCCAGTTGTTGATGTACTCCATCTGGAGGGCGTCGCCGGGGCTCTACAACCCCTTGTCCGAGCAGCTGAAGGACGAGGCGGTTGGTAAGCTAAGGTCTTTGCGGCGCTTTGGCCTGATCTCCGCGGGTCGGAGGGATCGCTCAGCGGCATTCATCCTTAAGTGCTACCAATTGAAGCACGATGCCGACGTTCGCGGACGGCGTCAGGGGCAGAGGTCTGAGGCGGCGAGGGCTCGGCTGGCGGAAATATCCTCATAGTACCACGAGCAATGTTCCCTGTACCCCCTTCCCCCGCAACTGTAATTTTCTTTTTCGATGTACGGCTGAGGAGCCTATAGTACCATTTTGAATAAATAAAACTCTTCTTTTTGCAATATCTTATTGTTTCCTTCTTATTATATAAACAGAAAGAACTTGAGAAAAATTTACATTGCTTTAGTAAAAGAAGTACACGCTAGTAGATGCTCTTTTCATTGGTATAGCTTGAATTTCTCGGCATTGTAAGCCCGTGGGAACTTGCGTCCTTCCGCCGGGCAGTACCTTGAAGATGAGGAAAGGACCGTCCCATCTTGGGGAAAACTTATGCATCCTGCCTTGGTCGACGAACTCGTTCCGTCTTAGGACTAGATCCCTGGCCTTAAAGAGGCGGCGTTTGACTCGCGCGTTGTAGTAGCGGGTGGTCTGTTGTTGATAGGCGGCAGCTCTGATCTGAGCCCGGTCTCGTTTCTCTAATAAGATGTCCATGTTGGTTTGTAGTGCCGAGGTGTTTGCTTCATCGTTGAAGTGTTCAATCCGGTGACTGGGTAGTCCGATCTCCGCTGGGACCATTGCCTCGGTCCCGTAGCAGAGACTGAAAGGGGTTTCCCCGGTGGAGGTTTTCTTTGACGTACGCAGGGCCCATAGGACCCGGGGCAATTCCTCGACCCAACTGCATTGGCGTCCTTCCAGGCGTGTCCGGAGACCTCGGAGGACGTCCCGATTGGCGACTTCGGCTTGCCCGTTGCATTGGGGATGCGCGATAGCGGCAAACTTCATGAGGATATGATATTCATTGCATAATTCTTTCACTTTTTCGTTTTTGAAGTTCGTCCCGTGGTCGGTGATGATACACCTCAGGATGCCGAACCGGAGTATCACGTTGTTCTGCAGAAACTTGATTGTTGTGGTGGCATCCGGTTTCCTGATGGGGATAGCCTCGATCCACTTCATGAAGTAATCCACCGCGACGAGGACGTACTTGTGCCCTCCCGCGCCGGTAGGGAACTGGCCTATCATTTCAATTCCCCACTGGGCGAACGGCTATGGTGAAGTTGGGGCGGTCAGCTCGGTGGCCGGAAGGCGAGGTACGCTTCCGTGAAGTTGGCAACTTTTGTGCGTCGACTTCCCGCTTGACTTTTTCACCATAACCACGTTTGCCAACCATTCGGAGTAAGGTACATTCCGAATGAAGTTGGCGGCGAGGAGCCTGTCTACCTCGTCCTCGATTCCCTTCTGCTTGACCGGGGCGAAGCTCCGCTTCTTCTGCCTGACGGGTCGGGCCGCAGGATCCACCCCGAGCTTATGAGATATGATCTTGGGGTCGATCCCAGGCATGTCAGTAGGAGCCCAGGCGAAGACGTCGGTGTTGTTTCTGAGAAAGCCAACTAGGTCATCGTGCTGAGCTCCTGTCAGAAGTGAACCGATCTGAACGGTACGTTCAACGTCCCCTTCTACGAGGGGGACCTCTGTCAATGGTTCCACCGGGGTTCTGCGAACCTCCTTTTGCTCGTCCCGAGTGTCCAGAGAACCCCTAATTTCACTCTCGGCTTCAACATCGTTGTTCGCCCGTTCAGACGAAGATGCCGCGGTGAAGCAAACCTTTGCAGTCTGCTGGTCTCCGTAGGCCCGACCTACCCCGCTTTGGTCGAGCGGGAATTTCATAGCCAAGTGAAAGGTCGATATCTGGGCCCTGAGGGAGTTTAGCGTTGGACGGCCGAGGAGGATGTTGTAGGCCGATGGGATTCTCGCTACGATGAATTCCACAGGCACTGTTCGTGTACGGCCAGCCTCCCCGATGTTAAACTGCTGGGTGATTACCCCTTCCGCTGGGATAGAGTGATTGGTGAATCCTTACAGGACGTGGGAGGTCGGCCTCAGGTCTGCCGGGGTGAGCCCCATGCGCAGAAAGCAGTCATAAAAGAGTATATCCGCCGAGCTTCCCGAATCAACCAGTATCCTCTGCACTTCGTGTTGGTGGACACGAGCCGTAATCACCAGAGGGTCGTTGTGGGGCAGGGATATACCGTGGAGGTCCTCGTCATTGAAAACGATCGGCTCGGTATCCCTGGATTTCTTCCTCGGACGGCTGCTAGACTCCACGACCGGGGTGAGACGCTGAGCCTCGTAGGTACCCGACATACCCCCCGCTGACATGACCATGATTTGGCCGATTGTCAACTCACCGGAAGGGGGACGTTGCTCTTGCTCGTGGTCCATCTGCCACTTGTCTCGCAAGTATGTCTCCAGATGCCCCGAACAGATGAGCTCCTCGATGTAATCTCGGAGCTGCTTACAGTTTTCCGTGGAGTGACCTTGTGACCTGTGGAAGCCGCAGAAGGGGCCCCGGGTACGCTTTGCCGCCATGCGCGAGACCGGAGGGAGTTTGAAGAATCTCTCGCCCTTGGCCTCCTCTAGCAGTACCGTTTGGGAGACGTTGAGCCGGGTATATTCCTGAAACTTCAGGGAGTAGGGATTTGGCCGCTCAAGCCTCTTTTTCTCTTCCTTCGTCCTTTTCCTCTGACCGGGGGAGATTTGTGTTCACCTCAGACTCGAGCTGGATCTCTCGCTCGGTCCAGGCCATTACCTCGGTCATGGTCTTAGGTTGTGCTAATGCAAAGGAGCGTAACCACTCCTTGTGCCTAAGAACTGACCTGAGGGCCGCAATGACCGTCTCGTCCCGGTGTTCTGGGACCTCGAAGAGGGCGTTGTAGAAGCGGGTTACGTACCCTTTGAAGGTTTCCTTGTCCCCGCTTTTTATTGTGAAGAGGTGGTCAACGGTCTGCTTCTGCCGCCTGTTCCCGACAAAGTGGCCGAGGAATTGGGTGGTTAGCTCATCGAAGGTTGAGATCGAGTGTGGCGCGAGTCCTTGGAATCGGTCTCGCCCGAAGCGGATGAGAGTTGCTGGGAAAGCACGGCATTGGGCGGCGTCAGAGCAGTCTTAGAAACTCATCCCGGCTGTGAATGCGTCCAAATGGTTCTTTGGGTCGAACTTACCGTCGAAGAGCGAGACCTTTGGGGGTTTGTTTCGAGAAGAGACGTGGACGGCAAGAAGCTCCTCGGTGAAAGGCTTCGTGAGCGAGTCGGCAGCGTATTTAATCCCGTTGCTCGAATGACGACCTTCCCGATGCATGCTCTCGATTTTCTTTTCGAGGGCGTCGAGTCGGCCGTGGTACCCCGATGACTCGGCACATTCTGATCTTTGGCCTCTGGTGTTGGAGACCTGCATCGGGCCGCGCCCCCGGTTCCTCTCGATGAGTTTCCTTAGGTCCCCTGGCGAGGTAGTCTTTGAGTTGCCGTGACGAGTCCCGTCCGCGTGACTCCGTCGAGGGAGGGGTGTCGGTCATGCCTGGGTGCGGGCGAGCTGACCGATAACTCCTCAGGAGGGACAGAGGCGTGATGGGGCTTGGGGCGAGGCGCTCTGGCGACGGACCTCGGTGTTGAACTGTGGGGGGTCCAGCGGGTCATAGAATATGTTGGCCCGGGAGATCTGCGGCCGTGGGAGGCAGCGAGGCGGTGGTCAGCAGTGCCGACGTGAGCAGAGTCTTCTCTCGCTCTGTAGGGGTCCCGGTCCCGAGGTGGGGGAGCGGCGTCCTGGGGAGCTTGCCCTGCCGTTTGGACACGGACGAGTGCATCAACGATGGACGCGAGTCGATCTATCCGAGCAGCTAGGGCGTTGATGGCGTTCGGGGGAGGAGATTCATCCGTGCCTCCGTTATAGGAAAGGCGGCGGCTAGTGCTTGGATCATCGCGGTGATCGCTCGCCATTGAGTTAAGATCGGAAGATGAACTTTGTTGAGTGGAATCAGGAAGCTTCCCACAGACGGCGCCAACTGATGGAGCTCTGCATCTCCTTCAGATGTTATCCTCCGTTGATCTGCTGCAAGGGCTGATAGACGGCTGAGATTGAGTTGGAAGGTTGAAGCGTGTGGATCTCAATGGACTTTGAGTGGTTGCGGCCGAGCTACCTGCAAGGAAGTCCCGCGATAGTTGTGCCACCGAGAACCCTCCGACGATCAAGTTAGTGATGTAAGTCGAGCAGAGTAGCGGCCTGGTGAAAAGAAATGCATACCTCCATCGTCTGAGAGAGGGGTTTATATAGCGGCAGCAATGGGCAGGCAAGCGCGAGAATCACGCCGGCTGTTACGCCCCTGACGTCACGCCCGCGTGATAGACGGGATTCCGCATTAATGGCGAGGCAGGCTCGTTAATGGGGGATCGTGATGGCGTGGAACGTGGGGGATCGTGGGCGGCTTTAATACTTTTTAATCATTTTAAATTTTTCATATTCTTTATTAATCTCGTAACGCAATCATTCAGATAGACGCCTGAACAAGTGTCTTGTCTCATCTCACGACAATTTGTGTTTATTTCCGGCGTACGTATCACTCAAACTCCTAAGCTTTCAAGCATTGAAGAGAGTTAATTTGTGGCCAATATTTGTAAATAATTAATAATTAGTTTTGAAGATGATCGGTGTTATAAGATCAACATTAAACATCGCAACATATAATCTACCATACTTTGAACGGCGTATGCTCGAGCTAGATCACGGTCAACATTTCATTCTTTTCAAGTGCGGGACAGCCATGGTAGTTTTCTCATTCATTAACTTACTTGTCATCTTGTTCGTCTAATTTCAAACTTGAAAACTCCGTACTGCCCTACAATTGAAAGACTACGAAAGTTACCCTTTGTTCTTGTCTTTTGCTATATTTACAAGAGCTCTTCCAAATTCGCATTTGCATTTTAACAAAAATGTATGGCTTTAATACTATTTTAGTATCGATTTGGTTTTTCCATATATATGTTAGCTTGGACGGTTCAAAATTGCAATGAAGTTGTTTCTTCTGTCTATTACAAAACACAAATTTTATTTTATTTTTTGATTGATTTGCTTCATGCATGCATTGAAATCCTTTTGTATATCTCACCGTATTTAGTGCATCTTGATAACCATAAAGCCTTCTTTTTTAATTGACATAAGTTGCAAATTTAGCAATAACACTGAGGAATTCGTTTCTTTAATTTATAAATATTCCTGCACATCTTCGAAGGCTACATTTCACTAAACCTTCCTATATTTTGAGCCTGTAAAAACAGCACGATTGTTCTATTTCGCGAACATTGCACTTCCCAGATATCCAAATAAGATAACCGATAGGCCCATGAATGTGCCATATTTTTTGGACTTTTATCATATAAATTTAATAAAAATTCTAACAAGCATACCAGCATATAAATTCGAAAGAAGACAAGAAAATTAATCACATCATTACACGCTCTTTCCATAATATGATTTTTCTAAGAGACGTCTTTTGTTCATCAATTGTTTTGCTAAGTCTATTGTCCGCGCTCATGTTCACATGTAATGCTTGCTTGTGGTCTTTACCTCGAGAGCAAATAAAATTTAACAAAACAATATATTTTTTTCCTTTTTACCTCCTTTTTGAGCGTAAAATGTTAGTAGATGAATAAATAATGGACTTGGAGAAGAAGAGAAGGGTGGATATAAGAACCGGCTTCGGATCTTGAAATGAGGATCCGGTTACAACAGTACAGGGAAGTGGGTCCTGACCACCATGGTTTGCCCACAAAGTGGTGGGACCCACACAAAACTAGGGGACCATGCATGCTTCTCATTTTAGGAGTGTAGTGATCAAACGGAGACACAAGGACAACAAACGTCGATCATCGAACACCAAAGCCCAATTCAAATCCCTAGGTTGGTTCTGTATCCGGAGCTGTTCGTTAGCAAAGCTGCTTTGTTTGCTGGAATCAAAAAATAAAAATGGGAATTGAAATCAAACAAAAAATAATTCTCATCTTTTTGAATTGTCATTCCGTAGTAATTGGAATAGTTTTTGTCTCCTTCAATCTCTTTCTTTGTTTGGTTGAACAAAAGGAAAATAGGAATTGAATTTTGGGAATTGGATAAAGAGAAGAGAGAGAGAGAGAGAGTAGGTAAACATAACCATTTTGTAAACAAATCAATGCCTATTATCCTATGTGACGATGCTCGATACTGAGAACTCCCCAGATCATAACACGTGGCAGGTGACGTGTTCCGGGGCTTACGGGAAATGAGCAAGAACGGTACATTGAAGGCGCATCTTCGCCCCGAGGCCTGTCTCGAGCTTCGACGGCCTCCCAGATCACTCCTATGCTCGTCTTACAAATAACCATTGGCTCGTCTCCGAGCCCTCCTGCACACTGGGCTTCCTCAGCACACCTAGCTCACCACCGAGCAATCATAAAACCAAGCTTGCTCGGCCTCCCGCTCGCCCCCGAGCCTCTCGCCGAGCTCAGTTCCTCGGTCTCATCGACCGAACCAGAGTACAGGCCGCGGGCGTTCCCGTCTTGGCTCCGCGAATCTCGCCAGACGCGAGATATCCGCCGTCCCACGATCCCTCGTTCCACGCCACCGCATTCCCCTGCTAACGGGCGTATCTCGTCGTTAATGGAGGATCCCGCCATTCGCGCAGGCGTGACTCTAGGGGCGTAACGGCCGGCGTAAATTTCGCGCCCGTCAGCTCATGGCTGCCACTATATAAACCCTCTCTCAGATGACTCAGCTAAAGCAATTCTACCTCAATAGGCCGCTACTCTGCCAAAATATCTCGACTAACTTGATCGTTGGAGGGTCCGCGGTAGTACAACCATCCCGGGACTTCCTTGCAGGTAGACCGGCCTCATTCCAAGTAAAGCCCACTGAGATCCACACACTTCAGGAGGCAACCCCCAAACATAATCTCAGCAATTCATCAACGCTCGTCGACGGATCAACGGAAGACAACATCTGAAGGAGATCCTGACTTCCATCAGTCGGCGCCGTCTGTGGGAATCGAACACAATTCCACTCAACGAAAGTTGATCTTTGGATCTTGAATTCATGATGAATGATCACCGCGATGATCCAAGCACTAGCCGCCACCCTCCCCATAACGGAGGCGCGGACGGATCCTCTCCTCCCCCGAACGCCGTTCACGCCCTGTCTGCACGAATCGACAAGCTCGCGTCCATCGTGGATGCCCTTGACCATGTCTAGACGGATGGATGAACACCCCAGGTCGCCGCTTTCCCGCCTCGGGATCGGGACCTCCACGGAGGGGGAGAAGACATTGCCCGCGCTGGCACGACCGAACAGCGCCTCGCTATCTCCGGCGGCCACAGATCCCCCGTGGCGACCAATTCGATGACCCATTGGGCACCTCACAGATCCATGCCGAGGTCTCATGAAAGAGCACCCCTTCCTGAGGCCCATCACACTCCTATCCCTCCCGATGAGGTATCGGTCAGCTCGCCTGTTCTCAGGCACGGCCGGCGTCCTCTCCCTCGACAGGGTAGCGCGGACGGGACTCACCACCGTAGCTCGAGGACGACCTCACCAGGGGACCTAAGGAACCTCATAGAACGGAATCGGAACCGCGGCCAGGACCAGGCCGCCAGCAGGAAGGGCCATCAATCCGAGTATGCCGAATCCTCAGGATACCTCGACCAACTCGATGCCCTCGAAAAGAAGATCGAAGTTATACATCAGGAGAGTCGTCCTTCAAGCGAAGGGGCTAGATATGTCGCCGACTCACTTACGAAGCTCACCGAAGAGCTGCTCGCTGTTCGCGTCTCCTCCAGAAACAAGCCTCCAAAAGTGTCCCTCTTCGACGAAAAGTCCGACCCGAAAGACTACTTGGACACGTTCACGGCGAGGATGGGCTTCCAGGACAACTCTGACGCTGCCCAATGCTGAGCGTTCCCTGCTACTCTCATCCGCGCTGGACTAGATTGGTTCCGAGGACTCGCGCCACGCTCCATCTCTACCTTCGATGAGTCGGCCGTCCAATTCCTCGGCTATTTCGTCGGGAACAGACGGCCGAAGTGGACCATCGACCACCTCTTCACTATAACGAGCGGGGACAAAGAATCTTTCCATGGATATGTTACCCGCTTCTACAATGCTCTCCGTGAAGTCCCAGAGCACCGGGACGAGACGGTCATCACGGCTCTTAGGTCGGGTCTTAGGCATAAGGAGTGGCTACGCTCCTTTGCATTAGCGCAACCTAAGACCATGGCCGAGGTAAAAGCCCGGACCGAGCGAGAGATCTAGCTCGAGTCCGAGGTGAACGCGAATCTACCCCGGACCGACCAGGCCGATCAAAAGAAGAGTGCCAGAGAAGAGAAAAAGAAGATTGACCGGCCAAATCCATACTCCCCGAAGTTCCAGGAGTATACCCTACTCAACATCTTCCAGACAGAGCTGTTGAAGGAGGCGAAGGGCGAGAGATTCTTCAAACTCCATCCGGTCAACAATAGGGCGGCCAAACGGACACGAGGCCCTTATTGCGCTTTCCACAGGTCGTAGGGACACCGCACCGAGAGCTGTAAACAGCTCCTCGACTATATCGAGGAGTTGATTCGCTCGGGGTACTTGGCAAAATACTTGCGGGAGAAGCGACAAGCGGACCGAGAGCAAGAACATCATCCCCTCCCGGCGAATTGACGATCGGCCGAATTATGGTCGTATCGGCGGGAGGTTTGCCTGGGACCGACGAGATACGCCCCTTGTCGGTCTAAGGGACTAGCAGCCAACCTAGGAAGAGGATCAAAGCGACCGAGCCTATCACCTTCACCGACCAGGATCTCCACGGGATATCATTGCCTCACAATGACCCCTGGTGATTACAATACGGGTCCACCGCTACGAAGTTCAGAGGATACTGGTTGACTCGGGAAGCTCGACAGACATCCTCTTCTACGGTTTCTTTCTACGTATGGGGTTTGCCCCGTCAGACCTGAGGCTGACCGCCCACATCCTGTCGGGGTTTACTCACTACTCCATCCTGACAGAAGGAGTGGTCACCCTCCTACATAACATCGGGGGGGTTGGACGTACGCGCACCATGCCTGTGGAGTTCATCGTCGCCAAAATTCCATCGGCCTACAATATCCTCCTGGGATGCCCGGCGCTAAACTCCCTTCGGGACCAGATATCAACCTACCACTTCGCAATCAAGTTTCCGCTCGACCAAGGTGGAATAGGCCGGGCCTAAAGGAATCAGCAAGCCGCAAAGATTTGCTTCACAGCGACATCTATGCCCGAGGAGCGAAGCGATGACCTTGAAAGCACGGATGATTTCAGGGGGTCCTTGGATATTCGAGACGAGCAAAAGGAAATTCGAGGAGCCCCGGTTGAGCCGCTAACGGAGGTCCCCCTCGTCGAAGGGAACAATGAACGAACCGTCCAGATCGGGTCACTTTTAACGGGGACTCGGCATGACGACCTGGTCCATTTCCTCAGAGGGAACTCAGACGTGTTCGCCTGGTCGCCCGCCGACATGCCTGGGATCGACCACAAAGTAATATCACATAAGCTCGGGGTCGACCAGGCGGTCCGACCAGTCAGGCAGAAGAAACGAAGCTTCGCTTCGATCAAGCAAAAAGCGATCGAGGATGAGGTTGACATGCTGCTTGTAGCCAACTTCATTTGGAACGCAGCGTACTCGGAATGGTTGGCGAACGTGGTCATGGTTAGAAAGGCAAGCGGAAAGTAGCGCATGTGCCTCGATTTCACCGATCTAAATAAAGTCTGCCCAAAAGACAACTATCCCCTCCCTCGGATAGATCAGCTCGGAAGGTCACGAGTTGCTCAGCTTTATGGATGCTTTCTCCGGCTACAACCAGATCCGTATGAACCCGGCGGACGAAGAACTCACAGCATTCACAACGGACCAGGGGGTATACTGCTATAAAGTGATGCCCTTCGGTCTCAAAAACGCCGGGGCTACGTACCAACGCTTGGTCAACAGGATGTTCAAACCACAAATCGGCAGGAACATGGAGGTTTACGTCGACGACATGCTCGTTAAATCGACCTCATCAGACGAGCATGCCAAAGATCTGAGCGAGACTTTCAACGTCCTTCACAAATACAAAATGAAAATGAACCCCGCCAAGTGCGCGTTTGGGGTCACTAGTGGAAAGTTTCTCGGATTCATGGTTACCCATCGAGGAATCGAGGCTAACCCAGAGAAAATCAGCGCCATCCTCAACATGGCCGCGCCAAAGACCAACGTCGAAATCATACGACTCACGAGAGAGCAACCTCTCTGCTCGGTCCATCCTTAGTGGGTAACTTCTTAACCACCTACGCTAAGGATCGAAGCCCTCATCAAGAGGCCACCGAGCAGCTTCCGTGCTTGGTCCATCCATGGCTGGTAATTTACTACCCACAGACGCCAAGGATCAAAGCCCCCATCAAGAGGCCACCGAGCAGCTTCCCTGTTCGGTCCATCCATGGCTGGTAGTTTACTGTCCACCAACGCCAAGGATCGAAGCCCTCGTTAAGAGGCCACCGAGCAGCACGCCTGCTCAGTCCATCCTTAGTGGGTAACTTCTTACCCATCTACGTTAAGAATCGAAGCCCTCATCAAGAGGCCATCGAGCAGCTTCCCTGCTCGGTCCATCCATGGCTGGTAGTTTACTACCCACCGACGCTAAGGATCGAAGCCCTCGTCGAGAGGCAACCGAGCAGACTCCCTGCTCGGTCTATCCTTAGTGGGTAACTTCTTACCCACCTACGCTAAGGATCGAAACCCTCATCAAGAGGCCACCGAGCAGCTTCCCCGCTCGGTCCATCCATGGCTGGTAGTTTACTACCCACAGACGCCAAGAATCAAAGCCCTCGTCAAAAGACCACCGAGCAGCTTCCCTGCTCGGTCCACCCATGGCTGGTAGTTTACTACCCACCGACGCCAAGGATCGAAGCCCTCGTCAAAAGGCCACCGAGCAGTCTCCCTGCTCGGTCCATCCTTAGTGGGTGTAGGGTGTTTTTCGTCACCCCATTGAGATGGGAATACGCGTGCGCTTGTCAGGCGCATTACAGATTCCTCCTGCCTAGGGTAGGCTGGGGTTTATTGATTGTGGGGATCCGAATCTCCGGCAGCCGCGGACTAAGCTGTCGTTAATTACCCCTCGCATTTGGAGCGAAGGAACCTCCGATTGACGGGTTAAACTGGTCATGCGAACTCAATATGCAGTGTGTTGGTGTGTGTATATTTTTTCTTTGGTTTTGTTCCACTTCTAAAAAAAGATATATATACATATATATATTTTCCATATATAAAAACAAAAATAAATAAGTAAATAAATATTTGGAGAAATTTTTTAATTTTTAAAAATTTATTTATTTATTTTTAATTTTAAAATATTATTTATAATTTAATTTATTTATTTAATATTTATTTATTTTTATTTTAAATAAAAAAAGGAGGAAGAAAGAAGAAAAGAGATTTTTTTTTTAAAAAAGTGGGGTCACATGTTAGCATGTGACCCCTCATATGAGGGGGGTCACATGCTAGCATGTGACATGGAGGGTCACATGTTAGCATGTGACCCCTCATGGGGGAGTCACATGCTCAGCATGTAAGAAGACCATCACATGTTTAGCATGTGACCCGTCACATGCTTTGCATGTGACCCCCGTCACAAGTTAAACATGTGATGGGGCTGTTTTAGCATGTGATCCCGTCACATGACCCCGTCACATGCTTAGCATGTGACGCACCACCTTTATTTTTGACGTGGAGTTCAACTCCAAAAGAATTTTATATGGCTAAAAAAAGTTATAATGTGGAGTTAAACTCCCCAAAAAAAGAATTTTACTGTGGAGTTAAACTCCAAAAGAATTTCTGCAGTGGAGTTAAACTCCAAAAGAATTTTATTTGTGGAGTTGAACTCCAAAAGAATTTTATTTGTGGAGTTGAAATCCAAAAGATTTTGTGTAGTGGAGTTGAACTCCAAGAGGATTTTATTTGTGGAGTTAAACTCCAAAAGAATTTTATTTGTGGAGTTGAACTCCAAAAGATTTTCTCCTTTCTCCTTTGAGAAGAAACCCAAAATGGGTTCTCTTGAAACTCCAAGATCTAGATCTTGGATGATAAAAAAAGAGACCCTTTTTCTTCTCTTGATGGAGTTTTGGGAGATGGGTTTATGGTAAAACCTTTTTTAGTTTTTTTTTTAAAAAAAAGGGAGAGCTAAGCTCTTGATTTATTTGGAAAATGAAAAGGAAGAGGAAGAACTTGAGAAAGAGAGAGTGGAGGCACAAACCCTAGTTTTTTTTGAGGGAATGAAAAGTGTATGTTTTATTCATCATCATGTTGCCTTATATAGGCTTACACATTTACATATAGCCCCTTGGGCTTTACAAAATGGCATTTTGCCCATCCCATGGCTCATGTGCCATTTCTTTTTGCACATAAGCCATGGGCTTTACAAAAATTTGGCTTTATGCCCAATTTGCATACATTCATGGATAAAAAATTACATAAAAAATATTTATTACATGATCTATATTTTGGCATGGAGGAGGCTGGCCGCGGGCTCGATTTGGGCATGGGCCCGCCTGACCTGGGCTTGGGCCCACCTGGCTTGGGGTTGACCTTGACTTTGACTCGGTTAACCGGGGGTGCAAATTTTGACCCCAACAGTGGGTAACCTCTTACCCATCTACGCTAAGGATCGAAGCCCTCATTAAGAGGCCACCGAGTTGCTTCCCTGCTCGGACCATCCATGGCTGGTAGTTTACTACCCACCAACGTCAAGGATCGAATCCCTCATTAAGAGTCCACTGAGCAGCTCCCCTGCTCGGTCCATCCTGAGTGGGTAACTTCTTACCCATCTACGCTAAGGATCGAAGCCCTCATCAAGAGGCCACTGAGCAGCTTCTCTGCTTGGTCCATCCATGGCTGGTAGTTTACTACCTACCGACGCCAAGGATCAAAGCCCTCGTCAAGAGGCCACCGAGAAGCCTCCCTGCTCGGTCCATCCTTAATGGGTAACTTCTTACCCACCTACGCTAAGGATCGAAGCCCTCATCAAGAGGCCAACGAGAAGCTTCCATTCTCGATCCATCCATGGCTGGTAGTTTACTACCCACAGACGCCAAGGATCAAAGCCCTCGTCAAGAGGCCACTGAGCAGCTTCTTTTCTCGGTCTATCCATGGCTGGTAGTTTACTACCCATCGACGCCAAGGATCGAAGACCTCATCAAGAGGCCACCGAACAGCCTCCCTGATCGGTCCATCCTTAGTGGGTAACCTCTTACCCATCTACGCTAAGGATCGAAGCCCTCATCAAGAGGCCACCAAGCAGCTTCCCTGCTCGGATCATCCATGGATGATAGTTTACTACCCACCAACGCTAAGGATCGAAGCCCTCGTTAAGAGGCTACCGAATAGCTCCCCTGCTTGGTCCACCCTTAGTGGGTAACTTCTTACCCATCTATACTAAGGATCATAAGCCCTCAGCCTCAGTAAACGCCGACCAATCTTAAGAGAGGGGGTCGCCGGCCCAATTCGAGGGAATGGGTAAGTCTATACCTTTCTACTCAAAGGCGTTTACCGACATACCTTCAACGAGCAATCGCCACCTCGACTTCGGGGACATAAGGACGCCGCCTTAATACCGGTCTTTGTACACTTGACAAATAATTGGATTTAACTCGACACGCGATCGCCAGCTAAAGAACCGGTCGCCGACCTAGCGCTCATCAGTCGAGCAAAATAAAGACATTACCACGAAATGAAAACATTGCCACACAAATTTCTGCAAAAGGGCTTTATTCACAACTCGGGAGTTTTTACAATGGTATTGTGGGCTCTTCAGCCTTACAAAATCGCCCGAAAGCTTACAAAATTCTAAGACGAAAACAAGAAAATAAAGAAAATAAAAAGAAGGCAGGGAGATTCAGGCCTCGGGGCCGGGGAGGACCTCAACGAGCTCCGCAGCAGCGTCAGAAGCCAGGGTGGCGGCTTGAGGGTCGGTGCCCGCGGCAGGAGCTTTGGCACTGGGAGCCGGGGTGATCGCCTTATCCCCAACGCTCCCACCGGGGGCCTTCCTCCTAGCGGTGCTCCCGGCAGCATCCCCCTGCGTCTCACCCTCAAGGGGGTACTCGAGCCGGAGCCCACCATTGGGAAACTACGGCATCAACGCCTTGACGGCGTCGAGGGCCTCATGCCAGACGAGGGCCGAGACGTCAGCAAGGTCGGCGTAGAACTGATCTGACGTATTATAGCTCTCCACCGTCTTCACAGCCCGGAGGTCAGCACGCTTCATCCCTTCCTTCACCGCCTCATTCTCCCTTTTAAGGGTATCCCGCGTCTTCTTCAGAGTGGCGGCAAGCACCCTGGCATCCTCCAACTTGGACTCGGCGACCTTGTTGGACTCCCTCAAAGCCCGGATGGTCTCCCGGCAGTTGGCGTTCTCCCACTCCTCGGAAGCCACCCGATCTTCGAGGAAAGCGATCCTCTCCCTCGCCAGACGCAGCTCCCGGTTAAGGTTTTCCTCCCGCGAGGAAGACTCGCCCGCTATCTGCATTGCCGGGGCGATTTCCTCGTGCTCCATGCTGGCAACGAGGGCGCAGTGCTGGAGGACCTGAGGGAAGCGAAAGGAGGGGTTAAAAAGGTATCCGATCATGCAAACAAAATGCTTAATGAAAACCCGAACGGGAGGCGGACACTAACTTGCACGGCCTCCTGGGCTATGGCAACAATTTGGGCCTTGAGGGTCCGGGGACCCTGCCCCCGGCCGACCGTTCCATCTCCGAGAGCAAGCTATCGGCGACAGAAAGCCCCGATGGCACCTCGAAGCGAAGATCCCTCTCCTCCACGAAGATCGGGGAAGACGGGGCTCGAGACACCGTCCTTTTGTGCCGTTTGAAAGGAGCCACGGGAGGGTCGGTCTCGTTCGCCACCTCCAAGACCGGGGGTTCCTGCCCCCGAGCGTGTTTGCGGCTCTCCCTGTGGCCGGTCTCCGGAGCCCGGGGCGTAGTGGAACGCCTAGCCGGAGCGGCCGCCGATGGGGCCGGACTCGAAGCGGGGCATGACGAGCCGGCGCCTTCGGCCTTCCTCCCTTTCTTCTCGGCCATGGCGGCCCGAAATTTAGATTGGTCCATCGGTTCTGCAAAAAGGGGACATACACAAGGGGAGTTAGCGATGCCAAAAAGGAGAAGAATAGTATGCGAGTCTAAGCAGGTCGCCTAGGCTCCTAACTTACCCACGAACTGAGCGGGGCTGAGCCCGGCCTAGCTGAGGGCCTGCTCGGAAAGTAACACATCGGCCCGTTGGACGGGCTCCTACGCCGACACCGCCCTCGCTTCGGGAGTGGACAACCGCCTAACCCGCGGGCAGCTGGCCCTGTGCCAATGAACAGGTACAGGCCAATCCTCACCCTCGGGTGGCCCGAAAAATAAAAATTTCTCCTTCCATTCATGGATGGAAGAAGGAACTACTACGACCTCCGACCCGGCTGCCCCTCCCCTGTGTTTTCTAAAGGAAACATATACCCAGCTCGGCTCGTCCTTAGGGGTGCCGTGATGATTTTTGTAGCAGTGGGAGGAAAGGAGAAGGGTCAGGCTCAAAGGGATTTCTTGGAGTCTCAACCGGACCAGGAACCCGAGGAGAATCCTCTACGAGTTCGGCACTAGCTGTCCCGGGACTAATTGGAAACAACATAGCGCCGCACTCACCTCGGGGGAGAAGGGCAGACACATTCCAGCCCAAAAAGCATCCAGGTACAGGGCAATCTCCTTGCCCCGCACCTGGTATGCCCTCTCTCCCTCCCCGGCCAAGCGAAGCGAGTAGCCAGGGGGAATGTGGAAACGAGCCCGGATTGTGGTGAGCTCGTCCATATTTCTCAGGAGAGAAGGCGCGTAATGAGCACTTTTGATACACACCTTGGGGACCGTCCCCGTCATGCGGCTATGGGAAACATGTCTAACCCTGACTCCCTGGGGGGAATTTGACTCGGACGAGGCAGAGGAAGAAGCAACAAAAGACTCCCTAGACTCTACCCGAACTATCTCAACGGACTCCCCAGAGGATGACATTTAACCTGGGCAAAGGAAGGAGACCTCTGAAGAAAGAACGCAAGAAATCTGACCTAAAGGGAAGAGCGCCAAGCTAACACACGCAGCAATGAGGAAAATATAGCGAAGTGTGGACCCTGGGGGGATCCCCCATCTATTTATAGCATTTGGCAAGCGCATCCAACAACGCCGATCGTTTCCTGCCAAAACAACGCTTCGTGTTTGATGGCCATCAATGTTCCACGTGTCTCACGAGCATTGGACACGTCCCCTCAAGCGCAAAGGACACCGGCGACCCGTCACATCAGCCAACCAGCGTCGGGCACGTGGCCTGGCGTCTCAACGAACGTACGATCGAATCGGCGCTTCCCCTTTAATGCACGATCTCCTCTCTGATCCGCTGACGTCATCAAAAAATACAACTAACTGCCCAGGAATCTATGCCGACGAATTCATCAACTAAGAACTTGGCTCAGGTGGCCAATCAGACCACTCTCGACCCGACCCATAAATAGGTCGGGACGAGAGTAGGGGCTAATGATGATGCTCGATACTGAGAACTCCCCAGATCATAACATGTGGTAGGTGGCGTGTCCCGGGGCTTACGGGAAAGCAGCAAGAACGGTACATTTAAGGCGCACCCCAGGCCTTCGCCCCCAGGCCTGTCTCTACCTTTAACGGCCTCCCATATCACTCCTATGCTCGTCTTACAAATAACCATTGGCTCACCTCCGAGCCCTCCTGCACACTGGGCTTCCTCGGCCCTCCTAGCTCGCCACCGAGCTATTACAGAACTAAGTTTGCTCGGCCTCCCGCTCGCCCTAGAGCCTCCCGCCGAGCTCAGCTTCCTCGGACTCATCGGCCGAACCAGAGCACAGGCCGCGGGCGTTCCCGCCTTGGCTCCGCGAATCTCGCCAGACACGAGATATCCGCCGCCTCACGATCCCGTGTTCCACACCACCGTGTTCCCCCGCTAACGGGCGTATCTCGTCGTTAATGGAGGATCCCGCCATTCGCGCAGGCGTGAATCCAAGGGTGTAACGGCCGGCGTAAATCTCGCTCCCGCCAGCCCAAGGCTGCCACTATATAAACCCTCTCTCAGACGAATTAGGTAAACCAATTCTACCTCAATAGGCTGCTACTTTGCCAAAATATCTTGACTAACTTTATCGTCGGAGGGTCTACGGTGGTACAACCACCTCGGGACTTCCTTACAGGTAGACCGGCCTCATTCCAAGCCAAGCTCACTGAGATCCTCACGCTTCAGGAGACAACCCCCAAACCTAATCTCAGCCATTCATCAACGCTCGTCGACAGATCAACGGAAGACAACATCTGAAGGAGATCCTGACCTCCATCACTATGTGTCTTTGGAAAAGAGCGATTCCATCAAAAAAAACCTTGGATTTGGAATTGCCAAAAAAATGATGTTCATTTCCAAAACTTACTGCTCTTTTTTTTGGGGGATGAATAGGGTCTCCCCCAACACACACACACACATATTTTTGGGCAGTTCCTTGCAAACAAACAGCCCCCGAGAGAAATTGCCAAAACTTTTGGAAATTATGGGACAATATTCATCAAAATGAAAAATGGTGAAATTATCATTTCCTTATTTTTTTGCATAGTGTTAAGATGTGTGTATTAAAATAGTCGTATGTTGGAAAAAAACATGAGAAGTGTATAGTTATAAAACATAAGATGAGCCAAATTTCCATAAGGCTTGAGTATTATTGGATGGAACCGCTTATGTTGAAAGTTCATTTGTGCCCTCGTAAAAATAAATATATATCGCCCCCTCGTTCATGTATAATTAAATTTAATATGGTATCAGAGCTAGGTTGAACACTTGTGTGGATTCGTACTTTACAACACCTCTGAGAGAGAGCAGTCTGCATGCCTCTGAGAGACTAAGCTCTACATGTGCCATAATACCTCTGAGAAAGAGCCGTCTACATGCCTTTGATAGATTAGGCTCTGCATGTGTTGTACGATCCGTGTGTAACGTAACCATGTTGCACATGAGGGGAAGTGTTGATATGTGTAAATTAAAATAGTCCTACATTAGAAAACGTACGAGAAGTGCATGAATATAAAAAATAAGATGTGTCAAATCTCAATAAAACTTGAGTCTTATTTGATGGAACCCACTTATGTTGAAAGCCTGTTTGTACTCTTGTAAAATTAAAAATAAATATCACTAGTAAAATAGGGGGTTGCCCCTACGGATGGAAATATCCGTCGGGGCAGATTTAGTTTGGCCCTATGGATTAATCCGAAGGGCTAAAAGGTTGCCCCTAGGGGCACAGACGTCCAAGAATAAAAATATTAATTCTTAATTTGGTGTTTGCCCCTACGGAGCTGCAAACAAAAGACCTACGGTTATGTCCGTAGGGGCAAGTAAATATCGTTTTAAAATAAAGCCAGATCGATCGCCTACGCTCACTTTCTCTCTCTCTCTCAATTGTGCGTGAGAAAAAACCCCAAATCGCCACGCCGTCGTTGCCACCGTCGCCACCGTCGTCGCCACCGCCGGTTTCGTCGCCAAATCGCCACCGTCGTCGCTCCAGCCCACCAGCAGCCGTTCAGGTATAAATCTCGAGGTAAATTAAAGCATTTTTGGATTATTTTGGGCTTAGGGTTCATGGCTGGGTCTGGGTTGCGCGCGCGAGAGTTGGGGTTGGGCAGGGGTCGCGGTGGCGGTCGGGGTCGGGGTCGGGGTAGGGTTAGGGTTGGGGTTCGGCTGCTGCTGGGGTGGGGCTGGGGTTAGGGTTACGGTGGGGCTGGTTGAATGGCTCTTCTGATTAGTTGACAAATACAATGTTAATCATAATTTACTCGACACAGATGGTAGAAAATCAGAAAAAGATCAAGAAAAAAATAATCGATTTTGATTTTAACATGCGGGGTGTTGATGCAAGATGTAATATCTAGTAGCAGATGCTAGGTATATAGACTAAAGAATAGTTGTAAATGAACCGCTAGCAAGAAAATCCTATAATTATACACATCGCTTGACGCATGAAGCCTGAAGCTCTTTCTTTTGGGGGATAAAACTAGTTATATTCCTGCATTGCCTAGAAATAGCAGTGAGTTGGTTAAAACTTTTCAAACACAACCCCCCACCCCCCAAAAAAAAGAAAGAAAGAAAGGGCAAGGAAAAAAAAGAATAGCAACAAGCAATACAAGCTAGCAACCGTAAATAACTACTGAGATTATGTCTACTTTGGCAATTTGAACAATGATGGTCTTGTCTGGATTGTTAAGATCCACTTTATGGGGGTGAGGAACACATTTTGCAACTGTATTTATGATTTTCATTCTGTCAAGTGTTGAAATAAAACTCAACACTTGACAATCAATCCAAGATGCTCAATAACTTGCTTCAAAACCATAATCTAATCTTGATGATGCTCAATATTAGCGATTTCCATGATCACGACACGTGGCAGATGACGTGTCTCACAACGCTTTATGATATCAGTATCCTATATTTGTAGTTTTAATTGTTGATTGTTATAGATGTATACCATTACAATAATAGTTTTTGGTTGATGAATGCTATTGCAATGTAGGATGATCAGTTCTATCAATCTTGATCTCAATGGTTTAAAATCATGTTACACATACAACACGAATGCACAACAAACGCATAATTAGAGAGCGACTCGAGATATTCAGGTTAAAACCAATATATGATACTCGATGATAATATGAAACCTTCATATTCCCATCGATACCCATATATGAAACTAAAAGCGCCACTTAGTCCCCGTCTATCGGTTAACATACGTGCGATGCTCGTCGTGACCTAGAACTATACGAAGGTTGTTAAATATCGGACAGTATAGCTCGATACTAACAACCGTCGTATAGTCTACGCGACGAGAAAATTCAATCGTATGGTAACCCATAGATTTGTCCCGTGTGAACAAGTTAAGAATGTATAAAGCAAACACTTTCATTCACTTGTGTTTTCATCCGTTTTGAGATATTTCGTCGGTATCTTTCCGCTGGTTCTCCGTGTACAAAGATAGATTAGATGTTCATTTCAACGTTGTTTCACAGCTTTGAAATGATTATCTATTCTATTACAGTGTACTCGGAGAACAGCGGGGAGGTGCTGCCGAAATTTACTCGAAACGGTTGAAAGCACAAGTGATGGGCGTTCGCTCTATACATTCTTAATGGGATAGAAGCCTACCCCCGACAGCCGGAACACATACATACAAACGCATAATTAGAGAGCGATTCGAGATGTTCGGGTTAAAACCAATATATGATAATATGAAACCTTCATATTCCCATCGATACCCATATATGAAACTAAAAGCGCCACTTAGTCCCCGTCTATCGGTTAACATACGTGCGATGCTCGTCGTGACCTAGAACTATACGAAGGTTGTTAAATATCGGACAGTATAGCTCGATACTAACAACCGTCGTATAGTCCACGCGACGAGAAAATTCAATCGTATGGTAACCCATAGATTTGTCCCGTGTGGACAAGTTAAGAATGTATAAAGCAAACGCCTTCATTCACTTGTGTTTTCATCCGTTTCGAGATATTTCGTCGGTATCTTTCCGCTGGTTCTCCGTGTACAAAGATAGATTAGATGTTCATTTCAACGTTGTTTCACAGCTTTGAAATGATTATCTATTCTATTACAGTGTACTCGGAGAACAGCGGGGAGGTGCTGCCGAAATTTACTCGAAACGGTTGAAAGCACAAGTGATGGGCGTTCGCTCTATACATTCTTAATGGGATAGAAGCCTACCCCCGACAGCCGGAACACATACATACAAACGCATAATTAGAGAGCGATTCGAGATATTCGGGTTAAAACCAATATATGATAATATGAAACCTTCATATTCCCATCGATACCCATATATGAAACTAAAAGCGCCACTTAGTCCCCGTCTATCGGTTAACATAACGTGCGATAATTTATTCTTTTCAACGACAAACGCACACACAAAGCATATACACGGATTTTCTCCTTTGTCAGTAACTATCCCGTTCTTATATTTCTCAATATAGTCAGCATAACCTACAATTTATATGTTATTCAGTCTAACATGGCCCATGAGTACGTCAGAGTTAAGGACTGGATGTATGTGGATTGGAAACAACGTATGCAACCTAAGTTTGTCGCAGGAGTTGCTGCTTTCCTTGAATTTGCACGAGCACATAATAAGATCATAATAGAGAAGATTCTCTATCCGTGCGATAGATGTGGCAATAAGTACTGGCAGAAGGTAGAATTGGCAGAGCTTCATATTGTAAAACATGGGTTTACTAGACTTTATTCAACTTGGAAATATCACGGGGAAGGAGAAGAATGCAGTACTGCGGTAGAAAAAGAAGGAGAACACGATAATGCGGCAGGAGAAGAAGAAGAATTCGGTAATACGGCAGGATACGGAAATTTATTTCCATCAGAAGAAATGGAGGATATGGTAGAGGCTGCCCTAGGTGAATTTATTCGTACCGAAGATGACATTCCTTCCGGTCAAGGACCGCGTGCGGATAAATATGAAAATTTCATGAATGATGCTAGAAAACCAATTTATGAGAATGCGAAGTACGGGTTGTCTTCGACCGATCATGAAGTTACGTGGGTTAGAAATGACATCGACGATGAAATCCAAGTAGATATGTATGATGCGCCCACGAAACGAAAAATGTTATCAGTAATGTTATATTATTACTTCACATTTTACGCTCTAGATCATATATAGTCAATACTTTTAATGATTGTCTAATGCGTCCATGAACCGTTTATCTAGATTTGATGACGATGTCGGGAGCAGCGAGGGGCGGCAGGAGCTCCAGCCGCGGCAGAGGCAGAGCGGTTCTGCCGCCCGGAGAGCTCCGTAGGGAGCTTCAGAGGGCCGGTCTTGCACCCAGATCGGAGACCCCTTCGGATGCCTCCTTCCGTGTTGATTTGGCCACACCTCCAGGTATACTGCACGCATATCCATTTTGAATGTAATATTACAGATATTCATGCATGTTTATATCAAAATTACTTATATTGTCAATGTTTGATTGTCTAGTTGTTGGTGATGCGTCCACATCTGGGACAGAGGCCACCCCCGCTCCTCCAGGTATGTTTATATATCATATAGTGTATGTATATTGATTTAGAATGCTATATCATAAATACACCCATTCCTTTTGCTCTTACTTAGCAATTTTTATTATTGTCTAGCTGTAGGTGGTGACACCACCGCACCTGCGGGTATGTTTATATATCCTATAGTGCATGCATATTGATTTAGAACGTTATATTATTGATCTACACATTCTTTTTGCAATTACTTATATAATCTATTTTTAATTGTCTAATTATAGGTGGTGCGTCCACACCTTCCACAGGGACCACTCCTGCCGTTTCCATACCCTCCGCATCGTCTGCAGGTTAGTATGAATAAATTTAAAATATTTATTCATTTTACATATGCTCTATAAAATAAATATGAAATTTATGGAAATTTAGCGTCGATGTTTATTTTATAGTTGGAGGGGATGCGTCCGGGTCCGGGACCCCGGTTGTTCCTCACCGGAGGAACTATCGTCCCGCTCGTGCTGCTGCTCGGGCCCAGGCTCGTGCGCTAGTCACCGGAGGTATATATCACACTTGAATTTTTGTTTAACCTTGATTTCTTAATACAACTTTGTCTTATTATTGATTGTCTTGATATTTCGTGCAGACGCAGGGCCTCTCCATCCCCAGAGGGGGACTCGAGGCCCGAATCAGTCCCATAGGCTGAGGCCTGATAGAGCTAGGAGGAGGCAGCATTCCCCCTATTTTTTACCCTTGACTATCGCTATACCGGTCCTCATGCCGAGAGGTTCGGCCGGTATTTGGGGGACGAGAGCCGGATCGTGAAGAACTATCCACTTCACGTTGAGTGGGGCGAGCAGCACCAGCGCTCATTCACCCTCTTCTTTGATCAGGCTCGGGTATGTATTAATATATATTTTCATTTGATCTATCCAATATATTTATTATTAACACTTGCAATCTAATAACAATGTTTTTTTTTGTATTTTCAGTTGGATTACGATTTTCATCCTGTAGCCGACCCTGATCACCCGGGGAGGGTGCTCGACCTTCATGCTCTGTACAATGGCCTGATGAAGAACATGCAGGCCAAGGTCCGATACAACAGGAATGAGCTGAAGGCCGACTGCTGCTCCCTGTGGATAGCGACCCCTGAGGCAGAGAGAGCGGCCCTCCTATCTACTCCGGCGTTTGCGAGAGTCGACGTAGAGACATGGCCTCTATTGTGCGCTTATTTCGACTCCGAACGCAAACAAGTATGTATTTTAAATTTAATTCATTATTTATGATATAATTTATTTCTTTGTGTTTCTTAATTAGAAAACTAAATGTTAATGCGTTGTGCAGAAACAGGCCGCTCAGAATACGGAGAACAAGAAGTCGGCGAAGAGGGGTCGCCCCACTTACACAGGTGGCTCGAGGAACATTACTCGAGCCATGGAGTTATCGGTAAATTAAGAGTTATTCTCTAATATTCTGCAATATTAAGAGTTATTCTCTAATATTTCTAATATTAAGAGTTACTTTCTAATATTGCAGACATCTCGGACCGTGGCGTCAGGTGGTACACCGAGCGTGCTGTCCGCATATCTTGCCGTCCACGGCACCTCGACAGATCCCGCCACGGGCGAGCTTCGATATCCCGACGTCGCTACCCAGGAGTACTGCGTAAGTGTTAATATTTTTTCTACCCAAATTTGAAATTTTAGTTTTGGAAGGTTCAAGTTTAAATTTTATACTTATACTTTACTGCTTAATGTGGGTGTAGGAGCGGGTGGTTGAGCAGGCCCAGGTCTCGGGGATCGATTTTACCGGACAGAACGATCCGAGGCTGCTGACCCCAGTTCTGGACGCCGCACACGGAGGGCACCATGGAGGTTGGGAGAGAGGCCGGGGATTGGGCCCTAGCAGGGCCCATATGAGGTTGGACTCCACCCCGGCGGTTACTTCCTCCGTCTCCAGTGACCGGCATGTCCATCAGGAACTGGATAGCTTGAGGGCCACCGTTCAGGAGTTGAAAGAGATGCTGGTATGTATACTACTTTATAGTAAAATATCATTTCATATTATATACATATCAACATATCCATAATTAGTATGTAGCTTGAGCTTATTTGGTTTTAGACTTAAGTTTGATTAATCATACATACATATGTAATTAAAATAAACAACGCTTTTCCAAACTAGATATCCAAACAGGGTTTCGAAATAACTTAATAATGAAACGAATTCGAATAATACACAGTTCTTACACGCTTCTTACACACGTTATGTCCAGACGCGACAGGGTAGATCGGCCGAGCCTCCACATGCATCTCCTTCGGCTGCGGCTCCGCAAGCTACTACATCGGCTGCGGTTCCGCAGACAGCTCCTGTAGCTCCACCGTCCACTCAGACTCCCGCAGCCGCGGCTCCGCAAGCGACTACCTCGACGGCAGCTGCGCAGACCACATCGCCAGCTCCACATGCCGCTCAGACTCCCTTATTTGTAGCATTGCAGAGTGTATTGACCGAGTAGCTGGCGCGCGTTATTCTAATGTTATTCAGAGGTGGAGCTGGACCGAACTAGGTTAGCTTTTTGGTTCTTATTTTTTGAAACATGTATTTATTTATATCACATTGTACTACATTTTGAAACGATATTGATATTGGTTTGTATTTATATCATATTCAGTTTTTGGGTTTCTTTTGTATATTATATATATGCGTGAGATGTGATTATGAATACTGCAATATATGATTTGATTGATGTATATAGTATTGTCCACAGGGCGGGAAAAAATCTAGCAGCCCATTTTTAAAAAAAAAATACAGACAATATGTACCTACGGATTAAGCCGTAGGTATATACGTTGCCCCTACGGAGTTATCCGTAGGGGCAAACTATCAGGAAACCTGATATTTTCCCACCTGATCTCAGTGAAGGGTGTTGGGATTGCCCCTACGGATATGTCCGTAGGGGCCACAGTCTATCCCCTACGGATTTATCCGTAGGGGAAAAATATCAGCCTGATATTTTCCTCCCTGATCTCAGTGCACGGTGTTGGGAGTGCCCCTACGGATATCGCCGTAGGGGCTACTGCCTATCCCCTACGGAGTTATCCGTAGGGGTAGAACAAGGACCTACGGTTGTATCCGTAGGTACATACAATATATTCAAAAAAAAAATACATATATGATTTGATTACCCCTACGGAGTAATCCGTAGGGGCAATAACACCTACAAATATATCCGTAGGGGCACGAATTTACCCGTAGGGGCAAGTTCAGGGCCTCAACTTGCACCTGCGGCCTTTGCACCTACGGGGTATTTTTTCGCCCCTATGCAGATATCCGTAGGGGCAGTGGGTTGCCCCTACGGATAAATCCGTAGGGGCAACCCTTATTTGTAGTAGTGTATGCAACGTCCCTCGTTCGTATATAATTAAATTTAATACATAGAATGAGAATAGCTTGTTTTGGAAATTGATATCATCTTTATGGGAATCGATAACATATTTTTAACAATTTCAAATCTAAGTTTTTTTGGACGGAATTGCTCATTCCCAAAGACATATAGGATAAGATATATTATTTTATTTGGGAAAAAGTTATGGTTACTCTCTCTCTCTCTCTCATTCCAATTCCTAAAATTCAATTCCCGCTTCAATTTTTTTGTTCAACCAAACAAAAAAAAGATTGAAGAGGACAAAAACCATTCCAATTAATATTTACAACCAAACAACGGAATGGCAATTCGAGATGACAACTTTTTATTATTTTTTTGGGTAAGTTCCTGGTTCCCATTCTTTGTTTTTTATTATAACAAACAAACAACCCCTTACTTCAATCATTTTGGAATAATCTAATCAGGAATCTTCGGATCATTTTGGAATGAAGGGGAGAGAGAGAGAGAGAGAGAGAGAGAGAGAGAGAGAGATTGAATTTTTCGACTTCTTTTATTATGAAAAAACTATAAGATGCCATATGTCCCGTGTTATGTTACAGTCATAATATCAGAGATATGTAAAAACTCTAAAATTAGAATATAAGATAAATCTAAACCGAAACGACACCATGTCAAATGCTGCATCATGGGACCCACCTTGGAATTTGTTGTTGGTTGCATGTGAAAAATAAGAGAGGCTGCAAGGGCACAGAAAGCAAGGCTCAAATCAAATATTATGAGCGGATATGCAGAGAAATTTCTCAAATCACGATGCCTTTTTGTACTATGAAAGAAGCAAAAGGAGCTCGCAGGGTAACTTAACTTTATCCCAATGGAGAAAATGAGTCCTTTTGTAGTTTGGCTTTTCTCCATGAAGGCAAATTACTCGGCTTGGGGTGTAGAATGAGGTATTGGGCCCCTTGCCAAAATTCTTATCCACCAAACTCTAGATCCACTCTTTTCATTGGACAAATACCATCCTTTCATATTCGGATATTCTTCTTCAATACCGGATTTTAGTATATAATTCAAACCTTTTTGTCAGAGCGTGTGTATATATGCATAATTTTGACTGCATCGCTCTATATTTTTCTTACCGAACAACTCTGTAAATACCTGCGTTCCTTATGCATTGTTGGTTTTATATTTTAATGGCCGGTGAACATCTGCCATCAGTTGCGTCGAATAGACTGGTAACATCTTCATTCATTGACAGCTACATCGATATTTAAATATCAATTAAAATGACTACGATTGCCTTTTGAATATTGAAAACACACGTCTTTAACAACCCTCTCTCTTTCTCTGCGCTAGCGCCAGCACAATGATTATGACTACCAATTGAGTTTGCACGAACATATATATTTGAATTTAATCGGCAGGACTTGGTAAGCATGTTGAGAATTGTCCTAAATTGAGCTTTTTATATTTTAATATCAATCTCAAAAGTTGCAGAGGTGAATCTATATCTCAAATCCCAAAGGAAAATAAATAACAAAGGCCTAATCTTCATTTCTTCTATGCAATTTAAGGTAATGAGGTGAATGATAGGGGCTCGGAGCAGCATGGAAGACCCGAGATCAAGTCCGAGGTCTCATGATGGCTAATTTATACCATCTATTATCTCTCCGGAAATTTTTTTTGATGTGAATTATAATATATGCATAGGTCCATGAAAGGACCACCAAAAACTAAAAGTTCCTTTTCCTTGCTTTGGATCTACTCTTTTGGAAGAAAGAGCCTTCTCTCTCTTTCTTTTTCCCTAATTCCTTTTTAATTTCAAGATGCACTTGCGACACAAGTTTCTAAACAACTGGCCCTACAAATAACCTCAAGCTGTTATAAATTTATGCAATTTATTAGTCATGATGATGACTTTAATTATGAGGGAACGGGGTTGCAAGCATCGTACAGACCCTCAATTGGAGTGCCCACTCACAGTCTCGGATGGAGCCCAGGTGACGAAGTGCAAAATAGCTATTACAGCAAGGTAGTAGTAATTTGCTGTCCTTAATAGTTACTTTTGCAACAGGCACATCCAGATTTAAGCCTAGTTAAGAATATGTATCCTTTTTAGGCAACCCCCCCCCCCCCCCCCCACACACCCCACCACCCCAAACCCCACATCCCTCCACCCCAAAGTCTAAATGAATTTAGTGGCTTACAGGCTGTAGTTTGTGACCGTGACAAACCACTCTTCTGCCATAATTTGTTGTCCAGAGATTTGATAGTAAGCTGGCAATGAAGAAAAGTTTGATATCAGTTCGACGACCGATCGTAATATTTTGCCATAATCTGTCAAGTAGAACTTTAGTATAACAAAACTGTCCGTCTATATTTAGTGGACTGCATATCAATCGAGCTAGCCATGGAAATAGGCCTACATTTGATCAATTCATGCAGCTAAGTTAATACGCCCTTTAATTTCTTAGCCTCCTTTTTGCTTTCGCTCAAATTTTGTGATAAAAGGGAGCTCAATTATTTTCTGATGATGCATGTAGCAGTGTGTAATCATTGTAACACAGTACTCTACAAGAGGGGCTCATGTCCTTATAAACCTGTAGTGCTTTCCTGGGTCCATTACCAAAAAAATTTGCAGAACACAACTACAAATATGCCTAATATTTACCGGAAAGTAGCCGAGGGTGCCACCGTGATCTATTTTGAGTCACGGTTTTAAAAGATATGTTCACGATTATATCCGTGACTAAATCAAAAATAAAACGGGCCCCACGTCCGTGGAGCCATAAAACAAAATATACCTCCAAAATTTACCCCCGATCATTTATTTTCCCTCTCCTAAATTTCCCCCCATCGTTCCCAATTCTCCCGTCCCTCGCTTCCTCCACCGCCTGCGCCGTCTCGCCTCCGTAGTCGAGGCCTGGCCTCTTAGAAGACATAGTCTCCCTGGTCGAGCTCGTCGTCGAACGTCCAGACCCAATCGAGCTCGTCATCGAAGCTCACCATCACCGTCGTCAAAGCTCGGCTGTAACGACCCTGAATTTTCTGTACAAAATTTTTCTTCTTAAAGTACAAAATGGATTTTGCAAGTCTGAGTACAAGTTATAAATTTAATTTGTTTAAGAATAGCAAGAAACCACTTATAGCTCATTGGTAAAGCCTTGCACTGCTGTGATATACCCCTTGTGTTAAAATCCCATAAGCCACATGTTATTTTTCTGAAATTTTCTTTTAAACTTTTTGGAACCTCAAAAGTTTACACGTACAATACACGTAAAAATGAAAAGACAGAAAAAATAAACATGTGTAAAATGATATTTATACAAAGAGGGACACGTGCACACAATCCACCGGCCCCTACCCTTAATTCGACCGGCGAGATCGACCTTATAGCCAGCGACGACGGGTCCCCCGCAGGGAAAAGTGTCCGTGTTTTGCACACAATACCCTTTGGCCTACACTACTATCCCTGTTCTGTTTGTTTTCTCTGCAATTTAACAGAGAATTAAAATTCATTTTTAATCTCATTTTTACTACTTTCTAATTCAAATTTTCAATTCCAAAACCCCAATTTCACCCTATAAATACAACACCATATCCTAACCCCTCCTCATTCTGAAATGTCTAGTCAAAATTATCAAAAATTCTCAAGTCCAAGAAAAGTCCAAGTGGAGTTAGCCCAAGGTCAAATTCCGGCGAGAAGGATACGACGTCACGAAGGATACGACATCTTCCTCTACCTCTTCTCTCTCTTCCCAGCTTGTTAGTTGTTTCTATTTCCTCCCTCTCTTCGCTAAATTCTCTTTTTAAAATAAAGTATCAGTAGGTGGAGTTATTACCGATGTAAATTTTCTAAATTCTATAATCTCATTTTTCATTTATAAATTGTTCAACAAATTTTTACATAATATTTGTAACACTATTATAAAAGTTTAGAAACAACTTTCACTCTAAAACTCCATGTTAATTAACTTTAATTAAGTTTTTACATTTAAATACCATGAAGTTTATATACGTTATCTTTTAAATATTTTGCTTAGTATACCTTTAGAAAACTTCACGAGATAATGACCTATCTCTCACATACACACATATTGATATAGCACGTTTCTCTTGAGACATAACTTTTATGGCAAAATACGACTTTTCATCAAAATACCTTGAACTATAAAACTCGATATTTTTTAAATGGTGTTATCAAATTCTTTGCGATTATGCTTTTACAACCCATTTCGGGGAACCCGGTATTGGATGGTGCGGATTATCGCATATTCTCGGGCTGGTAGAGCGAGATGCAGACCTCCTCACGGAGCATACGATCTCGAAAGAATTTTAATACGATTTTTAAGAAAAAACGAGATTTTCTACTTAATAAATAAAATTAATTTTTAATAATTATATAAATATTATCAAACCATATATTTTTAATATATAATAAAATTCCATGTTTTCTAGAAAATAAAAGAATGACAAGTTTTATTAAAATACCATTAAGTATCAATACAAGACAAGTTACACTAAAATACAATGAACTATTTAAGCTAACTTACTATTCAGTAATATACCCCACTCTTTAAAATTCACATCCATGGAAACGTTAAAGAACATAAATAATTACTCGAGATTTATTTTGAAAGTATATAAAATATTTTTCATAAAACTCTTTCGAGATATATAAAATTACATTAAGGACCCTAGTAAATATAGCTTTAAGCGGGACCAATTCTCTTGAGCCTCAGAGAGCCGGAGAAAGTGGGTGCTTGCCTATTTAAGGTAGAAAACTAAAATGGAGTTATCAATGGTAATTGTCTTGGAAAAATACACAAATCCTACCGTCTATGTGCAGCAGTTACCGATAAAACCCGAATATAATTCAGGATCCAAATCTGTTAAGTGTCTGACTCAATCTGAGTCTCAGTCTAATATGAATCCAATCCAAATATGGATCCAATCATAATTCCAATTCAATTTGAATCCAATATACCAAATATGAATACTTGAATCTAAACCTGAATACCAGAATAAGATCAATATGCAAACATGACTTGACCGAACCATGGCTATATTTTGACTTCATTACATGACTATTTGATACATCCTGAAACCGTTATACCATGGTCTTGGCAAGTCTGATAATTATCAATCAATACAATATACATTACGGGGTTTAACGAGGTAGACTGGTACGGAATGTATTAAAAGTGGCACGATGATAGACACTAAAAGACGTAGATAAACATCCATTGCTGTTGTCCCGTGGGTATTGACGGGGCCTTGTACTCCGGGTTACCATAGTCCACGGAGAAAGTTAGACTCCTCTCGTATACACTGATACCTTATGTTCCAAGCTACGAAAAACTACGTTAGTATTGCAAACATATGCCTGTTTGTATTACCAGTTCTCTCCTCTTTACTTGTTCTATTCTATCTTATTTTTGGAACTTACTGAGGCTAGTTCGCTGACGACATTTCTGTTTCTTTCTTTCTTTGGAATGTTCGTCATGAGGACCTGACTCTCAGGAGACCGAGCCCAGCCAGGAGCACTTTGTAAGTCGATGCCACGCACCCCACGTGTTCGCAGTGAGGCGGAGTTTGAAAAAAACAATTTTAAAGTGCTTCGTAAAATCGACTAAACTCCAGGATCGATAATAAACCCTAACAAACAAACTAGCTTAGAGGTTTAACTATTATGTGAGAATGTTATACCTCAAGTTCTCATTGTCCTTCTTCGCCTCGTTGTCCTTCCCCTCGTCATGAGCTCCTCGAAGTGAGAACGGATCGTGCCTCCTCGTCGGCATCTCCAAATCGAAGAAGATCCAACCGAGAGTTCCAACTTTGAGCTTAACCTCCAAGTTGAGCTAATTAGGTCACTTGGTGTGCTAAACTAAGTAGCCTAGAATTAGTAGAGAGTGATTAGGGATCTAGTTGTCTCACAAACCGTAGAATTCTCAACTCATGAGACAATTAGGGTTTGAAACTTGATATGGGAGCTTGAGGAGAATGAGAGAGAGGAAAGTATCTGATGTTTGATAATGATAAAAGATAATGTGAAAAATGGTTTAACTTTAAACCAAAAGAAAATATCTCATACAAATATCTCAAGTAATATCTCAAAATATCTAAGTCTTCAAATCTCACAAAAGTCCAAGGAAGTCAACATAAAGCCATGTTCACATTTCACTAAAATACCACAAAGTTTCCCACCTCATTTCTTACACCTCATAAAAGATTTCACTAACAAAGAAAAAACCTAATTGAGGTGTCTCACTCCAAGAAACAATCTTGATAAAATTACAAGAATGCCCCTTTCATCCGTATATACATACCCGCATCCGTATTCCGAGAAAAACGAATACAATGAGACGAAACTAATCCAATAATCAAATACTAGGATCCGGCTTAAACCAAAGCCCACTAGCATTGTCCGCCTGAACATCATATGCGCACAAGTACATATATGTGATCGAATCCTGTCGTAAAACCATACGACCTCTACATCGTTTCGCCCGAAGCTGGGAAACCCTCTGTGTGGGACTCTAAAAACTCGACAGTACGCTGGAAGTGGGTTTAATCACAAGCGCGTCAGCGGTACTAGCTGCACGTAATGGCTACCCAGGTATCTGTCGATAAGAAGACCGATGAGCAAACCCATCCATACCCCTAGTAAGCTTGTCTATAGCAATCTCCGTGTAGTCCGGTCTGTTCGTCTAAGTGTATCGCATATTGGGCCTAGGGGCGACAAGCGTTCGACCCCTAATAGCGCAATAAGTCATGTCGGAGTGCAGCCAAAAACACCCTGAGAAACTACTGGAATCCCTACCAGCAAATCTCGCTTTCCCTGGCCAGGGACTTTGTGTAACGGCTTTCCGAATCACAGCGCGACATCAACCCCCAATACCGGGAGAGACGAATCCTATCTAACCGCCACTGCCTCCAAGGGCTTTGGGACTGCACCCAACTACTACCTGTTTGCACGACTCAATAGAGCCATGGTAGGGTAGTAATCTAAGAACAGTGGGAACACACTTGAGGCGAAATAGCAGTGTTAAGTCTACGGACTATACTGTACTCATGTCACCTGGGAACTGCTACCTGACGATAGGTATAGTACCAACCAGCAGTTCCCTATGAGTCCGTCCAATGTAACTCATAATCCAATGAGCACCTGCATACTATCTTCAGTACGACGTACTGATGGCTGTAGGACATACCATCTCCCGTGCTGGGATGAGAAGCGTATACACTAGTCTACTCCGGAGTATCGATACCCTATCTCGAAAATCCTACGACTAGGGACCTTTATAAGGATGTGCTTGTAGACTAACAGCCCCTACTAGTGTGACTGCCATCACAACGCTGGTAATCAAGCAAAGATCATAAGGGCTCTACTAATATGTATTAGTGATACGTCAAGAGAAACATATACACATATTAAGATAGATACAAACCAAGTAGCATACTACCATATCGAGCAAGACTGTCATAAATCCGTGTATATATCCCAAGCTTCCAAAATGTAATATACAAACTAGTACTATACAATAATGACCTCTAGGGCATATTACACTAACAATCTCCCACTTGCACTAAGGCCATGTGCTGGCATATCGCAGACCTATCATCTCGAATAGCCCATCGAACTGTGTATGGGAGATGGCCTTTGTGAATGGATCTGCAGTGTTGTCCTAAGTAGCAACTCTCCGTACCTCAATCTCCCGGCAATCCACGATCTCCCTGATCAGGTGATACCGCCTCAAGATGTGTCTGGACTTCTGATGGGACCTGGGTTCCTTTGCTAAAGCTATAGCCCCTTTGTTGTCACAATACAAAGGTATTGGATCAACAATGGACGGAACCACCTGAAGTTCTGTTAAGAACTTTCTCATCTAGACTGCTTCTTTTGCGGCATCTGAAGCTGCGATATACTCCGCTTCCATCGTCGAGTCAGCAACGGTGTCTTGCTTGGAACTCTTCCAACAAACCATCTCTCCATTGAGGGTAAAGACATAACCCGACATGGATTTGGAGTCATCCTTGTCACTCTGGAAGCTGGAGTCAGCAAAGGCCTCGATCTGGAGGTCTTTGCCGCCGTAAACCAAGAACATTTTCTTAGTCCTTCTCATGTACTTGAGAATGTTCTTTACTGCTGTCAAGTACTTCTCCCCAGGGTTTGACTGATACCGGCTTACCATGCTTAGTGCATAAGCTACATCTGGTCTTGTACACAACATCGCATACATTATAGAGCCTACCGCAGAAGCGTAGGGTATAATAGACATGCGATCCCTTTCCAAATCAGTCTTGGGAGACATTTCGTTGGAGAGGGCGATTCCATGACAAGCCGGTAAATTACCGCGCTTTGAATATTCCATACCGAATCTCTTCAGTAAAGTGTCGATGTACCTGGACTGTGAAAGTTCCAACATCCTCTTAGATCTATCACGATATATCTGCATCCCTAGAATGTAAGAGGCATCACCCAGGTCTTTCATGGAGAACCTTTGTGACAAGAACCCTTTGACAGATTGTAGTATAGGAATGTCATTTCCTATCAAAAGAATGTCATCCACGTACAAGACGAGGAACACTACAGTTCTCCCTACAATCTTACTATATATGCATGGTTCATCTGGATTTTTGATAAAATCGAATTTTTTGACCGTTCCATCAAAACAGATGTTCCAACTCCGCGATGCCTGCTTTAATCCATAGATAGACTTAAGCAACTTGCACACTTTCCCGCTGCTCCCACTCTGAATGAAACCCTCTGGCTGGTCCATATAGACGCACTCTTCTAAATTTCCATTTAGAAAAGCGGTCTTTACGTCCATATGCCAAATCTCATAATCATGGAAGGCAGCAATGGCAAGAAGGATCCGAATGGATTTTATCATAGCCACTGGTGAAAGGGTTTCATCATAGTCCAAAGCAGGTCTTTGACGAAATCCTTTTGCAACAAGTCTAGCCTTATAGGTTTCAACCTGTCACCAATCTTTTTTCTGAAGATCCATTTGCTGCCTACGGGTTTTACTCCTTCTGGAACAATGTCCAAATTCCATACTTTGTTGGTGTACATAGACTCCATCTCGGTCCGTATTGCATCCAGCCATTTTACCGAGTCTGTTCTCTGAATAGCTTGCTGGAAGTTAGTTGGCTCATCATTATCAATGATGCAATCTTCTTTATCCCCATCTACGAGAAAACCGTAGTATCTCTCGGGCGGATGAGACAGCCTACTACTCCTGCGGAGTGGCGCGGGAATGTCATGTTCTTTTGAAACTTCTGGTTCTACCAAGCTTTCAGTAATAACTCGTGGTTCTGGAATTTCTTCCAGTTCTATTGCGCTCCCACCAGTTTCTTTTTCTAAAAATTGATGTTCCAAAAAGTGAGCATGACGAGAAACAAAAACCTTTTCTTCCTATATGTAATAGAAAAGATACCCCCTGGAGTTATTTGGGTATCCCACAAACTTACACAGTACTGAGCGTGCCTCGAGCTTGTCTGCATGCTGCTTTTTAATAAAAGCTGGACATCCCCATATCTTCAGATATTGAAGATAGGGTTTCTTCCCACTCCACATCTGATATGGTGTGGTAGGCACAGTCTTGGTAGGAACCTTGTTCAAAAGATATGCAGCTGATTTTAGTGCATAGCCCCAGAATAATCACGGTAACTCAGCGTTACTCATCATGGAACGTACCATATCTAATAAGGTTCGGTTACGTCTCTCCGATACACCGTTGTGTTGTGGCGTGTATGGATAAGTAAGCTGAGAGAGAATTCCATTCTCTTTTAGGTAATCCAGGAACTCGGCACTCAAGTATTCACCATCTCGATCAGATCTCAGTGTCTTGATACTTTTGCCGGTTTGTTTTTCCACTTCATTCTTATATTCTCGGAATTTCTCAAAAGCCTCGGATTTATATTTCATCAAGAAAATATGTCCATACCTAGAGAAATCACCCGTAAAAGTAATGAAATAGGAATAACCACTTCTTGTATGTGTAGACATTGAACCACATACGTTGCTGTGTATGAGTCCCACTCGCTCTTACTCCGTGTCCAGTGAACGGAGTCTTTGTCATTTTTCCTTTGAGACATGATTGAAAAATTGCATAAGATTGATATACAAACGGATCCAAATATCTTTCTTTATGTACCTTGGTCAACCTTGTTTCGTTGATGTGACCTAGTCTACAATGCCATAAGAAAGCTTGATTTAATTCTGGAGTCTTTCTTTTATGTGTGTTCTGGACATTGAAAATTTGTAGTTGGTTTAATACGTATATACCGTTATTTAGAGTACCTGACCCAATCAGACCATAATTAAGGTGGATGTTTACGACATCGCTTACAAATGTAAAATCATAACCTTCTTTAGATAACAAAGATACAGAAATGATATAACAAGTCAAACTAGGTACACAAAATCAGTTGCACAAAACCAAAATATGTCCACTTGTCAACCCTAAGTGATATTCCCCTACGGACACAACATCCACGCTCGCTCCGTTAGCAATTCTGAGGGTCATATCACCGGTCTTCAGAACCCTACGACTTCTTAGTGCCTGCAAAGAATTATAGATATGAATACTGATCCGGTATCCAATACCCAGAAAGTAGAATTGATTGACAGATAGTTTTCAATTACAAACACACCTGAAGCCGAAGCCACAACTTGCTTCGAGTTCTGGTTCTTGACCTTCCAAGCCCTGCAATCTTTCTTCTAATGGCCTTTTTTATGACAGTAGAAGTACTCTTCCTTTCCTACTGTCGGCCTCGCTACTCTTGCCTTGATCTTTGTTTCCACCTTATTAACACCGCCTCTCGGCTTGGTGGGGGCCTTCTTCTTCTTTCCTTGGGTTTTCATCTTGGATCTAGAAGAGGAAGCTCCACCAACAAGTAGAGCGGGTGTTTCCCTGGATTTCTGCAGGGTGCCCTCAATACTCCTCAACATGTTGAGGAGTTCCGGAAGTTCAACTTCTTTACCTTGAATATTTAAATTCAAGATAAACTGGGCGTAGGTGGAAGTGAGGGACTGCAGAATTAAGTCTATATACAGCTCATTCTCTAACGCGGTCCGAGGTCCGCGAGCTCCTCAATGTAGCCGATCATCTTAAGGACGTGTTCCCCTATAGATGACCCGATGGCTAATCTCGACTGAAATAGCTTCTTCGAGATCTCGTATCTTACGATACGAGATTGCTCTCCATATAATTCCTTGGTATGGATGAATATGGATTCAAGATCCATATTCTCGTGCCGCCTCTGATGCTTATTGTCCATAGATGCCAGCACGAGGCACTTGGCCTTCGCGCAGTCAATCTCCCAGGTCTTACAAATTTCCCTATCCGCGACACTGGACTCTGGACCTGAGATGGCTGGGGCTTTAGTAGTAAGGACATAGCCCAATTTGTCATACGTGATTGCCATCTTGACATTCCTGAACCAATCTTTATAGTTTGGCCATGTCAATATGTTTTTATCTAATAGTAAGTTAAGGCCCGTCATCTTGGTTGCTGCAATTAGGAAAGAGAGAAGAAACACTTTAGCATGATACTCTTGCAAGTTTAGATTGGCTTTTAGTTTATCTAAACAGGATGGCTCCCACTATTTCTCGAATCCTTTCTCAAACCATAAAAGAAGAATTAGTCAGGATTAATCTTACCGTACAATACTTGCTTAACCTTTCAGCCAGGCCAGTGTCGGTACTTCGAGGGAGGTTTTATGACGCTTTCGCGAAATTCCTTAATTAAATAACCTCTTTTCCCTGGAGGCATAGCCCCGCTAACACTGTTCTAGACACCTACTTGGTTTATAACATTGATCGTTAAGTGACAAAATCTCCTTAGGAGTAGCATATACTCACAGTAGGATCGGGATCCAAATATCATTGTGTGATAAAGTTGAAGGAATCCTACCAAAATTATCACACTCCTAATGGTATGCAACACTAGCAAGTTTCAGTATCTTTAGAAACTCCCGATGTGGATTTTTGCCCCATGCTCTTATGACCTTGACGAGGGCCAACATATCATAAGTCACATGTTAAGTTCTACCCGTCATTGTCCAGGTTAATTTGAACCCACCCGTACATACCCTTGACAAAGAACAAAATAGTAGTACGATTGTCCCAAACCAACGCATCTATCTATGCTATAGATGAATATTCAGCAGCTACCAATCACTATGCCTTGGCGAAGGTCAAAATATATAGCTTGAATACTACTGAATGTCCAACTGAAATGACGGAGGGCTACGAATGGTTTTGGCAAAACCGTGAACGTAGTGAACTTGATATAATCGAAGGAACCTGATAGGTTTTAAAAGGAGTGGTTTAAGCTCCGCATTTTAAAAGTTTTACTGTTCTGAAAAAACCAAGTGGTTATAAAATTGTTCCAACGATTCAGCTTTGGTTTGTTTGCTTTGCATTAATGTAATGCAGTCCCATCAATTAACCACCATTGCAGAAATATACAAAAATACAACGTACGCTTATGCCATCCGCATTCGCCACTGAGCTCCATCTTACACCGTTAGGTTAGATAACTAACGCCAGAGCTGGGGGCTGGACTAGCGCGGATGCAAAACATAAGCAACGTCTATTATATAATATATATATATATATATAATAATAATAATATCCATTCGTTAGACACAATAATAGGCATTCTAGATCATAGATGAACATATTGGATATACTAGGAATTCCGCGTTCGTTTAAGCCTGTAACGAAAGACGGATTCCACGGTCGTGATGAATAGCTAAAACCCCACCCTAGACCCCTACGAGTGCGGAAAATTACCCGCAAAATTCCCGAAGTGAAGCAATCTCTCTCAACAAAGTGAGTAGGCCACTCGGTACTTAAAAAATCCGGTAGTTTGTGTACCCCACCTTGGGTCTATCCTAGGAGTAGAAAATAGTAAAAGAAATAATACAACGGTAGCTACAACCTCAACCCGGATATGCCCTGCAAAATAATATTACATCAATTTATAATTTACATTTGAATGAAATAATATAACACCTCATATCCCTGGCTATCCATTCACGACAATCCAACAATATTCATATACACAAACCACAAACTCATCACAGATATGTGCAACCCCCAACTAACCGACATATAGCAATTAGCGAAAGTTTACGAACACATATAAAACAACTTGAAGCATTAAACGACGTTAAAACTGCGAATTCGAAACACCCCCTATTGCCACAGCGAAGAATTGACAGCATATTCAAAATTGGCAAAAACAAACAACTCCTGAAACCCTAGATCCAAGTAACAAGAGCACAGAACAAAACACGAAGCATTCCCTCACAAAAAAAAGGTGAGGCCGGATTTTTTTGCATTGTGGCCGGTCCATTTCAGAGGGAATCATCTCGTTTTTGGTGTGTGTTCATTTTACAAGTAAAAGAGTACTCTGCAATTGCTAAAAAAAATTTTAGAGCCTCGTAAAAAATCAACAGAAACTAGGATCTACGTTTCGATATTTTGGGGTTATTTCGGTTTCGTAGTTTTACTTGTCATTTAATCTGTTAGTTATGGTTTAGTCAGCTCTGATACCATTGTAAGTCGATGCCACTCACCCCACGTGTTCACGGGGAGGCGGAGTTTGCAAAAAACGAATTTAAAGTGCTCCGTAACATCGACTAAACTCCAGGATCGATACTAAACCCTAACAAACAAACTAGCTTAGAGGTTTAACTACTATGTGACAATGTTATACCTTAAGTTCTCGCTGTCCTTCTTCGCCTCGCTGTCCTTCTCCTCGTCGTGAGATCCTCGAAGTGAGAACGGATCGTACCTCCTCGTCGGCTACTCCAAATCGAAGAAGATCCACCCGAGAGTTCCAACGTTGAGCTTAACCTCCAAGTTGAGCTCACTAGGTCACTTGGTGTGCTAAACTAAGTAGTCTAGAGCGAGTAAAGAGTGATTAGGGATATAGTTGTCTCACAAACCCTAGGATTCTCAATTTATCAGACAATTAGGGTTTGAAACTTGAGATGGAGCTTGAGGAGAATGAGAGAGAGGAAAGTATTTGATGTTTGATAATGATAAAAGATAATGTGAAAAATGGCTTATGTTTTCGACTTTAAACCAAAAGAAAATATCTCATACAAATATCTCAAGTAACATCTCAAAATATCTAAGTCTTCAAATCTCACAAAAGTCCAAGAAAGTCAACATAAAGTGTTACGACCCGAAATGGTACGCGACTGGCACTTGAATCATATGAAATCTATAGGACCCCATATAATTCAAGTAAGCCAAGAAATCCCAGAAAGCTAAACCATTTTAAGGAAGAAGTAAAGAAAACTAGTTTAAAAACAAGTGTTTTTAAATAACATAAGCCGAATGTGCATTTTAAAAATCCCAAGTCTTTTCTGAAAATTTCGGCAAAGTTTCCTTTGTAAATACTGGCCCCGAACGGGGTACAACATGAATAATATATACATCAATGATAAAAGGCATCTCCAAGCGGGAGCTAGCTCTTTGTCAATCGACGGTCACAACCAAGCAAGCAATATAATATACAACGCCAAGGACGAGGATCAAAACTCAAAAGGAAACTCAAAACAACAAGAAAACCATACTAATAATACAAGCACGACTCTACGTTCGAAAGAATATACAACTGGTTTCCTGAGTCTGAAACAAATATACAAGTCTGGTTGATGGAATTTTATTAGATACAACTGAAAATAAATAAGTATAATGGTGGTCACGATGCGAGTGAACCCACCTACCAAAGCAATCACCCAGAAAGAAAGCAGTGTACCAGAAACCCGCAATGAAACCTGTACGACAAAAACCTGCAAGAACTATGGCACAACGGGGGTGAGTTGCCAACTCGTGAGTAGAAAACATCACAGAGAAGAAATCGTATGTATGACTCAATCCTAGGTCAAACGATCAGTAATAATATATATCCTCAATATGATAAAGTCTGAAGCATGATAAGGTGGTAAGGGTAAACATCTATACATAAGTGTAATACCAAGTGCTCGTGTCAGTGCCTCAGGTAGCAACATATCATAAATATGAGGTATGATCAATGTAATCAACATGAATCAATGTCAACTGTATCATAAAGTCTATAAGTATGTGGATATCATCTAACTATGTAATCAATCTCTGTATGCAGGTGGATCTCGTCCACGTGTTAACCAATGACACAAAACATCATGCATGTAAATATCATAAAGCATATGCATGGAAGTATGATGATGTAAATCAACGTGTGTCCCTCGCGACACATCAAAATCATGGAACCTGAGTGTCTAGCATCGACACTCGAAAACATCATGAAACCCGTGCCCAGCATCGGCACGTAAATCCTCATATATCGGGCTCCGTCAGTCCGGATCGGCCCACGGGCTCCGTCAGTCCGGATCGGCCCATATCATCTCTCGACTACGGTCGGTATCCTCCAGATATCCGCCGAGCCTAAATACTATCACCGGTAGGTAGTGGTCCCTCTGGCAGGCCTATCGTCATCTATACGAAATCTCTCTCTCGCCCCGGGGTACTGTTCCCCTCCGAAAGACGGCGCGACGGACATCTTGCCTGAAATTCGGGGCAGATGCTAATTGGTGCTATACTTCTACCTCTCCGAAGATACCAAGTTGATTTATGGCGCCATGTATCGAAGGTTTAAACGGATGCGTTCGATGTAGCAGACTTCGTCAGATTCTCCCTCGCTTGAGGGGTTTTTGATTGTGGGGACGCTCTTCCCTGCAGGCGCAAGCCCCTGCAGTTAATTACACTACCGCATTGCGATAGCAACTTTCTCCTTCTCCAGATGATCACTTCGTGTTGTGTGTGTTTATTTTATATTTGGTTGCCCGTGGATTGTATACGGAGACTGAGTTATGTCGTCGCCCGTAGGGCGTGAACTAGTCCAAATCCGTATTATCTTAGATTTGGGTTTGGGGGTTTGGGTTTAAGGATACGTTAATCTCGTTTGAGACTAAGATCGACGTAAACGTTTGTTAAGGATACGACAGCCTAGTTTTTAGACTAAGATCAACTTAACGGGATCGTTTAGATCCGACAAAAGAGCAATTAAGGGAGCCCTGTTGTTTAGTTTAGTGACATTGCGGTCAATAGGTAGTTTAAGGACATTGCGGTCCAATTTTAGTTTTAAGACATTGCGGTCAAGGTTAAGGACATCATAGTCCGTGGATTTAAGGACTCCACAGTCCGGCGTTAGTTTTAAGACATCACGGTCAAGGTTAAGGACCTCATGGTCCATGGATTTAAGGACTCCACAGTCCGGCGTTAGTTTTAAGACATCACGGTCAAGGTTAAGGACCTCATAGTCCATGGATTTAAGGACTCCACAATCCGGCGTTGGTTTTAAGACATCACGGTCAAGATTAAGGACCTCATAGTCCATGAGTTTAAGGACCCCACAGTCCGTATCAATGTATGGTCATCGGGACCTGCCACCTCTTTGAAGACGTTGAGGAATTACAACGCCAAGTATCAAAGGAATGAAGAGATGTACTCTTGAACCAAGGTAGATTAAATAGTCTTCGGCCCAATTTGGGACCAAGACCAATTAATTATGTTATGAGCCCATTAGCCCAGTTAAGTTTGAATTGAGAACTTATGGCCAGCTTGGGCTAAGCCCAATCATGTTTAGAATATTGGCTTTATGTTGGTCCATTGAAGGAGAGGCTTTGCCTCTAGAAACTTAGCCAATTGGGCTAAAGTTAGTGTTAAACACTAAAGACCAACAATTTTGAACACTGGGAAAAGATTGACAAGTTGGTGTTAAACACTAAGGAGAATCAGTGTTAAACACTGGATACAGAGTTTCCAATTTAGTGTTAAACACTAAGGCAAGAGGGGTCACGTGGTAGCACGTGAGAGCGCCCTTCTTCTCTTTGTTTTGTTCTACAGATAAGTGTTTAACACTTTTAGCTTTGAAAGCCATCACGTGCGGGCACGTGATGGGGGCCCATGCTCTGGTTTATTAGAATACTCATTAGGGGTCACGTGGTAACACGTGATGGCGCCCTAGAGTCCCTGTTTATTTCGCTGTTCCTTTATGTGCTTCAGGGATCACGTGGGGCACGTGAGGCATTGCCTCAAAGTTCTCTTTTATATATCTTCGCAGGAGTCACGTGGTAACACGTGAGATGTCTGCTTCAGAGTTCTATTCTGTTGGTCTTTGCAGGGGTCACGTGGTAGCACGTGACTCTGCATGTTTTTAAAGTTCTGTTCATAGGGTTAAACCCTAAACTTTAGAGGAATTAAATTCCCGTTTTCTTCTGAAGAATTATATTCTTAATAGAGTTAAACCCTAATTTCTTTTCTTAAGGGAATTAAATTCCTGTGGGTTTGAGAGAATTATATTCTCAATTAGGGTTAAATCCTAGTTCCGTTCATTTTGAAGGAATTAAATTCCCATAACATAGGGTTAAGCCCTAACTTTATCTCAAAGGAATTGAATTCCCATCATTTTGTGAGAATTAAATTCTTTGAACTCAGTTCCTCCTCTGTGTTTTGGATCGGCATGGCAGGATCTCAACCCAATGAAAATTAAATTCTCAATTCATGGGGAGATGTGCACTTTGCAGATCCTCGGCCAGAGAAAGAACTAAGTTCTTCTTTTTATATAAGAGTTAAACTCTTTGAGAATTAAATTCTCTTTTTTTAAGCCTCTCCCTTCTTACCTAAGGTTTTCTTTTGCAGAGGATCAAATTCTTCCCAAAATCTCAAGGCTCTATTTCTCTCTCTCTGTATGTCTCTGTATGTGTGTATGTATTCTTCTTGGCTCCTATTTATAGGAGAAAGAAGAAAATCAATCAGTTTTAGTGAATCTTTCATTGAAAGATTTGATTTGTTTATTGAGAGATTTGATTTACATTCATCATTCATCTGGACCTTTGGATTATTAGGTGAATTTTATTCACCATTGGATTTTAAATCCAAAGATATCCCTTTGTTATTTCAGTTAGATTTTAAGGGGAAACCTTTCCAAGTTCAAGATTTTTCCATAAATAGGTGACATTTAATCACCTTTAGATCTTCAATCCAACGGTTCCAAATAATCATTCTCTTTTGGAAAGATTTGAATGCTCTTCAGAATTTAATTCTGTTAAATAAAGAGGCTTTGAAAGCCGGTCACGTGTAGGCACGTGACCCCTGGAACGGGCCTTTCTTCTCCTTTTGCGCTCTGTTCTCTGGCCGTTGCTTAGCCGTCACGTGCCAACACATGACCCCTGGTCACGTGTGAACACGTAGTGCTTTTTCTGGAGCTTTTTTCTTGATTTAATCAGGGAACGAATGTGTCTTGTGCCGTTGCTTTTAAATGTCACGTGTCAACACGTGACCGCCGGTCACGTGCTAGCACGTGATGCCTCCTCCGTAAGTTTTCCTGATTTTAAATCAAGAAACAAATGCCCTCACAGCGTTGTTCTCATGTGTCTGCACGTGAGTGCAACGCTGTCACTTTGGTGACCGTTGGATCCATCTAGGGAATCGGGGAGATGAAGCGTTTCCATCACATCCTATAAATATAGGGGTCACTTCAGAAGCGCCTCCACTTTGCTCATCTTCCTCCTTTGAGAACTTCCTTCTTTTGAGAATTTAATTCTCTTTTCCCAGAGCTTAGTTCTCTGCCTTAAGACAATTTTCAGAGTTTAACTCTGTTCGAAAATGACCCTTTCTTCAGGTAAAGATCTTTGAACGATCGGAGAACTTTCCCAGCAACCACCACAGGATTATAAATTCAGATCAAGGGTTTTTCCCTTTGACAAGAACACTCATTTCCTTTTGTTTTAAGTTCCTCCACAAGAACAGTAACCTTTCTAATTTTCAAACTGTAGATCTCTTAGGGTCTCTTTAACCTTTAGGGAGATGATGGTGTCGGTTATCCCTCCTATGAAATTTAAATCCATCCTCAAGGAGCGAGCTCTGGCCCTGGAAAAACAAACTTCTGGGAATTTAATTCCTTTTTTTAAGAAGGAATTTAATTCGTATGAGGAACTAAGTTCTTCCCATGGAGGCTCCTTAGGGTTTTCTTGCCCTGGGTTGTCTCTTTCACATCCGAGAGGGAAAAGTTTGTAATGAATTTTTTTATGCTCGTTATCTCAGGTGTCATGGATGCCCATTTGTATGATCTTGACGAAATCGTTTCTTACGGGAATATTCGCGCATTGGGTCGCAGCCAGAACCAGGAGTTCACCAACGCTCAATGCGCTGAGATCATGGGCCGCTTCGACGAGTACAACCATCGGCTACTCCCTCGTCGCTCTTCTCTTCTGAGACTCATCGTGCTGGCGATCTGGGAGGCGCTCCCTCTTTTTTGAACCGGCGTGCCGCTCGGGACATTGGACACTGCTGAGGATAAGGTACATTTGGTGTACCTGATGAGCTTGATCTCAAAGAGGAGGCGAGATCACCTCATTGATCTCTTACACCAGGCTTTTCAGCAGTCAGCCATATTTGCCGCCTATCGGAGGGTGGAGGACATTCGTGAGGACCCCGACGCTTGCGACCGCGAGAGGAAGCATACCAGGATGGTTCGAAATGCCTGGAAGATCTTGGACAAAGTTACATTCGAGTTTCTCAATCCTTGTCCCGCGTCTGAGGTCTTACCGTTGTAAACGTTTTCTTTTTATTTTGTACGAACCTTTTAAAACCTGAATGATAAATCTTATTATGTCCTTCTGTGTTTGCATACCCCCTTTTTTTGTGGGATTTTGTCATAAATTCATCATTCATTTTTTTTATTGTTGCTGCCGATGTGTTTAGCTTACGGGGCATTATTTCATTTTCTAGCACACACCAAGCATGTTGCTCACGTGTTCCACACGTGAGGGGCCTTTTATGGGGCTATTCAATTTTCCATGCCATGTTTCTGTGCATGGCATTAGATGTAGAAAAGGAGCCTTGGAAATAGTTCCCTTTTTTGATTTCCAATGCTTTCCCCTTTTGGGCCTTGGAAATAGTTCCATCATGCAATATTCCCCGTGCGCGGCATTTAATGCCCCTCTTTATAACCTGAGGCCATGGCCTTCTTTTTCTCTTCACAGAGAAATTTATTCTCACTTTAGTGCGATTTATCTTGAGGAAATAACTGAGTACCATGGCCTGCAACCGCCCACACACTCATCGACAGCCCTGGGAGGTGCCTATCGAGGAGATGATCCCGCACTTTGCCGCACAATTGGTGGATCCTCTCCTTACCGATGACGAATGTGACTCGGCGGTGTATGAACTCTCGATCCGTAGGGGGTCCCCCCTCCCGATGGGGTCCCTCTGGCTCCGGATGATTCTCGCGGCCGTGCTTGCCGACATCCCTCCTCACCTGGCGGAGATGACCCTGGCGATGCTTGACGTGGCTGAAGAAAAGCTCGAGGGCTTTCATGAAGCGTGCCTGATTACTCAGGCTTTGAAGGATTGCTCAGTTCATCTGCTGAGCCAAATAAGGGCCCGGCGAGCTATTATGTCTGCTTTTGCGGACGAACATGGCATCAATAGATGGGGAGACTCCTCGCGAGAACCGTCGCTTTGATGTGTTGGAGAAAGCAGAGAGAGAGATGGAGAATTTTGTTCTTTGTTTTGTTAACCCTTGTGCTACTGATCCCGTATTTGGTGACCTTTTTCTGCTAGCGTAGCATATTTAAATTAGTCTTTTTCGCATGCTTTATTTATGTATGTTTTTGCTTGCATAAAAGAACTTTGTGTTCTTCCCATGAGAACTTTCTTTAATTGCGAACATTATCACTATGTTGCATGCACATCAGAGCTTTGGGTATTATTTCTTTTCGGATATTCATATAGTTGCGAATGCATGCTTGATAGGATGTACATCGAGAACTTTTTGTTGCTTCCCATACCAGGTGATGTGAGCGCGTTTTAGATCGACTATTGCTGTCGACTGGAGGCTCGTTTATACGGTCTTGAGCGTGCATGTCCTGTTTCCAAGGTTGCGGTCGTGAAAGCGAGCTTACATGACTTGAAAGAGCGACGCGTGGCGAACATATTGTTGTGCGAGAAAAGGGCTCAGCCGTAAATTTTCGGAGAGGGAGCTGGCTTCTAAGGCGCTGAGCGAGCTTCAAGCCAATCTTACCGCCAAGGCCAACAAGGCATATGAACTCTGGCGGGTTTTTCAAGAGTCTACCAAAGAGGTGGTGACTCTTGATACAGCTGCCACGTTCACTCGTGAAAGGATCGAGGCTCATAAGGCCACCGAGAAAGAGCTTGAAGGGCGGCTTACTTCGTATCAGGCCCAGCAGGCTCAGACGGAGGCTCGTCTTCTGGCGATCCTGAATCATGAAGCCGTGACTCAGCAAAAGAAGGATGAGCTAGTAAAATTGCTACATCGCCCGCTGGCTTGAAGACTTGTATCTTTTCCTTCCTTTTTGTATGTACTCCTGGATGAGAGTATATTCTTTTCGCCTTTTTATGAATTGTACTTTGTATCCATTTTGGCTATGAATAAAAGACATATATTTTCTTCTCAATGATGTGTCTCTTTTATTGAATGCGCTCTGTGGACAATTTTATCTTGGTCCCTTTGCAAGGCAGCGATGGCTTAGGATTCAGGGTTAAGATCTGCCTCCTAAGACTTTTGAGCTTTATGAGCCATGAGGGTCTCATAAAGAGTTTTTCTCCCTACAGGTCGAGAGGATTCTGTAGGTGTAAGTTCTTCTTAAAAATCGTGAGGATTCTTAAGCGGGTTTTCCCTTGAGAGTCGTAAGGATCTCACAAGAGAGTTTTCTTCCTTACAGGTCGTGAGGACCTGCAAATGCTGGGTGTGGTCACCCTTATCCGTGTTTCACGGGGTCAGGGGTTGCTTTAGGATACTTCTCAAGGTATCATAGTTTAAAGACGTCGCGGTCAAGGTTAAGGACATCATAGTCCGTGGATTTAAGGACTCCACAGTCCGATGTTAGTTTTAAGACATCCCGGTCAAGGTTAAGGACTTCATAGTCCGTGGATTTAAGGACTCCACAGTCCGATATTAGTTTTAAGACATCACGGTCAAGGTTAAGGACATCATAGTCCGTGGATTTAAAGACTCCACAGTCCGATGTTAGTTTTAAGACATCACGGTCAAGGTTAAGGACTTCATAGTCCGTGGATTTAAGGACTCCATAGTCCAATGTTTAGTTTTAAGACATCACGTTCAAGGTTAAGGACATCATAGTCCGTGGATTTAAGGACTCCACAGTCCGGCGTTAGTTTTAAGACATCATGGTCAAGGTTAAGGACATCATAGTCCATGGTTTTAAGGACTCCACAGTCCGATGTTAGTTTTAAGACATCATGGTCAAGGTTAAGGACTTCATAGTCCGTGGATTTAAGGACTCCACAGTCCGATGTTTGGTTGTAGGGACCCGTCACCTCTTTGAAGATGTTGAGGAATTACAACGCCAGGTATCAAAGGAGTGAAGAGATGTACCCTTAAACCAAGGTGAAATCAGTACAAAATCAGGGTGGTTGATCGTTAGTTTTAAGACATTACGGTCGAGGTTAAGGACGTCATAGTCCTTGGATTTTAAGGACTCCACAGTCCGGTGTTTGCTCTGGATGCTTCACCCGGGTTTACTGCCATGCTTGGCGAGGACCAGGCTCCGCTCTGGACGTTTTCCACGGGGTCAAAGAGTGACATTATCCGCGTTCCACGTGACCAGGAATTTTGCACTAGATGCTTCACACGGGTTCACTGCCGTGTTCGGCAAGGACTAGGCTCCGCTCTGGATGCTTCACACGGGTTCACTGCCGTGCTCTGCGAGGACTAGGATCCGCTCTGGACGTTTTCCACGGGGTCAAAGAGTGACATTATCCGCGTTCCACGTGACCAGGAATTTTGCACTAGATGCTTCACACGGGTTCACTGCCGTGTTCGGTGAGGACTAGGCTCCGCTCTGGATGTTTCACATGGGTTCACTGCCGTACTCTGCGAGGACCAGGATCCGCTCTGGACGTTTTCCACGGGGTCAAAGAGTGACATTATCCGTGTTCCACGTGACCAGGAATTTTGCACTAGATGCTTCACACGGATTCGCTGCCGTGTTCGGCGAGGACTAGGCTTCGCTCTGGATGGTTCACACGGGTTCACTGCCGTGCTCCGCGAGGACCAGGATCCGCTCTGGACGTTTTCCACGGGGTCAAAGAGTGACATTATCCGCGTTCCACGTGACCAGGAATTTTGCACTAGATGCTTCACACGGGTTCACTGCCGTGTTCGGCAAGGACTGGGCTCCGCTCTGGATGCTTCACACGGGTTCACTGCCATGCTCTGTGAGGACCAGGATCCGCTCTGGACGTTTTCCACGGGGTCAAAGAGTGACATTATCCGCGTTCCACGTGACCAGGAATTTTGCACTAGATGCTTCACACGGGTTCACTGCCGTGTTCGGCGAGGACGAGGCTCCGCTCTGGATGCTTCGCACGGGTTCATTGCCGTGCTCTGCGAGGACCAGGATCCGCTCTGGACGTTTTCCACGGGGTCAAAGAGTGACATTATCCGCATTCCACGTGACCAGGAATTTTGCACTAGATGCTTCACACGGGTTCACTGCCGTATTCGGCGAGGACTAGGCTCCACTCTGGATGCTTCACACGGGTTCACTGCCATGCTCTGCGAGGACCAGGATCCGCTCTGGACGTTTTCCACGGGGTCAAAGAGTGACATTATCCGTGTTCCACGTGACCAGGAATTTTGCACTAGATGCTTCACACGGGTTCACTGCCGTGTTCGACGAAGACTAGGCTCCGCTCTGGATGCTTCACACGGGTTCACTGCCGTGCTCTACGAGGACCAGGATCCGCTCTGGACATTTTCCACGGGGTCAAAGAGTGACATTATCCGCGTTCCACGTGACCAGGAATTTTGCACTAGATGCTTTACACGGGTTCACTGCCGTGTTCGGCGAGGACTAGGCTCCGCTCTGGATGCTTCACATGGGTTCACTGCCGTGCTCTGCGAGGACCAGGATCCGGTCTGGACGTTTTCCACGGGGTCAAAGAGTGACATTATCCGCGTTCCACGTAACCAGGAATTTTGTTGATTGTATCCGTATTCCACGGAATTGGGATTTGACTTTTCGGTGATCAGTATATCGCCGAGCCATGGAACTGGGAGTTGCCGCTGTTCCGCTTCGCTTGAAGTTGTGTCCGTCATTACGAGACTAGTGTTGAGATGATCTCTAGGTCACTTACGGCCCGTCAAGATTTGGCTTCTTTCTTTGATGAAACCTGGGGGGGAAGTATGATCACTTCTTTGTTTATGCCCTCGGATTGTATACAGGGATTGATGTAACATCACCTGTAAGGCATAAATTAAATTTTCTTATTTTATTTCTTTTTCCGCGATGCTCTATCATTTCAGTTTTTATATCACGAAGGTCGCGATTGCCCTATCATTTCGGCTATTTTTCGCGGTGCCCAATCATTTCGGCTATTTATTTCATTTTTACTCGCTGCTTTTTATTGCGAGTTGCCCCATCATTTCGGATATTTTGCGTGCATACATTTTTACTTGCTGTTTTTTTATTGCAAGTTGCCCCATCATTTCGGCTATTTCTTATGCACGTGTGGCCTACTGTCTTTTCGCCATAAACCTGAAATTAGATACCGATTTCGGCATCAGCACCGCTACAACTGGGATATTGCCAGGAGCGAATCATCATTTGCCTCTGTCGATGTCGAACAAAGGTGGCTTAGTAAACAGGGTTAAAGGTCCTGTCGACTAAGGCTTTTGACTTCATGAGCCGTAAGGGTCTCATAAAGGTATTTCTCCCTACAGGTCGTGAGGATCTTGCAGGCGTATTTTCTCCTCAGGAATCGTGAGGATTCCTAAGTGTATGCTCCTCTGTAAGTCGTAAGGATCCTACAAGAGGGTTTTCTCCTCCTAAGTCGAGAGGACTTGCAAGGGCTGTCCACCATATGGATATATCCCTAGTCATGGGTGGGACCTTGCTGGGGAAATATTTATTCGCGCCCGTTGATTGTATACAAGGGTCGGTATTGAGCCACTTGTAGGGCAATATCGAAGGTTGTGGGGGTTGCTTAAGCACATGTTTAGGTCTCTGTAACTTAAGACTTTCAAATCTTATGAGTCGTGAAGGTCCCATAAGAGAGTTCTCCTTACGAGTTGTGAGGATCTCGCAAGTGTATTTTCTCCTTAGGAATCGTGGGGATCCCTAAGTGTGTTGCTCCCTTGTGAGTCGTAAGGATCTCACGCGGGTGATTTCTCCTTACAAGGTCGAGAGGACCTTGTAAGTGTCCTTTAACGAGGTTGCGCCCTTTCGGGTTTTCATAAACACTCGCCGGTAGTCCTGCTGTTTTTACTCACGGAGCCCTTTTGGGTTTTTATCCGTGCCCTTTTTGCTTATGGACATACCTTTTTTTTTTCTTTTTATTTTTTTTACGAGGTCGCGCCCTTTCGGGTTTTCACGAACACTCGCCGGTAGCCCTGCTGTTTCTACTCACGGAGCCCTTTCGGGTTTTCATCCGTGCCCATTTTGCTTCTGGACATACCGTTTTTTTTTATTTTTTTATTTTTTATCACGTCAACCTGAGAATGCTGCGGTAGTAGTTTTAAGGACGTTTCGGTCCGTCGTTAGTTTAAGGACGTTTCGGTCCGTCGTTAGTTTAAGGACGTTTCGGTCCATCGTTAGTTTAAGGACGTTTCGGTCCAATGTTGAGAGGTCCAGCTACTACTTATAGAGCTTGAGTTTAGGAAGATAGCGAGCGGACATAGTCGTCGTCATCTATCATTGACCTAGGCTGTGGCTCATTAAGCGTAGTATTTCTTTAGGAAGCGGCCGTTTATTGGTCTGAAAGGCCTTTCACCGTGCATATCCATGAGTAGATAGGCTCCACCCTGGTAGACCTTGTCTATGATGTACGGGCCTTCGTAGTTCGGCTCGAATTTTTCCCGCTTGGCGCGATTGGGGATCATAGGCCTTTTGACCACTAGCACGAGTTTGCCTTGGCGGAATGCCCTCAGTCAGGTCAATCTTTCGTATGAGCGCGTCATCTTCGCTTTGTAAGCCTCCAGATTTTGTTGCGCTATGAGCCGGGTTTCATCAAGGGCGTCAAGCTCCTCAAGCCGAAGGTGGGCATTTTCTTCGTCCGTCAACTCGCAGTGGACTGCCACTCGTAGAGAAGGTAGCTCTATCTCGAGGGGGAGTACTGCTTCCGTACCGAATACCAATGCGTATGGCGTTGTGTTCGTGGCCGTCTTGAACGTAGTTCGATACGCCCAAAGAGCCTTTTGCAGTCTCTCGTGCCAGTCCATCTTATTTCGGGACACCGTCTTTTTCATGATCTTTGTCAAGGTCTTATTGAAGGCCTCAGCTAGACCGTTAGCTTGCGGATTATAAACCGAGGAATATCTCCAGTCTATATTGTGTTGTTGCGCGAAGCGACTGATCTTGTGGCTTCTGTAAGCTGGCCCGTTATCGGAAATGATCCGTCGCGGAGTTCCATACCGATAAATGACGTGCGTCTTGAAAAAATGGAGGATATTCTCCGTCTTCACTTCCCTCAACGGCACTGCCTCTGCCCATTTGGAGAAGTAATCAGTCGTCACTAAGATGAAACGATGTCCCCTGGACGATGCTGGTTCGATGGGGCCGACTATGTCAGTTCCCCACATTTCGAATGGCCAGCTAGCCACAGTTGGATGGAGTGGATTTGGATGCTGGTGGATAAAGTCCCCATGGATTTGGCATGAGTGGCATTGCTTCGCATATTCGAGGCAGTCCTGAATCATCGTAGGCCAGTAGTAGCCCAACCGCTTGATTTTCAACTTCATATTTGGGCCTGCTTGGTGAGAACTGCGGAGTCCGTCGTGAACTTCCTGAATGACCCTTTTTGCCTCTTCAGGTCCTAGGCATCTCAGCCACAGAGAGTCAAATGACCTCTTGTACAGAGTATCGTTGACGAAGGCAAAAGACAGAGCTCGTTTTATAAGCTGATGTTTTGAAGACGCATCTTCGTGCGTTCGATGGTATTTGAAGTGGTCTATAAAGACTTCTCTCCAATCCTCGGCCTTTTCCCGGTATTTTATTTGCAAGGTCATCTGCTCAGTCGCTTCCTTTTCTTCGGATGATTCCGGAGATATTTTTGCTGGGGCGAGCACCCGACGGCTTTGTACCACGATTCTTACATCGTCGAGGTTCTCATCAGCCAGTTCCTTAGCGAGCTTGGCCAACGAGTCTGCTTTGCTGTTTTCGCGTGCGGTATGCTTTCCAAAGTACAGGAAGGAATTTGAGTGAGCAGTTGTTGTACTTTCTCGCCATACCTCACTAGCTTGGGTTTGCATGTTTGGTAGTCGCCATTTACTTGACTAACGACCAGCTGAGAGTCTCCGTAGATGAGGCGGTTCTCAATCCCCATGTCGATGGCGATCTCGAGGCCTGCTATCAAAGCTTCATACTCGGCTTCATTGTTCGTCCTCGGTTCTGTTAAGGAGAAAGCAAAGCGCATTATCCCTCCTTGTGGAGTTACAAAGATGAGTCCTACCCCCGATTTGATTATCGGGGTACTTTGTTTGCGCTTCTTCATGGAAGATGCTCCATCAAAATAAAGCTCCCATCGGGTATCACCACCATTAATCATGTCAAACGCATGTTCGTCTGGCAGATCGCAATTCAGAGGAGAACCGGCAGGTACTGGATGCTCAGCAAGGAAGTCGGCGATGGCTTAGCCTTTCACTGCCTTGAGAGGCTGATAGGTTATCGAGAACTCCATCAAGAGCAGGGCCCATTTAGCAAGTCTCCCTGTCAATATGGCCTTTGACATTAGATATTTGAGGGGGTCCACCTTTGATATAAGACGGACTTCATACGCCAATGCATAGTGCCTGAGTTTTGTTATCGCAAAGATTAACGCCAGGTAATTTTTTTCGATAGGGGAGTAATTGCTTTCTGCCCCCAGAAGAACTCGACTCAAATAGTAGAGCGCTCTCTCCTTCCCTTGGTCGTTCTCTTGTGCCCATAATGCGCCTAAGGAACCTTCAAGGGTCGTGGTATAAAGAATAAGGGGCTTTCCCTTGACTGGAGCAGCTAACACCGGCGGGTTCTGCAGGTACTGCTTGAACTCATCCAGCGCGCCTTGGCATTTTTGATCCCAGACGAATGGAGTTCCCTTCTTCATCAGGTGGCTGTAAGGACGGCACTTGCCTGAGAGGTTGGCTATAAATCGCCGAATATATGCAAGCTTTCCTTGGAGAGACCGCAACTGTTTGAGAGTTCTCGGCGGAGGTATTTCCATGATCGCCTTGATCTTAGATGGATCTATTTCGATACCTCGGTGTCAGATGATGAATCCCAGGAATTTACCCGAGGAAACTCCGAATGCGCATTTGAGGGGATTCATCTTCAAATTGTATTGCCGAAGGCGTTGAAATACGGTCTTCAGATGCTCTAAGTTCTCTTCGTATGACATGCTCTTCACTACAAGGTCGTCGATATAGCATTCGACGATTTCATGTATAAGATCATCGAAGATCTTTGTCATGGCCCTCTGATAGGTGGCACCGGCATTCTTTAAACCAAAAGGCATAACTTTGTAGCAGAATATACCCAAAGGAGTCCGGAAAGCAGTGTGCTTCCGGTCTTCGGGATGCATCTTTATCTGATTGTACCCTGATGAACCGTCCATGAAAGAGAAAACTTCATGAGTGGACGTATTATCTATCATCAGCTCAGTGACCGGCACTGGGAAATCGTCCTTCGGGAATGTTTTATTGAGATCTCGGAAGTCCACACATATGCGTACTGTCCCATTTTTTTTTTATTACCGGGACGATGTTGGCGACCCAGTCAGGATACTGTACCTCCTGGATAAACCCAGAATCGATCAGCTTCTTGACTTCGGCGTTAATGCTCATCTCAAGCTCGAGCCGCATTCTTCTCGGCGCTTGTTTGACTGCTTGATATCCGGGGATATTGCTAATTTATGCACAGCAATCTCTGGATCTAATCCCGGCATTTCGGAATAGTTCCATGCGAAGCAATCTCTATGCTGTAGAAGCACGTCCTTTAACGCAGCCACCCTTTCTTCAGATAGCAGCTCGCTGACGAATGTCGGTCGCGGGTCATCTGCCAACCCCAACTCAATCTTCTTGAGGTTATCTGCAGTAGTATGTATGCCATCTTCTAGTTCTTTCGGAGCTGGTGGAAATTCTGAGATCACCTTATTGCCATTGTTTTCGAAGCACCAAGGGAGGTCGTCCCTATCCTCGGGCCCTTCTCTTGATATCGTTATCATATGACAGGTACGAGCTCGCTTCCAAGACCGTCGTGGATCTGGTTCTGCTCTTGTGGCTTTGGGTTCGTGCTTTTGTGGCGGCGTCACCCTCCAGCTGCTGGATAAAGCAAACCTATCTTGCTGCTACTGGTCTTCCACCCAGTCTTTAAAGGTGAAACAGTCTTCGATAGGGTGTCCTATGGCTCGGTGATTGAATAGAATTCTTGATGTGTAGTATGAAAATTGTAAAGAAATCACAACCAAAAATTATTTGACCGCAATCAACTACGGTGTCGGATTGTAGATTGTAAGTGAGTGCGGATCGTCCACAGGGAAAGTGTAATCGTTCGTCTTTTGAATTAGATGAGTTGAAACTTTAATGAAAAGAAAACAAAACAATTCATGATTTAAAATTGAAGTTCAAGAATGAGAAAATATAGATCTAATAACAAGAAAAAGATAGAATCAAGAATTGATAGTTTGTTGATTTTTCCAAACCAAATATCAAGAATCGAAATGCGGCTCGTAGGAATCAATCGGATCTATAGATGTGATGTAATCTTACAATTACGTATTCTTATCCTTCGATGAATTGGTACTAGATCGATGATGATCGATGAGAATTAGAGACTTCTTGTGAAACTAGGGTTTCATCTTATCTCTTGTTCTTTCATTGATATCATTCATATTCTAGCCTCTAGTAAATTCAAGAAACGATCGTAGATCCCTAATTTCGAGCGATTACAATCAAGAAAGCATCGCTACGAAATTAGGTCATCGATTCTTGAACTTGCTAGGGTTTACAAAAACTCGTAGGACTTAAAAATCGTATTAAGATTTGTTACATCATCATTCTACAATCGTCTCGACTCCTTTACGAGCGGAGTTTTACTCAAACATCACAACAAGAACAACAATTACAAATTGAGATCTAATCATGATGCAAGAATTAAAACAAAGCAAGATTAAAGAATTTCACCTTTTATTTATATCAACAATTTAGTTACATTCGCTCAAGAACTACAAGAGGAAGAACTTGATCGTCGACTTGGCTTCGCTCGTCTCCGTGGATCGCGGATCGGCTTGGATCACTTGCCCGATTGAAGATCGGCTCAGCTCCTAAAAGGTTGAAGGCTTCTCGCTTGATTTGGTACTCAAGATCTTGGATTTGGAGTGGAATTAGGGTTAGGGTTTCGCACAAGCCTTGTCACTAGACTTGTGGAAGAAAATGGTGTAGAATGAACCAATTGTTATTGATTATTGATTGTTGATTAGCCTTTAACCCTAGGTCTAGGTTCCTATTTATAGATAACTAACCCTAGATCTAGGATTTCAAATTCTAAGTTTCCCTCCAAAAGTTTGTTGAGGAAGTTCAAATTTCCCTCCAAAAGTTAGTTAGGGTAGAAGCTTCTAGATGTGATTAGTTAGGAGGGAGCTTCTAGAAGAAGTTAGTTAGGGGCTTAATTAAGATTAGCCTTTCTTAATCTTCTTTGCTGATCTGACAGTAGCTTCTGGAGAATTGTGGAATTTGTGGTATCAGAAATGAATGTGGGCCAAGAGATAGGAGTTTTGCACAGAAATTGAAACGCTGACGTGGCAGAAGAGGCGCGGATCCGCGGCTCAATGCAGGTTCCTGCCGCGGATCCGCGGCTACATGTGGGCTTTGGGCTTCCATTCTTCTGGTACAGTCTTGGGATGATTGTTGGGCCTTGGTTTGATATATAGAATTGTATAATTCCTTCTGAATTGCTACCAGATCTGAAATGATTTAGTTGGCGTATTTTTGATCAGCTCTTTTGCTTTTCTTCCGTATTTCCTGCACAGACTCAAGACAAGTGTTGCGCAAATACAGAAATGATGCGATGCCATGAAATGCGGTTAATTTCCTTTAAAGTGTCGGTTTAAAAGTCTAACACATGCAATCTCATATTTTGTGACAGATTTGCTAATATGTAGAATATGAATGCCGAACACTTCTAAATGTATGCAAATGTTAAGGAAATTGCCGGCTAAAATATACAATATTTTCGACTGATCAAATACCCCCAAACTTAATTTCGATCGTCTCGAGCGAATGTTTTATTAAAAAGAGAAGGAGAAAATAAAGAAAGAGAAAAACTAACTAGCACACTTTCGTAGGCAACACGATTGCACTGAGCACGTGCAACAAGCCTTTAAACCTCTAGGTGTCCCTAGTAGGAGGAGTGTTGTCTCCTGAGGGTTTTCAGCGGATTGCACCCACAAAATCCAATAATAAAAGGAAGATCATGAATATTACATTTAAAGAAGAGAATTGTAAAAGAAAAACTTTGAAAATTAGGGTTTCCAACTAAGCTAGCTTTTCGGTTGTCATGAACCCTATCTTAATGGTCATGAAAAGATGTCAGAAATCACGTCCTCCCTCAATAAAACATCGTCTTATTCTTCATTCCTATCTTTCTTCCAAAACATCGATCATATCACCCTGCGTGTGTGTAAAGACATCCCTACACCCGGAGAATTCAATTCAAGCTATCATACTCTTGCCCATCAGCCTCAGTACTTTTTAATTAATGAATATTTAGATGAGATTGCTCACACACTTTCATGCGACCGTTAATACTTCTTGAGGGACTAACCGACCGATTACTCATGTGTTTGCTTATTTGGTGTATTTTCCTCGTCTTGCACCACCTCAGGCATAGCAATGACTCCCAGACCAGTTGGCCTTAGGGCACTAGGTGATGAAGCACCCTCGCTATATATTTTTTATTGCCCTCGGTGATAACAAAACCAGTGTTCATTTTTCTCACCACTTTATATTTTCTTTATTCATTTTTTTCTTCTTTTTATTTCCTTCATACTTTTGGCTTTAAGACAAGAGCATTTCAAGGTATCCTCTACTATCCCAGGCTTCAAGACGTGTGTAAGTGCGAATAGCAGGGTAGCAACGTTCAAAATGTTTGGCTTCCAGAATAGAAACTATTTTTCAGACTTATTTTTATCCTCAGATTAGTGACGTCCTTCATCTTACTAACCCTTGGGACAACGGCTCATAACTACTTATTACTAGTTCGTATAAGAAAACTTCTAATTTTCTTAGTTTTCTTAAATTTTTCTAATCTCATGGATGTAATTTTTCACTATCTAAACTTTTATTATCTTATTTATGTACAAAAAATATTTTTATAGTTTTGAAAATTTTTAAATTTTTATAGGTTTTCAAAAAAAATGTTTTGTGCTTATGCAAATGATGCGAAAATAAGCACAAACCTCCCCCAAACTTGTTTTCAACAGTGTCCTCACTGTTGCCATCCGCTAAATCTCGAAAAATACCTGTAAGCTTGGGAGGAATTTATTAGTGGGGGCAAAATATTTAAGTGAAGATCCTCCCTCAAACTTATTTTTGGCTCAAAATTTTGTAAAAATTTTATTTTCAAGAGCCCGATTATACCCCCCCAAACTTGAGTTATGCAATGTTAAGCTTTTGAAAATCATATGAGGGGGTCAAAAATCATTGGTCGATGCCAAGCTTTGCAAAGACCGAAAGTTAACACCAACCATTCAAAAATTTTATCAATACAGTGCTCGGGTTGGTGGAAGAAGAAGTGGGGAAAGGTTAAGTGGTGGAAGAGAATGTGTGTGCGTCTCGTATTGGAGAGACGAAGCAGTGAATGTGATGGATAACTCGCATTCTTTTTACAGTTCAGAGGAAGGGGTGGAGGTTCAATTTCAGTGATGGAAAGATGATTCATCTCAACACCCGTGTTATTCAAAAATGCGAGTTTATCAGCGAAGATCTCCTCAAAAGTTCCATCTATACCCCGATGAATAATATCATCATAAGGTGCGGGGTGATCTTCAGACTCTAAGAGCAGTTCATAATCAGTGTTAATTGTTAACCCGGACATCTCGGTGGAAGAGTCCGTATGTGTATGATACATAGTTGGGTCAAACAATAACGTATGAAAAGAGTCAAGATCAGTATCAGGAGGATCATCAAATTCGCTGCTGTCGACATCCATTAAGTCGACAGAACAGACCTGAGCAGTAGGTTCGGAGGGTACACTTCCCAACTTGTAAATGTTTAGCTCTATTGACCTGTTCCCGAAAGATAGGGTCATAGAACCATTACGACAGTTGATAATAGCGTTGGAAGTGGCCAAAAAGGGGCGACCTAAAATCACCGGAATTTGATTCCGTGGGTTCGCTACAGGCTGTGTATCAAGTACAATAAAATCCACAGGGAATACAAATTCCCCGATTTTTATTAACACATCCTCCAGTTCACCCCTAGGTTTCGTGATTGATCGGTCAGCCATCTGGAGAGTTATGCTCGAAGGCTTTAACACTCCGATACCTAGTTGCTCATATACCGAGTAAGGAAGTAAGTTAACACTAGCGCCAAGGTCAAGTAGCGCACGGTTGATGTGTTTCTCCCCAATAAAAATGGAAATAGTAGGACAACCAGGGTCCTTACGTTTCCGTGGTAATTGTTGGGGAAAAGCCGTGTCTACAGTACTCGACATGAAGATTTTTTTAGGCACTTGAGTCTTCCTCTTCCTAGTGCACAAGTTCTTAAGAGTTTTTGCATAGGACGGAACTTGTTGAATAGCATCTAGGAGAGGGATGTTGATGTTAACTTCCTTAAACATGTCCATAATCTTCTCCATTTGGGCATCATGTTTCTTGGGCCTCATGTTTCTTGGGCCTCAACCTATTTGGAAATGGAGCTCTATCAATAAGTGTTGGGTCCAACATTTGTGGAGAAGTTTGTGGGGGTGGAAAAGATGAGGTGGGTGGAGGGTTCGAGCCCTTGGGAATACGGAGAATAGGCTCGGAAGAAGAAGGTAAGTTAGACGAAATAGGGTAAGGAATAGAAGTGTGAGTGGAAGTGGAAGTGGAAGCCGGGGTGTTAATGATCAATTCATCATTATCAATTTGTTCACCCAAATGATTGTCTAGCACTCTTCCAGATCTCAACGTTGTAAAAGCGTCCACATTAGTGTAATGTGAAGGTCTAGGATCAGGTACGGGTTGAGATGGAAAATTCCCTTCTTCTCTAGCACTTATTTCGGCTGTTATTCGTTCAATTTGTGCTTCCATTGATTTGATATTCTCATTTTGAGTGAGAATGATCTTTATCATATTATCGATGGAAGATTGAAAACTTGCCGACTCTTGGATGGATTGTTTCATGAAAATAACCAAGGTTTGCACCAGTGCAGAGATATTATCAGTACCGGCCAATTGCAAAGAGTTTTCATGTAGTGCAAAAGTGTTGGCAGGATTTTGAAAATTTTGCGGTAGGAAGGGGTGCTGACTCAATTGAAGTGGTGGCTGCTGTTGTGGTGGAGGGACCCTTTGAAAATTGTTTAGGATTGGAACCGTGTTTTGAGATTGTGATTGGTTCCAAGAAAAGTTCGGGTGATTCCTCCAATCTTGATTATATGAGGAAGAAAAGGGATAGTTTCCAGGTCTTTGCTGAAGTGAAGCATTAGTGTGACCTTGAAACGGTACATTCAAAGGACATTCTTCCGTCAAATGTGAAGGGTTTGAACAGCAGCCACACACGGTTTTGGGAAGTGTGGATTGGTTTAGGGAGGCTGAAGAGATTTTGTTTTCTATAGCGTCGAGTTTCCTTTGTATTGCGGCCATTTCGGCTTTCAAGGTGACGGAAACATCGAGCTGATTGACATCTTCCCTAGGTGGTAGTGGTCTAACACTTTCCCATTGTGATGTGTTTTGAGCTAAATCTTCTAGGTATTTCCAAGCTTCACCATCATCTTTAGATAGGAATTGGCAATGACACATGGTTTCAAGCATCTGTCTAGTAATGAGATCAATACCCTCATAGATAATTCGACACAAATCCCATCTGGGGATTCCGTGATGAGGGCATTGGATAAGAAGATCCTTGAATCGTTCAAAGCATTTCCAAAATGGTTCATTGGGAAGTTGGGTAAATTTAGAGATTTCGCTCCGAACACGGGCGGTCTTGTGATTAGGATAAAATTTCTTAAGGAATGCTGCAACGAATTCGTCCCATGTTGAAATAGAATGTGCGGGTGTGATGTAAAGCCACTTCTCGGCTAAATCGCACAAAGCGAATGGGAGAAGACGTAAACGCAGAGCATCCAAAGACAGTTGTGAATTCCCCATCAAAGCACATACGTTTTCAAATTTGGAAATAAACATGTATGCGTTTTCAGAATCAAGACCATGAAATTTGGGTAAAAGTTTGATGAATTGGGGGTTGATTTCAAAATTTTCCCCGATGGCAGGTGGTATAGAAAGACAGGTGGGAAGGGTAACACGTGTAGGATAGCATCTCTCTTGGAGAGAAATGCGTGGAAGATTCTGCACACCTGCGGGCGGTGGCAGAGTAGTGTTAAAGTTTGATGGATTTGGGTCCATCGCGGGTGTGGTGGGTGGTGGGGGAGAAGATGAAGAATTACCGACTCTGGGGTCGATAAAAGAAACGCGGACAAGACGGGAAATGGAATCCCGTGTCCAGCCTAACATTGTGCTAAATGGTTGTAGCACAAGTGGCAGCGTTGGTATAATTAGAGGAAATGATGTATGCGGTGTTTTTTTTGAAAAGATACGGATTTTTGAAAAAATATGATGCAACAAAACAAATGCAACACACAAACCCTAGAATCTAGTGGTCACCTAGGTCAAACTCTAGACCGCTCCTAACTGCCAAAAGACAAGTCGCAGGATAAATCCTCCACTGCCTCTTTGTCTCCCTGTGGCCGGATAAGTGCCAGGTAAGTGGGAAGGTACTCCACTACGTAAGTAGTGGGCCTAATTAAAAACCACTAGCCTTAGACACACTCGCCTTAGGCACCACAAGAAAACTCGGATAAGCAATGAATTACCCACGGCCTTCTCTTGTCCTAATTGAGCGCGACGGTCCTTAGAGTCATCTCTAGATTTCTTTTAATTAATGAGGGTAAATGAGGATGCAAGTTTTACGATTTTCGGGGCCTAGGAAGGGTAATGAAATCCCCACCTAATTTGGATTTGGTCGTGCCCCTTAAATTCCGTATTAATATGCAAACAACCAAAAGAATCAAAACACGCACAAATTTTATTTTGCTTGATGTGTAGTATGAAAATTGTAAAGAAATCACAACCAAAAATTATTTGACCGCAATCAACTACGGTGTCGGATTGTAGATTGTAAGTGAGTGCGGATCGTCCACAGGGAAAGTGTAATCGTTCGTCTTTTGAATTAGATGAGTTGAAACTTTAATGAAAAGAAAACAAAACAATTCATGATTTAAAATTGAAGTTCAAGAATGAGAAAATATAGATCTAATAACAAGAAAAAGATAGAATCAAGAATTGATAGTTTGTTGATTTTTCCAAACCAAATATCAAGAATCGAAATGCGGCTCGTAGGAATCAATCGGATCTATAGATGTGATGTAATCTTACAATTACGTATTCTTATCCTTCGATGAATTGGTACTAGATCGATGATGATCGATGAGAATTAGAGACTTCTTGTGAAACTAGGGTTTCATCTTATCTCTTGTTCTTTCATTGATATCATTCATATTCTAGCCTCTAGTAAATTCAAAAAACGATCGTAGATCCCTAATTTCGAGCGATTACAATCAAGAAAGCATCGCTACGAAATTAGGTCATCGATTCTTGAACTTGCTAGGGTTTACAAAAACTCGTAGGACTTAAAAATCGTATTAAGATTTGTTACATCATCATTCTACAATCGTCTCGACTCCTTTACGAGCGGAGTTTTACTCAAACATCACAACAAGAACAACAATTACAAATTGAGATCTAATCATGATGCAAGAATTAAAAGAAAGTAAGATTAAAGAATTTCACCTTTTATTTATATCAACAATTTAGTTACATTCGCTCAAGAACTACAAGAGGAAGAACTTGATCGTCGACTTGGCTTCGCTCGTCTCCGTGGATCGCGGATCGGCTTGGATCACTTGCCCGATTGAAGATCGGCTCAGCTCCTAAAAGGTTGAAGGCTTCTCGCTTGATTTGGTACTCAAGATCTTGGATTTGGAGTGGAATTAGGGTTAGGGTTTCGCACAAGCCTTGTCACTAGACTTGTGGAAGAAAATGGTGTAGAATGAACCAATTGTTATTGATTATTGATTGTTGATTAGCCTTTAACCCTAGGTCTAGGTTCCTATTTATAGATAACTAACCCTAGATCTAGGATTTCAAATTCTAAGTTTCCCTCCAAAAATTTGTTGAGGAAGTTCAAATTTCCCTCCAAAAGTTAGTTAGGGGAGAAGCTTCTAGATGTGATTAGTTAGGAGGGAGCTTCTAGAAGAAGTTAGTTAGGGGCTTAATTAAGATTAGCCTTTCTTAATCTTCTTTGCTGATCTGGCAGTAGCTTCTGGAGAATTGTGGAATTTGTGGTATCAGAAATGAATGTGGGCCAAGAGATAGGAGTTTTGCACAGAAATTGAAACGCTGACGTGGCAGAAGAGGCGCGGATTCGCGGCTCAATGCAGGTTCCTGCCGCGGATCCGCGGCTACATGTGGGCTTTGGGCTTCCATTCTTCTGGTACAGTCTTGGGATGATTGTTGGGCCTTGGTTTGATATATAGAATTGTATAATTCCTTCTGAATTGCTACCAGATCTGAAATGATTTAGTTGGCGTATTTTTGATCAGCTCTTTTGCTTTTCTTCCGTATTTCCTGCACAGACTCAAGACAAGTGTTGCGCAAATACAGAAATGATGCGATGCCATGAAATGCGGTTAATTTCCTTTAAAGTGTCGGTTTAAAAGTCTAACACATGCAATCTCATATTTTGTGACAGATTTGCTAATATGTAGAATATGAATGCCGAACACTTCTAAATGTATGCAAATGTTAAGGAAATTGCCGGCTAAAATATACAATATTTTCGACTGATCACTCGGTGATAAGAGCAATAGCCCAGATGAGTGACCTCGTTAGCTTGCTCAGGGTGTTTAGACTCCGGAAGTGTGATCATTCGGTGCTTCATAGCGAGATCGAGTATTTTCTTCATCTTTTCTTGAGGGAAGGAATACGCTCGACTCATCTTCTTCATGAGGGATAAGTCCGGACTGCACAATACCCGATCAGATGACTCTTTAATCCTGCGTCATTGCTGTCGGCTCCTGTTTCTGCCTTTTGACTTATTTCTACCTCTGCGTCGGGCCTTTTGCGCAATGGGTCGACAGGGAGGAGCATCTTCGTCTTTTGCAGCCTGTTGAAATAGACGTTGCGTCCTGGCTTTCTCGTAGATGGCCATTTCGCGACTATGGTCGTCTCGAGCTTTTTGACCCGCTCTCCTGATAAGCTTGTCCATTCGTTCTTCAAACGACGGACTCGGCACTTCGCTCACGGGATCCAGTTTTGACGAGGGGTTAGCATCTCCCGACAGGGCGTCCTCTTCCTCATCGAAGTTATATATGGCGTAGCTACCGTGGACTCGCTCCCGTTTCCCGGATCTCACATATCCAAGCCCGAGCGTTTCCATTCTCCCGTTGGGCAATTTGCGCTGGGTCACAGGGATATCCCAAATCCTGTTGTAGAATCGAGCTTGTCGGATAGTCTGTTTTAAGGGTACCCCTTGGCGCTTCAATAGTCTTTTCAACCCGTCTGTGTAGTATCTGGGCAAACGGATGGGTTGGAGCCTGTCGAGTGTAGAATCCGCGCCATGCCAGATTTCTTTCTCCACTCTTGTTTCCGTGGATCGGTAGAATAGGATCGCCTTTTCACCCTTTCGCCTGGGAGGGACGTAAAACGCCTGCAGGTCCTGCACATTGTAAGCTTCAAGTGCGTCAAGGTCTTTGTAGTGTTCCCGCGGCACCATGGTGATTTGCAAACTCTGATCATCGCCAGGGGATGCTTGTATTGACGGCCGACTGGAGAACACGGCATTAACCTCATCTTCCGAGTCACTTCCGAAGATCAACATGGGAGCGGACGGTCCCGGGTTGTGCGTCGAGACGGACCAGCGTAAACTATCTCTTCTTCTTCTTCGGTATCGCTTCCGAAAACAGGGGTGGCGGTAGCGGCTTTGTTCTCCGGCTTGCGACACCTTTCTGTATCCTCGAAGTCTGGCAAAAAGTACTTTGCATTTTCGTACTTGCAGACTTCGTTCACGGAGAATGGGTTCAGCTCACCTGTTACGGTATACTCAAAACCATCCTTAAAGTACTTCATACACTGATGCTGTGTAGAAGGGATGATGTTGTACTCGTGTAACCAAGGACGACCGAGCAAGGCGTTGTAGCAGGTCTTGGTGTCAATGACGTGAAACTTGATGTCCGTGACGAGTAGTCCAAAGCGTAATGTTTATATCACAGATCTGAGAGTCCGTGATGACTGGGAGTCGAAACCGGAGATGGTAATTTTTTCACGAGCGAGGTGCTGCACGCTCATGCAGATTTCCTTCAACACCCGAACATTAAGGAGATTGACGGAGGATCCATTATCAACCAGGATTTTGCCTATCTTGATATCGTGGAAATATCCGGAGACGTATAACGGACGGTTGTGGTCGCACGTCCCGAGGAGAAGGTCTTCGTCACCGAAAGTGATGTCGGCCGTGTGCACTTCTTCCAGTTCATCCTTCATCCTTTCTTCGGCGAGGAAGGCTTGGAATTGTTCGGGCTCTTGTAACGCCTTGATTAATGAATCTCTCGCTTCCTTTGATAATAAGAGGGTGTCGAGAATGCTGAGCTGTGAAGATAGTTTCCTTAGGTGTGCTAGGATGTTATAGTCCACCTTACCCTTCCTGGGAGGGTCTTTGGCAGTCAACTCTTTCATGACTTGGTCATCTAAGGTGATATCCTCAGTGACTTTCTCTTTTCCCTTATCTTTTCTATTCGCGGGTCCGAGATTCTTTTCCGGGAGTGTGCTATTGCGCAGCTGAATGTTTTCGCAGGCCTCTAGTTCTTCTTCTATCCCTAAGACGGACTCTTTAAAGAGAGGGCCCAGAGCCATTTCCTCATCAGAGTCGCTCCCAAAGGTGAGAACCTGTGATCCTCCGGCGTTAACCGTGCGACAGTTGTCGGTAGTTCTTTTGTGCCCACCGGTAGTTCTTTCCTGCTCCCGACGAGTTCTGCGTTTCATGCGCTTAAAATGTTGCCGGTGAGCAACACATCCTTGCCACCATATCTTAAAAGCGTCGCACTCTTCCGTAGGGTGTGAAATCTTCCGATGATATGAGCAATAATTAGGGTGCCTCTCCGCCCCATTGAGCGTGTTTTCTTCCGAGGGTGGTAGCTTCATTCCCATTGACATGGCTTTGGCAAACCTTTTCCTCGTCTTGAATATGTTTTTATCCACATCGGATGTCTTTTGATCTGACAAGAGTGCTTCGACTCTTTCGTTTAGTCGCTTGCGTCTGGCTCCTTCCGATGCGGCCATCTCACGCTCCCGATCGGCTTTACTTTTCAAACGAATCTCGTCTAGAAAGGCGTCGATCATTTCATCTGTCGGCCATACAAGTTCTGGCTCAGGGTGTGCCCCCAGTTTCTCAGTGCCAGGAGTTTTTCCATCGTCCGTAAACGAGTGGGAGATCACATGACAACTCGCCACATATCCCTCGGATTCATCCGACGAGCTTTCTCCATCATCTTTCTCCTGAAAGACGTGGTTGAGGAACTCTTGCAGTGTGACGGGAGTCCGCGCCTTTTGATTGTACTCCTCCAGCACGTCAATCTGTTTCTGCAAATCCGTGCGCTTGTCTCCAGGCTTCACGGGCTTCTTGGATTTCTTCTTCTTTTTCTTCGAAGATTTTGACGGTTGGGTGTGAGTACTTGGGCCATCACCACCGCTCTATGTAGTTGGATGCGGCCTCAGCATCCCTTCGATGATTTGAGGTTCAAGCGGGTTCTTCCATTCGACTGCTGGGCACGCATGAAGATCACTCAACATCCTTTTGGTTTTAGCTGATAGCACGACCTCCCATGAAGCTTCTTTAATAAAGGAACAAGTTGCCCCTGATGCGTCTGTCTTCTTAAGAGTATGCGGCTGTGGCGGGTTCACCTTCCACTTTTCGGATAGCGCAAACTTTCCTTGGAGGTATTGATCCTCAATCCATCCTTTGAAGACGAAGCAATCCTCAATCGAATGGCTTACCGTTTGATGGTAAGGGCAATAATTGGGGTTATTCACCTTAGTGGGTTGTGGCGGTCGCCTTGGGTTTAGCAAGTTGATAAGCCTGTTGTGTACGACCAGCTCGAATAACCGTTTTATCTTATCCCGTGGGAACGAGTAGGGGCGCTTCATCTTCTCATTATAATACCGGCGTCTTTCTTCCAGTTGATCCGCCAGCTTTGGGGCACTGGGTTGCTGCTGAGCATTCGCGACGAAGGTTGCCTTCCCTTTACCCTTGTCACTCCGAGGCTCCGGCTTCGGGGGAGACGGTCTGTGACCCCATCTGGTCCATCTGGGCCAACTTGTCGATTAAAACCTGGAACGTGGTTGGCTTAAAGAACATCATGAACTGGGAGATAGTTACATGAGGGTCTAGGGTTCCCACGAACATGCCCACCGCGGGCGCTTCCTCAATGCGTTGTTCGCATTTCGACCACAAATTTCGCCAGCGTATAGCGTACTGAACCCACGTTTCGCCTGGTTTCATCCTGGCATTAATTAATGCTGTTATCGGAGTGCGTTCGCTGGCGCTTGCAAATCGCTGAGTGAATAGCAATTCCATTTCAGCGAACGTCTTGATGGAATCGTTCGGGAGTTCTGAATACCATTCGAACGCCGTTTCTGATAAACTGCCCACGAACTGGCGAAGCAACAGTTTATCATCACCGCCGGTGTTACCGCAAAAGGCCATGAACTGGGCAACGTGTTGGTGGGGATTGCTAGTCCCCTTATACACATGGAATTTCGGTATTGTATAACCCGGCGGATATTTGATTTGGTCGTACCAGCTTGGACACGGTCGCCCCGTTTTTATGACTTGACCAGCTGCCTCAGTCGCCAGATGAACCCGGATCTGCTGGGCTATATAGTCATCCAAGTCAGCCTTGGAGATTGTCTCCTCCTTGGCCGTTGAAAGAACCGGTGGTGGATTCGACGTTTCTCCTCTATCATCTTCGAGGACGGTCGGGGGATCTTCAACGGGAGGATCTTGTTGAATCATCATCCCAACCATGTCTTGAAATAAGTGGGCTATTTGCTTTATATTGGCCGCTTATTCCGCAGCCTCTTTATCTTTCCTTTCCAATATCCTCCGAAGGAACTCAGCGTCGGTTTCCTGTTCTTGTCGCTGATCCGAGGACGCTTCGGGGCTTTCTTTCGGCCCAGTAAGCACGGCCATTGCGATCATCATTTCCTGGAGCTTCTGCTGTTGCTCCTGAGCTTTGGTCACCGACCGTGTAAGTGGTCTATGCCCTGTAGACGCGCGGCTATCTTCCTTTCTCGACGCCATGTATACAGTATGGACCATCATGCCCCCAGACTTAGGGCGTTTGGGCTCAGCGCCTTTAGCTTTCGTCGTAGGCCCGGGGATCTTCTCCGGCCTTCTCTTTTTATGAGCAGTGGAAGTTGAAGGGGCCGTTGAGGTGGGCACCCAGACAGCTTTTCGTGGCTTAGCGTGATGACTGACTTCCTGTTGGATTTTCAGCTTCTTGTGCTGGCGGGAGAAATTTGGATCGATCACCGAGTCTCGGGTCTGCCGCCAGACTTTATAGATTTTTGAAGACAGCCGTTGAGGAGATTGGGGTTGTTCTGGCTTTATTTCCGTGGCCTTTTTCAGCGGAGGGGGAGACCTCTTTAGCGCCGCGGCAGGAGAATTCCTACGCACCTTATTCAGCATCTCAAAGCTGTTCTTAGTTGGAACAGCAGCATTAACTTCTGTCGTCGGGGCTGGAGGAGTTAGCCCAGAAGGGGAGTTGCCTCTGGCCTTCCTCACTCGGCGCCAGTAGCGACGTCGAGCGTGCCGTGCTGATGGAATCGGCTCGGTGAGGGCGACAGCCTCGTCTTGCCCCCTGTGTAGGTGGGGGTCGCTGCTGGTGTTAGCCTGTTAAAGACCGATGTCCTTTGGGTAGCAGGAGCGGGAGCTGGAACAGTCAATCTTGTAAAGACCGACTTTTTGGCAGGAGAAGCCGCCTTGACGACTTCAGGAGAAGGACTGGTTATTTTCTTAGGAGCAGCCTTCTCTGGGATTGTAGGCCCCATTGCGGGTCCACAGGAGTTCTGGCCCAGTCTGGAGAAGACCGAGGCGTTGGTGTTGGGCGACCCGTTAAGAGGGGCCGCGGTAGGTGTAAGCCGATCAAAGACCGACTTCTTGGGAGCTTCCAGTGTCCGCACAGGAGCGTTGAAGCTCGTTGGCGGGAGCATGGTCCCGAAAAACAACCCGGTGGTGGTTTGAGTGACCTGTTCCACGGGCATTGTGAACAGCGAAGCAGCTTGGGGCCCGTAGGCTATACCTCCTGGCGAGGCGGAGCGCCGGTTGCAGTTGCAGTTGGAGCATTTCGCACAAGTGGAAGTCATTGATTCTTTGCTTTCTGCAATAAGCAAAACGCCAAATCTTAGTACCTTGAAACCCAAGGGCAACCATCAGCGAGCCGTGTTTGGTTCGCGAACATGACACACGAAGTGTGGAGTGGAAAGAGGAAAAGGTCCCACCGGGCATGCCAGAATCTGTTCCCCTCTGAAAGACGGCGCGAGGACGTCTTGCCTGAAATTCGGGGCAGATGCTAATTGGTGCTATCCGTCTACCTCTCCGAAGATGCCAAGTTGATTTATGGCGCCATGTATCGAAGGTTTAAACGGATGCGTCCGATGTAGCAGACTTCGTCAGATTCCCCCTCGCTTGAGGGGTTTTTGATTGTGGGGACGCTCTTCCCTGCAGGCGCAAGCCCCTGCAGTTAATTACGCTACCGCATTGCGGTAGCAACTTTCTCCTTCTCCAGATGATCACTTCGTATCGTGTGTGTTTATTTTATGTTTGGTTGCCCGTGGATTGTATACGGAGACTGAGTTATGTCGTCGCCCGTAGGGCGTGGACTAGTCCAAATCCGTATTATCTTAGATTTGGGTTTGGGGGTTTGGGTTTAAGAATACATTAGTCTCGTTTGAGACTAAGATCGACTTAAACGTTTGTTAAGGATACGTCAACCTAGTTTTTAGACTAAGATCAACTTAACGGGATCGTTTAGATCCGACAAGAGAGCAATTAAGAGAGCCCTGTTATTTAGTTTAGTGACATTGCGGTCAATAGGTAGTTTAAGGACATTGCGGTCCAATGTTAGTTTTAAGACATTGCGGTCAAGGTTAAGGACATCATAGTCCGTGGATTTAAGGACTCCACAGTCCGGCGTTAGTTTTAAGACATCACGGTCAAGGTTAAGGACCTCATAGTCCATGGATTTAAGGACCCCACAGTCCGGCGTTAGTTTTAAGACATCACGGTCAAGGTTAAGGACCTCATAGTCCATGGATTTAAGGACTCCACAGTCCGGCGTTAGTTTTAAGACATCACGGTCAAGGTTAAGAACTTCATAGTCCATGATTGAAGGACTCCACAGTCCGGCGTTAGTTTTAAGACATCACGGTCAAGGTTAAGGACCTCATAGTCCATGGATTTAAGGACTCCACAGTCCGGCGTTAGTTTTAAGACATCACGGTCAAGGTTAAGGACCTCATAGTCCATGGGTTTAAGGACCCCACAGTCTGTATCAATGTATGGTCATCGGGACCTGCCACCTCTTTGAAGAAGTTGAGGAATTACAACGCCAAGTATCAAAGGAGTGAAGAGATGTACCCTTGAACCAAGGTAGATTAAATAGTCTTCGGCCCAATTTGGGACCAAGACCAATTAATTATGTTATGAGCCCATTAGCCCAGTTAAGTTTGAATTAAGGACTTATGGCCAGCTTGGGCTAAGCCCAATCATGTTTAGAATATTGGCTTTCTGTTGGTCTATTGAAGGAGAGGCTTTGCCTCTAGAAACTTACCCAATTGGGCTAAAGTTAGTGTTAAACACTAAAGACCAACAATGTTGAACACTGGGAAAAGATTGACAAGTTGGTGTTAAACACTAAGGAGAATCAGTGTTAAACACTGGATACAGAGTTTCCAATTTAGTGTTAAACACTAAGGCAGGAGGGGTCACGTGGTAGCACGTGAGAGCGCCCTTCTTCTCTTTGTTTTGTTCTACAGATAAGTGTTTAACACTTTTAGCTCTGAAAGCCATCACGAGTGGGCACGTGATGGGGGCCCATGCTCTGGTTTATTAGAATACTCATTAGGGGTCACGTGGTAACACATGATAGCGCCATAGAGTCCCTGTTTATTTCGCTGTTCCTTTATGTGCTTCAGGGATCACGTGGGGCACGTGAGGCATTGCCTCAAAGTTCTCTTTTATATATCTTCGCAGGAGTCACGTGGTAACACGTGAGATGTTTGCTTCAGAGTTCTATTCTGTTGGTCTTTGCAGGGGTCACGTGGTAGCACGTGACTCTGCATGTTTTTAAAGTTCTGTTCATAGGGTTAAACCCTAAACTTTAGAGGAATTAAATTCCCGTTTTCTTCTGAAGAATTATATTCTTAATAGAGTTAAACCCTAATTTCTTTTCTTAAGGGAATTAAATTCCTGTGAGTTTGAGAGAATTATATTCTCAATTAGGGTTAAATCCTAGTTCCGTTCATTTTGAAGGAATTAAATTCCCATAACATAGGGTTAAGCCCTAACTTTATCTCAAAGGAATTGAATTCCTATCATTTTGTGAGAATTAAATTCTCTGAACTCAGTTCCTCCTCCGTGTTTTGGATCTGCATGGCAGGATCTCAACTCAATGAGAATTAAATTCTCAATTCATGGGGAGATGTGCACTTTGCAGATCCTCGGCCAGAGAAAGAACTAAGTTCTTCTTTTTATATAAGAGTTAAACTCTTTGAGAATTAAATTCTCTTTTTTAAGCCTCTCCCTTCTTACCTAAGGTTTTCTTTTGCAGAGGATCAAATTCTTCCCAAAATATCAAGGCTCTATTTCTCTCTCTCTGTATGTCTCTGTATGTGTGTATGTAATCTTCTTGGCTCCTATTTATAGGAGAACGAAGAAAATCAATCAGTTTTAGTGAATCTTTCATTGAAAGATTTGATTTGTTTATTGAGAGATTTGATTTACATTCATCATTCATCTGGACCTTTGGATTATTAGGTGAATTTTATTCACCATTGGATTTTAAATCCAAAGATATCCTTTTGTTATTTCAGTTAGATTTTAAGGGGAAACCTTTCCAAGTTCAAGATTTTTCCATAAATAGGTGGCATTTAATCACCTTTAGATCTTCAATCCAACGGTTCCAAATAATCATTCTCTTTTGGAAAGATTTGAATGTAAAGAGGCTTTGAAAGCTGGTCACGTGTGGCCACGTGACCCCTGGTCACGTGTAGGCACGTGACCCCTGGAACGGGCCTTTCTTCTCCTTTTGCGCTCTGTTCTCTGGCCACTGCTCAGCCGTCACGTGCCAACACATGACCCCTGGTCACGTGTGAACACATGATGCTATTTTCTGGAGCTTTTTTCTTGATTTAATTAGGTAACGAATGTGTCTTGTGCCGCTGCTTTTAAATGTCATGTGTCAACACGTGACCGCCGGTCACGTGCTAGCACGTGATGCCTCCTCCGTAAGTTTTCCTGATTTTAAATCAGGAAACAGGTACCATACCGGGTCCACCATGTACCTGCAAACGGATCATCCGCCTCCTCGAATCGGGTTTCACATGTCACACGTCTCAGAACCGAGAAAACGCATGGTGGACGCATTGAAATATCATATCAAGAGAAACAGGGTTTTTAAAATAGTACATGCTTTCTTTTGAAATAGCCACGGTTCTCAAATCCAGAAATCTCATGAAATCAGCATATCTCAATGCGTATAATCATAAAGTATGATATATGCGACATACAAAAGAAATGTAAGTATATTAGTATATCATGCAACATGGAATAGTAATATGCACATATCAAGGGAAAACCGCTCCTTTAAAGTGAATCCAGTTTTAAAATATATCCTGCGGTTCCCAAATCTCCACAATGAAGCCAGAATCATCTATGTATGTGCAATTACGTATGTATGAAAGTATGGGTGTACAATATGTGTGTACGCAAGTATGTCATGCAAGGAGTCATATCCTGATGCAAGAGTCCTACTGTGTAGTGACATGGCAACTATCGATGATGAAGTGTGTGAGCCGGCAAGAAGGCGTACGTGGAACATACGCATTATCGATAATGGTGCTGGTGTCCTGATAACATGAGTTTAATATAGCCATAAACACATTTAAACATGCGATGCGATGCGAATAGCAAGAATATGCGGAAATTGAATAATAAACGCAACAGTGAAGAATCTACATCAATATATATAGGTCATACAGTTTTGCCATTTGAAATAACACGAATCGTGGTGTTTAGAAAAATAAGGGCTACGGTGTTTTTAAGAAAGATGCGTCTTTTGAAAATATCCGTAGAATCCCTTAGCCTGTCTTTAAAATACTCATAATTCGGTAGTTTTTGAAATAGGTATGACTAGGGTCTAGTCTAACATCTACTAAGTAAACAACATATCTAACTAACAAGCTAATCGAAAGGGTATGGAAACCACCTAAATCTGAGTCGATATATATATACATATATAATACTCGGTGATCTCGCCTCAATAGTATCACATACGATACAATATACAATATGACATCCTCGAGTCAAGAGTGCGGATCTATCATCAATATATAGCTCGTACGTAAATCCGTCGTATAGCATCCCAATCTGGGTACGGGTCAAATATCACATTCATCTCATCACTTATCAGGTATCCATATCATCATATCTCATGAACTGGGTACTGATCTAAGTCTAGTACAAACTGATACCATCTGCATATATACGCGTGTATGAAAACACACGCCTAAAGGCCTGATAAAATCTCATGTCGTATCTCCTAATACGAACCACGTCATATCACCGATCTCATGGCACCATGCCCAAACTCATCGACTCATCTCCAAATATCATCCACTATTCTCATCATCCAAGTGTAGGTATACGAGTATATATATATATACATAGTCCCATACCTATGTGTGTGTGTGTGTATATATATCTCTTCCCATACACACACAAGTATAATAGTAAGCATGTGTGTACGTGTGAGTGTAAACCTATTCTAGGGTTCGCGACTAAGAAACTATACTAGTTCACTTCTAAAAACCCTAATCTAACCATTGAACACCTAAACATATCTTGAATATCCATGTCTCACATAAAAGATATCATATAGTATATATATATATAGCATACTATACATCGAACTGCGGGGGTGCTATACGCCATCCACCCGACTTCCCCCATAGATATAATTTACTCACCTGCTCTCGCTTGCCGTTGCCGACGTCGCCACGCGCTTGCTTGTCGTCTCGAAATCCTCATGGGGTACCTACACATCATAACGTATCGTGTGGCATTAAAACCCAATTCAAAACCAAAACGACACGCTAAAAGCCTATAGGTTAGAACATATGGACTACGCTTTCAAAACCACCAAATAACACTCGATTTCGACGTACAAACGTCAAGTGATTGAATACAACACAAATTACAAAAATCCAGAATTCAAAATACGCAAAACGAAACCCCGAATCAAAACAGCAACTCTTGAAAACGGTCCCAGATTTTACCCTAGGTCAAATCAGCCAATTTTGCATATGCTAAGGGTCTAGTTTACTGATGAAGGAGCCACAGAACAAACACGAGACACATTGGCCCAGGTCTGGCCGCAAATTGCGGACAGAAGGATTATTTCTGCGGCCAAAGGGTGGAGTCAGGGGCTGGGGTCTTTAAGGTTGCTCTAAATCACCTGCACATCTTTCTGTGTTTGCTAAATAATTTTCAAGTCACCCGAGTTTTAGCAGATTTCAATATACACTCACAGAATCCATAATTTTCCGATATCGGGTTTTCTAAGTTCGTATTCCGGGGTTCTAGTCTCTGGTTTGGGTCTGAATTCTAGCACTAGGGGGTTTGTGTGGCCTCTACTAAGCTCAATTACATATCACAACTCAAGAATCCCATAAACCCTAACTAGAAATTTCCAAATCTCACTAAACGACACCAAATCGGTTCTAAACAAACATGGATGTAAAAACAATGGAAATACTATGCTAATGGTTAAGAGAATAGCTCATTTGGCAACTCAAAAATTTTCTTGAGTTGCCCCAAGTGTCCAAAATGCAAGCTTTCTTGGTCCAAGGTGTAGCTAGTGAGCTCATGCACATTTTTAATGAAGTGGGTATTGAGTTTTGAGGTGTTTTTGGTGATAAAGTGGGGCGTTTGAGGAGGGAGGAGGTGGAGGGCAGTAGCAATGGTGAGAGAGGAGATGAAAAGGATGAAAAAAAATTAAGAGGGAGACAAGGACCATGACTTAGGTTTGACCCCTCACTCTCTCACTTGTCCATGCCTTAATTCTTTATTCATATTCCTTTCTTTTCTTTTCTTTCCTTTTCTTTTCTCTTCTCACAAAACAAAAGCCATGAATGAAAAATGAAGAGAAAGCCATGTAGGAAAATATAACACAAGTGTAAAAATGATATGTTGCATGTTTTGCACAAAACAAGCTTAATGCGCGATTAGCGATATTTAATCGCGATTAGCACTAAATAGCGTATAACTAATCATAAAAACTTATAATTTGCATAATTCACATAAAACACCATCTTTTTAGTAATTTCCATAATTTTCCAAATTTTTTTTATCGGTATCTAATTATACCGCCTTATTAAAATATTCAATATTTTATTATTTAATTATAAAAATTCCCAAAAATAATATTTTATTTTTTTGAAATGTTACATAAAGCCATGTTCACATTTCACTAAAATACCACAAAGTTTCCCACCTCATTTCCTCCACCTCATAAAAGATTTCACTAATAAAGAAAAACCCTAATTGAGGTGTCTCACTCCAAGAAACAATCTTGATCAAATTACAAGAACGCCCCTCTCATCCGTATATACATACCCACATCCGTATTCCGAGAAACACGAATACAATGAGATGAAACTAATCCAATAATCAAATACTAGGATCCGGCTTAAACCAAAGCCCACTAGTACTGTCCGCCCGAACATCATATGCGCACAAGTACACGTATGTGATCGAACCCTGTCGTAAAACCATACGACCTCTACATCGTTTCGCCCGAAGCTGGGAAACTCTCTGTGTGGGACTCTAAAGACTCGACAGTACGCTAGCAGTGGGTTTAACCACAAGCGCGTCAGCGGTACTAGCTGCACGTAACGGCTACCCAGGTATCTGTCGATAATAAGGCTGACGAGCAAACTCATCCGTACCCCTACTGAGCCTGTCTGTAGCAATCTCCATATAGTTCGGTCTGTTCGTCTAAGAGTATCGTATATCGGGTCTAGGGGACGGCAAGCGTCAGACCCCTAATAGCGCAATAAGTTGTGTCGGAGTGCAACCAAAAACACCCTGAGGAACTACTGAAATCATTACCAGCAATCTCGCTTACCCTGGTCAGGGACTTTGTGTAACGGCTTCTGAATCACAGCGCGACATTAACCCCCAATACCGGAAGAGACGAATCCTATCTAACCGCCACTGCCTCCAAGCGCTTCGGGACTACACCCAACTACTACCTGTTTGCACGACTCAATAGAGCCGTGGTAGGGTAGAATCTAAGAACAGTGGGAACACACTTGAGGCGAAGTAGCAGTGTCAAGTCAACGGACTATGTTGTACTTATGTCACCTGGGAACTGCTACCTGACGATAGGTATAGTACCAACCAGCAGTTCCCTACGAGTCCGTCCAGTGTAACTCATAACCCAATGAGCACTTGCATACTATCTTCAGTATGACGTACTGATGTCTGTAGGACATACCATCTCCCGTGCTAGGATGAGAAGCGTATACACTAGTCTACTCTGGAGTATCGATGCCCTGTCTCGATAATTCTATGACTAGGGACCTTTATAAGGATAAACTACCCATCCCCTACTAGTGTGACTGCCATCACAACGCTGGTAGTCAAGCAAAGAGCGTAAGGGCTGTACCAATATGTATTAGCGATACGTCAAGAGAAACAATACACATATCAAGATAGATACAAACCAAGTAGCATACTACCATATCGAGCAAGACTGTCATAAATCTGTGTATATATTTCAAGCTTCCGAAATGTAATATACAAACTAGTACTATACAATAATGGTCTCTAGGGCATATTACACTAACATACTTGGAGCAGATCACCGAGCAGCACGACTTTTAGCTTTCACCTGTACTTATTTCAGTTCATATGCCATTGTTTAGGTATTGCTTTCCATCATTGTATTTTCCTTTTCAAAATCAGTTATAATGTAAATATGAATGTTAATAAAAGTTGCTGTTGTTATTACATCTCTTATCAATCTTGTGCTTTTATTTATATTGCTTATTTATGCTTAACATGTTTACTTCTGCGTAAATACGTCGCGGCCCGTCACGTCTACTTCTCCGTATACTGGAAAGCGGGGCGTGACATCGGTCATCGTCGAAACTCGCCGTCGTCATCTAGAGGTAAGTAAAATTGATTAGGATTAAGGTAATTTTAAATCGTTTTGGTTTAATTTTAATTTTATGTTTTGCTCTAGGTCGCCGTCGTAGCTGATTGGGGCCTTAGGTCGTCGCCGTCATCGTCAAAGCTTGTCGCCGTTGCCGCCAAGAAGTAAATTTTAGATGTTTTTTTGGTTTAATTCTTATTTTTTCCAGCTTAATTGCCCAATTTTCCCCCATGTTGTGTTGGTGCTGCTGCTGCTGTTGCTGCTGTTATTGTTGATGATGTTATTGTTGGTAGTATTGTTGTAGTTGTTGCTGTTATTGTTGGTGGTGGTGGTGTTGTTGGTGGTGATGTTGGTGTTAGGGAAGAGTTAGGGTTTGGGTTGGGTTGGGGATTAGGGCTAGGCATAAGGTTAGAGCAAGGGTTAAGGATTGAGTTAGGGTTGGGGTTGGGGTTAGGGGTAGGAATAGGGTTGGGGTTAGGGGTAGGAATAGGGTTGGGGTTAGTGTTAGGGTAATTTAGCAAATTTTTGTCGGTAATTTAATGAAAAGCAACAATAGTTAAGGGTATTTTAGTGGAAAATAACAATAGTTAAGGGTAATTTAGTGTAAATAAGTAACATTGATCAAATGGGGGTTTTTTATTAAAAAATTTAATGATAGTTTAGTGAAAACAAGAAAATTTAAGAATATTTTAGTGAAATCTATAGTGATTTAGTTAATTTACTAAGATAAATCGTTTAGTTAAAATTTTACGGTAGTTTAGTGAAAAACAACAATAGTTAAAGGTATTTTAGTGGAATTCATAGTAATTTATTTAATTTAAGATAGTTAGTGAAAACACAAGAATAATTAAGGGTATTTGAGTATAATTTAGTAAAATAGAAGAAATAGTGTCACGTCCCGCTTCCCAGTGTACGGGTAAGGAGACGTGGCGAGGCCGCGACGTATTTACTCAGAAGTAAACTCGTTAAGCGTAAATAAGCAATATAAATGACTAACACAAGAATAACAAGAGATGTAAATAAACAACAACCTTTTATTGATAAGTATTCTTTACATACAACCGAAAAGTAAATACAATACTGGAAAGCGATGCCTAAACAATGGCATATGAACTGAAAGTAAAGTAAATACAAGTACGAACTAGAACTCTGGCTCCTCAGTAAACTGCTCCAAATCGTCCTGGCTGGGCTCGATCTCCAGAAAGTCGGTTCCTCCTGACAACATTCCAAAGAAAGAAGAGACAGGAATATCGTCAGCGAATAATCGCTCGGTAAGTCCCAAGAGGTAGAATAGAAATAGACAGGTAAGAGAATACAATAGTTAACTTATATGTTTGTTATGCTAACGTAGTTGTTTATAATTTTGTACAGAATATATCAGTGTATATGAGAGGAGTCCAACTTTCCCCATGGACTAAGATAACCCGTAGTACAAAGCTCCGTCAATACCCACGGAACAACAACATTGGATGTTTATCTACGTCTTTTAGTAACCATCTCGTGCCACTTTTAACACATTCCGTACCAGTCTACTCCTTTAAAAACCCCGTAATGTATATTGTATTGATTGTAATGAGTTGTAGTATAAGACTTGCCGAAACCATGGTATAAGTTGTTCATGTAAACGGTTCAGATGTAAATGGATAGTCATGTAGTCAAGTTCAAGATATAGCCTTGGTTCGGTCAAGAGTCATGTTGCATGTTCATATTGTTCGGCATTCATGTTCAAGTTCAAGTGTTCATGTTTGATACATTGGATTCATGTTGAATTGGATATATGGCTGGATTCATGTTTACATTGTATTCAGATTAGACCGAGACTCAGATTGAGTTAGACATTTAAACAGATTTGAGTCCTAAATTAGGTTTAGGAGTTATCGGTGACTGCTGCACATGTACGGCATGATTTGTGACTTTTTCCAAGCCAATTACCATTGATAACCCCGTTTTAGTTTTCTACCTTAAATAGGCAAGCACCCACTTTTTTTGGCTCCCTGAGGCTCAAGAGAATTGGTCTCACTTAAACCTATATTTACTAGGGTCCTTATTGTAATTCAATATAACTTGAGGAGGTTTTATGAAAAATATTTTTGGTATACTTTCAAAATAAACCTCAAGTATTTATTTATGTTATTTAGAATTGTCATAGATGTGAATTTTATATAATGAGATATATTAGTGATTATATATATATATATATATATATATATATATATTGAATAGTTCAAGGTATTTTAGTGTAAACTTGATTTGAATGGATTCTTGATGATATTTTCATGGAACTTGTAATTTTTTTCTTTTGTTTAGAAAAAAATATAGAATTTATTATATATGTAAAATAAATGCTTTGATAATATTGATATATAATTATTAAAAATAAAATTTATTTATTAAATAGAAAATCACATTTTTCTTAAAAATTGCATTAAAAATTCTATCGAGATCGTATGCTCCGCGAGGAGGTCTGCATTTCGCCCTACTAGTCCGATAGATGTGCGATAACCTGCACCAACCGAATCGGATTCCCCAAAAGTGGGTTGTAGAGGCACAATCGTAAGTAATTTAAATAACACAATTTAAAGAATACGGGTTTTTAATAGTTATGGTATTTATTTGAAAAGTCGTATTTGCCACATGATGTTGTTTTCAAGCGAATCGTGCTATGTCAAGATGTGTGTATATGAGAGGTAGGTCATTACCTCATGAGGTTTTCTAAAGGTATGCTAAGCTAAATACTTAAAAATATCATATGTAAAGTTTGTGGTATTTAAACGAAAATTGCAAATAAAAGTTATATAACATGATATTTTAAGATGAAACTTGTTCTCAATGTTTGTTTCATGATTGTTAAGCAAGGTATAATGATATGAATGATTGGTTATTAAGAAAGATGGTGTTTTTAACAAGTTTAGAAACGGATGTCGGAAAAACTCCACTTCCGACGAGTTTTAAAAATAGAACCTTTTAAATTAGGGGAAGAGGAGAAGAGAGGGGACTTACTAGCTTAGAGAAGAGAGGGGAGGTTGAGGGAAAGTTTGGTGGCTTCGTGGAGTCGCAGGGTCGCCGGAATCGTCTTGAATCCTCGTCGGAACTTGACCTAGTGCTAACTCCACTTGTACTTTTCTTTGACTTGGAAAATTTTGAGGATTTTTAACAAGAGATTTCAGAATGAGGAAGGCTAGGGGATGATGTTGTATTTATAGGATAAAATTAGGGTTTTGAGAATTGAAGAGAGAATTAAAAATGCATTAAAAATTGAATTAAAGAGTGAATTTACACTCTCTGGATAAATGCAGGAAAATCAAACATAAAAGGGGTTAAGGGGGTAGGCCAAGGGTCATATGGGCAAAGCATGGGGGCTTTTACCCACGGTGGGATCGTCGGCGTCGGGTAAAACCCCGATCTCGCCGACCATTTTGAGGATGTGGGGCTCTGGATCAATGCCACGTGTCTTAGTCGGTGTTAATACAATTTTGCACATGTTTGATATTCTGGCTTTTCATTTCTTATGTGTATTGCACGTGTAAACTTTTGGGCTTCCAAAAAGTTTAAAAGAAAAATCAGTAAAATTATATGTGGCTAATGGGATTCGAATACAAGAGCTAAGTCACAGCAGTACAAAGGCTTTAACCGTGTGCTGCAAGTTGTTTCTTGCCGTTCTTAAACAAATTAAATTTATAACTTGAGCTCAGGCTAGTAAACTCTATTCTGTACATTAATTTAAAAATTTTCGTACAGTGAAATTAGCGTCGTTACAAATAGCTTGCTTAAGGGGGTGCATGCGCTTATGTGTGTATATGCACATACTCATACACACAAACATACACGTAAGTGCGCGCGCGTATATACAGACACATACTGTTGGATATAGTGCCCTCAAGGCAATTATTATGATTACAAGTAAATGATTATGATAATTGAGAGAAGTCCTATACATGTATAACAGTCTTACTCGAGATAATAGTATGCTATCTGGTTTGTCTTCATCATTGATGAGGCCCATAGGATTCTTGCTTGACTACCAGCATTATGATGGCGATCATATACGTGGGAGTTGGGTTGTCCATAAGCACATCCTTAAATGTCCCTAGTCGTGGGAGTATCGAGACTGGACATCGATATTCCAGAGTAGACTAGTGTATACGTCTCTATACCCCGACGAGGGATGGGGGCCAGTCTCACAAGTCATTGGTGTTATGTCACCTATGATAGTATACATGTGCTCACTAGAGGTGAGTACACCTGATGGACTCGCTGAGAACTTCTAGATGGTATTATATCTATCGTCAGATGGAAGTTCTCAGGTGCCATGAATACACGTTAGTCCTTTGACCTGAGATCGTCATTTGTCTCGTATGAGTTCCCACTTTACTTTGATTACTACCCTACCACGGCTCAAAGGAGTCGTGCAAACAGGTTTTAGTTGGGTACAATCCCGAGCCATATGGAGGCGGTGGTCGATTGTCAGGAATTCATTTCTCCTGGTATTAGGAGGCGATGTCGCGCTGTGTTCAGTTGGCTATCACTAAAAATATGTGACCACGGTGAGTGAGATTTACTGATAGATGATCAGTGATATCTCTGTTGGAGATGAGCTTGACCCAGACACGACTTATCGGGTTAGTAGGGATCTGACGCTATCCACCCCCTAGACCAGATATGTGATACTCTTAGATGAAGAGACCAGACTGTACGGAGATTGTCATATTCGGGCTCAGTAGGGTAAGGACGTTGTTCACCGCCAAAGACAGGACCGAGACGTTAAGACGGTCTGGCCTGAATTTTGGGGGTAGATGCTATTTGGACTTTTCTATCCACCTCTCCGAAGATACCAAGTTGATTTATGGCACCGTATATCGGGGGTTTGGACAGATGCGACCGTTGTAGCAGACTTTATCAGATCCCCCCTCGTTTGTAAGGGTTTTTTTTTATTGTAGGGACGCTCTTCTCTGCAGTCGCAAGCTCTTGCAGTTAATTACGTTATCGCATTGTGATAACCATTTTCTTCTGCTCCAGTGGTTCACTTCGTATCCTGTGTTATTTTGTTTGTTGAAATTGCCCGTGGATTGTATACGGAGACTATTTGATATTATCGCCCGTAGGGCACGGACCAGTCCAAATCCGTATTTTTTAGATTTGGGTTTCAATTTGGAACTTAGGTTATATATTCTTTTAGTTCAAAAATGTTTTGTTTTATTAAAGGACCGTTAATCTAGTTTGAGATTAAAATCAACTTAAATATATGAGCATTTGGGCTCAATTTATCTTTAATTAAGGATACGTTAATCATATTTGAGACTAAGATCAACTTAGAAAAATTTTAAGAATCATTTTTATTTAAGATCCAACAACAGAGTATTTGGGCTCAGCTGTAAAAAAACCTTTCAGAGAGACTAAACCAATTTAGGCTTAGTCTGCTCAGTCACTTTTTTTTTAAAATGTGCTAAGCACTTATTTGGGCTCTGCTTGTTCAGCCCGTTTGTTTTTTTAATGTAAAAATGCTAAGCATTTGTTTGGGGCTCTGACGCTCATATGGGTATCATGTGAAACCTTCAGTTATGGGCGCTGCCCAATCAGTGCTAAGCACTCAGTTATTTTGACTGAATATATATAGTACTAAGCACTTTTTATATGGCGTCCACATGAGAAGTACGTGAGGCATTATTCCATTTATTTTGTTGAGAGTCCACGAGTGTTTCAAGTGAAGCGCTGGGCGCTGCCTAATAAGTGCTGAGCACTTTAGTCATTTTGACTAAACATGAAGTGCTAAACACTTTGGTATGGCGTCCATATGAGAAGCACGTGCGGCGCTGTCTCATTTTATTTTATTGGACGCCCACATATCTTTTTTTACTTGAGGCGTTGAGCGCTGCCCAATTAGTGCTTAGCACCCAGCCGTTTTGGCTGTATGTGAGTTTTCTATTTTGGGCGCCCACATGTTTTTCACATGAGGCGCTGGGCGCTGTTGGGAGGGCACCCATGTGGGAAGCACGTGAGACGCTAAGTTCTTTTCCTTTTCAGAGATTGAATATCTGTTAATGGCCTTTTGACCATTAATGATCACCAAGCTCTTTGTTTTGAAGATTTGGGATTTGGTTTTCTTTAAAAACTAAGTTCTTATGTTTTTTTCTTTTATTAGAACTAAGTTTCTTTTAGGGTTAAACCCTATTTTCAGAGGAATTGAATACTTATAGGATAGGTTCTTTTCTTTTTCTTAGTTCTTTTCTGAATATTTGATTTTCAAGAACAAGATCTTACCGAGGAGAATTAAATTCTCAACTTGTGGGAGACTTGTCTTGTGGATCTTAAATCCAGAGAAAGAACTAAGTTATTGAGAAGGGTTAAACTCTTAGATATGATATGATAGATAAAGGAGATGTTTTGATCTCTGTGGTTTCTTTACCTAGGGTTTGAGAGGTGGAAGATCTTCTTCTCTATTGAGAATTAAATTCTCTGTTGTTTTTTGATAGCCTTCTGTATTTTTTTGCAGAAGCTTATGAGTAGGTTCCCTCTATATGAGACTTGAAGTCTTGGGTCCTTTATATAGGAGAGGCAAGTTTGTTAATTAATTTGAGAAAATCTCTTATTGAGTGATTCCAATTGATTTTAAAGATTACTTGGGGAATTTTATCCACCGTTGGATCTTTGAACCAAGAATTTCTATTTTACAGAATGTGTTTTCTTGTTCTTATCAAGATTGGGAAAATATTTTCTCATGTATAGCATTTTATTCTGTAAAACGATGATTTTAATCACCATTGGATTTTTAATCCAAGAGCTCTTTGTTATATAGAGCACATCTTTCATTGTTTAGAAATATATAGGGATATATTTTCCCATTACAGAATTTTATTTTATTATTTGATGATTTATCATCACCATTGGATTTTTGATCCAACGACTCTGTTCAACAGAGAGTATCCCAATTGATTGGGCGTCGTCGCTCACGTGTTGTGCACGTGGGCGCCACTTAAGTATTTAATTCTTATATATGATAGGCGCTCCCATGCTTTGCACATTGGCGCCCACGTGAGCTTCATGTGCGACACCATCATAGGATTCTGTCACAACCCAAATATGGCATGTAAACGGCACTTAAATCACGTGACATCTAAAGACGTCGACGCGGTTCAAGTAAGCCGAAACCCGGAATCTAAACCCTTTTTGAAAAATATTGGAGGTGAGTTTAAAATTGTCATCAAATGAAATCAATTTAAATAACATTTAAATTCAACTAAGTATATTTGAAAAAGTATCTATGACGTTTTGAAATTTGACAGCACCTTCTTTGCATTTTTGTATAACCCAATACAACATAATAACATAAATAGCATCCCAATGGGAGCTAGCCTCCACGCTCAAACGACGGAGCAGCCAAACAATCTATATTAGAAGTCGACTCCAATGAATGCGATCTCACAATTTCTAGTCTCGCTTCTAAGTCCACAATATACCATTACTAAGTTGATGGAGTTTTCACTAGGTACAAGAATATATGAATAACCAAGTGTGAGTACATACAATAGTAAATCACTTACCAAAGCAATCACTGAAAGGAATGTATGCCCAAAGCCGCTGATAATCCAAGCGGTAAAACCTGCAAGAAACTGTGGCACAACGGGGATGAGTTGCCAACTCAGTGAATAAAAGTGCATTTAAAGGTAGAAATCGAAATGCACAACGATACCTAGGTCATAAGTATAGTACTATCATATCCTGTACTAATATAGTATGATATGCGCATGTATCATAATGCAACACTAACTATCATGCTAATCCCAAGTAGAATATCAGACATTTCAAAATGGTGAGTCCCTAGCTCGTGTTTGAATTCCCTTTTGTGTATATGAACGCCCGTACAATATATATAGGTACTGTCCTCCGGATCAGTCCTGGTCTGTTACAATAACTAGGTTATAACTGTATACCTCATGATAGCAACATATCAATATATATGGATGTCCAGCATCAACTCCCGAAATCAGAAATCTCTCGTGTCCATCACTGACACGCAAATCCTCAAATCTCTTGTGTCCATCACCGACACGTAAATGCAGATACCGTTGATACCATCTCAACAGATGATCGCCACCCGATATCCCTGGCCCCGGTCGGTATCCCCTGGATTTCCGCCGTGCCTAATCGAACCCCGGTCGGTATCCCCTGGATATCTGCTGTGCTCATTTCTATCTCCGGTATCGAGTATCGAGTTAGGCTTCCCGCCTATATGTGGCTATCCTGCCCCTCGGTCTCGACTGGATCCACCATATATCCGACTGCATAGCCTCCCCACCCAGTCCGGATAAGTAACAAGTCCGAAACCGTATAGCCCCCCACTCGGTTCGGAATAAAATAACCAGAAAACATAAACTCATGGTGGACGTCAACTCATCATATCCAGAAATATCAAGTAAAGAATGAGAATATTTTCATAGATTATCCTGATGATTTATTATATATATACATATATAACAGCGTCACATACCACTGATATATATCATCAAAGCAAAACATCCAGAAAACTCATAAAATCAAATACAACATCTATAGTACCAATATTCGTAATTTACAACAGGTAATAAAGAAAGACTGCGTAATTTAATCATATAGGCATAATGATAGCAATTCTACTGTCTCATGGCACTACTAATGATGTGTAGTGTAGCATACATGTCTGTGCTCGTGCAGCATGGCAATCATTAGTATTTGTGCAAGTGTTCTAAAAGTGTAATAGCCTACTCATATCGACATCTACATATGCAATATATCATAACGGTCCTACAGTGATATGGCAGTACCAATGAGGTGTAGTATAACATAGGTATACGTGCTTGTGCAGCATAGTACCCATTGGTAGTTGTGCAGTGTTCTATCAGAGTGTTCGTATCGCGGAAATGTATAACATCGATAATATAACGCTAATCATGTAAAGTAATCTAAGTGTAACTATTGTAATTACTTGCTATGAGCTATATCATTATCTTTAGAAATGAAACGAAACGTTGGTTTGAAATAAAGAAGCTGCCTTAGATTAAAATAGATTTTCATTTTGAAAATTGGCACAGCATTCTTGTATTTGATCATTAAAGAGAAACGGATCGTAGTTTTTAAAAGAATATAGCTCACACCAGTATTACATTCTAAAACGGAATATAATCTAACTCTACGAGTATAAAGGAAAAACCTGGCCGTTATTCGGCATACGAATCTCATCATTTCCAATACATATAATTTCTCGTATAATACCTCATCGTATCACTATATCTGTACCATCTTAAATACGGTATGATCCCTCGTACAAATCTATCAAACCATATCCATTTCGTACGGCTATAACATCACGTACGTATCTCATTTAAAACTATATATAAAACTATATGCAATGAAGGATATACTAGATGCGATAATATATCAATATCTTGAATAAACACCAAGCTAACTAGCTATCATAATACTATTTATAAGGTTGCGGGGGTGCTATACGCCATCCACCCGACTTCCCCAGTAGATGTAAATCTACTCACCAACTTCACAAGCTTGCTGAAATCCACGCTGCTATATTCGCCAACTCTGTCTCGGAAATCCTCGAAATCGTACCTATAACCGTAGTTATGAAATATCGGCGTAAATATCATATTAAAACTTAAAACAATGAGATAGGCATCCATAGGTTAGAACCTACAGTATACTAAACCCAAAAACGACAATATATATCTGTCGTTAACGTATAAACGTTAATGGTTCAGTTGCAATTCAAAATACGAAAACTCCGTATCGTAAATATCTGAAATATGATAAAACTATTACTAAAACGTTCCCAGATTTTACTGTATAAATATTTAGACAAAACAAACAATACAGAGACATATAAAATACCAAAACAAAGCTACAGAAGAAAAATCAACACCAAAAGCCTAGGGAAGGCTGGTGAGCTCGGAATTTTGGTGGATGTCGCCGGTTCAATTGAGGAGTTTGGGTTTCGGGTTTTACATGAAGTTTCCTAGTGGTCTCAGTATAGTTTTGGTCTTGCTAGTTTTTCTAGTGGTTACACCTATTGGTCCCAGATTCAATTACAGTGAGCTAAATATCACAAAATATACTGTTTTCCTATACTGCACACTAAAACTGATTTTGAACAGAAATGATTAAGTGAAAAGTGAAGAAGATAGACCTATGGAGATTGTGTACACAAAGGATTCCAGCTCATGAAGTGTTTATGGAATCATCTAGGGTTTGGATCAACTTGATGATATGCACAAGTGATGAAGGGACTAAAGTTTTCTATTTTGAAATGAAGAACACATAGGAATTTAGGTGTTGGAGCTTGAAGAGTTGAGTTTTTGTTCGGTTGAGAGGCTAAGAAATTTACTAGGTATTGTGTGGTGTAGAGAATGCATGAGGTGGGGGTTGAGAGGTGGAGGTGGCATGGAGGAAAAAAGATGTGTCACTATAATGAAGCATGATACATTCATGCAAGGAGGAGGTGTTAAACTTGAAGAAGAAGGTGTAAAGTTATGAAGGAGGAGGTGTAGGGTTATTACCAAGGGTGAAGATGAGGTGTTTTATGAAGGTTAGCATAGAATATCATATGCCATCCATGATAAAAGAAATACAACAATAAGGACAAACTTTCATATTATAAATCCAAATCCACATGACATAAAATATATGAAATGATAAGTTTATCACTTAATTATCATTAGCTTAATGTCAATAACAATGTCAAGTTAAAATAATTAAAATATTATTTTTATGACATCACACACTTTTATTCACATTTTACCTAAATAACCACATTTTTACGGATATACTTCCGATACCAAAAGTCGTATGTGATATCACTTTGCAAACTTTATTTGAATTCATATTTAAAATTAGAAATTAATATTTAAAATTTTCCAAAATGTTACAGTCAATCCTAAGGGGTTGGCGCTGGCGCTCTTGTGGGGAGCAGGTGAGGCGCTGCCTCATTAAATTTTCATAGAGCTTAGCTCTTCGGTTACGTTCAAATATTTAGGGAACAAATGCCCCCCACCGTTGTTCTCACGTGGCTCACACGTGAGTTCAACGGTGTCACTTCTACCACCGTTTGATCTTTTAGGGAGTTGAACTGTTACTTCACATCCTATAAATAGGGCCTTTGCCCCTTGAGATGACTGCCGTCTCATTACAACAACAACTGAGCCTTTTATCCCAAGCATATGGGGTGGGCTACATGAACCAACATGAGAATCACGCCGGGTCCAGCACATGAATCCTCCGCCTCCACTCACTCCTATCGAACAATATACTTTCATTGAGGCCTTTGGCAACTATATCGTTTCGTATCATCTTCATCCATGTTTTCTTCGGTCTCCCTTTTGCCCTTTTGCCATTGCCCATATCGAGAGTATCTATTCGTCGAACCGGTGCTTCCATAGGTCTGCGTCGCACATGACCAAACCATCTTTGCCGGTTTTCCCACATCTTCTCCTCCACATGTGCTACATCAACTTTTGCACGAATATCCTCATTTCGCACCTTATCTTTTCTAGTGTTACCGCACATCTAACAAAGCATGCGCATCTCCGCTACGTGCATCTTCTATGTATGATGCTTCTCAGGAGCCCAGCATTCTGTACCATATAATAAGGCAGGCCGAATAACGCTCCGATAAAACTTCCTTTTCAATTTTAACGGAAAGAAACGATCCCACAAAATCCCTGTTGCACTCCTCCAATTCAACCAACCAGCTTGAATCTTTTGATTAACATCACTATCAATATCCCCATCCTTTTGGATGATGGAACCTAGATATCTAAACTGATCGCTCGATGATATCTCTTTCCCTACCAATGTTATACCAATATGATTTTGACTTCTCTGTTTACTAAATTTGCGATGTATATATGTTGTCTTGGACCTGCTCAATCTAAACCCCCGAGATTCCAATCTTTGCCTCCATAATTCCAATTTGGTATTAACCCCTGTTTTCGTCTCATTTACTAGAACAATATCATCAACGAATAACATACAGCAAGGTACCTCATCTTGGATAGTTCTAATAAGCTCATCCATCACGATGGTAAACAGGAATGGACTTAATGCAGATCCTTGATGTAGACCAATTGTAATCGGAAAATCACTCGTTAGGCCACCGCAAGTTCTGAAATTTACCACTACTCCATCGTACATATCCTTGATTATGTCAATATACTTGATGAGGACCCCCTTCTTCATCATTGTCCCCCATAATAACTCTCTAGGTACCTTGCCGTACGCTTTCTCTAAATCAATAAATATCAATGCAAATCTCTTCTCCTCTCTCGAAAACGCTCGACAAGTTGACGAAGCAAATGAATAGCCTCTGTCGTCGATCGTCCAGGCATAAACACAAACTGGTTCTCTGTTATCTTAATATCCTTTCTTAGCCTGCGTTCAATCACTCTCTCCTAAAGATTCATGGTGTGACACATAAGTTTTATTCCACGGTAGTTTGAGTAACTTTGAATGTCACCCTTCTTCTTGTAGATAGGTACAAGAATACTTTTTCTCTATTCATTTGGTATCTTTTTTGTCTGCCAAATCTTATTAAACAGATCTGTCATCCATTTAACGCCTATTTCTCCTAAGCATCTCCAAACCTCGATAGAAATCCCGTCAGGACCAACCGCTTTTCTTAAACTCATTCTGTTCAAAGCTTCTTTAACCTCAGGTAGTCTTATTTTACGCATGAAATCACGGTTTATATCTTAAGATTGAATGACAAGTCCATCCAAATTCTTAGTAAAGCTCCCATTGAACAATTTGTCAAAATAATCTCTCCACCTTTCCTTGATATCCTCATCTCAAACTAAAACCTTCTGATTTTTATTTTTGACACACTTCACCGCACATAAGTCTCTGGTCTTTCTTTCCCACATTCGAGCAATCTGATATATATCATTTTCAGCCTCTTTAGTATCTAATTTCTCGTACACTTCCTTGTAGACCTTAGATTTAGCTTCCCGAACGGCTTTCTTAACTTCGTTTTTAGCCATTTTTTACTTCTCAAATCTCTCCACATCTCTACTTTTCTTCAAATCTTTATAAGAATCCCTTTTAATTTTAATAGGAGTATTTACTTCTTCATTCCACCATGATGTGTCCTTAGATGGTGGAGCACCACCTCTCGACTCACCAAGTAGATCTCTAGCTACCCTCTTGATACAACTAGCCATTTTGTTCTATGTTCTGTCTGAATCATTTTCCGACTGCCAATCCTCTTCTTGGACTACACGATCTATAGAAACCTTTTGGTTACCTTCTTTCAATCGCCACCATTTAATTCTAGGCTCTACCTTACGTCTAATCTTCCTAGGTTCCTTCTAAATCGAAAATCTAGAACTAAAAGTCTATGTTGAGTGGTTACACTCTTACCTGGCACTACTTTAAGTCGATACAACAACCTCTATCTATTCTTCTCATCAGAAAAAAGTCTATTTGACTAGCACTTGATCCGCTCCTAAAAGTGATAAGGTGGGACTCGCTTTTCCTAAACCAGGTGTTTGCTAAGATCAAGTCATAAGATAAGGCAAAATCTAGAATCGAGCCACCTACTTCATTCTTTTGTCCAAAACCAAAACCTTCATAGATAGTATCAAACCCACTACGACTAGTACCTACATGTCCATTGAGATCACCACCAATAAATAACTTCTTTCCACTAGGTATACTTTGCACTATCTCGTCTAAATCCTCCCAGAATAGACGCTTACTAGCGTCATCAAGACTTATCTGTGGTGCATAAGCACTAATAATATTAAGGATCTCTCCACCTAAAATAAGCTTAACCAGTAAAATTATATCACCTTTTCTCCTAATCTCAACTACAACCTCAAGAAACCGTCTATCTATGATTATGCTTACCCCATTATGATTTTTATCTCTACTCGTATACCAAAACTTATAACCCCAAGGCTCTATGATTCACCTACCCACTTAGTTTCTTGCAAACACATAATACATACTCTCCTCCTAATCATCACCTCCACTAATTCTATTAGTCTACCCGTAAGGGAACCTATGTTTGAAGAAGCTAGACGGATCCTATGAAAGCCTTGCTTATTTTTCACTACACCCGGGGTCCGATATAGCGCGCCGTTTCTGGACGACGACCTAGAAGCCCTTGCATACTTAACACAACACCCGGGATTCGATGTAGCACGTTGCTGAATAGGGGACACCCCAACGATATTCTTATTATGGTTCATGTAATAGAATGTAACAGTTTTACGTTGGCTGTCACAAGCCTACCACAACCCTTACCCTTTCTCATCCGAACTTGGGACCGGCAACGGTGGGTTTAATTCTCATTATCTTTCTTAAATTTCCTTATTTCTTGAGAATTTAATTCTCATCTTAGTCTTAGATCTATGCCCACAGAACTCCTTCTAATCAGAGTTAAACTCTGCCACACAAAAAAAATTGGTAAGGATTATGAACAGAGTTTAACTCTTAAAAGAACCTCTCTTTTTTGTTTTGGATTTTTAACCCATGAACAGAGCTCAGCTCTTTTTTTTGAAATGATCTCTTAGAGATCTTAAAAAGAACTTTTCCCCCTTTTTTGAGTAGACCGCAGGTCTTGAGTCGATGGGAATCCTCGAGAATCGCTAGTTCTTTTCTTAGGGTTTTACCCTATCATTAATTCTGATCTTTGAGAGTCTTTGGAATTTAATTCCATTGTGTTTCCCATCTGTTTCCCATCATGGGGATTTCTGGGATTTAATCCCATTATTGGAGGAATTTAATTCCATATTTTCTTGCAGAGCTTGGCTCTGAATTTTTTTTGGAACTTTTGAGAATTTTATTCCCCTTCCTGTTCTTGAGTATTTTTCCTTTTAGGGTTTTAATACCCTTTTTACAGATTTGAATCTGTTGTTATTTTTAACAGAACTCGCTTTTCAAGGGTATTGGGAGTTTTAACTCCACTGTTTAATGGGACTATTCATTTAATGAAAATTCTTTTGGATTCTCACAATGGGCACATGTGACATCACCTTGATTTTGTAGGGCCCACTGATTTTCTTTTAGACTGTAATGATTTTATTATTTTAATCGCTAACCCTCCATGGTTTTTTCTTTTCCGGTACTATGGCTAGTCGTCGGTATGATCTTGAAGAGATTATCTCTTATGAAGAGATTCGCATCCAAGGCCGCTGTCAAAGCCAGAAGTTTTCTGACGTCCAATGCGACGCGGTGATGCATGGCTTCGATGATTACAGCGGTCGATTGCTTCCCCGCCGTTCTGCCGTTTTGAAGATCATCGTTGGGTCGATCTGGGAAGCTATACCTGGGGGCCTTGAGGTTATGCCGCTTCAAGCACTCGGTGATGCTGAAGACAAGATACATTCTGTTGTCACGACCCGAAATTGGCACGCGACGGCCCTTAAATTACGCAACGTTTATAGGCGTAACGCAATTAAAGTAAGCCGAAAACCCAGCAATCTAAACCATCAAAAGTAGTAAGAAAGTGATAATAGCATTTTTCAAAACCTTTGAAATCTCAACCCAAATTCTTTAAAATCTTATTCCCTTTAAAATTTTGACAGCACCCCCTTTGTAAAAACCAGCCCCAAAATGGGTACAACATAAATATAAGTAAAGCATCCCCAAACGGGAACAAATACACGCCCAAAGGCGGAAAACAATCACCACAACAGATATACGACGCCGTAGCAAAGAAATAAAAGACGATATAAATAAAACTGCATAAAAGACATCCAAGTCACAAAATAATATACAATATCGTCCTCACATTAAGTCTCTAAGTCATACAAGATAATGGTAGATGGAGAGTACAGGATACAACGAATATACAATAAACAAAATTGGATAACCACAAACCCACCTAAAGCAAAACTGCACACTGTGAGCCGAAGCGGTATCCGCAACAAAAGATAATATGATAGATGATAATAGCCCTGCCTCTGACTACTGTGAGAATCAACCTGCAAAACACTGTGGCACAACGGAGGTGAGTTTCCAACTCGTGAATAGTAAATAACATATGCAGGTAATCGCAAGTATGCACGTACAACACGAATCTAACATATGCTAGCTAATAGCAATAAAAGGTCATATGTATGTAATAGTCATGAAAGGTACACTAGCAGGTATAACTAATACATGAAGCAATAATATGACAATATGTATGCAACAGTCATGTAATGTACTCTATCAGGTACTACTAATAAATGAACAATGATATGACAAATTATATATGCAACAGTCATGAAAGGTACAACTAATACATGAAGCAGTGCATATAAAATAAAATATGTAAATGCAACAGTCATGAAAGGTACACTAACAGGTACCACTAATACATGAAGCTGTGTATAAACAATAAATGTGGAGTATGGGATGAAACATGTCATTTCCACGGAATTCTGATATCGTGGTAGGACCAAAATCCAACAAGACAATCCAAATCCCAATTTCCTCAAATCAGCCCCCAAATTGGCTCTCATATCATATAAGTCTCATAAATCCTGAATGTACAATATCAAGTAAATCTCATATATCCTGAATGTACAAAATCAGCAATCTCATATATATCCTGTATTCAATCTCAAATAATTCTCCTATATCCTAAATCCAATATCAAGTGAATCTCATATATCCTAAATATAATTGCATGAATAATTAAGATGATGTATATGAATTGGTATGTATACATATATATTAGCGTCCCATTCTACTAATATATATATATATATATATATATATATATATATATATATATATATATATATATAACAACGTCCCATTCCACTGTTATATATACTTAGAAGTAAAAATATCATGAAAACCTGTGCCAAGCATCGACACATAAAGGCTAATCTATTAGGTGCTGTCACCACGACTGGCACCCTGATATGTACGTATCATAAGCTATACCGAAAACTCGAGTGCCTAGCTCTGACCCTCGCCTCTCGACGTATCCATACGTACATGACTCCCGCCAGTATCCCCACGATAATCGCCGAGTCATTGGTACTGTCACCGGAGTGTATGGTTCCCCTGTTAGGCCTCATCGGCATGTTACATCAAAATCCCTTTCTTGCCCTGGGGTACCTCTGGGCCCCACCATGTACCCTCATACGGCCCACGACGCTCCTCGCATGGGGTATGTATATCAGAACCGATAAATCTCATGGTGGATGCTGAAATATCATATCAAGAGGAACCGGGTTTTTCAAATAATGTATAATTTCATGAAACTACCACGGTCCTCATATCCAGAAAACATCATGAAAAATCCATTTCTCAATGCGAAAATCCATGAATATAATATACGCAACATAAAACTGAAATGCAAGCATATAAAGGAAAAGCCGCTATTTAACTGCAACAAGTTAAAATAAATATCATGCGGTTCCTAATTCTCCAAGTCTATATAACATCAAGTAAAGGTAAACATGTAGGTATAGCCATATATATGTATCTACCTATAAGTAATGATGTGATATACCCTCCAGGTATAAGTGAAGTATGGACGAAAGGTATACATGTAGCCATGTCATTATATGTGTATGTACCTATCGCTAATGGTACAATACCCTATAGGTATACTGGTAACTAGCATGTAAGCATGTCAAGGCATATGTGTAAGCATGTAGGTATACAGGTATGCTATATGTCATATGCAAAGGAATATGAATCAATGTCACAATGTCCCTAACCAAGCAATATCATATCTATATATGTGTTGTGCGTGTCATGGCAATTATTGACGGTGTGTGTGGCATACAATAGGTGCTCGTGCAATATGAGCCGTCAATAATAGTGCAGTGTCATAAGGGTACTAGTCCAAGCACAACAATAACTAAGCAATAAGGTGTATGCGCAACTCTATCCATGAAATAGAATATGCGACAAGTCATCTCTAGCCCAGATGCATAACGCCATGCGGGTGATTTCCCTGTAGATGTTAAATCTACTTACCAACGCTCCTGACTAAGTGAAGCCTACCACCTGTTTTCCTTTCGTCGCAGCGCCCGAAGTCCCCGCCTGCGAACCTAAAACAATAAAACAACAAAGCAAGTATATATTAGCAATAGACCCAAAACACGTACAATCTAAGCGGACCAACGCGACAACACAAACGTACTCTCAAGTATTCATATTGTAGCTAACGTGTATAGCGACACCACGAAACCAACTCAAGAGCAACAGAACAAAGAACACGAACCGTATCGGATAACGTAACGCGTGAAACGAAACACAAGAAAACAACCAAGTGGTCCCGGATTTTTCTGTACCAAAAATTAGTAAAAGTTGCAAGTACCATGAGACCACATACAACCCCAGATACCCCTATACAAAAACCCAAACCCCAACTCCTTAGTATGGCCGCAAATTGCGGTCAGAAGCAATAAATCGGCGGCCGTACGGAAAGAAAAGGGGCTCGTATTTTGAGGGTAAGTTCTAGGTCACTACACTAGGTCACTGTGATGGGAACTTTTGCAACAATTACCTGGTTTGATAGCAGATCATCCCAGACCCAAAACAACACTAAAAAAATAAGATATTAACCCGAAACGATACGATACGCGATCTAAACTGAAACGACTAAGCTACGCAACACAATAAACACCTACTTAACAGAAAGAGATCATTACCTAACCCAAAGAACTCAAAGATCCAAGCTTTGCAAGCTCTAAAGCATCCAAGAGGCAAATCAAGTCCAAAGATGTGATTTTTGTGAGTTTTTGTGAAGTTTTGAGATGGATTTGTGTAGGAAAAGAAAGTGTTCAGTTTGGAAAGGAAAAAGATGAAGAAAATGAGAAGTAAATGAGTGAGAGAGAGTGAGAGAGAGTATGAAGAAAAGAGAGAGAGAGGTGAGGTTAAGGGTGAGAGGGTAAGTGCACCATTTGCATTAATTCCTCATTAATGCATTCACACTCACTTGTGCCACCTCCTCGCTCCCAAAACAAATATCTCTCTTCTCTCACAAAAGATCTAGGAGTTTAGGGTTAAGGATTGGATTAAAACAAGGATTTAGATAAAGCAAAGGATTAGATTAGGTTAAGTGTCATGGCCACAAACCTAGATTAACACAAACAAACCCTCACATTAACGTGCACACGTGCGTGCATGCCATAACAAATAAAAATAAATTATTAATTAAATGTTATAAAATGTGAGGAACCCGAATTGGTAAACTTTTAACAGTAAACCCGCATTATCGTCTAAACTAACACTAACCGAAATCTAAGGCGTTACATCTGTGTATATGATGGGGTTGATCTCAAAGAAATGGCGAGATAATTTGGTCACCATCTTGCACCGTGTCTTCCAACAAAAGGCGATAATATCAGCATAGCAGAGGGTGGATGACATCAGTGGTGACTCTGACACTTGCATCTGAGAGAAAATGCACAAAAGGATGGTTGATGAGGCTGAACGCGCATTGCTCAAGCTTTCTTTTGAGTTTGAAAATCCATGTCCGGAGTTTAGTGTCTTGCCACTGTAATCTGGGATCATGCACCTTTTTTTCACCAAGAGTATGTAGTTATGTTTTGAAGTATGAATGAAAAGCATCTTCCCCTTTCGTATTTACACCTTCCTTTTCTTGATTGTCTTGCTCTGGCACGAAATAATTTATGTACTCGTTTCGGAGTTTGTACTTTATTCACTCATTTCGGAGTTTGTAGTTTATTCACTCATTTCGGAGTCTCTAGTTTATGTACTCATTTCGGAGTATTTTTAGTTTACTTCTCTTAGGTTTACGGACAAACTTGTCCTAACGTTGTATGTAGATAACCCCCATTCTTTACGACAGGGGTCCGTTAGGTTTGTGGTACTAGGGTTTTAGTCCGTAGTACCGTCGCGTTGGCCGGTATATTCCTTGATATGTAGTTTTTAAGCTGCTGTTCGAGTAGCCCCGCGACTGTTGTGTCTCTGATCTCTTCGGGGGCTGGACAAGACGTTTTCATGTAATCTCCTTAGGTCATATTACCGTCGAAAGAGCAAACGTTTGGAATTTGTCATGACACTTTTTACCTGAGGTTAGACTCAATTTGGAGCCCAGTTGAGTCATAACTGCACCCTTCTTGGGTGGGATGATCTCCAACGGTCTTTAGGCTTTATATGAGTTGCCATCAAGACCCGAAGTTAGGAATATGCCGTCACTTCATTTTTTTTTCCGATGTCGCGTTGATTCTTTGCCGAAGTCAGGAAACATCTGTGTGATCTCTATACTTTATGTATTGTAATCGAGATCTGGAGCAAGGGATATGCCATTGCTCCAATTTCATTTGATAGCTGCGTTCGCATCCTGCTGAAATGAAGGGGAACGCCGGTATAGTCTCTAGGTTGTATATGTACCATCGAGACTTGGAGCTAGGATTTTTCCATTACTCCATTTGTGCTTTGACCCTTGGGTCTCGTTTTTTTATGACGACGTTGCGTATGTATTCTGCCAGAATGAGAAGGAATGCCGGGATAGTCTCTAGGTTGTAAATGGACCGTCGAGACTTGGAGTTAGGTTTTTGTCATTACTCCATTTTTTGCTTTGACCCTTGGGTCTTTTTTTGACGTTGCATCTGCATCCTGCTGGACTGAGAAGAACGTCGGGATGATCTCTAGGCTGTAGTTGTTGCTATTAAGACCAGAAGCTAGGATTTTGCCGTCACTTCACTTTTATTTGATTGCCTTGTCTGCCTCTGCTGGAATGAGTGGGGAACACAGGGATAGTCTCTGGGTTGTATATGTACCGTCAAGACTTGAAGCTCCTCTTGACGAAGCGTGGTGGGAGAATATGGTTCCCTTTCTTTCATTTGTGCTCATGGATCGTATACAAGAGTCAATATGGACATACTTGCAGGGCAGAAAAGCTTTATTTTATTATTTTTTATTTTTTTTATTTCTTTCCACGATACTCTATCTTTTCAGCATTTTATATCGCGAAAGTCGCGATTGCCCAATCATTTCAGCTATTTCATTTTTTTATATTTTTACTCGCTATTTTTTTATTGCGAGTTACCCAAACATTTTGGCTGTTTCATATGCATATTTTTTTTGCTCGCTGATTTTTATTGTGAGTTGCCCCATCATTTCGGATATTTTATATGCATTTTTTCTCGACTCGCTGAGTTTTATTACGAGTCAGGAACTTGAGATCTAATACCAATCTTGGCATTAGCACCGCTACAACTAGAATATTTCCATGAGCGGATCATCATTTGCCATGAGAGGCCTTGAAATTTGATGCCTATTTAGGCATCTGTATCGCTACAACTGGGATATTGCCAGGAGTGAATTATCATTTGCCTTTATCGATTTGAACAAAGATGGCTTAGTAAACAGGGTTAGGATCCTGTCAGCTAAGGCTTTTTGGCTTTATGAGTCGTAAGGGTCTCATAAAGGTATTTCTCCCTATGAGTCGTGAGGATCTCGCAAGTGTAATTTCTTCTTAGAAGTCATGAGGATTCCTAAGTGTGTTTCTCGCTCATAAGTCATAAGAATCATACAAGAGTATTTTCTCGTTATAAGTCGAGAGGACATACAAGTGCCATTCACTATTTAGGGATATTTCTTACCATTGGTGGAACTTGGTGGGAGATATATTCATTTATGCCCGTGGATTGTATACAAGGGTCAATATTAGACAGCCTTTAGGGCAACGATGGTTTAGGAAACAAGTTTAGATCTGTCACCTAAGGCTTTTGAATTCTATGAGCTGTAAGGGTCTCATAGGGGGAGAATCTCCTTACGAGTCATGAGAATCTCACAAGTGTAATTTATCCTTAAGAATCATGGAGATTCCTAAGTGTGTTGCTCCTTTGTGAGTCGTAAGGATCTCATGCAGGTATTTTCTTCTCACAAGGCCGAGAAGACTTTGCAAGTGCATATGAATTTTTTATTTTATGAGTTTGCGCCTTTTCGGGTTTTCGCAAAGCTTGCCGGCAGTCCTGCTGTTTTTACCCACGGCGCCTTTTCGGGATTTCATCCGCGCCCATTTCTCTTGTGGACATACCGTTTTTCTAACGATGGAACTCCCGAAAGTAGTTTCGCCGCAGGTGCCATTTGTTTGCCGGTGGGACTTGAGTTGCAACCCTCGCTGTTGAGACTGTGATTGCGATATAGATCTCAAGGGAGGACAACGCCATATTTGGGGCGATGCGCCCTGTTTGAGGCGACGAACTAGTTTAGGGACGTTTTGGTCCATTATCGCCACGTTTGAGGTTAAGTTTTAGTTTAACCACTTTTCTGTCCAGTATTCCAATTTTGGGAACGAATATTAGTTTATGTACATTTCGGTCCATTATCGCCATATTTGAGGCAAAGTTTTAGTTTAAGGACTTTTCGGTCCAACATTAGTTTAGGAACGTTTCGGTCCATTATCGCCATATTTGAGGCGAAGTTTTAGTTTAAGAACTTTTCAGTCCAGCATTCCCATTTTGAGCACGAATATTAGTTTAGGGACATTTCGGTCCATTATCACCATATTTGAGACAAAGTTTTAGTTGAAGGACTTTTCGGTCTAGCATTCCAATTTTAAGGATGAATATTAGTTAGGGACATTTCAGTCTATTATCACCATGTTTGAGGCAAAGTTTAGTTTAAGGACTTTTCGGTCCAGCATTCCCTATATGGGGACGAATATTAGTTTAGGAACATTTTGGTCCAATGTCACCGTTTTTGAGGCGACGGAACTCTTTGTATACTACTCTTAGAATTCTGACTCAGGAAGATAGCGAGCGGACACAAGCGTCGTCATCTATCATTGATCGAAGTCATGACTTTTGAAGCGTAGTATTTTTTGAGGAATCAGCCATTTATTGGCCGGAAGGGTCTTTCGCCATGCATATTCATGAGCAGGTAGGCTCCACGTTAGTAGCCTTTGTCTATAATGTACAGGCCTTCATAGTTCGGCTCAAATTTTTCCCATTTTGCACGATTGGGGATCATTGGTATTTTCATATTTAGTACGAGTTCGCCTTGGCGAAATGTTCTTGGCCTGGTTAGTTTTTCGTATGACCGCGTTATCCTTGCCTTATAAGCCTCCAGATTTTGTTGTGCTATAAGGCGAGTTTCGTCGAAGGCATTGAGCTCCTCAAACTGCAGATGAGCATTTTCTTCATCTGTCAGCTCGAATCGAACCTCTACCCATAGATAGGAGAGTTCTATCTGTAGGGTTGCCTAGGCCGGCAGCAGGGTTTCGGGAAGCATCGTCCATACCAATTTCAAAAATTTGCCGTTCTAGCTAACCCTAACCCTAGAATCTTTACAAGAAAATCCGACGAAAACATATGTAAACTACTTTACATCTAATTGAATGAGGAATACAACCTTTGTAGACTGGTCTTTCACTTCTAAAGCTTCGTGTAGTAGTCCCTTCGCTGCATGTAGTGAACTCCCGGACTCTTGAAAGGGTTCACTTGAAGAAATGAACGAGTTTGCTCAATGTCTTCGAGGCCGAAGATGATCTACGCCGAGGAGACTCAAGCTCATGCTATCTCTTCACTAATGGTGAAATTAGTGAAGCAAACACCCTAAACTAAATGGCTAATAGTAGAGGATGATGAAGTAAGAAGTGGGCTCACTTTAGATTTGTTTTTCTCATAATATTTTCTCACCTTAAGAAAAGCTAGCAAGCTTTCTCCATGAAGAAGAAGATGATGAAGAATGAAGATGAGAGAATGAACTATTGAGGTGAGAATAGCAACCATGGGTGAGTTAGTGTCATACACTAACCCATGTAGAGATTAAACCATGGTTAACAATAATGGTTAGGTTAAAAAATATCTACAAGTAAAACAAAAAGGGTGGACTTGGTCAATGGTTCCACAAGCTTCAACCATATGACTTAATTCCACTAATTTTGACTTACTTTAAATAAATAAAACCTTAACATTATTATTAGTCTGGTGTGAGTCTCATACACCCATGAAGCATGTGGCATCAAGCATGACACAATAAAATGTACACTAATATATATCACATATATACTAATGCACACAAATGAGAAAAGGAAATGTTTAAGTGAGCTAATATTAGTTAATGTAATCTAGTATATCAAATATACAATTATACATTAAATTATTAAATCAACACTTGATTTAATAATCTTGCTATATCACATATAACCGACTAATATCAAATGTAACAACTTATCGAATAAACACTTGATCCGATAACCAGGATATATCACATATAACCGACCGATATCACAAATCGTGAGAATAGAATGCGGTATTACATACGCGCATTAATCTCGGTCCCGCACATATCACATATGTGCTCCTACTTCATTTCGCATGAACCAGGAAACCTCTGTGTAGGACTCTAATGACTCGTTAATACGCCGGCAGTAGGTGATGATCATATCAAACACCCACAAGCCGCAAGCCGCAAGCGGTCTGCTAAACGTAACGGCCACCCGGGTATTGAACGATCAGAAGATCAACAAGCAAGCCTGCTCATACTGCTGCGAATCCAATCAGTAACACTACTGTACAGTCCGGTCTCTTCGTCTGATATGTCGCATATCTCGTCTGGAGGTGGTAAATGTCAGACCCCAATAACTCGATAATTCGTGCCGACGTGAGGCTCATAACGGGTCGAGAAACTACTGATAACTCTTACCAGTAAATCTCAGAAACAGCCCTGGCCAGGGACTTCCTGTTATAACCAATCGAGCACAGCGCAACATCAACCCCCAATACTAGGAGAGACGAAATCCCCTCCTATTGCTCATTGCCTCCATGTGATTCGGGACTGTACCCAAAAACTACCGTTTTGCACGTTTTCTTGAACGTGGTAAGGTGGAAATCAAAGCACAGTGGGAATCACACAAGACTCTATGACGATATCGGGTCGACAGACTAACCTGTACCAGTGTCACTAGAGAACTGCCATCTGACGTGAGGTATAATACCATCTAGGAGTTCTCAGCGAGTCCGTCCAGTGTACCCAGTCTCCACTGAGCATCCGTATATCATCTCTGATGTCAAACAACAATGGATATGGGATCATCCATCGCCCATCTACATGGGTTGAGAATCTATACGCTAGTCTACTCTGGTATATTCATGCCCCGTCTCGATACATTCACGACTAGGGATATTAAAGGATGTACTCACGGACTACCTTTTTCCTACTAGTATGATCCGCATCATAATCCAGGTAGTCAAGTACACATCCTAAGGGCTTTATCAACATGTAACAGAGAGACAATCAGTATACATGTTAAGATAAAGTGCAACCAGATAGCATACTATCATGTTAAGTAAGAAAGTCCTCCCTATGTATGTCCAAGCATCCACTATAATATACATCTCATGTACAATAATGGCCTCTAGGGCATACATATAACTAACAATCTCCCACTTGTACTATGGCCATCTATAGAAGTGGTTGTAGTATCCCATACTCAATCATCCCATAAAAATCTCTCTTGGGAAAAGGCCTTCGTGAGTGGATCCATCGTGTTTTCCTCTAAGTCTACTCTCCTAACCTCGATCTCCATGGAGATCAACCATCTCCATGATCAGATGATACTGCCTTAGAATATGTCTGGATCTCTGATGGGACGGGGGTTCCTAGGAATAAGCTACAACTCCATTGTCACACAAGGGTAGGAACGAAATTCATCTCATGAACTTATATATACCCAGACTGCCTCTTTGGTAGTATCATTGGTAGCGATGTATCCAGTCTTTATCGTCTAGTTTTCCACGGTATCTAGCTTGGAACTCTTCAAACATACCGTCCCTCCAATGAGGGTAAAGAAAATGCCTGTGACTGACATTCAGTCGACCTTACCACCCTGGAAGTTATCCAGTGATTCTCCTCAGGATCGATTGATACGATCTTACTACACCTAGTGAGAATCCTAACATCCACTTAGATCTATCTCATAGATCCAAAACCCAGGATTTAGGAGGTATCACCTTGATCATATATGGAGAATCCTTGTGATAAGAGGATATTGACCGAGTGTAGCATAGAAAACTCCTTTCCTATCAAGAGTATGTTATCCACGTACAATATGATGAAGACCATCATGCTCTCTACAACCTTTTTGTATATACAAGGTTCATCTACCATTTTGATGAAGTCAAACTCTTTGACTACCACATCAAAACATACATTCCAATTCCGCGATGCCTTCTTTAACCCGTAAAGTAACTTGCACACGTTTCTGCTGCTCCCACTGTCTACAAAGCCCTCTTGCTGTGTACTTATAGGCGCTCTCTTCTAAATCAGTATTTAGAAAAGCAGTCATGACACCCACCTGCCAGATATCGTAGTCATGGTATGTAGCAATGGAAAGTAGGATCCGGATGGACTTAAGCATATGCACTATAAAAGGTTTCATTATAATCCATACCTAATCGATGACGAGAACCTTTTACAACATGTTTAGCTTTGAAAGTCTCAACTTTTCCATGTACACCAAGTAATCTTCTCAAGATATACTTGCTCCTGATGGGGATTTAACCCTTCAGATAAAGCAACCAAAGTCCATACTTTGTTAGTGTATATGAATTCCATCTCAGATCGCTTAGCATCCAGCCATTCTTACAGAGTCCCCACTCTTGATGGCCTGCTCGAAACTAGTTCGGTCATCATCTCATGATGCAATTCTCGCTCTCACTGTCATTGAGAAAAACCGTAGTATCTCTCATGTGGATGAGGAACCCTACCAGATCGGCGGAGAGGCTGAGGTTCGTTGGGAACTATTGAATCCTCCGGTTCTACCGAATCTTCAGCTGTACTTTGTATAGCTGGAACCCCTTCCAGTTCTACCTCATGACCACAAATTTCTTTCCAAAATAAATTCCTTTTCTAAAAAGGTGGCATGCCGAGAAATAAAACTCCTTTTGTTGCTCGGTGCGGTAGAAGATATTCCCTTGCGAATGCTTGGAATATCCAACAAACTTCCACAGAACTAATCTTGCCCCTAACTTGTCCGGATTTTTGCTTTTAGATATAGTCCGGACAACCCTAAATCTTAACTTATTTAAGATATGGGCTCTTCCCATACCATATCGCATATGGAGCGGTAGGCACCTGATTTGTTTGGAACCCTATTCAATAGGTATGGAGCTTCATAAGTGCATAACCCCCAAAAGGAAATAAGCAACTCAGTAGTACTCATCATAGAGCGCACCATATCTAATAGGGTGCGATTGCTCCATCCCGATACACCGACGTGCTGTGGTGTATACGGAGGAGTAATGCTGAGAGAGAATCTCATTCTCCTTTAGAATAGTCCAGGAATTCCATGCTCAAGTATTCTCTTCCATGATCATATCAAAGGACATAATACTTATACTGGTTTTGGTTCTCTACTTCTAACTTATATTCTTTGAATTTCTCAAAAACTTCAGACTTGTGTTTCAATAGGAACATATGTCCGAATCTTGAAAGATTATCAGTGAATGTAATGAAGTACAAAGAACCGGTCCGGGCATGTGTAGACAGGGGACCCACATACATCATGATGTATCAATCCCAAGAGTTCACTAACTCTTTCTCTGTTTCCAGTAAACGGAGCTATGGTCATTTTATCTTTGTGACATGACTGGCAAGTTTCACAAGATATAAATTCAAACTAATTTAAATATGCATCTTAATGTAATTTAGCTAGTCGGGTCGTCTTGATATGACCTAGTCTACAATACCTCAAGAATGATTCGTTCATTTCTGAACTCTTCCTCTTGTGCGTGTTTTGTACGTTAAGAACTGTGGTTTGATTTAGAATGTATATGCTTTTAGATAACGTGCATGAACCGATCAGCTCTTGATATAGGAAATGTTCAAAACATTATCCAACAATACAAAATTATATCTTTCTTTACTAAATAAAGAGACTGATATGATGTTGTATATCAGGTTCGGTATCTAATAACATTTGTTCAGAATCAATGTATTTGGTAATACAGGATGATAACTGCCAACATCTTGGCTGCAACAATTGCACTATTTCCAACTCTTGAAACTTATCACCCATTCCTAGTTCTCTACCTATCTGTAGCCCATGTAACTGATTACATATATGGGATCATGATTCGGTATCTCATACCCAGGACGTAGAGGATACTGAAAAACAGTTCTCTGTAATGAACACACCCGAAGAAGATGCATCATCATTCACTTTCTTCGTTTGGACGGCATGAGAATCCTGATATTCCCCTATTTCCTGCTCGGTTTTATAACAATTATAAGTTAGAGCGGGACCAACGTTTCCCCAGCACAGTATAACAAGCGGGTTCGGTCAATACATCCATATTATTATCTTGATTAAGGCGTGACATGGTCGCTACCTGTAGAGAGAGAGAAGAAAACACTCAGCGTATGCTCTTGCAAGATTAGATTGGTTATTATTTTATCTAATCAGGATTGATCCCACTGTTTTTATCAAATATTCCTTCAAACCCTAAAAGGAAAGACTAGCCGGGATTAATTACACTCTACAAGTTCGCCAATCTTTCAGCCAGGCCAGTGCCGGTACTTTTAGGGAGGTTTCCCGTGCTTTCGCACGGACCTAATTAAAATAAACCTCGTTTTCCCATGGGCGTAGCCCCGTTGACACCTTGCTAGACACCTACTTGATCGGCTAATTGTAAAGTGCAAAATTCTCCCAGGAGTAACTCTTACTCGCAGTGGGTATCGGGATCCAACTATCTCATAGAAGGTATGCAATCTCATTGCAAATTTCAACACTTGAAATTCCCGATAATGGTTTTTACCCCTACCGTCCTATGACCTTGACGGAGGCCAAACTACCCATATGGCGCTAGTCAAGTTCAACCCGTTCATTTCTTGATTGAATTAGACCTACCCGCATGACCCTTGACGGAGGCCAAGCTACGCTGTATGAATACCCTAATCCAATCGCATCTCATGCTGCAGATAAGCACTAATTTAGCTACCGTACACTATGCCTTGATGGAGGCCAAACTACCGTAGCAAGAATACTAAAATAGCACTTATCTGAAATGACGGAGGGCTACGCAGGTTTTTAAGAAAACCATGAGCGTAATGAACTTGATATCGTTGTAGAATCAAATGATTTAAAATGGAGTGTTTTTTAGGCTTTTGCTAGTTTCGCTAAAGAGGTCACTCATGGTGAAAGGATCTCGGCTCTTTCCTTTTCGAATGAGGTGCAGGATATTCATAATACCACTATGCAAAGCAAGAACTAGAAAAGAAATCAAAAGACGAAACCGAGGGTTGTAGCATCTGCCAGTTATTGCTAAAGAGGTCACTCCCGGTGAAGGGATCTCGGATCTTTCCTTATCGAATAAGGTGTTGGATATTCTATAAGGAATACCGCTATGCAAAGCAAGAACTAGAGCTACCTGTTTTTGAAAATTCGATTCCACAATATCATTAGGTTTATTTTCTTTCATTAATCTCATTAATGAATGTCCCATCATTTAAGTTACCTAAGCATCACAGATAAATACAACGTACACTTATGCCATCCGTATTCGCCTCAATGTCCCGTCATGCACCGTTAGGTTAGGTAACTAACAGCAGAGCGGGGCAGGGCTAGCGCGGATGCAAAACATAAGCAACGTCTATAATATATCTCATATATTATATATAGTATCTATCTCAACATATCGAATGATCACATCACAGAATATCGCAGCAGAAATCAACATATGAAATATTGGATATACTAGGATTTCCGGGTTTTAAATTAAGCCTCTATAAAACACGGATTCCACGGTCGTGATGAATAGCCAAACCCACATCCCTAGACCCTACGAAAGCGGCAAGCAACCCTACCAATTCTAGAGTTAGGAGACCCGGTCTCGACTCCTCGAGATGGTCTCCCACTGGACTCTAGAACCCAGTTACTTGTGCTCCCCTCCTTGGGTCTATCCTAATGCGGAAAAGTAAATAATATACATCAACGGTGACATCTTCCTCAACCCGGAAGTGCCCTAATAAAACAATATTACATACAAGTTTTTACATGAATGAAAATAAAAAACTCTCATCTCACATAAAAACCCCCGGCTATTCAAAAACGACGATCCAATATAACATATCACAGCAACACATAACATCACATGTCATCAACGTAAGTAAATATGCGTATCCCAATTGTCTTTGACATATAGCAACGAAACCGGCGATACACCACATATTACACTTACGGTCGCAGAAAAGAAAGTGAAAAACTACAACAATTGGAATTGTCACTGCCCTTAGACATCATAAATCCAAAATATCACATATTCTGGATTTCATGCCTAACAATGCAAATCTTACATTTAGGTCTCAACTATGAAAACACTTTTCAAAAGAAGTCGGGTAATTCAACAGGATTCCCGATTTCACTCGAGACCGAAATATTAAACTTGCACGCAACTAAATAGATTCCAATTATTGTATCACAATCACAGATAGCTAGACGAAATTAAAATTTTCGATCGAATAAGCAAGCACCCAAAATTTCCCAACAAGCTCAACACTTGAGCGGAGTTCAAAAAGTTCCTAGAAACTGCCACAACTCTTATGAACCATCCGTAGAAGGGCCGACCCATGCCTCACTCATGTCACCACGGAACTGTGGCAAACCTTAGGGTATGACCGTGGTTCCGCGATCCAAAAAAGTCGAGTTTAGGTATCGTTCTTCTAGAGGGTCCACAGAATTGCTTGCATGATTTTCTGAAAATTTTAAACTCGGAAAAATCCAACTCTTGGAAAATTTCAGTGAAGGAAAATATGGGTTATTGATATCCGTTCAAACTTTTTAACATCGTCTAAATAACCCGAAAACATGTTAGAATTACGACTGTGAAATACTCCGAGTTGCCATTGCAGAAAGTTAACATCACATGCAAATTTAGCAAAAACAAACAACACCTGAAACACCAAAACCTAGAGACTGGAACACCCTAAAAATTTGAAGCCAAAACTCCCAAATTGGGCCGAGCTCGCCGGTTTTGGTGACATTATGGCCGGCCAAAGTTGCTCTAAATTGCTTCAATTTTTCGCAGTGTTCATATTATCACATACAACATTCTGTACTTGTTTTAAAAAATTTTGAAGACCTTTTAAATTCGATAGAAACTAAGTTTTCGTGTTTCAAGTTTCGGAGTCGTTTCGGTTTCGTAATCTAACAAACATCGTCTAATTTTCTAGCATGGCTCTGATACCACTGCAGGGTTGCCTAGGTCGGCAGCAAGGTTTTGGGAGGCATCGTCCATTCCAATTTCAAAAATTTACCGTTCTAGCTAACCCTAACCCTAGAATCTTTACAGGAAAATCCGACGAAAACATATGTAAACTACTTTACATCTAAGTGAATGAGGAATACAACCTTTGTAGACCGGTCCTTCACTTCTAAAGCTCTGTGTAGTAGTCCCTTCGCTGCATGTAGTGAACTCCCAGACTCTTGAAAGGGTTCACTTGAAGAAATGAACGAGTTTGCTCAATGTCTTCAAGGCCAAAGATGATCTACGTCGAGGAGACTCAAGCTCATGCTACCTCTTTACTAATGTTGAAATTAGTGAATCAAACACCCTAAACTAAATGGCTAATAGCAGAGGATGATGAAGTAGGAAGTGGGCTCACTTTAGATTTGTTTTTCTCACAATATTTTCTCACCATGAGAAAAGCTAGCAAGCTTTCTTAATGAAGAAGAAGATGATGAAGAATGAAGATGAGAGAATGAACTCTTGAGATGAGAATAGCAACCATGGGTGAGTTAGTGTCATACACTAACCAATGTAGAGATTAAACCATGGCTAACAATAATGGTTAGCTTAATAAATATCTACAAGTAAAACAAAAAAAGTGGACTTGGTCAATGGTTCTACAAGCTTCTACAAGCTCCAACCATGTGACTTAATTCCACTAATTTTGATTTACTTTAAATAAATAAAACCTTAATATTATTATTAGTATGGTGTAAGTCTCATACACCCATGAAGCATGTGGCATCAAGCATGACACAATAAAATGCACACTAATATATATCACATATATACTAATGCACACATGTGAGAAAAAGAAATGTTTAAGTGAGCTAATATTAGTTAATGTAATCTAGTATATAAATATACAATTATATATTAAATTATTAAATCAGCACTTGATTTAATAATCCGGCTATATCACATATAACCGACTAATATCAAATGTAACAACTTATCGAATCAACACTTGATCCGATAACCCGGCTATATCACATATAACCGACCGATATCATAAATCGCGAGAATAGAATGCGATATCACATACACGCATTAATCTCGGTCCCGCACATATCACATATGTTCTCCTACTTCATTTCGCATGAACCAGGAAACCTCTGTGTAAGAACTCTAAAGACTCGTCAATACGCCGGCAGTAGGTGATGATCATATCAAACACCCACAAGCCGTAAGCGGTCTGCTAAATGTAACGGCAACCCGGGTATTGAGCGATCAGAAGATCAACAAGCAAGCCTGCTCACACTCCTGCGAATCCAATCAGTAACACTACCGTATAGTCCGGTCTCTTCGTCTGATATGTCGCATATCTCGTCTAGGGGTGGTAAACGTCAGACCCCAATAACTCGATAAGTTGTGCTGATGTGAAACTCATAACGGGTCGAGAAACTACTGATAACTCTTACCAGTAAATCTCAGAAACAGCCCTGGATAGGGACTTCCTGTTATAGCCAATCGAGCACAGCGCAATATCAACCTCCAATACCGGGAGAGACAAAATCCTCTCCTATCGCTCATTGCCTCCATGTGATTCGGGACTGTACCCAAAAACCATCGTTTTGCACGTTCTCTTGAACGTGGTAAGGTGGAAATCAAAGCACAGTGGGAATCACATAAGACTCTATGACGATCTCGGGTCGACAGACTAACCTGTACCAGTGTCACTAGAGAACTTCCATCTGACGTGAGGTATAATACCATCTAAGAGTTCTCGGCGAGTCCGTCCAGTGTACCCAGTCTCCACCGAGTACCCGTATATCATCTCTGATGTCAAACACCAATGGATATGGGATCATCCATCGCCCATCTACATGGGTCGAGAAGCTATACGTTAGTCTACTCTGGTATATTGATGCCCCGTCTCGATACACCCATGACTAGGGACATTAACGGATATACTCACGGACTACCTTTATCCCACTAGTATGATCCGCATCATAATCCAGGTAGTCAAGTACACATCCTATGGGCTTTATCAACATGTAACAGAGAGACAATCAGTGAACATATTAAGATAAAGTGCAACAAGATAGCATACTATCATGTCAAGCAAGAAAGTCCTCCCTATGTATGTCCAAGCATCCACTATAATATACATCTCATGTACAATAATGGCCTCTAGGGCATACATATAACTAACAATCTCCCACTTGCACTAGGGCCATCTATAGCAGTGGTTGTAGTATCCCATACTCAACTATCCCATAAAAGTCTCTCTTGGGAAAATGCCTTCGTGAGTGGATCCGCCGTGTTGTCCTCTAAGTCTACTATCCTAATCTCGATCTCTCTAGAGATCAACCATCTCCATGATCAGGTGATACTGTCTTAGAATATGTCTGAATCATAGATTGGACGGGGGTTCCTAGGCATAAGCCACAACTCCATTATCATACAATGGTAGAAACGAAGTTCATCTCTTGAACTTATATTTGCCCAAACTGCCTCTTTGGTAGTATCCTTGGTAGCGATGTATCCAGTCTTTATTGTCTAGTTTGCCACGGTATCTAGCTTGGAACTCTTCCAACATACCGTCCCTCCAATGAGGGTAAAGACAATGCCTGTCACTGACATTCAGTCGACCATACCACCCTAGAAGCTATCCAGTGTTTCTCCCCAGGATCGATTGATACGATCTCACTACACCTAGTGAGAATCCTAACATCCACTTAGGTCTATCTCATAGATCCAAAACCCAGAATTTAGGAGGTATCACCTTAATCCTATATGGAGAATCCTTGTGATAAGAGGAGATTGACCGAGTGTAGCATAGGAAACTCCTTTCCTATCAAGAGTATGTTATCTACGTACAATACGATGAGGACCACCATGCTCTCTACAACCTTTTTGTATATACAAGGTTCATCTACCATTTTGATGAAGTTAAACTCTTTGACTACCACATCAAAACAGACGTTCCAACTCCGCGATGACTGCTTTAACCCGTAAAGCAACTTGCACACGTTTCTGCTGCTCCCACTGTCTACGAAGCCCTCTGGCTATGTACTTATAGACGCTCTCTTCTAAATCAGTATTTAGAAAAGTAGTCATGACACCCACCCGCCAGATATCGTAGTCATGGTATGTAGCAATGGCAAGTAGGATCCGGATGGACTTAAGCATAGGCACTATAAAAGGTTTCATCATAATCCATACCTAGTCGATGATGAGAAACTTTTACAACATGTATAGCTTTGAAAGTCTCAACTTTTTCATGTACACCAAGTAATCTTCTCAAGATATACTTGCTCCTGATGGGGATTTAACCCTTCAGATAAAGCAACCAAAGTCCATACTTTGTTGGTGTAAATGAATTCCATCTCAGATCGCTTAGCATCCAGCCATTCTTACAGAGTCCCCACTCTTGATGGCCTGCTCGAAACTAGTTCGGTCATCATCTTATGATACAATCCTCGCTCCCACTGTCATTGAGAAAAACCATATCATCTCTCAGGTGGATGAGGAACCCTACCAGATCAGCGAAGAGGCTGAGGTTCGTTGGGAACTATTGAATCCTCCTGTTCTACCAAATCTTCAGCTGTAGTTTGTATAGCTGGAACTCCTTCTAGTTCTACCTCATGACCACAAATTTCTTTCCAAAATAAATTCCTTTATAAAAAGGTGGAATGCCGAGAAATAAAGCACCTTTTGTTCCTCGGTGCGGTAGAAGATATTCCCTTGCGAATGCTTGGGATATCCAACAAACTTCCACAGAACTGATCTTGCCCCGAGCTTGTCCGGATTTTTGCTTTTAGACATAAGCCGGACAGCCCTAAATCTTAACTTATTTAAGATATGGGCTCTTCCCATACTATATCGCATATGGAGCGATAGGCACCTGATTTGGTTGGAACCCTATTCAATAGGTATGCAGCTTCACAAGTGCATAACCCCTAAAAGGAAATAGGCAACTCAGTAGTACTCATCATAGAGCGCACCATATCTAATAGGGTGCGATTGCTCCACCCTGATACACCGACGTGCTGTGGTGTATACGTAGGAGTAATGTTGAGAGAGAATCTCATTCTCCTTCAGAATAGTTCAGGAATTCCATGCTCAAGTATTCTCGTTTCGATTTCGTAATCTAACAAATATTGTCTAATTTTCTAGTATGGCTCTGATACCACTGTAAGGTTGCCTAGATCGGTAACAAGGTTTCAGGGGGCATGCGTAAAAAGTTGTTGCTGAAGGACCCGTTGGTGCCACGGCGACCCCATTGGATGGGGTGGCTGCCTGACCAATACTATCTCCAATAGGAGCAATGCTTCTGTGCCGAACACCAACGCGTACGGTGTTGTTTTCGTGGCCGTCTTGAACGTTGTTCGGTATGCCTAGTGGGCTTCATGCAACCTTTCGTGGCAGTCCTTTTTGTTTCTGGACACCGTCTTTTTTATAATCTTTATCAAGGTCTTGTTGAAAGTTTCAGTTAGACCGTTGGCACGAGGATTATAGACTGAAGAGTATCTCCAACCTATTTTATGTTTCTGTGTGAAGCAGCTGATTTTATGACTTCTATAAGCTGGCCCATTATCCGAGATTATCCGTCGCGGAGTTCCGAACTGATAGATGACATGGGTTCTGAAGTAATGAAGGATATTCTCCGTCTTCACCTCCCTTAGTGGTACTGTTTCTGACTACTTAGAGAAGTAATCGGTTGTTTCCAATATAAACCGATGTCCTTTGGAGGACGTTGGTTCGATAGGTCCAATTATATATGTTCCCCACATCTCGAACGTCCAGCTGGCCACTGTCGGGTGTAGAGGATTTGGATGTTAATGGATGAAGTCCACGTGACTTTGGCACGGGTGACACTGCTTCGCATATTCGAGGCAGTCCTGAACCATTGTGGGCCAATAGTAACCCATTCTTTTTATCTTCAGCTTCTTCTTTGGTCCAGCTTGGTGAGAACCGCAGAGTCCGTCGTGTATTTCTTGGAAGACTTTTCTTGCTTCCTTCGGCCCTATACATCTTAACCATAAACAATCAAACGACCTCTTATCTAGAGTATTATTGACGAAGGCAAAAGACAGAGCTCGTTTTATGAGCTGATGTCCAGACGACACATTTTCGGGTGTTCGTTGGGACTTAAAGTAATCTATGAAGACTTCCCTCCAATCCTTGACCTTTTCTTCGTTCTCTATTTGAAAGGCTACTTGTTCGGTCGTTTCTTTTTCTTTTGAATGGCTCTATCAGGTCTTCCGAAGATATATTTGTTGGCGCGAGAATCCTGCAGCTTTGCACAATGATTCTTACATCATCGAGGTCTTCATCGGCCAGTTCCTTAGCCAATTTGGCTAACGCGTCCGCCTTACTGTTTTCTGCACGCGGTATACTCTTTAGGATGTAGGAAGGGATTTATGTCATAGTTGCTGCACTCTTTCGCCATACTTTATCAGCTCTGGCTTGCATGTTTGATAGTTGCCATTCACTTAGCTAACGATCAGCTGAGAGTCTCCATATATGAGGAGGTCTTTGATTCCCACGTCGATAGCGATCTCTAGACCTGCTATCAAAGCTTCGTATTCAGCTTCGTTATTAGTCCTTGGCTCTGTTAAGGAGAGGGCATAACGCAATATCCCTCCTTGCGGAGCCACGAAGATAAGGCCCATTCTGGCTTTGATTATAGGGGTGTTCTGCTTTCGCTGCTTCATGGAAGATGCTCTTTCGAAGTAAAGTTCACATTGGGAATCATTTTCTTCTTCAATCGCATCAAATACGTGTTCATCTGGCAACTCGCAATCTAAGGGGGAGTCGGCTAGTATCGGATGCACCGCTAGAAAGTCAGTTGTGGCCTGACCTTTCACTGCTTTAAGGGGTCGATATGTTATCGAGAGTTCCACCAGGAGGAGGGCCCATTTGGCAAACCTTCCTGTTAGTATGGCTCTTGACATCAGATATTTGAGAGCATCCACCTTCGATATGTGATAGACCTCATGTGCCAAGGCGTAATGTCTGAGCTTCGTTATTGCGAAGATCAGAGCCAGGCAATGCTTTTCGATGGGGGAATAGTTGTTTTCTACCCCAGGAGAACTCAACTTAAATAGTATAGAGCTCTCTTCTTTCCCTGATCATTCTCTTATGCCCACAATGCGCCTAGAAAACCCTCAAGGGCCGTTATATATAGGATAAGGGGTTTTCCTTTTAGCGGAGCGGTCAATACCAGCGGATTTTGCAGGTATTGTTTGATTTCGTCCAGTGCGTTTTGGCACTTTTGATCCCATACGAACGTGGTCCCCTTTCATCAAATGACTGAAGGGACGATATTTTTTGGAGAATTTAGCTATGAACCGCAGATATATGCGAGCTTTCCTCGGAGAGACCGCAGTTGTTTGAGGGTCTTTGGCGTGAGCATTTCCATAATCGCCTTGATCTTTGAGGGATCGATTTTGATACCACTGTGACGCATGATGAATCCTAGGAATTTGCCTGGGGAGACTCCAAATGCGCATTTTAGAGGATTCATCTTTAAATTATACTTCTGAAAATGTCGAAACACTATTTTTAGATGTTCCCAATATTCCTCGTGAGATTTGCTCTTCACCATAAGGTCGTCAATATAGCATTCGACGATCTCGTATATAAGGTCATCAAAGATCTTTGTCATAGCCCTCTGGTAGGTTGCGCCAGCGTTCTTCAAACCGAAGGGCATCACCTTATAACAGAATATGCCTGGTGAGATCTGGAAGGCGGTATGCTTTTGGTCTTCTGGATGCATTTTTATTTGATTGTATCCTGAAGATCCATCCATGAAGGAGAAGACCTCATGGGTAGATGGGTTATAGATCATCAGCTCGGTAACAGGTACTGGGAAGTCATCCTTCGGGCAAGTTTTGTTGAGATCCTAAAAGCCCACGCAGATGCGGACTGTCCTATTTTTCCTTATTACTGGAACGATGTTAGCGATCCAGTCGGGATATTGAACTTCTTGGATGAATCCAGAATCGATTAGTTTCTTGACCTTAGCGTTGATGCTCATCTCAAGTTCGAGTCTCATCGTTCTCGGTACTTGTTGGATATAGTGCCCTCAAGTCAATTATTGTAATCGCAGGCACGCGATTGTGATGATTGAGGAAGGACCTATACGGGTAGAACGGTCTTACTCAAAATGATAGTATGCTATATGATTTGTCTTTAACATCATGTACATACATTATGTGATATTACAGATCACTATTACATGGTTATAGAGCTCATACGATTCTTGTTTGACTACCAGCGTTATTATTGCGATCATACATGTGGGGGCTGGATAGTCCATAAGCACATCCTTAAATGTCCCTAGTCGTGGGAGTATCAAGAGCGGGCATCGATATTCCGGAGTAAACTAGTGTATAAGTTTCTAGACCCCGACGAGGGGTGATGTTTGGTCCTACAGCCATTGGTCTTTCACACATAAGATCGTATACAGGTGCTCACTGGGGGTGAGTACACTGGACGAACTCGCCGGTAACATGCTAGATGGTATTATACCTATTGTCAGATAGCAGTTCTCAGGTGACATGAGTACAGGTTAGTCCTTCGACCTGAGATCGTCATTTGTCTCGTGTAAGTTCCCACTGTGTTTTGATTACTACCCTACCACGGCTCAAAGGAGTCATGCAAACAGGTTTTAGTTAGGTACAGTCTCGAGCTACATGGAGGCAGTGAGCGGATCGTCGGGAATTCGTTTCTCCCGGTATTGGGGGTTGATGTCGTGCTGTGTATGGGTGTCCATCACCAGAAATCTTTGGCCAAGGTGGACATGAATTACTGATTTGGATCAGTAGTTTCTCAGTGGGTGATAGGCTTCACACCGACACGAAATATCGTGTAGGGGTCTGACTTTATCCACCACCCTAGACCCGATATGCGATAATCTTAGACAAAGAGACCGAAGTGTACGGAGATTGTCACAGATAGGCTCAGTAGAGATCCGGATGAGCTTGCTCGTCGGCCTTTCTTTTCGACAGGTACCTGGATAGCCGTTATGTACAGCTAGTGCCGCTGACGTGCTTGTGGTTATAGATTTATCCAGTAACTCACTACTGACGTACTGTCGAGTCTTTAGAGTCCCACACTGAGGGTTTCTCTGGTTCAGGCGAAACGATATAGTAGCTGTATTTTGATATGTGCAGAGTACCGATCGAATGATTGAACTAGTTGCCCGAACTTTCGATCGGACAGTTGATAATACTAGCTGGCTTAAAATTAAGCCGGATTATTAAATCAGGTATTGATTTAATAATTTACGAATATATATTTCGATATGTATATTCTAGTATTATATTCTTTGTGTTATTCTATCTTTTTGGGTATTCGATTTTGATACGAATACGGGTATGTATATACAGTTGAGTGTATTCCGTATTTATACGAAAAAGATTTTAGAAGGTGGACACCTCATTTTGGTTTATCCATTTATTAATTTAAATGGAAATGAGGTGTAAAGGTAGTGAAGAGAGGATGGTGAGAACCATGCTTGAATAGTGTTGACAAATGAATTGAAAATTCATTTGTGCAAACTATTCAAGTATGGTTGCTTTATTTTATTCGGAAAATGGTTTTTACAAAACCATGCTTCATATCATACTCTCATTTTTAGGATGTTAGATAAACACTTGGTTGTTTTTTGATGAAAACTTTCTCACCATTTGCCTCATCTCTCCTCACTAGCCTTTCTTGAGCTCCCCCTCCTTCTTCTTGATCTTCCACCCTACCATCTCATGAGTTGAGAATCAAGGATGGAAGAGAGATAGATATACAGTTAGAACAACTCACTATATCCCTAGACACTCTAGATTAGCAACCTAGAGTCCCTAGTTGCTCCACTAGATTTTTAATGTGGAGCTAGAGCCATGAACCACATCCCTCAGGTGGATCATCTTCGACGGAGGAAGACCGACGGTCAAACTCGATCAAGGAGACTTCAAGGAGCTAAGGAAGAGGGTAAAGACCAAAGGACACAGATCTTTTGGTAAAACAACTCTATCACAGTAGACAAGCTCTTTGTAATTTGCTAGTTTCATGTTTGGTTTCGATTCTAGATAGTTGTTTCTAGCGCCAAGTTTTTAAACCCAAAATTTTTCGTTCTGTAATGGCCGCGGTCGATGGCCAGGGCGCTAGGAACCTAAACAGAAGATCTATCCATGAAGGAGAAGACCTCATGGGTAGACTTGTTATTGATCATCAGCTCGGTAACAGGTACTGGGAAGTCATCCTTCAGGGAAGGTTTGTTGAGATCCCAAAAGTCCACGCACATGCGGAATGTCCCATTTTTCTTCATTACTAGAACGATGTTAGCGATCCAGTGGGGATATTGAACTTCTTAGTTGAAATCGGAGTCAATTAGTTTCTTGATCTCAGCGTTGATGCTCATCTCAAGTTTGAGTCTCATCCTTCTCGGTGCCTGTTTGATTGGCTTTATTCCCGGTGATATAGCCAGTTTATATACTGCCACTTTTGGATCTGGACCCGGCATTTCAGAATAATTCCACACAAAGCAGTCTTTGTACTGCATGAGCACGTCTTTTAACGTGGCTACCTGTTTTTCAGATAGCAGTTCACTAACGAACGCTGTCCTCAGATCATTTTCCGTCCCTAAGTCAATTTTTCTTAGGTTGTCCACCGTAGTGTGTATCCCATCTTTCAGCTCTTTTGGTGCTGGTGGAAACTCTAAGATTACTTCGTCCTCCTCTTCATTTGCGAAGCACCTGTAAAGGTCATTCATAGTCTCGTGCCCTCCCTCTTTTGAGAGTGTTATCATATGGCAGGTACGAGCATACTTCACTTTTTGTTGTCGAGCCGGTCCTAAACTGACGTTGTAGGTTCTTTTCGGCTCATGCTTTTATGGCGGGATTACTCTCCAGCTGTCGGATAACATAAACCTGTCTTGTTGATACTGGTCTTCTACACAGTTTTTGAAGGTGAAGCAGTCTTTAAGGGGATGACCTATTACTCGGTGATATGAGCAATAATCTGGGTGATAGACCTCGCTTAATTGTTCGGGGTGCCGAGACTCCAGAAGTATCATCATTCGGTGCTTTATAACAAGGTTGAATATTTTCCTTGTCTTATCTTGAAGGAAAGTGTATTCCTGTCTCATCTTCTTTTTAAAGGACGAGCTCCAATCAAGTTTTTCTCGACTGCACGGCGTCTTAGATCCTCTTTGTTGTCTTCGAACGTTGCTTATGGTCTTTGCCCTGTTTTTACCTCTATTTCGGGATTTTCCTTTCTCGCGAGGACGGGATTTTCCCTTCTCGGGAGGACATACAGTGGGCCGGGGATAAAGAGCATTATATTCTATCTTCTCCGCAGAGTGTTGACTGAGATGCTGCGTCCTGGCCTTTTCATAAATGGCCATTTCGCAGCTGTGATTGTCCCAGCTCGTTCGACAAGCTTCTTTTATTAACCTGTCAATTTGTTCTTCCAGCGACGGACTTAACGTTTTTAGAGCGGGATCTCGCTCCAATTTGACTCACGACTACTTAGAAGAGCATCTTCCGCTTCATGGAGCTATTTATGATGCGGCAACTGTAGTTCTGCTCCCGTTTCTTGGACCGAACGTATCCGAGCCCGGTTGTCTCCATCTTCCCGTTGGGTATCTTTCTATGAGTTCCGGGAATATCCTAAATCTTTTTGTAGAATTGGGCTTGTCGAACAGTTTGTTCGAGGGGTACACCTTGGCATCTTAACAGCTTTTTCAATCCCTCCGCGTAGTATCTTGGCAGACAGATTGGTTAAATCCTGTCGAGTGCAAAATCGGCACCATACCAGACTTCTTTTTATACTTTATTTTCCGTAGATTGATAGAAGAGGATCGCTTTTCCACCATTTCGACTGGGAGGCAAGTAGAAAGTTTGCAGTTCTTGTACGCTATGTGTATGGAGCGCATCAAGTTCCTTGTAATGCCGAGGTGGAGCCATTGTAATTTGTAGACTCTGATCTATTCCGGTTAAGGTTTGCATTGACGGGCGGTTGGAGAACACTGCATTGGCCTCGTCCTCAGAGTCGCTGCCAAAGACCAAGATAGGAGTAGATGGTTTAAGCTTATTGTGTTCCTTTTGGGGCTGCCCTGAGTATCGCTCCCAAAGATTGGGATAGTGATGACGAACTCTGTTTATTCTTCGGCTTTTGACACCATTCAGTATCCCCAAAGTCTGGTAGGAAGTATTTTGCATCTTCGTATTTCCGGACTTCGTTTACGGAGAATGCGTTTAGCTCTCCCGTGATGGTATACTCCGAGCCATCCTTGAAATACTTCATACACTGATGTTGTGTAGAAGGGATGACATTGTACTCATGTAATCAAGGCCTGCCGAGCAAAGCGTTGTAACAAGTCTTGGCATCAAAGACATGAAATTTGATGTCGGTGACGAGAAGCCCGAAGCGTAATGTTAGTATTACGGACCCAAGTGTCCGTGATGACTGCGAGTCGAACCCAGAGATGGTAATTTTATCTTGGGCAGGGTGCTGAACGTTCATGCAAATTTCTTTCAGCACTCTCACGTTGAGAAGGTTGACGGAGGATCCGTTATCAATAAGGATTTTCCCAATCTTGATGTCGTGGCAGTACCTGGTGACATATAACGGGCGATTATGTTTGCACGTACCGAGGAGAAGATCTTCATCGCTGAATGTAATTTCAGCTGTTTGGATCTCTGCCAGTTCATCCTTCAAATTCTCTTCTGTGAAAAAAGCTTGGAACTGATCGTGCTCTTATAATACCCTAATCAGGAAATCTTATGCCTCTTTGGACAGGAGTAGGGCATCTAATATGCTCAATTGTGAGGGTATTTTCCTCAGAAGTGCTAGAACGTTGTAATCCACCTTGTTTGTGGATCCCTTGCGGCGAGCTCTTTGACAACTCCATCAGCAATTTCCTGAGAGATTTTTTCTTTCGCTTTGTCTTTTCTGCTCGAACCTTTTTTTGTAGGTCTTAGGTTCTTCTCAGGCAGCATGTGGTTACACAGCTGAATATTCTCGCAGTTCTTCTCATCCTCTTCTTCTTTGAACAGAGGGCTGAGGGGTGTTTCGTCCTCAGAATCGCTCCTGAAGGTAAGAACCTGGGGTTTCCCCCCTTCTTAACTGGTACTAACCATATGAAAGTTGTCAGTCGTTTCTTCATGTGTGTTCGTCGCACTATTTTTCCGGCAACGAGCACGAGCTTCGCGTTTCATCCTCTTGAAATGTTTTTGATGGGCAACATATCCTTGCCACCACTTCTTGAAGGTACTGCATTCCTCGGTAGGATGGGTGACCCCTCCAATGATATAGGCAGTAGTCTGGATGTGCTTCTTCACCATCGAGGCATATGATCTCGGGAGTATTCCTCACGAGAGGTAGCAGCTTCATCCCCATTGACAGAGCTTTGGCGAACCGCTTCTCTGTTTCTCCTGCTCCTATTTATAATAGGTGTGATTTGGTTTGGTTGGAGTACTTTACGATTTGCCCTCGCCGCAGCTTCTTTATTTTGATTCTGACGTTTAGCCTTTTCATATATAGCCGTCTCGCGTTCTCGGTCAACTTTGCTTTTTTAAAAAGTTTCGTTTAACAGCCTCTTGATCAGGTCTTCTGGCAGTTCCAGGGTTTTTAACGCCGATTCTGCCCCCAGTCCCCCTGCGTTGTTTTATGACGCTGAGGGAGTCTCTTCTTCATATAACGACGAATGGGAGACCATGTGGTAACTTACTACACGATCTTCGGTGTCTTCTGATGAGTCATTTCCTCATCGATGTCACTATATTCCTCCTCAAGAATATGCTTGAGAAACTCTTCGAGCATGACCGGTGTCCACGCTTTCTGGTTGTACTCCTCCAGCGCATCAATGTATTTTTGTTGATCTATGCGCTTGTCATCATACTCGGCAGAATGCACATGCTTCTTTGTCTTCTTCCTTTTCTTCGAAGATTTTGAAGGCTTGACTTGGGGTTTTTTCCCCTTGTCAACAATTTTCGATACGAGACAAGATTTCAGCATCCCTTCGATGATTTCAGATTCAAGTGGGCTTTTTCACCTAACTACCGGACATGCTTGTAGAACCTTCAACATTCTTTTGGTTTTTGCTGAAAGCACGACTTCTCATGGAGTTTCTTCCACGAGTGAGCATGATTCCCCTTGTGCATCCATCTTTTTTGGAGTGTACTTCTGGGTGGGTTTACCCTCCAGTTATCAGATAGCACGAACTTCTCCTGTTGATACTGGTCTTCGATCCAATTTTTGAAGACGTAGCAATCTTCAATTGGAAACTTCACCATTCTGTGATAGGAGCAGTAGTTAGGGTTGTTGACATCGCCGGGTTGCGGTGGATGCCGCGGATCTAGCAATGTGATGAGTTTATTATGTACTGCCAATTCGAATAGTCTCCTCGTCTTTTCACAGGGAAACAAGTAAGCGCGCCCTAGTCTTTCCTCCAAGGATAGGCGCGGACGTACGTTGTTTTAGCAAGCAGCCAGTTTTGGGTCATTCGGTTGTTGTTGCGTATTGGCAACGAAGGCCGCTTTCCCTTTACCCTTGTTATTTCGAGGGTCCTTATTTGAGGAGAAAGCTCCGTAGCCCAACTGGTCTAATTGGGCCAGTATATCTATCAGAACCTGGAAGGTTGTTGGTTTGAAGAATGTCATGAATTGGGACATAGTCGTTTGAGGATCAAGGGTCCCGATGAACATGCCCATTGTTGGATATAGTGCCCTCAGAGTCAATTATTGAATCACAGGCACATGATTGCAATGATTGAGGGAGGACCTATACCGGTAGGACAGTCTTACTCAAGATGATATTATGCAATCTGGTTTATCTTTATCATCGTGTATTGCTTTAGGGGACCTTACACGTCAATATTACACATTGATAGAGCCCTTAGGATTCTTGCTTGATAGCCAGCAGTATGATGGCGATCATATACGTGGGAGCTGGGGTCTATAAGAACATCCTTAAAAGGTCCCTAGTCGTGGGAGTTTTCGAGACAGGGCATCGATACTCCAGAGTAGACTAGTGTATACAGTCGAGACCCCGACGAGGGGTGGTGGCCGGTCTCACAAGCCACTGGTGTCAGTTGGTTCACCTAAGGTATATACAGGTGCTCATTGGGTTATGAGTACACCGGACAGGACTCGCCGGGAACATGCTAGTTGGTTTTATACCTGATGTCAGATAGCAGTTCCCTGGTGACATGTGTACAGGTTAGTTCATCGACCTGAGATCGTCATTTGTCTCGTGTGAGTTCCCACTGTACTTTGATTACTACCCTACCACGGCTCAAAGGAGTCGTGCAAACAGGTTTTAGTTGGGTACAGTCCCAAGCCACATGGAGGCAGTGAGCGAATCTGCAGGGGTTCGTCTCTTCCGGTATTGGGGGTGAGGTCGCGCTATGTCTAGGAGAGCCATTACACGAAGTCCTTGGCTAAGGCAGGAGATTTACCGGTAGGTATTCCAGTAATATCTCAGGGTGTTCTGGGCTACGCTCCGACACGACTTGTACCGTTTTTGGGAGTCTGACTTTTACCAACCCCCTAGGCCCGCCATGCGATGCTCATAGACGAACGGACCGGACTGTACGGATATTGTCACTGACAGGCTCAGTAGGGTGTCAGGATGAGTTCGCTCATCGACTTCCCTTTTGGTCAATACCTGGTAGCCCATTACGTACGGCTAATACCTCTGACGTGCTAGTGGTTAAATCCACAGCCAAAGTATTGACGAGTCTTTAGAGTCCCCCACAGACAGTTTCTCAAGTTTCGGGCGAAATGCTGTAGAGGCCGTATGGATATATGGCAGGGTTCGATCATATACGTGCGGTATTGCACGGATCATGATCGGACGGATAATACTAGCGGGTTTTGGTTTAAGCCGGATCCTAGTATTGTACAGTGTAGATTTTTTCTCATTGCATTTGTATTCGGTCGGAATACAAATACGGGTATGTATATACAGTCGCTGGGTTTTCCTGTAATTTATTACCGGATCACTTTTTGAAGTTGCCAGTTTGCATTCCGTTTCGGCCATTTTTCCTTTGTTCCTTCTTGGCTGAAATTCCTTTGATGGGAGGGGCTTATTTGCAAATGTGCAAATTAGCAAAGTGGAAGGTGTTTTTTGTGATGGAGGGTTCATCATGGTTCTAGCATCCTTTGACTTCTTTTTCTCATGATGACTTGCTTTATGTGATTGGATATGGGTATGATTATTGAGGTGACAAATTTTCATCATGATCATTCACACCTTTTCCTTATGGTCACCCTCTTTTTGATTGTTCTCACCCTCCTCTTCTACCAAAAGAGGCCGGCCACTTTTTTGGGAAGATAGATTCATTTTTGTGTGAGGTTTTATGGTATCTCATTTTTCATTCATGCAAAAGAGAGAGCTCCATTTCAAAGTTCATTTTTCCTCCATCAAAAGTGGTAACTTCATTAACCCTTTGAGACAATGGTTTCTACACTTAGTCTACAGCAATCTTGGACACGTCGGCTTGCCAACTTCATGTCCGAGTTGCTTCGGTTCAGAGGTGGGAGCCCGTAAAAAGACTCGGTGATGTGGTGCCCTTCCGACGAGGAGATCGAGACCGGAGATGCCGTGAGGAGATCGGGATGGTGGCCGAAGACCGAAGGACACGGATCGCTTGGTATAGCTCTCTACCATTTCTCTAATTAGCTAGTAGTAGGTTAATGGTCCGATCCGGGTTTATCGTCCGCGGTAGCGCCAGTTTCTAGTTTAAAGAAAAGTTTTGTTTCCGCATTTTTGCCTCAGACAGACGGCCGGGGCACTGCCGTGTACTTACATGGTATCAGAGCCACACCATTAACCTTTTCTAGCTTGCTCTAACATGTTTAGAACTCGATTGAACAAAAATTCCAAAACCGCGATTTCAAACAGTTTCTGTCGATTTTCATTTGTGCTCGAAAAATTATTTTGTATATTGCAGAAAATCGTGCAGGCTGTTATAAGAATACTGTAGAAATTTGGTTGCATGAAGTCACTGTATCGCCGCGGAACCGCGGCCGTAACCCCCTTTTGGCCGCGGTTCCGCCGCAGAACAGTGAAGTCACTGCACCATTTTTCCTGCAGTGATTCCTGAGTTTAAAATGGGGTTTTTGGTATATTCTGTTTGGGCCTAGATTTATTTTGAGTGCTACAGTTGTGCTTGGGGCCCACTTCGGGAAATTTAGTCGATCGAAACTTTTAAATATGTTAGTTCACAGTATTTACATTATATCTGCGACCGTGAATGTCACTTGATCGGTAAATCCTGTCTAACTGCTATAGCCCTTTTAGACGGATTTGCGAACGTGACATTCACATTGATGTTCTGTGTTGTGCTGTGTTGTTGCGGATATGTCGTGGTGGATAGCCTGGATGCAATGGTAGTACAGTTTGGTTGTATATGTACATTTGATATTGCGGGGCGAGGGTCCGACATGTGGACTGCCGTTACTACCTGTTTGTATATTATTCTTCTGGGGCATGACCGGGCTGAGGTCGATGTACCCGTTGTATGTATATTTTACTTTCTGTACTAGGATTACCCCGCGATGGGGTGCACGGATAGCCGGGTTCTAGTGGGCAACGAGCCCGCATCTCATGGCTTTGAGACAGAGAGGGCTTCACTCTAGAATTGCCGGGCTATTCGCCGCACTCGTAGGGGGTACAGGTTGACCCAAGGAGGGGTGCTTAAGTTACCGGATTCTGTGAAATGCTGGGTGGTCCATTCACGTTGTTGAAGGGGGCCGCCTCGCTTCAGGTTTTGGCGGGTAACTTGCTGCGCCCGTAAGGGTCTAAGATTTCATTGCACAGGCTATCCACACGACCAGGGGAACATCGGGTTTCAGTAGCGGCTCTATGAAACCCGGGGATCCCAGATATCTGTATTGTTCTGTGATGCTTATTACATTTCTGTGATGTTGCATTTTATCACGCCTTGAGCGATTATTATATATTGATATATATACTAGTAGATGTTGTATATGTTTTGCATCCGCGCCAGTCCAGACCCCGCTCTGTCGTTAGTTAAGTAACCTAACGGATGATGACGGGACCCAGTGGCGAATGCGGATGGCATATACGTACATCATTATTTTTGTTCTTTTGTGGTGTGATCAATTGATGGGACTGCATTGATTCGGATCAATGCAAGCTAAACAAACCTATTCTGATGTTGTTGGAACATTTTTCAAAAAGCTGTTATTGCAAGGACGTTCTCTTTTGTTTTGCACAGTGGTATTCGGTTATGAATATTCAGCACCTCAGTCGATGGGGCAAGGGCCGAGATCCCTTCACCGGGAGTGACCCCTTGGACAGAAGTTTGCGTCAGGGTAATAACTTCACTATAGCTGATTACTTTTTGCTTTGCATCGTGGTATTCAGTTGGAATATCCTGCACCTCATTCTACGGGGAAAGAGCCGAGATCCCTTCACCGGGAGTGACCTCTTTAGCAAAGGTTTTCGTCACTATATTTTTATAAAAAGCTATCCGGTTCCTTCAACGATATCAAGTTCATTACGTTAAAGGTTTTTCGCCAAAAACCATTCGTAGCCCTCCGTCATTTCAAACGGGTAGCATGTAGTATTCATGCTATGTATGTTGGCCTACGTCAAGGCATAATGTATGGTAGCTATTTGTTACTTTTCTATTGCATAGATAGATGCGTTAGTTTGGGACAGTCGTACTACTATTTTGGCCTACATCAAGGGTATGTACAGGTGGGTTCAAATTAATCTGGATAATGACGGGTAGAACTTAACATGTGACTTATGATATGTTGGCCTACGTCAAGGTCATAAGAGCATGGGGTAAGAATCACATCGGGAGTTTCTAAAGAAACTGAAACTTGCCAGGTATGCGCATACCTTCTGGAGTGTGATAACGTGAGTGGATTCCATCACATTATCATGCGATGATAGTTGGATCCCGATTCCCACTGATGAGTTGGTTTACTCCTCGGGTGATCCCGACTAATTCTTCTTTCAGGTTTGGAGGAGAATTTGAGGTTACAGTGGGAGGTTTCCTAATTGGATAAAGTGATAACCATTCTAATCTAGGTTAGAGTGCACGCAGAGTGTTTCTTTTCTCTCTCTCTTTGGCAGCAACCATGACCCGACCCTAGACTATGACTCAGTGACCAAGATGACCGAACCTTCTTAGAACACATGCTTTTGGATTGTCTGAGTTGCATACCTCATTGCCACTCCTACTTTTACCCTTTTCTCCAGGACACTCCGTATTACTACGAACATCCACTTCCATTGGATAAAACCATCGTATGGTTATATACGAAATCGAAGGAACTTGTTCCAGATTCGAGGATGGTTTCCGGTTCTGGAGGAAACGAATAGGACTATTCAGTTGTCTTTTCCTTTTACCTTCTCTCAGATTGCGAGTGCTCCTTGGATTAGGATAGTACACCTATTACGCTTATTGGATAGTCTTCTTCCAAACCATAGGCAGGTGTCGAACGGTTGGGAATGAAGAAAACCATTTAGCCTAAAAAGTGTACAGAAGGTATTAACTAAAGACAAATAAAGGGATTAGTAAGAGGGCAAAGTAAACTGCGACTGCTATTCACGACCAAACCAAGTATTTCATTACCACTCCTACATCACCTTTGTATTTCTCCAGAACACTCCGTATCACTACGAAGATCCACAGTTATTTGGATACTCCATCGTATGGTTATATACGAACTCGAATGAACTTGTTCCAGTTCGGGGATAGATTCTGGTCCAGGAGAAATAGGAATAAGGTTTATTTAGGTGTCTTTATCTTTACCATCTCTCGGGTTGCGAGTACTCCTAGGATTAGGACAGTACACCCATTATGCTTATTGGATAGTGTTCTTCCAAACCATAGGCTGGTGCCGAAAGGTAGGGAAGGAAGAAAACCATTTAGCCTAAGAGGGTGTGCAGAAGGTAATGACTAAAGACATATGAAGGGATTTGGAGAGAGGGCAAAGAAATATATGGTTACAGTTGTGAATCTGGATAATGGAAGAGGCATTACTAAGAATACCCGGATACCCCTACGAAACATTTCAATGTTTCAGTTTCACTGTGTACTGTTAATAGAAAACTGATTTCCCAATTAGACCTTGCTCCAGGGTATGTATTTACCAGGTATAATTCTCACATCTGTATGGTTTTATAGATGATGAGTGGGAGTAAATTATTGGGAATTGGGTGATCATCCTCATTATATCGGGATTCGTTGTAATTGGTGATATTTGAGAAAATCACCTGGGTTGTTTGCCGGACGGCGAATATTTGGTTTTGAATATCCGTTATAATGCACCAATTTCAAATTGATATATCTGTACGTTTATTTTTATAAAGTGAGATATAACTTTTTGAAATTGTGTATATGACATTTACCTATATCAGTGGATGGTTAGGTAAGGAGCATTAAACAGCGGTGTAATTCTTCTTAACCATAAGTACAGTTTTCAACCTACGACACATAGGGAATGGGTTATTACACTCAAGGGACTTATACAGAGTATTGTATGTTGTCCAGTGTTCATGAGGATAGAGGGGTTGGTACTCATACTATATTCTGTTTACTTGTGATTTCTCTAGTTCTTAGACATGTGTTTCGTAGAAATGCAAGGTCTAAGTTTTGAGAACTTATAGGTATAAGAATAAAGTAGAGAACCAGGCGTTGCAAGTATCATTATTCTTCAAGATGATCGAAGATGTAGATACTTGTGTATGGTATTCAGTTGATAGTAATGATAAAGAAAACTTGCTTCTCTTTCAGGTTGCTCATAATTGGAAGCACTCCTAAGTTGAGTAATGCTGATCGGCCTCCTTCCATTTAGTTGACATGCACTGGAGACAGTTGCATGATTTGAATCTGGTTCCAATTAAATCAGTGCCTCTGTTCTATATTGGATATAGAACAGTTCATATCTTAACGATGTTCAGGTACGGGGAGTTGTCCGGCATATGCTTAAAACCAGACTCTGGATAACTCAAGGCACGTTTCCGTAATGGCTGTTTGTGGGTTGACCCGGGCTATGACGTGGGTTGACTTCTACCATCTGGAAGATCAATAGTGATATTGTTCTAGACTCGCCACAGTTTTAACAAAAAATGGATTTTTTCAGAAAACAGTAGTGGGAGTATGGTAGAACTGGAAGTGATTCCAGAACCGCAAACGATTACTGAAAATTTGATAAGAACCTAAAGATTCAATCTGGTTTGACATTCCATTGGCCACTCCGCAGATAAGGTGGGTAACCTCAGGCACCCGAGAGGTACTCCGGTAGCCTCAAGGACGGTGGCAGGGAGGTTCTTGTTTACCCAGACTTGCTATTACTGTTGTTCCAGACTATGAGACCCGGCAGGAGGATGAGTATAGCGTCGTTCTGAACTGGCTTTAGAAGCGTACAAGTATATGACTCTGCCAGAAGGTTGTTGTAGTCAGTGGGAGCAGCCGAAGCATAGTGGACAGATAACTTATGTCTATTTATGGACTAAAGCAGATATAGCGGAGATAGATCATCTATTTCTGATGTGACAGTCATAGGTTTGACTTCATCAGAATAGAGGATGGTTCTGTTAAGAAGATAGTAGGGTGTGATGTCCTGGTATCTGGATGACATACACAGAGTAGGAAGTGATATTCCTATACTACGATCGGTTATACTTTGGTTGTCACACAGTGGTTTCTCCATATAGGAATTGGGTATTATATCAGACATTCTGGTTACTAGATCTATGGTTTTAGATCTAGATTTGGGAAGTGTCCCAATCAGGGTACTTAAACAGCATTCTAAAGGTGTTTTAGAATGGACGACTCCAGGCACGGTAGTGTACCTGCAGGTGATGGAGTCACCCTCTCTAAAGGTGTCTTATAGACTAAAGGGGAGAGGGGTGTGCATGATCGGCAGATCACTTGCTTAGGCAATTGAGTTGATCATGAGATGTCAAGTACCACACCAGATGTTGTTTTTGCAGTAAATGCAATAAGTTGATATTGATCCAATCCTGGAGGAACATTCGGAAGCAATTTTAGAACATAAGTGGATGTTCTAGGGATATGATAACGACAGCCTCATTCGGGAGACAGTTATCATTCCAGGCTTCCAAGCTGACCTGGAAGACAGAGTGACTGTCAGAGTTATAGTTTTTCCCTCTGACGAGGGGCAGTGTTTTGGACAGATGATCCAAGTGGACACTGAGGGAGGCATAACGCGGGATACTGATTAAGTTCAATTGACGATACAGTCTAAGAAGTTTGGATTTGGAGTTCATTTATGAACTAGGTCCCATCAGATGTCCAGACATATTCTAAGTCAGGTATTGCTCGTTTTGGGAGATGGCTTTCTCCGCGAACTTGAGATAAAGAGAGACATAAAAGGAAACATCAGAGCGGATCCACTCACTGAGGCTATTCCTCGAACGCAATAGTTTCGCAAACGGGTTTTGTGAGACTGATTAGTAGAGGAGTTGGGTGTTCGGTATCACACGGGCTGTGAGTATGCGACATCGCAATAATTAGCCTTGAGTGCAAGTGGGAGATTGTTGGATATAGTGCCCACAGAGTCAATTATTGGATCACAGGCATGTGATTGCAATGATTGAGGGAGGTCCTATACCGGTAGGACAGTCTTACTCAAGATGATAGTATGCTATCTGGTTTATCTTTATCATTGTGTATTGCTTTAGGTGACCTTACAGGTCACTATTACACATTGATAGAGCCCTTAGGATTCTTGCTTGACGGCCAGCAGTATGATGGCGATCATATACGTGGGAGCTGGGGTCTATAAGAACATCCTTAAAAGGTCCCTAGTCGTGGGAGTTTTCGAGACAGGGCATCGATACTCCAGAGTAGACTAATGTATACAGTCGAGACCCCGACGAAGGGCGGTGGCCGGTCTCACAAGCCACTGGTGTCAGTTGGTTCACCTAAGATGTATACAGGTGCTCATTGGGTTATGAGTACACCAGACAGGACTCGCCGGGAACATGCTAGTTGGTTTTATACCTGATGTCAGATAGCAGTTCCCTAGTGACATATGTACAGGTTAGTTCATCAACCTGAGATCGTCATTTGTCTCGTGTAAGTTCCTACTGTACTTTGATTACTACCCTACCACGGCTCAAAGGAGTCGTGCAAACAGGTTTTAGTTGGGTACAGTCCCGAGCCACATGGAGGCAATGAGCGGATCTACAGGGGTTCGTCTCTCCCGGTATTGGGGGTGAGGTCGCACTGTGTCTAGGAGAGCCATTACACGAAGTTCTTGGCTAAGGCAGGAGATTTACCAGTAGGTATTCCAGTAATATCTCGGGGTGTTCTGGGCTAGGCTCCGACACGACTTGTACCGCTTTTGGGGGTCTGACTTTTACCAACCCCCTAGGCCCGCCATGCGATGCTCATAGACGAACGGACCAGACTGTACGGATATTGTCACTGACAGGCTCAGTAGGGTGTCAGGATGAGTTCGCTCATCGACTTCCCTTTTGGTCAATACCTGGTAGCCCGTTACGTACGGCTAATACCTCTGACGTGCTAGTGGTTAAATCCACAGCCAAAGTATTGACGAGTCGTTAGAGTCCCCCACAGACAATTTCTCAAGTTTCGGGCGAAACGCTATAGAGGCCGTATGGATATATGGCAGGGTTCGATCATATACGTCCGGTATTGCACGGATCATGATCGGACGGAGAATACTAGCGGGCTTTGATTTAAGCCGGATCCTAGTATTGTACAGTGTAGATTTTTTCTCATTGCATTTGTATTCGGTCGGAATACAAATACGGGTATGTATATACAGTCGCGGGGTTTTCCTATAATTTATTACCGGATCACTTTCTGAAGTTGCCGGTTTGCATTCCGTTTCGGCCATTTTTCCTTTGTTCCTTCTTGGCTGAAATTCCTTTGATGGGAGGGGCTTATTTGCAAATGTGCAAATTAGCAAAGTGGAAGGTGTTTTTTGTGATGGAGGGTTCATCATGGTTCTAGCATCCTTTGACTTCTTTTTCTCATCATGACTTGCTTTATGTGATTGGATATGGGTATGATTATTGAGGTGACAAATTTTCATCATGATCAGTCACACATTTTCCTTATGGTCACCCTCTTTTTGATTGTGCTCACCCTCCTCTTCTACTAAAAGAGGCCGGCCACTTTTTTGGGAAGATAGATTCATTTTTGTGTGAGGTTTTGTGGTATCTCAATTTTCATTCATGCAAAAGAGATAGCTCCATTTCAAAGTTCATTTTTCCTCCATCAAAAATGGCAACTTCATTAACCTCTTGAGACAATTGTTTCTACACTTAGTCTACAGCAATCTTGGACACGTCGGCTTGCCAACTTCGTGTCCGAGTTACCTCGATTCAGAGGTGGGAGCCCGTAAAAAGACTCGGTGATGTGGTGCCCTTCCGACGAGGAGATCGAGACCGGAGATGCCGCGAGGAGATCGGGATGGTGGCCGAAGACCGAAGGACACGGATCGCTCGATATAGCTCTCTACCATTTCTCTAATTAGCTAGTAGTAGGTTAATGGTCCGATCCGGGTTTATAGTCCGCGGTAGCGCCGGTTTCTAGTTTAAAGAAAAGTTTTGTTTCCGTATTTTGGCATCGGACAGACGACCGGGGCGCTGCTGTGTACTTACACCCACAGCGGGAAATTCTTCAATGCGCTGTTCACACATAGACCATAGATTCAGCCACCGGATCGCATATTGGATCCAGATTTCTCCCGGCTTTACCTTGGCATTGATTAATACCATAATTGGAGTGCGCTCGCTCACATTAGCGAAACGCTGTGTGAACAGCTGTTCCATCTCTGTGAATATTTTTACGGAGTAATTTAGGAGCTCCGAGTACCATTCAAAAGCTGTTTCTGACATGCTGCCAACGAACTGGTGAAGCAACAGTTTGTCTTCGCCTCCAGTGTTGCCGCACAGAGCTCTGAACTGTGCGACGTGCTGGTGAGGGTTGCATGTCCCTTTGTATACGTGGAATTTGGGGATCGTATATCCCGGCGGGTACTTGATTTGATCATACCAGCCTGGATACGGTCGCCTTGTTCTGACTACTTGGCTAGCAGCTTCATTATCTTGATGAGCTCTTATTTGTTGAGCAATGTAATCATTAAGGGCGGCCTTGGAGATTGTTTCTTCTTTTGCCACTGATAAGGCCGGAGGAGGGTTTGATGTTTCCCCTCTGTCACCGTCAATGATTATCTGCAGATTTTCGGCCGGGGGTTCTGGCTGGATCATCATTCCTACCACGTCTTGGAACAAGAGAGCCATTTGCTTCATGTTAGAAGCTTGCTCAGCAGCCTCTTTGTCCTTTCTCTCGAGCACCCTTCATAGAAACTCTGTATCGGTCTCTTTCTCTTGGCGTTGTTCGGCCTCTTTGTCTGGACTTGTTTTCTGTCCAGCGAGTGCCGTCATTTTGTTCAGCATTTCTTAGAGCTTTTGTTGTTGCTCCTGAGCCTTTGTCAGTGACCGAGTTTGCGGTCGGTGACTCACCGAAGCACGGCTCCCTTCTTGACCGTTGGTTATATAAACCGTATGGACGATAATGCCCTCAGGCTTGGGGCATTTGGATCCATCGCCTTTGGAATTTGCCGCGGGCGGTAGAGCTTTCTCCAGCCTCGTTCTTTTATAAGAGATCGGAGTTGAAGGAACTGTTATGACAGGCACCTGTTTAGGAGAAGTCCCTCGTTGTATGGGGTATTGGTCCTTTTCTTGTCGAGCCTTCGATTTCTTTGGTCGACGAGGGTAGTTTTGGTCAATCACAGAGTCCTGGACTTTCCGCCAGACCCTATGAATTTGCGAAGAGAGCGGCTGATGAAGCCACTCCGGCTTTGCCTGCACAGGGACCTCTATTGGCAGAGGTGATTTCTTCAGCACCGCCATCGGGAAGTTCTTACGTACCCTCCTGAGCGGATCAAAACTGTTCCCGATTGGAACAGCAGCGTCGACTTCCACCATTGGAGCTGGTAGGGTGAGTCCAGAGGGGGAGTTTTCCTATCTTCTCTCACTCGGCGCCAGTGGCGACGTCGAACGTGCTTCGCAGAAGGGACCGCCTCAGTTTGGAAGTGGCTTCATCATGCCCCTGATTTTGCTGAAGAGCTTCAATCGGTGTCATCCTGTTGAAGACCAATGTCCTTGTTAAAGTTTGAGGAGAGCCGGCCAGTTTTTCGAAGACCGACCGTCTGATGGGGGAAGCACCTTTGATGGCTTCACCTATAGCAGGAGTTGGGAGGGCTATTCGTTTTAGGGTTGCCCCTTCAGTTATCACGAGCTTCTTTGCGGGCAAGTTTGAGTTCTTGCTCATCCTGTTGAAGACTGAGATGCCAGATTTGGATGGCCCGTTGAGAGGGGCGGTAGTGGTTGCCGGTCGATCGAAAACCGACCTTTTAGGAGCTTTTTCTTGCGGTGCTGAGGCACCGAAACTCAAAGGTGGCGGCATGGTTCCAAAGAACAATTCAGTAGTGGTTTGTGTGACTTGCCCCACGGGCATTGAAAAAATAGAAACCGCGCTGGGCCCATAGGTCACTCCTCCAGTTGGGGTAGAGCGGAAGTTGCTATTGCATGCAGTGCATTAAGAAGCCATTGATTTTCTTTACAAGAGCAAGACACCAGATTTTAGTATCTCGAATTCATGGGCAACCATAGCAAACCACGATTTTTTTCACGAAACACGACACACGAAGTGTGGAGTGGAAAGAGGAAAAGATCCCACCGGGCGTGCCAGAATCTGTTCACCGCCGAAAGACAGGACCGTGACGTTGGGACGTCTGACCTGAATTTTAAGGGCAAATGCTATTTGGACTTCTCCATCCAACTCTCCGAAAATACCAAGTTGATTTATGGCACCGTATATCATAGGTTTGGAAAGATGCAACCATTGTAGTAGACTTTATCAGATTCCCCCTCGTTTGTGAGGGGTTTTTGATTGTGGGGACGTTCTTCCCTGCACGCGTAATCCCCTGCGGTTAATTACATTATCGCATTGCGATAACCACTTTTTCCTGCTCCAGTGGTTCACATCGTGTCGTGTGTTATTTTGTTTGTTAAAGTTGCTCGTGGATTGTATACGGAGACTATTTGATGTTGTCGTCCGTAGAGTGCGGACCAGTCCAAATCCGTATTTTTTAGATTTGGGTTTCGATTTTGAACTTAGGTTGTATATTTCTTTAGTTCAAAAATGTTTTATTTTATTTAAGGACCGTTAATCTAGTTTGAGATTAAAATCAACTTAAATATATGAGCATTTGGGCTCAATTTATTTTTAACTAAGAATACATTAGCCATATTTGAGACTAAGATCAACTTAGCAAAATTTTAAGGACCATTTATATTTAAGATCCAACAACAGAGCATTTGGGCTCAGCTGTATGAAAACCTTTCAGAGAGACTAAACCAATTTAGGCTTAGCCTGCTCAGTCTCTTTTTTTAAAAAAAAGTGCTAAGCATTTATTTGGGCTCTGCTTGTTCAGCCCTTATGTTTTTTATGCAAAAGTGCTAAGCACTTGTTTGAGACTCTGGCGCTCACATGGATATCATGTGAAGCCTTCAGTTATAGGCGCTGCCCAATCAGTGATAAGCACTCAGATATTTTGACTGGATATATATATAGTGCTAAGCACTTTTTATATGGCGTCCACGTGAGGAGTACGTGCGGTGCTATCTCATTTATTTTGTTGAGCGCCTACGTGTACTTCACGTGAGGCGCTGAGCGCTTCCCAATAAGTGCCGAGCACTTTAGTCATTTCGACTAAACATGAAATGCTAAGCACTTTGGTATGAAGTCTATGCGAGAAGCACGTGCGGCGCTGTCTCATTTTATTTTGTTGGGTGCCCACATGTTTTTTTCACGTGGGGTGCTGGGCGCTGCCCAATCAGTGCTAAGCACTCAGCCGTTTTGGCTGTATGTGTAGTGCTGGTTTTCTATTTTTGGCGCCCACGTGTTTTTCATGTGAGGCGCTAGGCGCTGTTGGGAGGGCGCCCACATGGGAAACACGTGAGGCGCTAAGTTCTTTTTTTCCAGAGATTGAATCTATGTTAATGGCCCTTTGACCATTGATGATCACCAAGCTCTTTTTTTTGAAGATATGGGATCAGGTTTTCTTTAAGAACTAAGTTCTTATGTTTTTTTCTTTTATAAGAACTAAGTTTCTTTTAGGGTTAAACCCTATTTTCAGAGGAATTGAATTCCTATAAGATAGGTTCTTTTTCTTTTTCTTAGTTTTTTCTGAATTTTTTATTCTCTAGAACAAGATTTTCCTGATGAGAATTAAATTTTCAACTTGTGGGAGACTTGTCTTGTGGATCTCAAATCCAGAGAAAAAACTAAGTTCTTGAGAAAGGTTAAACCCTTAGATATGATATGATAGGTAGATGAGATGTTTTGATCTCTGTGATTTCTTTACCTAGGGTTTGAGAGGAGGAAGTTCTTCTTCTCTATTGAGAATTAAATTCACTGTTGTTTTTTAAGAACCTTCTGTATTTTTTTGCAGAAGCTTATGGGGGTTCCTTCTATATGAGACTTGAAGTCTCGGGTCCTTTATATAGGAGAGGCAAATTTATTAATTAATTTTAGAAAATCTCTTATTGAAAGATTCCAATTGATTTTAAATATTACTTGGGGAATTTTATCCACCGTTGGATCTTTAATTCAAGGATTTCTGTTTTACAGAATGTGTTTTCTTGTTCTTAACAAGATTGGGAAAATATTTTCCCGTGTACATCATTTTATTCTGTAAAACGGTGATTTTTAATCTCCATTAGATTTTTAATCTAAGGGCTCTCTGTTATACATGGCACATCTTTCTTTGTTTAGAAAGATATAGGGAGATATTTTCCCATAACAGAATCTTATTCTATTATTTGATGATTTATCATCACTATTGGATATTTTATCCAACGACTCTGTTCAACAGAGAGTATCCCAATTGATTAGGCATCGGCACTCACGTGTTGTGCATGTGGGCACCACTCAAGAATTTAATTCTTATATATGATAGGCGCTACCGTGCTTTGCACAATGCCGCTCACGTGAGCTTCACGTGCGGCGCCATCATAGGATTCAATTCTTAGGGGTTGGCGCCGGTGCTGGCACCCTCATGCGGAGCACATGAGGAGTTGCCTACTTAAATTTTCACAGAGGTTGGCTCTTCAGTTACGTCCAAATATTGTGGGAAAAGACGTACTTGATTGTCGACCCCCCTTTCGACAAGTACTTGGGTAGCCGTTACGTACAGTTAGTGCCACTGACGTGCTTGTGGTTATTGTCGAGTCTTTAGAGTCCCACATTGAGAGTTTTCCCAGTTCAGACGATAAATGTAGGAGCCGTACGTTGATACGTGCAGGGGTTCGATTAAATATGTGTACGGGATACACAGATTTTAATCGGACGGTTGATAATACTAGCTGACTTAAGATTAAGCCGGATTATTAAATCAAGTTTTGATTTAATAATTTATATATATATATATATATATATATATATATATATTGATATATGTTAGTTATATGTATGCCCTAGAGACCATTACTGTACATACGTTGTATATTGTAGTGGATGCTTGGACATATATAGGGAAGACTTTCTTGCTCGACATGATAGTATGCTATCTGGTTACACTTTATCTAAACTTGTACTCTGATTGTCTCTATGTTACATGTTGATAAAGCCCTTAGGATGAGTACTTGACTACCAGGATTTAGTCCAAAGATCATACTAGTGGGGACAGTGTAGTCACCAAGTACATCCTTCAAATGTTCCTAGTCGTGGGAGTGCCGAGACAGGGCATCGATACTCCAGAGTAGACTAGCGTATGCACTTCTTGACCCATATGATGGGCGATGGATGATCCCATATCAATTGGTGTTTGACATCAGAGAAGGTATACGGGTGCTCAGTGGAGACTGGGTACACTGGACGGACTCGCCGAGAACTCTCAGATGGTATTATACCTCACGTCAGATGGTAGTTCTCTGGTGACACTAGTACAGGTTAGTCGTAGACCCGAGATCGTCATAGAGTCTTGTGTGACCACTGTGCTTTGATTTCCATCATACCACGTCTAAGAGGGTGTGCAAAAAGGTGGCTTTTGGGTACAGTCCCGAATCACATGGAGGCAATGAGCGATAGGTGGGGTTTCGTCTCTCCCGGTATAAGGAGTTGATGTTGCGCTGTGTTCGATTGGCTATAACTGGAAATCCCTGGTCAGGGTTGCTGAGATTTACTGGTAAGAGTTATCAGTAGTTTCTCGAACTGTTATGGACCTCATATCGACACGACTTATCAAGCTACTGGGGTCTGACATTTACCACCCCTAGGTGAGATATGCGACATATCAGACGAAGAGACCGGACTGTACGGGAGTGTTACTGGTTGGATTCACGGGAGAATGTAAGTCTTGCTTGTTGATTTTCTGATTGCTCAATACCTGGGTGGCTGTTACGTTTAGCTGACCACTTGCAGCTTGTGGGTGTTTGATATGATCATCACCTACTGCCGGTGTATTGATGATTCTTTAGAGTCCTACACAGAGGTTTCCAGGCTCAGGCAAAATGGAGTAGGAGCACATATGTGATATATGCAGGACCGGGAATAATACGAGTATGCGATACCGTATTAGATTCTCGCGATATGAGATATCGGCCGGGTATATATGATATAGCCGGGTCATCGGATCGAGTGTTGATTCGATGAACTGATACAGATTATATTAGTCGGTTATTTGTGAAATAGCCGGATTATCGGATCAAGTGTTGATTCGATAATTTAATTTATAATTATATATTTGATATATTAAATTACATTAACTAATATAAGCTCACTTAAAGATTCTTTTTCTCACCCGGGTAATACATTGATATATATGCGATATATGTTAATTGTATTATTTTATTTTGTTACAATAAATATTGTATATATGATATATAATATTGTAACAAGTTATGATTACAAATGCAACATGATTAGTAGAGATTAAACATAGTTAGGGTTTGATTTGGGTTAGCTCTTTCATGAAGCTTCTAGAAGCTTATGTCTTTTGATGAGATCAAGGAGGAGAATACTTGAGCACGGAATTCCTGGACTATTATAAAGAAGAATGAGATTCTCTCTCAACATTACTTCTCTGTATACACCACTGCACGTCGGTGTATCGGGGCGGAGCAATCACATCCTATGAGATATGGTATGCTCTATGATGAGTATTACTGAGTTGCCTATTTTCTTTTGGGGTTATGCACTTGAGAAGTTGCATACCTATTGAATAGGGTTCCAACCAAATCAGATGCCTACCACTCCATATGTGATATGGTATGGGAAGAGCCCATCTCTTAAAGATGTTAAGATTTGGGTTTGTACGGCCTATGTCAAAAGCAAAATCCGGACAAGCTTGAGGCAAGGTCAGTTCTGTGGAAGTTTGTTAGATATCCCAAGCATTCGCAAGGGAATATCTTCTACCACACCGAGAAACAAAAGATGTTTTATTTCTCGGCATACCACTTTTTGAGAAAAATGGAATTTCTTGTGAAGAAATTAGTGGTTATGTGGTAGAACTGGAAGGAGTTCTATCTATACAAACTGCAGCTGATGATTTGGTAAACCCGAAGGATTCAATAGTTTCCAACGAATCCCAGCCTCTCCGCTGATTTGGTAGGGTACCTCATCCACCTGAGAGATACTTCGGTTTCTCTATGACAGTGGGAGAGAGGATTGCATCATGAGATGATGACCCAACTAGTTTCGAGCAGCCCATTAGGAGTGGGGACTCTATGAGCATGGCTGGATGCTTAGTGATCTGAGATGGAATCCTTATATACCAACAAAGTATGGACTTTGGTTGCTTTATCTGAAGGGTTAAATCCCCATCAGGAGCAAGTATATCTTGAGAAGATTACTTGGTGTACATGCTAAAGTTGAGACTTTCAAAGCTATGCTTAAGTCCATCCAGATCCTACTTGCCATGGCTACATACCATGACTACGATATCTGGCGGTTGGGTGTCATGACTGTTTTTCTAAATATTGATTTGGAAGAGAGCGTCTATAAGTACACAGCCAGAGGGCTTCGTAGACAGTGGGAGCAGCGAAAACGTGAGCAAGATGTTTTATAGGATAAATCAAGCATCGCGGAGTTGGAACGTCTGTTTTGATGTGCTAGTCAAAGTGTTTGACTTCATCAAAATGGTAGATGAACCAAGTATATACAAAAGGTAGTAGGGAGTATGGTGGTGATCCCCGTATAGTACGTGGATGATATACTCTTGGTAGGGAAGAAGTTTCCTATGCTACGCTCGGTCAATCTCTTCTTATCACAAAGATTCTCCATATAGGATCAAGGTAATACCTCCTAAATCCTGGATAATGGATCTATGAGATAGATCTAATTGGATGTTAGGATTCTCACTAGTTGTAGTGAGATGGTATCAATCGATCCTGGGGAGAATCACTGGAAAGGTTCCAGGGTGATAAGGACGACTGAATGTCAGTCGCAGGCAATGTCTTTACCCTCAGTGGAGGGACGGTTTGTTGGAAGAGTTCCAAGCTACATATTGTGACTTACTAGACGATTAAAGGCAAGATACATCGTTACCAAGGATGCTACCAAAGAGGCAGTCTGGATATATTTTAGTTCATGAGATGAACTTCGTTCCTGCCATTGTGTGACAATGGAGTTGTGGATTATGCCAAGGAACCCTCGTCCCATCTGTGATCCAGATATATTCTTAGGCAGTATCACCTTATCATGGAGATGGTTGATCTCCAGGTAGATCGAGGTTAGGAGAGTAGACACAGAGAACAACAGCGCGGATCCACTCACAAAGGCCTATTTCCCAGTAGAAACTTTTATGGGATGGTTGAGTATGAGATACTTCAACCACAGCTTATTTTCTAGAGAGGGGATGGCCTTAGTGCAAGTGGGAGATTATTAGTTATATGTATGCCCTAGAGGCCATTACTGTACATACGTTGTATATTGTAGTGGATGCTTGGACATATATAGGGAAGACTTTCTTGCTCGACATGATAGTATGCTATCTGGTTACACTTTATCTAAACATGTACTTTGATTGTCTCTATGTTACATGTTGATAAAGCCCTTAGGATGAGTACTTGACTACCAGGATTTAGTCCAAAGATCATACTAGTGGGGACAGTGTAGTCGCCAAGTACATCCTTCAAATGTTCCTAGTCGTGGGAGTGCCGAGACAGGGCATCGATACTCCAGAGTAGACTAGCGTATGCACTTCTTGACCCATATGATGGGCGATGGATGATTCCATATCCATTGGTGTTTGACATCATAGAAGGTATACGGGTGCTCAGTGGAGACTGGGTACGTTGGACAGACTCGCCGAGAACTCCCAGATGGTATTATACCTCACGTCAGATGGCAGTTCTCTGGTGACAATAGTAAAGGTTAGTTTGTAGACCCGAGATCATCATAGAGTCTTGTGTGATTCCCACTGTGCTTTGATTTCCATCATACCACGTCCAAGAGGGCGTGCAAAAAGGTGGCTTTTGGGTACAATCCCGAATCACATGGAGGCAATGAGAGATAGAAGGGGTTTCGTCTCTCCCGGTATAGGGAGTTGATGTTGCGCTGTGTTCGATCGGCTATAACTGGAAATCCCTGGCCAGGGTTGCTGAGATTTACTGGTAAGAGTTATCAGTAGTTTCTCGAACTGTTATGGACCTCATATCGACACGACTTATCAAGCTACTGGGGTCTAACGTTTACCACCCCTAGGCGAGATATGCGACATATCAGACGAAGAGACCGGACTGTACGGGAGTGTTACTAGTTGGATTCACGGGAGAATGTACAGGCTTTCTTGTTGATCTTCTGATTACTCAATACCTGGGTGGCTGTTACGTTTAGCTGACCGCTTGCAGCTTGTGGGTGTTTGATATGATCATCACCTACTGCCGGCGTATTGACGATTCTTTAGAGTCCTACACAGAGGTTTCCTGGCTCAGGCAAAACGGAGTAGGAGCACATATGTGATATGTGCGGGACCGGAAATAATACGAGTATGCGATACCGTATTAGATTCTCACGATATGAGATATCGGCCGGTGATTGATACGAAAGGGTGTATGTTTGTAGTTAACCGCAATCAGAACGGTGTCGCGCGTAGCTAGACCGAGATGAGTACGGGTCGTCCTCTGGGAAACGTGGAACCTTTTACTTTTACTTTAGATGTGTTGAGAGAGAGAGGAGGAAGAAAGAATTTTTATAGAATGGTTTCTAGATCTACGTTAAACAAGAATGTAAAATATAGATCTAGATTATTTTAAAGATGTAGATAATATAATAAGAAGGCTTGTAGGGTTCGTTAGGATTTAGTAGTTATGGACAATTAATTAAAAGTTACCCTTTTTATACATTAATAGATTTAGAACTAGAACGACGGTGATGCGTGTAGATTAGGGTTTCTGGAGGGAAAAGGAATCCCACTCTTAACCCTTATCTCGACACGGAACTCCGTTCATATCTAGCCTTTACCAAAACAATCATTAATCTAATCTCTAATCGCGGTCGGAACTAGCAAAGAATTGCTAGCGCGCCCGATTAGGATGTTAATGATTCTTTTGATAAAGTTCCTAAACTTTATAGGACTTAAAAAGGGTTTAATTATTTTCATCGTCCATTAGCCTACCCTAATCCTACGAACCCTAACAAGCGGAGAATTACTCGCGCATGTTGGGAGAAAAAGAGATGGAAAGAAATTGCATCATTAAACTATAAGAAATAGAATAAGAAAAAGAACTACCTTTATTAATCAACAAGATCAACTACACTTTGATTCCTTAGAAAATGATTACAAAAACCTAGTTTGCTTCTCGATCTCTTCTAAGGAGGTAGATGAACCGTTGATGACCAGCCTGGATGCGTGAGCGTCTGGGGCTTCGTGATCTCTTCGGCTTGATAGCTTTTCCAAGAGGCTCTCGGTGCCTTTTTATAGTGCAAACCCAGAATCTTATTGTTGAGAAGTTGGTAAAATTCAGCAGTTGTCAACTCCCAAAATATTGCCTTCCAACTCATCATTATTGCGGCGGATCCGCGGCCCAAGGGTGGGTTTGGCCGCGGATCCGCGCTCAAGGGTGGGTTTCATTTGATGATTTTTCTTGTGCTTTCATCTGGTGACATTTGGCAATCCTAGGCATCTTCAGAATTCAGAAATCTTCTTTCGGTTGCTTCCAGACTTGGTCTCCAAGTTTTGCTTCTTAATTTGGCAAGTTTTCTTCAACAAATTGATTTGTTTGTTAAATCCTGCATAACAACTTGGAAAATTCTGCACCATAATCTCAAATAATATTTAGTAAACTTAGTCCTACTAGGATTTGGTCAATAGATTTATTTGCATATATTTTCCTACCAAATGATAATTAAAATATATTAACACATGGAAAATAATGTTTTTACACATAAACCCTCATATGTATAATATATTATAATAAAGTCCTTTTTTAATATGAAAATGGTAGGAAAAATGTAATTCAAATGTGCAGTTTTATCAACTGAACAGCCGGGTATATGTGATATAGCCAGGTCATCGGATCAAGTGTTGATTCGATGAACTGATACAGATTATATTAGTCGGTTATTTGTGAAATAGCCGGATTATCGGATCAAGTGTTGATTCAATAATTTAATGTATAATTATATATTTGATATATTAAATTATATTAACTAATATAAGCTCACTTAAAGATTCTTTTTCTCACTTGGGTAATACATTGATATATATGTGATATATGTTAATTGTATTATTTTATTTTGTTATAATAAATATTGTATATGTGATATATAATATTGTAACAAGTTATGATTACAAATGCAACATGATTAGTGGAGATTAAACATAGTTAGGGTTTGATTTGGGTTAGCTCTTTCATGAAGTTTCTAGAAGCTTTTATTTTGTTTTAAGCTAAGATATTATGTGTTGATATTTTGGAGATATTTCCTAACCCAACCCAAACCCTTTACCCTAGTTAAATCTCCACAATGGTTAGCCCTTTTGATTTTTAACCATGGGTTGCATTTGCAATTATGAAAACAATTCATTATTCATCACAAATATATTCTTCTTCTTCCTCCTCTTGAAAAAAGCTTTCTAGCTTTTTGCAAAGTGATGATAATGAGTGAGAAATTGAAATAAAAGAGTGCTAAATTCCTATTTCTTCATCCTCATCTATTCTAGCCGCTTAGATTAGGGTGTTTGCTTTGCTAATACTTAATTAGCAAAGCAAGAGCTTGGGTTTGAGTTTCTTCAAGGTAGATCATCTTTGTTATTGAAGATCGGAAGCAAGCTTGCATCTTTCTCTTCATGGAGCCTCTCTAGAGTCCGGGTACTCGATGATCGCAGTGAAGGGACTTCAACACGGAGCTTTAGAAGTGAAGGAACAGACTACAAAGGTTGTAATCCCTAACTCTTAGAAGTAAAGTTGTTTACTTGCATGTTTAACCCTAATTATCTTGCAACGATCCTCGCTTTAGATTGTTCGGCACGTCTAAATTTTGAATCGGGCATGGTTGATGCCTTATAGACCCTTGTGACAGTGCCTACTAACCCTACAATATATATATATTTTAGTATTATTGTTCAATATTCATTTTCTCTCTTTGGTTCTATCCGTATTTTTATACGGATACGTATATATGTAGCGATACGTATACCAGATGAAGTATTCCGTATTTATACGGGAATGCTTCTAAAAGAAGGACACCTCATATTTGATTTTCTTTTTAGAAAATCAAATGTGAAATTGGGTGGAGGGTGAGGTGGCATGAAGCATGATTAGACATGTAGAGAGGTATGGCTTTGATTTTAAAATGACAAAAATAATTTATGGTTGTACTACTGAACCATGGTTGAAAAATCATAGCCATTCATTTTTTTCTTCACTTGATGATTATTCTTGAGTTCATGCTTTATGGTTGAGAGAGACTTAGCCATTCTCCTCACCTCTTCTCCTTCTTCTTCTTGCTCTTTTGGGCATGGTTTTTAGAGAGAAAAGTTAGTGGAAAAATTCCAATATCACCCGCAATCCATCCCTAGCAACTTTGGAGCGTCGGTCGGAGCCTTTTCCGGTTTCTCTCAGGTGGATCTTCTTCGGCAAGGGCGGTCACCTTTCAAGTGCGTTCCCGGCGTCTACAAGCTTGGAAGGGTCTTCCACAATTAGGTAGACACGCGTCGAAGGTTGTATTTCTATACCCTTACATGTTTATATTTCCTAGTTTTAGGTGTTTGAATCGAATTGTAGGGTATGCGTGTTTGATGCTTGCATAAAGTTTTTATTTTCGCTTCCGCCTTAGCCGCGACCTCCACGGCATGAGCACCGGACGCCAACATAGTATCAAAGCCTCCTAAACACCTCAAACTAGTAGTAGACGATACTTTAGTTTCAAGACCGAAAAACTCCGATTTTCAAAACCCAGTTTCTGTTCGAAAAAATTTTGGTCTCTGAATTTTTTTTAAACAAGTGCAGAGACTTATTCTTAACATGATAATGACACACAATGAAAACGAGGAAAATCCACCAAGACAAAACCGCCAAAAATCCCTATTTGACCGCTATGGGCAGTTTTCTGTTGGCTTCAGGTCGTTGTTTTCATCTAGTGTCTTGGGTTTTGGAAATTGGTATTTTTTGTCTTGTTTGTTTTGCCTCAGATTTCTTTTAGTGTTATCGTTGTTTTGGGGCAACTCGGGAGTTTTAGAACGCGAAACCTTTGCATCGTTGATATTTATGATGTGATATATGTGTTGCTGAACGTCGTCTAATTGCTATATGTTCATTTAGACAGGGTTGCACACATTGTAGTGTTGCTTGTTTATGTGGTTATATATATCTGGTTATGGTTCAGTCGCATTGTCGTGTTGGATATCCCCAAGTACAATTGTAGTTGTACAGTTTAGATTCATTGGTATATTCATATTGCGGGGCGAGCGTCTAACATGTGGACTGCCATCTCTGCTAGTTGTATATTCTTTTATTGGAGCATGGCCAGATTGAACTCGATGTCACCATTTGTATATATATTTTTCTTTTTTGTACTAGGATTACCCCGCGGAGGAAGTTCGAATAGCCGGATTTTAGAAGGCAACGGGCTCGCATCTCATGGCGTTGAGACCGGGGGGCCTTACTCTAGAATTGGCGGGCTATTCACCGCACTCATGGGAGTTATAAGATTGACCCATGGAGGGGTGCTCAAGTTACCGGATTCCGTGAAGTGCTGGGTAGCCCATTCACTTTGTTGATTGGGGTTGCCTCATTTCCGGGATTGGCGGGTAACTTGCAGCGTTCGTAGGTGTAGGATGTTTTTCGTCACCTCATTAGGATAGGAATGCGCGCGCTTTTCAGGCGCATTACAGATTCCCCCTGCTTAGGGTAGGCCGGGGTTTATTCATTGTGGGAATCCGAATCTCCGGCAGCCGCGAACTAAACTGCGGTTAATTACCCCTTGTCTTTGGAGTGAGAGAACTTCTGATTGACGGGTCAAACTGGTCATGCGAACTCAATGTGCAGTGTGTGTGTGTGTGTCTTAAGAGGTTTTGGGTATATCGGGGGGCTTCGCAGAGTTTACGGGGGTCCCGCTACCAGCGGGTCACGTGTACCGCATACGGGAGCTTAAGCGTCAGCAGTTCACGTGCATGGCACATGGGCACCAGCGGATCATGCGTCGTGCACGTGAGCACTGGGCGCCCACGGAAAAAGGGGCTTAGCCCCTGGAATGGGAGTTGAACTCCCGAGTGACATTTGGAGTTAAACTCCTAAATAGAGATCTTTTATGGAGTTAAACTCTTAAAAGATCTGAATTTTGAGGTTAAAACACCTTTGAGAATTTGGATTTTGGAGTTGAACTCCTCAAAAATTGGTTTGGGGTTAAACTCCTAAAAAAGAGATTCTTGTTCTGAAGTTAAACTCCTAAAAGATTTTGGGAGATAATAACAGGGGACCCCTTTCTTCTCCCTTGAGCCCTGAATCCTCTCTTAAGTCTTGGATCTTCCTAAAATGGGATTTTTGGAGATGGATCTCCTTCTTCCTCCTGTCTATTGGTTGGATTTTGGAGAAAGAGGGTGCTGAGATTTAAAAATCTCTCCTTTAAGAGATTTGCTGGGAGATTTGAACTTCTCTTCAAGTGTTTTATGGTGAAATACTGTTTCTTTTTAGGAAAGGAAGAGTTAAACTCTTGATTTAATTCAAAAAGGAAAAGAAGATTTAAAACCTTGAGGAAGGAGAAGGAGGCACAGAACCCTAGAAAAATATGGGAAGAATCTTGTTTGTTATCATTCATGATAATGCTTTATATAGGCTTTACATTTTAGATATGGTCCCTTGGGCTTTTCAAAATGGCACATGTGCCTTTTCCATGCTATATGCTTTTTTTTCTTTTGCACATAAGCCATGGGCTTTTATATAATTTAGGTTTGTTGTCCATTTTACTACATTTATTTATAAAAATCACATTAAGCCTACTTATTCTTTAACAATTATTCCTTTGGAATAGGGGGCCGACCTCTTCATGATTGGATTCGAGATGGGCATGGGTCCACTTGTTTGGACTTGGGTTCGGGCTTGGACCCACTTGGCTTGGGGTTGACTTTGACTTTGACCTGGTCAACTGGGGTGTAATTTTTGACCCTAACAGTAAGGGTCTAGATTCTTCATTGCACAGGCCATCCACATGACTGGAGAACGTCGCGTCTCATTTACGATTCAAATGAAATGCGGGGCTCCTAATTTATCCGCTATTCCATATTATTGCTCGCATGCTTGTGATTATTTTTATCTACCTGTAATGATTATTATCTTCCTATGATGTTGATACACACACATATAGTATATACTTCTGTATGTTTTGCATCCGCACTAGTCCTGCCCCCGCTTTGTCGTTAGTTAAGTAATCTAACAGTGCATAACGGGGCCTCATGACGAATGCGGATGGCATATAAAAGTATGCTATTTTGGTTGTTTCTTTTGTGGCTTGGAAACTCAAAATGATGGGAACGCATTATCTGAATAATGCAAGGAAAATAAATCTAATTGATATTGTCGGAACCAATTTTAAAACTACTCGGTTTTGTTCAAAACTCATATCCGTATTCTTTTGCTTTGCATAAAGGTATTTAGTTAGGAATATCCCGCACCTCATTCTTTGAGGGAAGAGCCTTGATCTCTTCACTGGGAGTTCGCTCTTAACTAAAAGTTTATATTACTAGTTTTAAAATGTGGAGTTTAAGCCACTTCATTTCAAAGCCACTCGATTTTCTTCAACGATATCAAGTTCATTACGTTAAAAGTTTTTTGCTAAAAATCGGACGTAGCCCTCCGTCATTTCAGATTAGTATTGCTTGGTATACGTACTACATTTGTCATTGCCATTCGCCGAGATGTCGTGTGCGGTAGCTCTGTAATACTTTTCTGTTGCATGGATATACATTAATTTAGGACTGTCGTACAACCTTGTTAGCCTTCGTCAAGACCGAGTACAGGTGGGTTTAGATTAATCAGGACAATGACGGGTAGAACTTGACTTACGACTTATAATTTGTTGGCATTCGTCAAGATCATAAGACACTTGGAGAAAAAACCATATCGGGAGTTTCAAACATACGGGAAACTTGCCAAGTTTGCGCATACCTTCTGGAATGTAGTAATTTTGGTCGGCGTCCATCAAAATTATCACACAATGATAGTTGGGTCCCGATTCCCACTAATGAATATGTATTACTCCTTGGGAGATTTTCACTTCACAACTAGCTAACCTATTAGGTGTCTAGAAAGTGTTAACGAGATTAAGCCTCAACGGAAATGGGGTTAGTAATTGGGCCCGTGCGAAAATACGGGGGACCTCCCTCGGAGTACCAACATTGGCCTGGCTGAATGGTTAGCGAACTTGTAAAGTGTATATGATCCTGACTAGTTCTCCTTTTAGGGCTTGAAGGATAATTCGAGGAAACAGTGGGAGCCATCTTGATTAGATGAAGTGATAACCAATCTAATTTTGATAGAGTGCGCACTGAGTGTTTCTTTTCTCTTTCTTTCTGGTACAGCGGCCCATGATGTACCTTAAGCTAAAACACATGAACCAAGTTAACCGAGCCTTCTTACACACTTGGGCTTTAGATCGTCATGATTCACGACAAAGTCGCACATATCCCTGCCACTCATACTTTACCCTTTGCATTTTTTCAAAACACTTCGTTTCATTATGATGATCCATATTGCTTATAACGGCCATCGTAGAGTTACATACAAACTCGAAGAGGTTACTTCAGTCGAGGATGGTCATAGGTTCTCGAGAAATTAAATATGATTATCCGGTTGTCTCTTTTCTTTACCTTCTCTCCGGTTGCAAGAGCTCCTTGTATTAGGAGAGTACACATATTGTACTTATTGGATAATCTTCTTCCAAACCTTAGGCAGGTGCCGAAAGATAGGGAAAAAAGAAAACCAATTAGCGCAAGCATGGTGTACAGAAGGTAAGATGTAGAGACATATGAAGGGACTGAGGTGAGGGCAAAGGAAATTGCGACTACTGTCATGAATCCGGATAATAGAAAAGGCATTACTATGAATACCTGACTAACCCCTTGAAACATTTTCATGTTTCAGTATTTCTGTGTACTTGTAAAAGAGAACTGTTTTCCCAATCAATTCTAACTCCAAGGTATGTATTTACCGGATTTGGATCTCACATCAGTACGGTGTTACAGATGATGAGTGGGAGTAGAATTTTTAGAAATGGGTGATCTGATCCTTAATATCGGAATTCGTTGCAATTGGTGATATTGGATTAAATCGCCAGGTTTTTCATAACGGCAAATATTTGGTTTCGAATAACCGTTTTTATGCATCAAATTTTAAAACGAAATATCTGTACCTTTATCTTGTAAAGTGAGATATACATTTTGGAAATTGTGTTATAAACATTTACTTTTATCAGTTGAGATAAGCTAAGGTGTATTGAATAACGGTGTAAGACATTCTTAATCAAGATACCGTTTTCAATTTACAAAACACAGAATTTGAGTTAGTATACTCTTGGGACTTATATATAAAAATATATGTTGTCCAGTGTCTTTCGGGATAAGGGGTTGGTACTCTTTATTCAGGTTTACCTATGAGTTCTCTGGTTTTAGACACGTATTCGTAGTAATATAAGGTCCAAAGATTTTAAGAAGTTTATAGGTATAAGAATAAAGTAGAGAACCATACGTAGGAAGTATCAGGAATCTTCGAGGTGATCGAAAATGTAGATACTTATGCTAAGTATTCCATCATAGTATTGAGAACTTGATTCTCTCGCAGGTTGCTCATCTGTGAGTGTGGTCCTTGTTGAGTAATGTTGTATTGGCCTTTTTCCATTTGGGGTATGCATTGGAAACAACTGTATGACTTTTGAATCTGGTTCCATCTAAATTAGTGCATTGATTTTATTTGGACATAGAATGACTACATATCTTGAGGTTATTGAGATATGGAGTTATCCATTTTCTGTTTAAAAGCAGATGCCGGATAAACTCAAGGCACGCTTCGGTAATGGCGGTTTGTGGATTATCCCAAGCATTTGCTAGGATTTTGTTTCTACCATTTTCAAGATAAATAGTTATATTGCTCTTGACTCGCCACCTTTTTAAAAAAGGAATCTTTTTGCAAAGAAACTAGTGCGGGTATGGTAGAATTGGTTGTGATTCGAGAACCACAAACGGTTATCGAAAATTTAGTAGAACCTAAGAATTCAATTGGACTTGACAAACCATTAGCCACTCCGCAGATTAAGTAGGTGACCTCAGCCACCCAAGAGATACTTCGTTTTTCTCATAGACGGTGACAGGGGGTCAGCATCATGGTGATGATGGTCCTACTAGTTGTCAGCAGGTCATAGGAAGTGGTAAGTTCCAAGTGACCAAATGCTTCATATCCAAGATGGACTCTACACACTTCAACAAATTATGAATTTTGGATTTTGTTGGGTGCTCCTGAAGGGGTAAAACCTAATAGGAGCAAGTAGATATTTCGAGATCTGTACAGGTGGAAAGGTACTAACCTAATAAGGCTAGACTTATTGTAAAGTGTTTTCATAAAATACCCGTTGTAGATTGTGATAAGAATTTTACTTCACTGTCTACGCTGAAACCCATACGGATATGACTTAGCACTGCTATTCCCCCTAATAGTTATCAGCAGGTCATAGGAAGTGGTAACTTCCAGGTGATCAAATACTTCATATCCAAGAAAGACTCCACGCAGCAAGTCATGGATTTTGGAATTTGCTGGATGCTCCAGAAGGTATAAAACTTATTAGGAGCAACTAGATCTTTCGAGATCTGTGCAGGTGGAATGGTACTAATCTAATAAGGCTAGACTTGTTGTAAAGAATTTTCATCAAATACCCATTGTAGATTGTGATGTGACTTCTACTTCAGTATCTACGCTGAGTTCCATATGGATATGGCTTGGCGCTGATACTGTTCTTGGCTATGATATCTAGCAGATGGATGACTATAACGTCTTTCCAAATGGGAATTTGGAAGTGCACGTGTATATGAATTTGCCAGAGGGTTATCATAGTCAGTGGGAGCAGCGGAAGGTGTGCAAGTTACTTATGTCTATTCGTAGACTAAACCATGGATAGCGGAGACAAGTCATCTGTTTTTGATATGACAGTCAAGGTGATTGACTTTATCAAAACAATAGATGAACCTACTAAGAAGGATGTAGGGTGAACTGTCCTGGGATTTGGATGACATACTCCAGATAGGAAGTGATGTTCCTATACTACAATCGGTCAAACTTTGGTTGTCACACAGTGTTTTCTCCACGTTGGATATGGATAATATTCAGGAATTCTGGTGACTAGATCTAGATTTGGGAAGTTTTCCAAATCGGGCACTTAGACAACATTCTAAAAGTATTTTACTCCTGGTGTGGTGGTGTACCAGCAGGTGATGGAGCCACCCTCTCTAAAAAGGATGTCTTCTAGACTGATGAGGAGATGGACTGGCATGAATGACATATCATTTGCTTAATCAATTAAGTCAATCATGCAATGTCTTGTACAACACCAGATATTGCTTTTGCAATAGTTGCAATAGGCAGATATTAATCCAATCCTAGAGAAACAAAGGGAAGCTATTATGAACATAAGAGGATATTCTTGGTATAAGGTAACGACAGCCTCCTCTGGAAGGCATTTATCGGTTCAGACTTCCAAGGTGACCTAGATGATAGAGATGTTGTAAGAGTTTTGAGTTTAGCCTCTTCTGAGAATCAGTGTATTGGATAGTGTTCCAATATGGATACTAGTTATGACTCAACAGAGGATACGGCCCAAGAAGTTTGTTGGATGGGGTTGTTCATTTATGAATTTGGTCCCATCAAGTACCCAAACAAATTCTCGAGGTGGGGTATCGCTCAGTTTGGGAGATTGTTGATCTCCGGAAAGTTGAGATATAGAGAGATGAAGTTGGAACATTGTAGCGGATCCACTTACTGAGGTTATTTTTTCGAACACATTAAGTTTCACAAACATGGTTTGGGAAACTGATTAATAGAGAAGTTGGGTATTCGGTAGCACATGAGCTGTGGGTACGCGATACCGCAATAATTGGTCTTAAGTGTAAGTGGGAGATTGTTGGATTTAGTGCCCTCAAGGCAATTATTGTGATTGCAAGTAGGCGATTATGATAATTGAGAGAGGACCTATACTGGTATAACAGTCTTACTGGAGATGACAGTATGCTATCTGAATTGTCTTCATCGTTGATGAAGCCCATAGGATTCTTTCTTGACTTCCAGCATTATGATGGAGATCATATATGTGAGAGCTGGATTGACCATAAGCACATTCTTAAATGTCTCAAGTCATGAGAGTATCGAGACTAAACATCGATATTCCGTAGTAGACTGGTGTATACGTTTCTAGACCCCGACAAGGGGCGGTGGCCGGTCTCACAAGCTATTGGTGTTGTGTCACCTAAGATAGTATATAAGTGCTCACTAGAGGTGAGTACACCGGATGGACTCGCCGAGAACTTCTAGATGGTATTATATTTATCGTCAGATGGAAGTTCTCAGGTGGCATGAGTTGTAACGACTCTGAAATTCCGGTACAAAAATTTCTTGTTATATTACAGAAAGGGTATTACAGCCTGTGTAAGAGTTATATGTTATTTTTGTTAAATAAAAATAAGAAACAACTTGTAGCTCGCTAGTAAAGCTTCTACATTGCTGTGACACAGCCTATATGTTCGAATCCCATCAGACTCAATTATTTTTCAAGATTTTTCTTTTTAATTTTTTCGAAGCCCAAGAGTTGCACGTCCAATTTACGGAGAAACGCAAAGTTACAGAAAAATCAAACAGGCGCAAAGAGGAGTAAATACCAAACTAGACACGTAGCACGAATCTCGAGGCAAGCCATCGAGATCCGACCGCCCGTGTCCTCCTATTGGCCGGCCCCGACGGTTGAGATGGCTCCAAATGATTCCGTGCTTTGCACGCACACCCCTTCAGCTCCCCTCAACTCTCCTGCACTGTTTGATTTCCTTGCAATTAAACAGTGACCATTCAATTCACCATTTAACACCATTTTAATTCTTTTAATCCAAATTTTTAATTCCCAAACCCTAATTCTTCACGATAAATAGCACCCCAGCTCCTAGCTCTTCCACATTTTGAAAATTCTATCAAAAATTCTCTCAAACTCTCTAAGGACCAAGTGGAGTTAGGTACCCAAATAGAGTAGCAAACCAAACTCGACGACCGAAACCTTTCCGACGACACCACGACACCCGAAAGCTTCCCCTCATCCTTATTGACGCTTTAAACTAGTAAGCCCCTTCATAGCTCTCCCTTTCCATCTCAAAATAATTTTTAAAACAAATCGACAAAAGTGGAGTTATCTCTGATAAAATCTTCTTTTTAATATTTGTAATCCACGTGATAAGAAAATTAGATCAAACTAACATTCTATACTAATCTTAACCTTATTCACAGCATTAGCTTTTAGTTTAATAAAAAAATTCATGTGAAACAAACATATAACGGACTATTTCATTAAAATACCATGAACTTTAGTATAACCTTTCTCGATGACTAGTTTATCTACCTTTAGGAAAATTTCACGAGGTAACGGCCTACCCCACATGCACACTATGGTTGCATAGCACGATATCCTAAACATACGGCTAATTTAAAGAATAACTTTTTCATTAAAATACCATACCTTTTCAAAACGGGTTTCTTTTAATCGGTATTTTTGTAATCTTTAGCAATTACGCCTCTACAACTCTCGTCAGGGGACCCGCTAATAGATGGTGCAGATTATCGCACATCCTTGATACAGTAGAGCGAGATGCAGAACTCTTCACGGAGTATTCGGTCTAGAAAGAAAATAAAAATACGGTTTTTAAGAAATACGATTTTTCTAAATAAAAAAACCCTAAATGTTAGAAAATTATATAAAACTATGAATTCATATTTTCAATAAAAACATATTATGAAACAATATTTTTTTTAAATGAAAAATTAGAATTTTTAATAAAATACCATCAAGTTTCCAAAAGTAGAAGTTTTCATAAAAATATCATAAACTTTCAAAAAAACTAGGTTTTATCACCAAAACACCAAAACAATTAAACTACATGTTCATGAAAACCCTAAATTATTATAAATCACCTTCAAGATTTATTTTTAAACTATATTAAAGTATTTTTCATAAAACCACATCGAGATATGCAAACAATATTTTAAGAACTCTAGAATTAATATAGGTATAAGCGGTATTATTTCTATTGTGCCCCAAAGAGCCGGAGAAAGTGAGTGCTTGCCTATTCAGGCTAGACAACTTAATGGAGTAATCTAATGGTAATTGTTTTGGAAAAAGACACAAATCCTGCCATTCATGTGCAGCAGTTGCCGATTTCTTGCAAACATAAGATTTTTAACAGTTTAAATCAATTCATATAAAAAGACCTGAATTCAAACCCCAAACTCGAATCTAAATTCGAACTCGAACACAAACTCAAACTCTAAACCAACTCAAATCTAAACTTGAACATGAACTAGAATCTAGTCTACTCAAACAAACTTGACTCGAACTAAGATTTCAATTGACATGACACGCATTTTACTCGACTCACTCGACTTCATTATTTTACCTTTTGCAATCTATAGTTTCGATAAAGGCATGCTATAATCTAATTAAGTATATTATACAGCTATAGACTATTTATACTCGGGGTGTTTGGGATAGTTTCTTGTGTGAATCTAACGGAGCTTTAGGAGTCCCGTGTTAGGCTATTTTTTTATTTTACTCGAATATCAGTCGGTTTGACTCAACCATAGCCTAGAGCCCCTATGGTAACACATGTAATGGGCCCGTGTTTCCTTACTCCTGGGACCCCACTCTTGAGCTCATGATTACTTTTATGGCTGTATTGACATTCACACTTGGAACTTAACGTTAATATAGTGACCATATAGAAACCTATAGTACATATTTACCCATAAATATATACTTTTACTCGTCATCTATATATTATATATTTTTCATTTTCTTTACTCTTACTTATCCTCGGGACTTACCGAGCGCTAGTTCGCTAACGGGCATTCTACCCATTTTTCTTCTCTTAGAATATCTGTTAGATACGGTCGAGACGAAGGAAGTAGAGACCACAGAGGACTACAACCAGATTGCTACTCAGGACTAGCTGTAACAACTCCAATTTCAATTTACAAAAAATTATTGAAAACTTAATGTACAAATGGAGTATTTGCAATCCTGTGTACACTATAAATATTTGTTTTGCTTTTGAACAGCAAGAAAAACACTTGTAGCTCATTAGTAAAGCTTTGCACTGCTGTGACGTAGCCCCTGTGATCGTAACCCCCCAGCCACATTATCTTTTTATTAATTTTTCTTTTAATCTTTTAGATGCCCAAGAGTTTACACGTGCACTACACGTAAAATGAAAAGACACAGAATAAACAAACATGTGCATGAGGGTGTATGAGACGTCAGGGACACATGGCACAAATCTGGAGCCCTCTCACCGGGGATCGACCGGCAATGCATGTGTTGGGGACCGGTACCGCTGGGCCGTCCGTAGGGGATGCTCCCCATTTTTTTTCCCGGGCACCTCTTCGCCTACCCCACTAACCCTATATTATTTGTTTACTCTGAATTCATCCAGAGAACATTAAATCACCTTTAATCAAATTTTTAATGCATATTTTTAATGCATTTTTTAACCCTCTAAACCCTAATTTTCCTTATAAATACCACACTCTATTTCACCCCTCCTAACTCAGAATTTCATTACAAAAACTCTCAAGTCACAAGTTGTGCAAGTGGAGTTAGCAAAGGGCAAAGTTCCGAAAAGATTTCGATGACGAAACGATGCCCTGACACTTTCCCAAGCTTCCCCCTTCTCCCCTATATCCTTGTTGCTATAAAGTCCCCTCTCCCCCTCTCTTTTCCTATTCTAAAAACTTTCATTTTTAAAACTCGACGGAAGCGGAGTTAATCCGACTTCCGTTTCGTTTTTCTTTAAAAATTCTATTTTTCTTAAACCCTAAAATACCATACTCTCATGTAATGTTTAATAAACATAAATAAACACATTAGGACAAGTTTCATCACAAAAGAATTTTTTATGCAACTTTTATCGTATTTATACGGTAAAATACCATATACTTTACATTTCGACATAATTCACATATTTCCTTGTATTACCTTTAGAAAACTCAAGAGGTAAGGACTTACCTCATCATAACACACATATTGGATATAGCACGATTTAGTTTTGGACAATATTTATGGGAACATTACGAGTTACAATAAAATACCCTAAACTATTACAAAACCGTTTTCTTTAAAAAGAGTGTTCATTAATTTCTTGCAATTACACCTCTATAACCCATTTTGGGGAACCCCGATCGGGATGGTACGGGTTATCGCACGTCCTCGGGCCTAGTAAAGTGAGATGCAGACTTCCGAAAGGAGCATTCGATCTCAATGGAATTTTTAATGCTATTTTTAAGAAAATGAGATTTCTACAAAATGAATAAAGTTTATTATATATATATATATATAATATTATCAAATGATCTATTTTAAATATATTATACAAATATTCCATGTTTTTTTCTAAATCAAAGAAATCACAATTACATGAAAGTACCATTTCAATACAAAACAATTCCAATATTTCAATAAAATACCATATACAATGAAAACTAGGTTCTACTCACTAGAAATTTCACTTTTATAAAATATACATCTATGAAAACCCTAAATATGATAATTAAATACTTGAGTTATATTTTGAATATGTATCAAAACTATTTTTACATAAAACCCCCTCAAGTTATACTAAATTACAATAAGAACCCTAATAAATATAGGTTTAAGTGGGACCAATTCTCTTGAAACTCAGGGAACCGGAGAATATGGGTGCTTGCCTATCTAAGGTAGACAATCTAACAAACGGTGTTATCAACACGGTAATTGTCTTGGAAAAAGACACAAATCCTGCCGTCCATGTGGAGTAGTTACCGATAACATCAAAACTAATTCAGGACTTCAATTTCTTTTCAAAATGTCTGGCTCAGACTGAGTCTCAATCTGACTTGAATATGATTCAAGTATAAACTACAATTTAACATGAATCTCTCTATTCAATCTATATTGACCGAACCGAACCATGGATATACTCCATCTACATGACTATCTAGTTATATCCATTCTGTTTACCGATATCATGCTTTCAGCAAGTCATCCATTTATATAACAAAACAATACAATCAATACAAAAGACATTATGGGGTTTAAAAGGGGTAGATTGGTACGGAATGTGTTAGAAGTGGCACGAGACTGTAAGCTTAATACATCTAACCTGAATATCCATTTCCGCTGTACCGTGGCTGAACGGTTCCTTGTGCTCTGTATTCCTTAGTCTCCGGAATAGTGGGACTCTTCTTGTATACACTGGCATATTCTGTACCAAGCTACAAACAACCGCGTTAACAATATAATCAAACATTACGAGTCATATTCTCTTTCTATCTATTGTATCTCTACGCATCTTTGGGACTTACCGAGCGATTGTTCGCTGACGACATTCCTTTTCTTCTTTCTTTGAAATGTTGTCAGGTGATTTGGACGCACTAGAGACTGAGCCCAGTACTGAGGACTTGAAGCAGTTTGCTATCGACCCAGAGCTGTAGGCACTTGTACATACTTTTCAGTTCAGTTATGCCATTGTTTAGGCATTGCTTTCTATTCATGTATTTACATTCCAGTTGTACCTGTAAAAAAATGTTTAATAAATAAAGTTGTTCTTCATTTATATTCTTGTCTCTTGTGTATATTTACTTTATATTGCTTAGATACGCTTAGCGTGTTTACTTCTGAGTAAATACGTAGCGGGTCTCGCCGCGTCCCCTCGCCGTACACCGGGAAGCGGGGCGTGACACTATCCTGGCTTCACTTTTCTTCAGTTTATGTATGCCACATGTTTAGACATTTTCTTTTATTGTATTTACTTTCCAGCTGAAACTCATGTACTTGTAAATATTGGAAGTTGAATGTAAATAAAGATGTTTGTTGAAATTTTTTACAGTCTCCATTTATTCTTGTATTGTGTATTGTTGTTTCAATACGCTTAATATATTTATTTAGAGAATGACCTTCTCTGGATAAATATGTCGCGGGCTTGCCACGTCACTGTTTCCGTATACTGGGAAGCGGGGCATGACAGAGTACAGATTAATTCTTTGATCTGAGATCATTATTTGTCTCGTGTGAGTTCCCACTGTACTTTGATTACTACCCTACCATGGCTTAAAGGAGTCGTGAAAGCAGGTTTTAGTTGGGTACAGTCCTGAACCATATGGAGGCAGTGGTCAATTGTCAGGGATTCGTCTCTCCTCGTATTAAGAGTTGATGTCGCGCTGTGTTCACTTGGCTATCACTAGAAATCCGTGGCCATGGCGGATGGGATTTATTGATAATTGATCGGTAGTATGTTTATTGGTGATGAGCTTGACTCAGAAACGACTTATCAGGTTAGTAGGGGTCTGACGTTATCCACCCCCTAGACTCGATCTACGATACTCTTAGACGAAGAGACCGGACTGTACGGAGATTGTCACATTCAGGCTCAGTAGGGTTAGGACGTACTTGATTGTCGACCGCTCTTTCGGCAAGTACCTGGGTAGCCGTTACGTGCAGCTAGTACTGCTGCTAGCATTTTGTCGAGTCTTTAGAGTCCCACATACAGGGTTTTCCCAGTTCAGGCGATAGATGTAGGAGCCATACGTTGGTACGTGCAGGGGTCCGATTAAATACATGTACAGGATACACGGAATTTAATCGGATGGTTGATAATACTAGCCGGCTTAGGATTAAGACGGATTATTAGATCAGGTTTTGATTTAATAATTTTTATATTTATATTTTGATATATGTATTTTAGTATAATTAAATCCAAAATTTTAAACTCGATTAAGAAAACCCTCATCTTTAAAAAAATTAGCCTAAACTTAGAACATCAAAACCTTATATCTGAAACGTAAACGTAAAACTAATTGAAATCAAATCCTAAACTGAGTGTATGATTTTCGATGATAATGTGAAATTTTCATATTCTCATCAATAATTAATCATATATAAAAGTGAAAACGTGACTTAGTTCCCGTCTATCGGTTAACATACGTTCGGTGTTCGTCGTGACATAAAACTACACGAAGGTTGTTAAACACCGGACGTTATCATTCGGTTTGTAACAACCGTCACATAGTCTATGTGACGAGAATTAATATTCGATCGTATGATAACCGATAGATTTGTCCTGTATGGACAAATTAGGAATGTATAAAGCAGATACCTGCATTCACTTGTGTTTTTCATTCATTTCGGGACATTTCGTCGGTACCTTTCCGCTGGTTCTCCGCGATAAATTAGATGTTTGTTTCAATAATGTTTCACAGTATTGAAATAATTATCTGTTCTATTACAGTGTACTCGGAGAACAACGGGGAGGTGCTGCCGAAATTTTCTCGAAACGGATGAAAGCACAAGTGAATGGGTATATGCTTTATACATTTTTAATGAGATAGGTGCCTTACCCCTACAGCCATTACTCTCGACATCCAATAAAGAACATTTAATATTATCAACATTTTTCTTTGAAGAAAAATCTAATTCTTGAGCTTTGAGATTAGAAGGAGAAAGTTCTTAATAGGAGTTTGAGAAGAGCCCAATCCAATAACAATGAAACCAAACTCAATGAAGTCATCAATTAAACCTAATACTAATGCTTCTTATTATCTGTCAATCTTCTATTTATCCCGAAATCTTAATTATGTGATTCTTATCTATAGGAATCTTGCTACGTTCTATTTTCTTCCAATATGGCATTCCCGTACCTCCACGACAAGAGGTGTATGTACGTCGACGTTTCCTCGAGAGCCACAGAATTTTTCCTTAACGGTGTTAATTTTTCACCGATTTTCCCTACGCATGTCTTGGGATATCGAAAGAGCCTGAAATCAATTGTCCTTGCTATAAGTGTGTGAACACGCGATTGCAGAAGAAGTAGGATGTTGAGTTACACATCATGAAAAACGGTTTCGTCATAGATTACACTAAGTGGGATATTCATGGAGAAAATGACGATGGAGAGCTAGTGCAAGAGACGGAAAACGAATTCACTAAAGCGGAAACCGAAGAGTGGTAAGGGATAGTAGAAGAAGAGGAGGAAGAACAGGAATGGCGGTTTGAAGAAGACGAAGCTGTCGAAAACGAGGATGTTGTGCTCATGCCGGTCGATGACATTGATGTGCTTATAAATGTCACCGGACTTCCTTATCATACGGAAAGAACTAGACCCGCATTATTGGAGAAGTACAAGGCTTACTCGAGAATCACTCTATATCCGAATTGCAAAGGGTTTTCAATACTATCCTTTTTTGTACATCTCTTCCAGATCAAGTACAGGAACAAATGAAATGACCGGTCTTTCACTAATTTTCTAGCATTATTGAAGGAAGCTTTTCCTAACGGAAATGGAGTGCCACCGAGCTAGTACGGGTTGCAAAAAATAATCACAAATATCGACCTAAAGTGTGAGAAGATACATGCATGCGAAAATGACTGTGTTTTGTTCCGGAAAGAACACGCCGCACTTAAAAGCTGCCCAGTGTGTAGGAAAAGCCGATTCAAGTCTAAGAAAGACTCTCGTTCGAGTGATGTGCCTGTGAAGATTCCTTGTCATTTTCCATTAATATCGAGACTACAACGGTTATTTATGTGTGAGGAGATGACGTCCGAAATGCAGTGGCATCATAAAGCGCCTCGTGAAGAGGGAAAAATGAGTCTTCCTAGAGATTCGATATCGTGAAAAGTTTTAAATGAAAAACATCATTCGTTCAGCGCAGACCCTCATAACGTGAGGCTAGGATTGCGAGCAACGTTTCAGTCTATTTGGGATGGTTTGCGGCGGGCGTACTCAAAGTACTTGGCCTGTTGTGGTGACTATATACAACCTTCTCCATAGAGGGGTATGACGCAGTCTTATTTTACGTTGGCGCTTTTAATCGACGGTCCCTCATCTCCTGGGAAAAATATCGAATTGTACCTTCAATCCATGATCGATGAGTTAAACTTGCCGTGAGAACCTGGTGTGAAAACTTATGACGCAGATGGTAAACAATTTTTTCAGATGCGTGTTGTTTTTTTGTGGAAGATTAATAATTTTCCTGCCTACGGCATGCCGTCGGGATGGACAACTCAAAGTAAATTTGCTTGCCCTGGTTGTCATATTTATACGAGCAGCGTACGCTTGAAATTTAGCGGGAAAGAGTCATTTATGGGTCACCGACGATTCTTGCCTATAACTCGCAGATTCAGAAGGAATAAAGAATTGTTCAATGGTAAGAAAGAGACCGGTATGCCGCCTGAATCATTGTCCGGTAATGACGTAATGACATACTGCAACAATGGAGAGATTATCAGAATATCACATTCGGAAACAAACAGAACAAAGATGAAATGCCATGCCCATCTGGCTGGAAGAAACTTAGTGGTTTATTTCAGCTTCCGTACCGGTCCGATCTACCACTGTGCCCCAATTTAGATGTCATTCATATCGAGAAGGGCGTCTCCGAGCACACCATCAATCTTCTGCAGTGTAAAGATGGAAAATCGAAGGACAATCTCAACGCCCGTCATGATTTGACGAATTTGGATGGTTTGTCCATTAGAAAGGAATTGCAATCTCGGCATGTGGCTTGTAAATCATGTTATTACGAGATCCCACCGGCAATCTACAATATGAACAAAGAGGAGAAGCGGCGGTTCTTGCGTGTGTTGAAAGAATTGAAAGTCTCCGACAGTTTCTTATCAAATATTTTCAAACAGGTGCAAGTAGAAAACGGAAAAATCGTAGGACTCAAGATCCACGATTACCACATATTGATACTGCATCTTCTTCATTTATGCCTCAGAGCATCGGCAAAACCAGAAGTTGGTCTCGTGCTTAATGGCTTTTGCACATATTTTCACCAATTGTGTTCCAAAAAAATGGACGTCAATTAGATAGCAGAGCTCGAAAAAGACATTCCTTTGATCCTTTGCAACCATAAAACTATCTTTCCACCTTCCTTTTTCGGCATTATTGTTCACTTGTCCGTCCATCTAGCAACCGAGGTCAAGATTGGCGGTCCGGTCCATTACCGTTGGATGCATCCAATCGAGAAGCATTATTGACGTTTATTATTCATCATTTAAATCACAAAGAATTATCACGAATTATTAATTTATTTCATTTTCAACAGATATCTGTTAACTTTAAAAAACTATATCCGCAACAAGTATCATCCTGAAGGTTCGATTGCTCAAGGTTATCTCCTGGAAGAAGTCGCGTCTCTCTGTGTTCGTTTTCTGAACACCGATGTCAGGACGAAAATGAATAAACTGTAGAGTGTTCCTGATGATCCAATTAGAGTAGGAAGGCTAAAGAACACGTCTTATGATCTCGCGGCCAGTGTACATGCGTATATCTTGATAAACAGCGATTGTTTTGCTAAATATATAGAGTAAGTGTTTATTATTTCACCATTTTAAACGTTCGAAATTAAATTTAATCTAATTAATATAACTGTATATTAACGAACATAGCACACAAAAATATACTCATGAGATCGAATCCTAGGACGTGGTCGAATGATAGGATCGAAGAAGAACAGAGGCGCACTTTCGCCGCTTGGTCTATAAAAGAAGTGAATGAACAATTGAATCGTGGATATCACATTGATAGAGAGGTCCACGACCTTTTAAATGGTCCAACAATTGCGGCTAGCTTTTACAATAGGTACGGGGTATCCGGATATAAATTTGAGATAGAAAGTACGGAACATATTAGGGCTACGCAAAATAGCGGCATCGCATCCGTCGACGAAGATGGAAATCCTTATTATGGTGTTCTTGAGGAAGTTATAGCAGTCTCATACCAGCATACGACTGTCCCATTTCATATATTCCAATGTAGATGGTACGATACCAAGACTGACCAGGGTATGAAGGTCGATCAATACGATCTGACTTTGGTAAACACCAAACGGATGTTACCAAAATACGATAGTTTTATCTTTCCCACAATGGCAACACAAATATATTATTCTCAGGACTTGCAGAAGGTTGACTGGGATGTTGTTTATCATTGAAAATCGGAAGATTATTATAACATGCCGATGTTGAATGGCTCTGAATACGAGAGCAACGATGAAGATCTTGTGATAGCACATCTCAGTCCATCTATTGAGATCCAAACTATTCTGTGCCACCTATCCATACGTTTGTAAGAAATGACATCGGCCAATTAATTGTCACGGATCAAGATTTTGAGAATCCATCTAACGAATCTTCAAATAATGTACTACATAAACGTGTTAGGTAATGAAGTTAAATTAGATGTTTTAAACTGTATAATAATTATTGTTCCCCTCCGAATGGCAGCTAAGATAGGGGCGTCTTGCCTGAGATTCGGGGCAGATGCTATTTGGTTTTATCCGTCAACCTCTCCGAAAATGCCAAGTTGATTTATGGCACCGTGTATCGGAGGTTTAGACGGATGCGGCCGATGTAGCAGACTTCGTCAGATTCCCCCTCGTCTGAGGGGTTTTTGATTGTGGGGACGCTCTTCCCTGCAGGCGCAAGCCTCTGCAGTTAATTAAGCTACCGCATCGCGGTAACAACTTTCTCCTTCTCCAGATGATCACTTCGTATTGTGGGTGTTTGTTTTGTTTGTGATTTCCCGTGGATTGTATACGGAGACTAATTTATGTCATCGCCCGTAGGACGTGGATTAGTCTAAATCCGTATTTTCTTAGATTTGGGTTTGGGGTTTTGGTTTGAGGATACGTTAGCCATATTTGAGGCTAAGATCAACTCAAAAGTTTGTTAAGGATACGTTAGTCTAATTTGAGACTAAGATCAACTCAACGGGATTATTTATATCCGACAAAAGAGCATTTGGGGGCTCTATTGTTCTAGTTTAGGGACATAGTGGTCCATTGCCAGTTTAGGGACATAGTGGTCCATCTCCAGTTTAGGGACATGGTGGTCCAACATTCCCATTTTGGGGACGAATATTGGTTTAAGGACGCATTAGTCCATGAGTTTAAGGACCCCACAGTCCGTATTACCAGTTTAGGGACATGGTGGTCCAACATTCCCATTTTGGGGACGAATATTGGTTTAAGGACGCATTAGTCCATGAGTTTAAGGACCCCACAGTCCGTATTACCAGTTTAGGGACATGGCGGTCCAACATTCCCATTTTGGGGATGAATATTTGTTTAAGGACGCATTAGTCCATGAGTTTAAGGACCCCACAGTCCGTATTACCAGTTTAGGGACATGGTAGTCCAACATTCCTATTTTGGGGACGAATATTAGTTTAAGGACGCATTGGTCCATGAGTTTGAGGACCCCACAGTCCGTATTAATGTGTGGTTGACGGGACCCGTCACCTCTCTGACGACGTTGAAGGATTACAACGACAAATATCAGAGGAGTTCAGATATGTACCCTCAAACCGGATGTAACTTGATTTGAAAGAGCAGTTATGCTCAATTCAATTTAATTTGAGGACTTACGGCCAGAATTGGGTTAAGTCCATCTGCAAATGTTTAACATTTTGTTCACATTTGGCCTGTTAGGCCTTTGATTGGGCTCTGCCTCTTTTTTTTAAAAATAATGCACAGCATTGGGCTTTTTAATTAAATGCATAGCATTTATTTTGGCCTGTTTGGCCTTTTTAGTTGGGCTCTGTCCCTTTTCTTTAATAATGCAGAGCATTTAATGGTCTGACAGCGTGCCACATGGCCTGTCAGTCGCTTTGCGCCAATTAATGAGCGCAAGGCGTAAGCGCGTGTGAAGGTGACACGTGTCATGCTCTGGTGAGCGCAAGTCTGTTAGCGCAGTGCGCTACTGACACGTGTCGCGCTCTGCTGAGCACAAGTCTGTTAGCGCAGTGCGCTGCGCCAATGCGCTGCGCTAGTGCGCTGCTGACGCGTGGCGCGCTCTGGTGACTTGCGCCAATCCAAGGAGCGCAACAGTGCAAATTTCAAAAGTGCAAGGCCTGTTTAATATCTTGATCAAATTTAGATAAAAAAAACAAGTTTTTCTTGTTCCAGAGAGATTCTACCTCAAATTTCAAAAACCAGTGGTTCATCAAAAGGCAATGCCTTTATATAGATCAAAATAACTAACAAAGAGGTAAATTACTTCTTTTTTCATTATTTATTATTTTTTATTAAAGATCTTGATCTTATTCTTAGATCTTTGATCTTTTTTTTAGAAGAAATTCTTCTTTTATTCAAAGGTTTATCTTTTTTCTTTCTCTTTGAATTCTTCTCAAAGTTTTTTAGAAGAGCTCTCTGTATCTCTTTTTTTGTGTCCTTTTAGACTTGGAGTTTAGGGGCCTTTATATAGTGCCAATTGATTTGTTAAACCAGTTAAAGAGATCTTTCTCTGATTGATTTTGGGGTGTCTCCCCACCGCTGGATTTTTGATCCTAGGGCTTCTGTTTTACAGAAGATAATTTTCTTGTTTTAACAAGATTAGAAAGATCTTTCCAAAATTTTATTGTTAAAATTCTGGCACGGTTGGCGCAAGCGCACCTGCGCTTAACACGTGTCGCGCAGCACACAGCGCAGTGCAACTGCGCTGACACGTGTCGCGCAGCGCAGAGCGCGGCGCAACTGCGCTGACACGTGTCGCGCAGTGCAGTGCGCAAATCAGCTGAAGCGTTGCTTCCTTTATTTTTATTTTAAAACAGAGCCTTGCTCTGATTAGGTGCGCTGTCTTGGGCGTAGCGCTGGCGTGTCAGCTTTTAACACGTGGCGCGCTACGCGCAGCGTAAGGAATCTGAAGCGTTGCTTCAATTTTTGAATTTTTGAAATTCAAACAGAGTTTTGCTCTGATTAGGAGAAACAAATGCCCCCCACCGTTGCGCTCACGTGGCGCACACGTGAGTGCAGCGGTGGCAAGATCACAACCGTCAGATCAACTCAGGAGTTGAAGGGGCGCTTAAGCGCTTATAAATAGGACCCTTGGTCCTCCTCAGCTGATTATCATCTTCAAGAATTCTTATTCTCAGAACTTTAGAGCCTTGCTCTTGCTTTCAAGAATCTTAAGAGTTAAACTCTAGAAAACTTTTAGGTAAAATTAACTTAAAATAAATTAAATTAATTTTAATTAATAGAGCCCTGCTCTTATAGATCTTTGATCTAAAGAAAACCCCTTTGGGGTTTCACCAACAGAGCCTTGCTCTCAAGAATCGATAGATCTAAAGAGATCTTGTTTCAGGATTTTTAACCCATGAACAGAGCTTTGCTCATGGACAAAATATAGATCTTTTTTATCTAAAAACGAAGAACTCTTAAGAGTTTTCTTAGATCTTCAAGATCCCAGATTTTCAATTTTTTTAGAAATTAATTTTCCTTTGATGGATATTTCCATCATTATCACAGAGCTAGGCTCTTTTAATCTTTTAAGGAATTTTATTCCCTTGAGACCAGAGTTTGACAAGTGTCACTCTGTGACAGAGCTTTGCTCTGAAAGGGGAGATTTTCTCCTTGTCTCAAGGGATTTCTCATTTAATGAGAATATTCTTTTGGGGATCTCCTCATTAATTGACAGTCTCATCCAATGATGGGGCTGTCTTATTAACTGATGCATTGTCATCTAGATTTTATGGGTCCCCTTTTGGTCCTCTTTCGGTCCCCTTTCCACTGCATTATAGTGTGGTACAACTTTTAAAGTTCCAAGTGTCAGAAATTAAAAATTATAATACTGACAGTTGATCCCCGTCCCTCTTCTTTTTGCAGGCAACATGTCTTTCGATACCTCGTTACCATTCATTCGCTCAGAGGGAGGATTCCCTGGAGCACCTGTAGACCGGGAGGTCCTAGCTTTGATCAGAGATCACGATCCTGAACATAAGAATCTTCACCTTTGGGGGTCATGGTACAATCAGATTATCAGGGGTCGACAGAGCTTTTCATGCGCAGTACCATCAGAACCCATTATGGCGATCCATTATGCCAACTCACCCCCGGTGAAGTATGCCGTGGAGATGGTCGATTGGACTTCATATGGCCTTCTTCATCCCGCAATAGCTGCAATTCCCGTTCAGCCTCCCATGGTTTTGGATATCTTGGGACGCCGTATTTGTCAAGGTGAGGCGCGACCCTGGGGGCAACCATATAATATAGGTCTGATCCCCCGTCATCCGATCGGTTATCCGCCGTGGGCTCGCTATATCTTGTCAGCGAAGAAGTCGCAGTTGATGAGGCTTGGGTTGTACACAGCTGTTTATGCTTATCTCTTCCAATATCCTACGCTCCCTATCAGGTGGGTTAAGGCTTTTTTGGAGCAATGGAATATCCCTACTCACACTTTCCTCGCATTGGACCGGGAAGTGTCGATTTCTTTAGAGGAGTTCACAGAAGTCTCCGGCTTACCGGTCATAGGGGAGCATTACGAGGAGCTGCTTCCCATGGACGAATATGTCTTCGGTGCTAAGCCAGTGATAATGGGCCTTACTCCGGCGAATGCCGTTCAACACCAATTCCCTAGTTTGATCAAAGTGTTGAACATCTACGAGGGCCATTTTATCGAATCTGGGAGCCGCGGGGTCAGTTTCGAGGATTTCATCGCTCGTTTTCTTCACCCAAACGTCCTCTCGGCGGAAGCTGCTAAGTTTACCATGCTTGATGACCCTTTCGGTTTAGGTCTGGACAACCTGCCAGCGAAGGAGGTAGATCAAAAGGGTTTCTTCCTTCCTAACTCCCCGGTTGTCCCTTTTGCGGAGGTTGCAGCCCCTGGGATGGATGAGGAAGCGTTCATTTTAGGATTTCTTGGGCTATGGCTGAGTTGGTTTGCGCTCCCGATGCATCTTCGCCGTATGAGGCCATCAGTCTTTTACCCAGCTCACCGAATGACCATTGGGGTAAAAGTGGCCGTCGGGATCGCCGGCTTAGCCCACCTGTATCATGGCCTTAGCCAAGCGGCGGATGCTAATGAACCTGGAGTACCGCACGTGATCTTCTCGATGCATTACTTCATGTCATGGCTTGAGCTACATGCACTTGGCGTTTTTAGTATGCACAAAAGGCCTTCGTTCTATGACAGGTGCAGCTTCCCTCGGATTATGCGATTGGTCGGCACCTCCATTATGAATCCGTCGCCACAGAATGCCAGAGGTTTGCTCCTTCGCCCCCGCACAGTTGGGACGGGATGTCCTTCACTGACAAAGGTGTTAACCATTGGAAATGTGTCTACTACCACAGTGCGGCCATTGCAAGATATTTTCAAAGATGGGGCCTCAGTTCTGACACCCAGGAGACCCTCCATTTGTATTCTATCAGACCGGGTTTCCTGGTGTTTAGGCAAAATAATGCGGCGCTTTTCATGAGATACAACCCGCATCGTTTTGCGCAGCAACTGAGCTATAATCAACGAGTGCCGTTGGAAGCTTTCTTGCTGGAACCTGCTGCCACTGAAGAAGGGATGCGGAGCGCGCTGCATCACTTCATGCGTCTGAATACGGGTTCTCATTTTTTTATCAGCGAGCCGACTTGCGTCCCACAGATCCTTAATACATATACGGCGTGGTACCAGCATTCGACGGGCGCCATTATTAAGGAAGAAAGGCGATTGTTTGTTGACCGCAAGGGCGCGCCTCCCGGCAGCGACCGCAAAGCTCCCCTGAGGCCAAGGATCTCTGCCGTTCCTCCGCTGAGAGATGCTGGAACTGAACCACCGCGCGTGCTGAGCCCTCCGCGTGGATTGCCACCTCGTGACACCGTAGACGCGCCCCCAGCGCCCCGTGCTCCAGTGGAGACGGTGAATGTAGTTTCGCCCGAGTCTGGCGTGGGCTCGGACATCGGAACCCGCCGTCCTAAGGTGCCTACGAAGCGTAAGATGATTTTGGCGGCGACCGGGGTCCGCGCGCAGAAGAGGAAGAAGAAGTCTGTTCTTTCTCTTGATGCCATCCTTGGCTTAGAGCCTCAGGCCCCTCTCACTGAAGGCCTAAACGAGTACGGAAGCAATGAGGGTTTCTTCTTAGATCCAGCAGACACCGATATGGCGGCAGCCATTGCGGCTTCTGAGCGATCGGCAAGGCTCGAAGCGTGGTTGGCCAAACTCACGCAATCGGGTAATCACTAGTTGCATTTTTTGTCATTTCTTTGTACTTTTATCATTGTCTTTGACTAACGCTTTTCCTTTTTAAACAGGCGTTTCTACCGAAGAAGCCATCGCTGCTTCCCTGAAAACCTTCCAGGAGGAAGAGATGAAACGCACTCTATCGGGTGTTGGTATGTCTCGGCTCACTGAGTCTTTATTCTCCTTTTTATGGCCAATCTAATCTTTTCTTTGTCTTTTTGCAGGGGCCGCGGGATCTTCTGCGCAAGCCGATGCGGGGACTCTTCCCGGGCCAGCTACTGAAGTTCCGGCCTCTTCGGGGCTGCCGCGAGAGACCCGACTTAAAAAGCCGATGAGGGATGCCTTGAAGGCTCTGGAGGCAACTCTGAACGTGGATGATGACGCCTTGATGAAGGAAGCTTCGAAGAGGTCCGTCGTGACGGTCCGGGAGGAAAGGAAGTGCTTGAGGCGCGAGGCGAAGGAGCGCAGAGCTGCTTTGGCCGTAGGAGCATGCCCAAGCGCCGTTCCTCGTGTTGCTACTCCTTCGGAAGAGTCCCCGGTCGCATTGTCCACTGCTCATAGGCGGGCGGTGCGTGCAGCTCGGGGGGCCAACGATCAATCCACCTCAGGTAATGTGTTTTTCGAGGCTTTCGTTGTAAAAGTTGTAAAACTATCGGTTCTGATACATCTTGTCTTGCAGGGCCAAGTCCCACTGAAGGAGCGACGGAAACCGTCGAGCCTAAAGGGACGGTGGAGAAGGTAGCAGCTGATCCTGAAGCAACGGTGGGCGACGTAGCCGGGGTTGCTGGACCCGAGTTAGTAGCTGGTGAGACAGTCACGCCTACTGCGCCTGAGACGGCCACCACTGCCAAGCGCGAGGTAGCAGGAAATGAGATGGCTGCTGTAACCAAGCCTGGGGCAGCAGCGAATGGAGCGTCTGAGACCGATGACCCTATGACAACGGTGGACGAGACGGCCGCGACCGCTGAGCCAGAGGGAGTAGCAGGTAAGACGGGCATGATTCCCGAGGACGAGCCGGCCGCTCTTTCTCAAGAGTCTGGCAATGCTCCGATCATTGCTCTCCCTGCCTACGGTCCTCCGCAGTCTCCTGGCCTCGCGAGCACGACGACGGCTCCCGTAGAGTCTGGTGATGAGGCGACGGGAGGTGAACCCGTGTCAATGGAGGAGGGAGACGCCTCCGTTTCGGCTGGTGACTCATCAGGTAAATTTTGGGTTACCTATCCTTTTCTTTATTCCTCAACTTTTCTGATAGTGCTTATCTTGTTTCTAACGCAGGCGCGGCCAGTGTTGATGCCCCATTGCTCGAGGGAGCACCGTCAGCCACTGCCTTGACGGTGGCCACCTCTCTACCTTCTCTCGCACCGTCGCAAATGCTGAAAGGTATGGACTTATGACCCATCAGTCTTATCTTTCGGCCATATAATTCATGTACTGATATTGTACTATTGCGTCCTTGCAGGAGTGCTTTTTGATCACCTTTACCAGGTGCTGCACCCGCACTTCTCCTTCCCGTCGGAGCTTGCTTCCTCCAGTGGCGCTGGTGAGTATAGTTTTCAATTAATACTCTTTCTTTTTCCAATAATGAACTTGTTTCTGATTCTTCCTTGCCCTGATTGCAGTGCTACAGATCGAAGGGGGAGATGAGAGATCAGTTGCGCCACCGGTCCTCCCGGCTTTGCCGCCTGCTGCAGTTGGTATAGTAAACTCCCTCATTGATGACTTTTTTATATTTCTTGAACCGTCATCTGATTGTGTTTTGTTTTTTCAGCTGTTGTTCCGATTCCGGCCCCCTTCGAGTCATGCATCACGATGCCGGCAGGCCCATTCTCCAGGCGTCCCTCCTCAAAGGGTGCTGCGATGAGTTTGGGTATGCTAAGCGGATGCATCGAAGAGCTTGACGCAGAAGCTCCCCCATCTGCCGCAGATTTCGTTGTGGAAGTTAATCCGATGCTAGCAACGCTTGTAAATTTTCATAATGAAGGCGTCGTCGAGTCTTGGGTCAATTACTGCAGGGAGATCGAGGCCCGCCTGCATCAGCTGGAGATTATGCGTCCTGCTCCCGAGATCTTGGCCGCGAGCACTCAACAGGCGGCATGCATCGAGCAGAGCGCTTCTTACTTCCGCCATCTCGAACAAGAAGTTGCTTTAAGGCGTAAGGAGCGCGGAGAGACTTCGAGAAAATCTGCCCGACTGCATGCTCAGGTGGATGCAAATACTGCACAGTTGAAGGTCATCTTTGAAGGCCTTTTGCGATGCATCTCTGACGGGTTAGCGCTGAGGCAGCAGCTTGACGTCGTCGAGCGGGATGCACCAAATCAGGAGGCAGCCCAGCAGGCAGTTGAGGAGCGGCTTTCATCCTTCCTGCAGCAGCGGGCTCAGGTGGAAGCAGAATTGGCGGTGGCGGCCGATCAGGAGAAGGCATTGAAGGAAGTGCGCGAGCAATTGATGGGGCTATTTAAGACGCTTCCTTCTCCATGAACATCTTGTATCATTTATAATTGTAAATAAAATGTATTTGTTTCTTTTACTCTTTAACACAATGTATCTTGTACTCAATCGAATTTAGGAGTAAAAGATATACATTCTTCATAATGTCTTGTGTCATCTCTCCGCTTTCTTCTTTCTTTTATTATCAGCATGTTACTTTAGCAAACATGGTCGACAGATGATAGAGCGAGCATCCTGTCTTGGCTTCTTCAAGAGGTAGTGATGGCTTAGGCCGCAGGTTCAGATCTGCTGCCTAAGACTTTTCAACTCTATGAGCCGTGAGGGTCTCATAAAGGCTTTTCTCCCTACGGATTGAGAGGATCTCGTAGGTGTATTTTCTCCTTAGGAATCGTGAGGATTCCTAAGTGTGTTTTCTCTTATAAGTCGTAAGGATCTTATAAGAGAATTTTCTTCCTTACAAGTCGAGAGGACTCGTAAGTGATTGATGAGTTGATCTACTCCCGAGTTAATGCATTGCTTCAACAGGGAGTCGAGGGTTGACTTTGGGTTGTCTTTTCACCGCCGAGTCATGGAACTGGGAACTTTGCCGCGGCTCCGCTTTGCTGACGTTGTATATTCCTGCAGAGACACTGATTTCTCTACGGGTTGGCGCGAATCGAGATATTCTCGTCAAGGATGCTGATTTTCCTGAATCAAGGTATTTGCTAAGGAGACTGATTTCCTCGGAGTTGAAACAAATCGAGGTATTCCTGCAAAGACACTGATTTCTCTGCGGGTCGACGCGAATCAAGATGCTCTCATCAAGGACGCTGATTTCTCTGAATCGAGGTATTTGCCAAGGACACTGATTTCCTCGGAGTTGAAACGAATCGAGGTATTCCTGCAAAGACACTGATTTCTCTGCGGGTCAACGCGAATCAAGATGCTCTCGTCAAGGACGTTGATTTCCCTGATCGAGGTATTTGCCAAGGACACTGATTTCCTCATAGTTGAAACGAATCGAGGTATTCCTGCAAAGACACTGATTTCTCTGCGGGTCGACGCGAATCAAGATGCTCGCGTCAAGGACGCTGATTTCCCTGAATCGAGGTATTTGCCAAGGACACTGATTTCCTCGGAGTTGAAATGAATCGAGATACTCCTGCAAAGACACTGATTTCTCTGCGGGTCGACGCGAATCAAGATGCTCTCGTCAAGGACGCTGATTTCCCTGAATCGAGGTATTTGCCAAGGACACTGATTTCCTCGGAGTTGAAACGAATCGAGGTATTCCTGCAAAGACACTGATTTCTCTGCGGGTCGACGCGAATCAAGATGCTCTCATCAAGGACGCTGATTTCCCTGACTCGAGGTATTTGCCAAGGACACTGATTTCCCTGGAGTCGAAACGAATCGAGATATTCCTGCAAAGACACTGATTTCACTGCGGGTCGACGCGAATCAAGATGCTCTCGTCAAGGACGCTGATTTCCCTGAATCGAGATATTTGCCAAGGACACTGATTTCCTTGGGGTTGAGAAGAATCGAGATATTCCTGCAAAGACACTGATTTCTCTGCGGGTCGACGCGAATCAAGATGCTCTCATCAAGGACGCTGATTTCCCTGAATCGAGGTATTTTCCAAGGACACTGATTTCCTCGGAGTTGAAACGAATCGAGGTATTCCTGCAAAGACACTAATTTCTCTGCGGGTCAACGCGAATCAAGATGCTCTCGTCAAGGACGTTGATTTCCCTGAATCGAGGTATTTGCCAAGGACACTGATTTCCTCGGAGTTGAAACGAATCGAGGTATTCTTGCAAAGACACTGATTTCTCTGTGGGTCGAGACGAATCGAGCAGTTCTCGCAAGAATATCCTAACATCACAGTTAACCTCTGCTCTTTACGACAGAGGTCCGTTAAGGTATGTGGTACTAGGGTTTCGTCCGTTGTACCGTCGCATTGGTTGATGTATTCCTCGATAGGCAGTCTTGCTGTTCGAGTAGCCTTGCGACTGTCGTGTCTCCGATCCCTTCGGGGGCTGGACAAGACGTCTTCAAGCAATCCTCCTAGGCAGTTTGACCGTCGGAAGAGCAAGCGTTAGGAATTTTGCCATGCCGCCTTTTACTTGAGGTTAAGTTCATTTTAGAGAGCCCCGATGAGTCATAACCACTCCGCACTGGTATGGGATGATCACCGATAATCTTTCAGGCTTTATATGACTTACCGTTAAGACCCTGAAACTAGGAATTTGGCCTTTGCTTCGTTTGCTAGCATTGCGTCCTCTATATCGAGACGAATGTCACGGTTGTCTCTAGGTTGTTCGTGAACCGTCGAGATTTGGAACTAGGGATTTTGCCGTGGCTCCTTTTGGTGATGTTGCGTCTGCTGTGTCGAGACGAACGTCGAGGCGGTGACCACTCCACACTGGTGCGAGATGATCTCCGATTGTCTTTCAGGCTTTATATGACTTGCCGTTAAGACCCTGAAGCTAAGAATTTGGCCTTCGCTTCGTTTGCTTTCATTGCGTCTGCTGTGTTGAGATGAATGTCGCGGTTGTCTCTAGGTTGCTGGTGAACCGTCGAGGTTTGGAACTAGGGATTTTTCCGTGGCTCCTTTTGGTCATGTTGCGTCTGCTGTGTCGAGACGAACGTCGAGATGGTGACTACTCCGCACTAGTGCGAGATGATCTCCGATTGTCTTTCAGGCTTTATATGACTTGCCGTCAAGACTTGGCTCTGTTTTCTGATGGAGCATGGGGAGGGAAGATGTTTCCTTCTTTATTTGTGCCCCTGAATTGTATACAGGGATTGCTGTGATATCGCCTGTAGGGCAGAAGTTTCATTCATTTTTTTATATTATTATTTTATTTCCGCGATGCTCTATCATTTCAGTTTTTATATCGCGAAGGTCGCGATTGCCCAATCATTTCGGCTATTTTTCACGGTGCCCAATCATTTCGGCTATTTATTTTATTTTTACTCGTTGTTTTTTATTGCGAGTTACCCAATCATTTCGGCTATTTATTTTATTTTTACTCGCTGTTTTTTATTGCGAGTTACCCAATCATTTCGGCTATTTTGCATGCATACATTTTTACTTGCTGATTTTTTTGCAAGTTGCCCCATCATTTCGGCTATTTCGTATGCATGTGTGGCTTGCTGTCTTTTCGCCGCACGCTTGGGATTAGACACCGATTTCAGCATCAGCACCGCTACAACTGGGATGTTGCCAGGGGCGAATCATCATTTGCCTCTGTCGATGTTGAACAAAGGTGGCTTAGCGAACAGGGTTAGGGTCCTGTCGACTAAGGCTTTTGACTTCATGAGCCGTAAGGGTCTCACAAAGGTATTTCTCCCTACAAGTCGTGAGGATCTCGTAGGTGTATTTTCTCCTTAGGAATCGTGAGGATTCCTAAATGTATGTTCCCCTGTAAGTCGTAAGGATCTTACAAAAGGGTTTTCTCCTTATAAGTCGAGAGAACTTATAAGGGTTGTTCACCATATGGACATATCCCTAGTCACAGGTGGGACTTTGCTGGAGAAATGATTATTCACGCCCATGGATTGTATACAAGGGTCAATATCGAGCCACTTGTAGGGCAATATCGAAGGTTGTGGGGGTTGCTTAAGAACAGGTTCAGGTCTCTGTAACTTAAGACTTTCAAATCTTATCAGCCGTGAGGGTCCCATAAGAGAATTCTCCTTACGAGTCGTGAGGATCTCGCAAGTGTATTTTCTCCTTAGGAATCGTAAGGATCCCTAAGTGTGTTGCTCCCTTGTGAGTCTTAAGGATCTCACTCGGGTGGTTTCTCCTTATAAGGTCGAGAGGACCATGTAAGTGTCTTTTAACGAGGTTGCGCCCATTCGGGTTTTCATAAACACTCGCCGGTAGCCCTGTTGTTTTTATACACGGAGCCCTTTCGGGTTTTCATCCGTGCCTATTTTGCTTATGGACATACCGTCTTTTTTTAACGAGATTGCGCCCTTTCAGGTTTTCACAAACACTAGCCGGTAGCCCTGCTGTTTTTACTCACGGAGCCCTTTCAGGTTTTCATCCATGCCTATTTTGCTTATGGACATACCGTTTTTATTTATTTTTTCCTTTTTTATTTTTTTATCACGTCAGCCTGAGGATGCTGCGGTAGTAGTTTAAAGACGTTTCGGTCATCAGCCAGTTTTAGGACATAGTGGTCCATCGTTAGTTTAACGACATTTTGGTCTTCAGCCAGTTTTAGGACATAGTGGTCCATTGTTAGTTTAACGACGTTTCGGTCTATCGTTGCCATATTTGAGGCGAGTTTCTAGTTTACGGACTTTTTGGTCCATGGGGTTTTCTCTATGAAAGAGCACGATGCCCCCGGCATGTCCATCTTTTTCGGAGCATGTGGTTGTGGTGGGTTCACCTTCCATTTTTCGGACAGCGCGAACTTGCTCTGTAGGTACTGATCCTCGATCCATTCCTTAAAGACGAAGCAATCCTCGATCGGGTGACTTACCGTTTGGTGGTAAGGGCAATAATTGGGATTATTCACCTCGCTGGGTTGCGGTGGTCTCCTTGGATTCGGGAGATAGATAAGCCTATTGCGCATCGCCAGCTCGAACAGCCTTTTCGTTTTATCCCGCGGGAATGAGTAAGGGCGCTTCATTTTCCCATTATAATACCGCCGTCTCTCTTCCAGTTGATCCGCTAGCTTTGGGGCACTAGGCGGCTGTCGGGTGTTCACAACGAAGGTCACCTTCCCTTTACCCTTGTCGTTTCAGGGTTCCGGCTTCGGAGGAGACGGTTTGTGACCCATTTGATCCATCTGGGCTAGCTTATCAATTAAAACCTGGAACGTGGTCGGTTTAAAGAACATCATGAACTGTGAAATAGTTGCATGAGGGTCTAGGATGCCCACGAACATGCCCACCGCTGGTGCTTCTTCGATGCTTTGTTCGCACTTCGACCATAAGTTTCGCCACCGTATTTCGTATTGGACCCACGTCTCTCCTAGCCTTACCCTGGCATTAATCAGTGCTGTTATCGGGGTGCGTTCACTAGCACTCGCGAATCTTTGTGTAAACAGTAGCTCCATCTCCGCAAATGTTTTGACAGAGTCGTTAGGTAGCTCCGAATACCATTCAAAGGCCGTTTCTGCCAAGCTGCCGACGAATTAGCGAAGCAGCAGTTTGTCGTCGCCTCCAGTGTTGCCGCATAAGGCTCTGAATTGAGCGACGTGCTGATGTGGATTCCCTGTCCCCTTGTACACATGGAATTTAGGGATCTTATATCCCGGCGGGTAACTGATTTGGTCATACCAGCCTGGATAGGGTCGTCCAGTCTTTACGACCTGGACAGCCGCTTCATTCGCCTAGGGAGCTCGTATTTGCTGAGCAATATAATCATCCAGGGTGGCCTTGGAGATAGTTTCCTCCTTGGCTGCTGAAAGAGCCGGAGGAGGATTAGATGTCTCCTCTCTATCGTCTTCAATAATGATCGGAGGGTCTTCAGCTGGAGGGTCCGGCTGTAACATCATCTCTACCATATCTTGGAAGAGGAGCGCCATTTGCTTTATGTTAGTCACTTGCTCTGCGGCTTCTTTGTCCTTCTTTTCAAGGACCCTGCGTAAGAAGTCAGCATCGGTTTCTTGCTCGTGACGCTGTTCTGACGATGCCTCCGAGCTTTCTTTTGGCCAAGTAAGTGCGGCCATTGCAGTCATCATTTCTTGAAGCTTCTGTTGTTGCTCCTGGGGTTTGGTCACGGATCGAGTGAGCGGTCGGTGACCCATCGAAGCACGGCTTTCCTCCTTTCCGGAAGCCATATAAACAGTGTGCACCACCATGCCCCCAGACTTGGGGCGTTTAGATTCAGTGTCTTTGCGATTTGCCAAAGACACAAGGATCTTCTCCGACCTCCTTCTTTATTGAGTGGTCGAAGTTGAGGGGGCCGTTGTAGTGGACACCCAAGTAGCTGTCATCCTTTGTGGCTTGACAGAGTAGTCCTTCTCCTGCCGAACTTTCATCTTTTTCTGTCGGCGGGGGTAGTCTTGATCAACAACCGAGTCTTTGACTTGACGCCAGACTTTGTAAATCTTAGAGAACAGCCGCTGAGGGGGCTGCTCCAGCTTCGCCTTTGGGGATTTCTCCATAGGTGAAGGAGATCTCTTTAGCACTGCAGTAGGAGAGTTTCTGCACACCTTGTTGAGCAGTTCAAAGCTGTTCTCGGTTGGAACAGCAGCATCGATCCCCACCATCGGAGCTGGCGGAGTCATCCCAGAGGGGAAGTTACCCCCGGCCTTCCATACTCGGCGCCAGTGGCGACGTCGAGCGTGTCGTGCGGATGGAGTTGTTTCAGCTATAAGGGTGACTTCATCATGCCCCCTGCTTTGAGGATAGACTGTTATTGGTGCTAGCCAGTCGAAGACTGACACCCGTTGAGAAGCAATGTCTAATCTGTCAAAGACAGACCTCTGGGCAGGGGAAGCAGCTTTGAGGACCTCACCTGGAGCAGAAACTGGAATGGCCATCCTTGTAAAAACTGATTTCTTAGAAGGAGAAGCCTTTCCAATGATTTCGTCCGCTTGAGCCGGGATGGCTATCCGCTTTGGGATGGCAACTTCGCGGGCTTGTAGACGTTCTGGCCCAGTCTGTTGAAAACTGAGGTATTGAAGTTGGGCGACCCGTTGAGAGGGGCCGCGGCAGTGGTAAGTCGATCAAAGACCAACTTCTTTGGGGCTTCTTGCAACGTCATTGGGGCATTGAAGCTCATCTGTGGGAGTATGGTCCCGAAGAATAGTCCAGTGGTGGCTTGAGTTTCCTGCTCCCCTGGCATCTTGAAAAGGGAGGCCGTTCGGGGCCCGTAAGTCACTCCACCAGCAAGGACGGAGCGAGAGTTGCCGTTGCAGTTAGTGCAGTTTGAAGCCATTGATTTTCTGTCTTCTGCACGGAGCAAGGCACAAAATATAAGTATCTCAAATCCACATGCAACTACAGCAAACCGCGATTCGTTCGCGAACACGACACACGAAGTGTGGAGTGGAAAGAGGAAGAGGTCCCACCGGGCGTGCCAGAATCTGTTCCCCTCCGAATGGCATCCAAGACAAGGGCGTCTTGCCTGAGATTCGGGGCAGATGCTATTTGGTTTTATCCGTCCACCTCTCCGAAGATGCCAAGTTGATTTCTGGCACCGTGTATCGGAGGTTTAGACGGATGCGGCCGATGTAGCAGACTTCGTCAGATCCCCCTCGTCTGAGGGGTTTTTGATTGTGGGGACGCTCTTCCCTGCAGGCGCAAACCCCTGCAGTTAATTACGCTATCGCATCGTGGTAACAACTTTCTCCTTCTCCAGATGTTCACTTCGTGTCGTGGGTGTTTGTTTTGTTTGTGATTGCCCGTGGATTGTATACGGAGACTAATTTATGTCGTCGCCCGTAGGACGTGGATTAGTCCAAATCCGTATTTTCTTAGATTTGGGGTTTTGGTTTGAGGATACGTTAGCCATATTTGAGGCTAAGATCAACTCAAACGTTTGTTAAGGATACGTAAGTCTAATTTGAGACTAAGATCAACTCAACGGGATCGTTTAGATCCGACAAAAGAGCATTTGGGGGCTCTATTGTTCTAGTTTAGGGACATAGTGGTCTTTTGCCAGTTTAGGGACATAGTGGTCCATCTCCAGTTTAGGGACATGGTGGTCCGACATTCCCATTTTGGGGACGAATATTGGTTTAAGGACGCATTAGTCCATGAGTTTAAGGACCCCACAGTCCGTATTACCAGTTTAGGGACATAGTGGTCCAACATTCCCGGTTTGGGGACGAATATTGGTTTAAGGACGCATTAGTCCATGAGTTTAAGGACCCCACAGTCCGTATTACCAGTTTAGGGACATGGTGGTCCAACATTCCTATTTTGGGGACGAATATTGGTTTAAGGACGCATTAGTCCATGAGTTTAAGGACCCCACAGTCCGTATTACCAGTTTAGGGACATGGTGGTCTAACATTCCCATTTTAGGGATGAATATTGGTTTAAGGACGCATTAGTCCATGAGTTTAAGGACCCCACAGTCCGTATTACCAGTTTAAGGACATAGTGGTCCAACATTCCCATTTTGGGGACGAATAATTGTTTAAGGACGCATTAGTCCATGAGTTTAAGGACCCCACAGTCCATATTAATGTGTGGTTGTCGGGACCCATCACCTCTCTGACGACGTTGAAGGATTACAATGACAAATATCAGAGGAGTTCAGAGATGTATCCTCGAACCGGATGTAAATTGATTTGAAAGAGCTGTTGTGCTCAGTTCAATTTAATTTGAGGACTTACGGCCAGAATTGGGTTAGGTCCATCTGCAAATGTTTAACATTTTGTTTACATTTGGCCTGTTAGGCCTTTGATTGGGCTCTGCCCTTTTTTTTTAAAAATAATGCACATCATTGGGCTTTTTAATTAAATGCATAGCATTTATTTTGGCCTGTTAGGCCTTTTTAATTGGGCTCTGTCCCTTTTCTTTAATAATGCAGAGCATTTAATGCTCTGACAGCGCGCCACGTGGCCTGTCAGGCGCTTTGCGCCAATTAATGAGCGCAAGGCGCAAGCGCATGTGAAAGTGACACGTGTCACGCTCTGGTGAGCGCAAGTCTGTTAGCGCAGTGCGCTGCGCAAGTGCGCTGCTGACACGTGTCACGCTCTGCAGAGCACAAGTCTGTTAGCGCAGTGCGCTGCGCCAGTGCACTGCGCTAGTGCGCTGCTGACGCGTGGCGCGCTCTGGTGACTTGTGCCAATCCAAGGAGCGCAACAGTGCAGATTTCAAAAGTGCAAGGCACTGTTTATTATCTTGATCAAATTTAGATAAAAAAAAATAAGTTTTTCTTGTTCTAGAGAGGTTCTACCTCAAATTTCTAGAACCAGTGGTTCATCAAAAGGCAATGCTTTTATATAGATCAAAAGATCTAACAAAGAAGTAAATTACTTCTTTTTTTATTATTTATTATTTTTTTATTAAAGATCTTGATCTTGTTCTTAGATCTTTGATCTTTTTTTTTAAAAGAAATTCTTCTTTTATTTAAAGGTTTACCTTTTTTCTTTCTCTTTGAATTCTTCTCAAAGTTTTTTAGAAGAGCTCTCTGTATCTCTTTTTTTGTGTCCTTTTAGACTTGGAGTCTAGGGGCCTTTATATAGTGCAAATTGATTTGTTAAACCAGTTAAAGAGATCTTTCTCTGATTGATTTTGGGGTGTCTCTCCACCGCTGGATCTTTGATCCTAGAGCTTCTGTTTTACAGAAGATAATCTTGTTTTAACAAGATTAGAAAGATCTTTCCAAAATTTTGTAGTTAAAATTCTGGCACGGTTGGCGCAAGCGTACCTGCGCTTGACACGTGTCGCGCAGCGCAGAGCGCAGCGCAACCGCGCTAGCGCAACTACGCTGACACGTGTCGTGCAGCGCAACTGCGCTGACACGTATCGCGCAGCGCAGAGCGCAAATCATCTGAAGCGTTACTTCCTTTATTTTTATTTTAAAACAGAGCCTTGCTCTGATTGGGTGCGCTGTCTTGGGCGCAGCGCTGGCGTGTCAGCTTTTGACACGTGGCGCGCTGCGCGCAGCGCAAGGAATCTGAAGCGTTGCTTCAATTTTTGAATTTTTGAAATTCAAACAGAGCTTTGCTCTGATTGGGGGAAACAATTATAAGTAATGAAACAACGTTTATATATATATATATATATATATAGGATTTGATCATGGGCGCAGGCAATGGCAATAAACGCCACAAGAGATAGAGTCTACAAGATATTCTGAGTCGATCCATACCCGCCGACGAGACAGTCCCTGGACCCTCTGCAGGCATGGGAGACATAGCGGCAGTGTTTATCCCTAGCAGCGCTCCCCTATTACCGCCACATCACCCCCATGGCCCCCTACTCACACCGCATCATCCCCGACCGTCCCCTATCCTTACTAGCGCTCCCCATATTATCACCAGATCACCCGTAGCGTCGCAGCCTCCCCTACCCCTACTAGTGCGTCAGCGGGTCCTCATACCCCCTCACTCCTGTGCATAGTGCATAGTTTACTCATTTAAAATTTGATACGTCATTACTATATAGGTGGATATTGAATCATCTAAATGTTTGTTGTTTGCAGATCGATATTCTACTCGCGGGATGGTGTCTGGCGCTGGTTCTAGCGCCACGCCGGGAACGACAGGTATAATCATTATTTCTTAAAGCATTTAAATTCTATATTCATATTCTAAATATTATAATAATGTGTATGTATATCTATTTTTTGCCGGCTCGAGCAGTGTTAGGACGAGGGGTATCAGGACCTGGTTCTTGCTCATAGAACAAAGTGCCACACGGAATAAAGAGACACGCCAAATATCATGCAAAAGTGGCGGGGGCCACCTTTTAAATCCGTGGGGGCCAACTCTTGAGTCCGTGGGACCCATTGAAGAATAATGGGGAATCTTCGGAATACATTCCGAAAGAGGGCAGATCCGGAACTATAAATGAAATGATACCACTCGTATAATATAGAGACGCCTTTTAAGTGAACCGGTACTATAGGAACTTGAGAACTTCGTAGTTAAGCGTGCTTCGGCAAAAGTTTGCATTGACGGGCGGACGGAGAATACTGTGTTAATCTCATCCTCTGAGTCGCTGCCAAAAACCAAAATAGGTGTGGATGGTCCATGCTTATTGTTTTCTTTTTGGGGTTGTCCCGAGTAAAACTATTTCTTCATCTTCCTCGGTATCGCTCCTAAAAATTAGGATAGTGGCGACGGACTTCTGTTTATTCTCCGGCTTGTGACACCTTTCGGTATCCTCGAAGTCTGGTAGGAAGTACTTTGCGTCTTCATATTTCCAGACTTCGTTTACGGAGAACAGATTTAGCTCTCCCGTGACGGTGTACTACAAGCCATCCTTGAAATACTTCATACACTGATGTTGTGTAGAAGGGATCACGTTGTACTCGTGTAACCAGGACCTACCGAGCAAAGCGTTATAGTAAGTCTTGGCGTCGATGACATGAAATTTGATGTCAGTGACAAGCAGCCCGAAGTGCAGCGTCAATATTATGGACCCAAGCGTCCGTAACGACTGTGAGTCGAACCCAGAGATGGTAATTTTATCTCGGGCGAGGTGCTGAACGTTCATGCAAATCTCCTTCAGCACTTTTACATTGAGAAGGTTAACGGAGGATCCGTTGTCGACAAAAAATTTTCCTATCTTGATGTCATTGCAGTACCCTGTGACGTATAACGAGCGATTATGCTCGCATGTACTGAGGAGGAGATCCTCATCACTGAATGTAATGTCATCCGCGTGGATCTCCGCCAGCTCATCTTTCATCTTCTCTTCTGTGAAGAAAGCTCGGAACTGATCGGGTTCTTGTAATGCCATGATCAGGGAATCTCGTGCCTCTTTAGACAAAAGGAGAGCATCCAATATGCTTAGTTGTGAGGGTATTTTCCTTAGATGTGCTAGTACATTGTAATCTACCTTGTTTTTCTTAGGCGGGTCCCTTGCTGCGAGCTTTTTGACAACTCCATCGTCGAAGGCAATTTTCTCAGATATTTTTTCTTTCCCTTTGTCTTTTTGCTCGAACCTTTGTTTGTAGATCCGAGGTTCTTCTCAGGCAGCGTGCGGTTACGCAGCTGAATATTCTCGTAGTTCTTCTCCTCATCTTCTTTTTCGGAGTGAAGTCTTTGAAGAGAGGGCTGAGAGGTATTTCGTCCTCATAATCTCTCCCGAAGGTAAGAACTTGGGGGTTTTCCCTTTCGAACTGGTACCAACCATATGACAGTTGACAGTCATTTCTTCATGCACATTTATCGCACTATTTTTCCATCGACGAGCACGAGTTTCGCGCTTCATCCTCTTGAATTGTTTTTGATGGGCAATGTATCCTTGCCACCACTTCTTAAAGGCACTGCATTCCTCGGTAGGATCGGTGAACCTCCGATGATATAAGCAGTCGTTTGGGCATGCATCTTCTTCATCGAGACATATGACCCCGGGAGTGTTCCTTACGAGAGGTGGCAGCTTCATCCCCATTGACAGGGCTTTAGCGAGCTGCCTCTCTGTTTTGATCCTGCTCTTATTTGTAGCAGGTATGTTTTGGTTTGCTTGGAGTACTTTACGACTCATCCTTACCGCAGATTCTTTGTCCTGTCACTGATACTTTTCCTTTTCGTATATGGCTATTTCGTGTTCTCGGTCAACTTTGCTTTTTTGAAAGGCTTTGTTTAACAGCCTATCAATCGGGTCTTCTAACAATTCAGTAGATTTTAGCACTGATTCTTCCCCCAGTTCCTCTGCTTTGTTTTCTGGCGCTGAGGGAGTTTCTTCGTCATATAACGGTGAATTGGAGACCATGTGGTAACTTGCTACACGGTCTTTGGTGTCTTTTGATGTGTCATTTTTCTTATCGTTGTCACTATCTTCGTTCTCAAGAATATACTTGAGAAACTCTTCGAGCGTGACCGGTGTCCGCGCCTTCTGGTTGTACTCCTCCAGCGCGTCAATATATTTTTGCAGGTCTGTGTGCTTGTTGTCATACTCGGGAAACTGCACAGGCTTCTTAGTCTTCTTCTTTTTTTTTGAAGACTTCGAAGACTTGACTTGGGGTTTTTTCATCTCGTCAATAATTTTCGGTGCGGGGCGTAGTTTCAGCATCCCTTCGATGATTTCGGGTTCAAGTGGACTTTTCCACCTGACTGCCGGAAATACTTGTAGATCTTTCAGCATTCTTTTGGTTTATGCTGAAAGAATGACTTCCCGTGGTGGAGTTTCTTCCACGAGTGAGCATGATGCTCCCTGCGCATATACCTTTTTTGGAGTGTGCTTCTGGGGTGGGCTTACCCTCCAGTTATCAGACAGCGTGAATTTTCCCTGTTGATACTGGTCTTCGACCCAATTCTTAAAGACGTAGCAATCTTCAATTAGGTGGCTCACCATTCTGTGATAGGAGCAGTAGTTAAGATTGTTGACGTTGCCGGCTTGCGATGGACGCCGTGGTCTGTCTATATGATGATTTTATTACGTATTGCCAATTCGAATAGTTTTCTCGTCTTGTCGTGGGGAAACGAGTAAGCGGGTCCTATGCTTTCCTCCAAGGATGGGCGCGAACGCTCGTTGTTTTGGCAAGCAGCCGGTTTTGGGCCATTCGGTTGTTGTTTCGTGTTGGCAATGAATGTCGCTTTCCCTTTACCCTTGTTATTTAGAGGGTCCTTATTTGAGGTGGAAAGCTCGTGGCTCATCTGGTCCATTTGGAAAAATTTATCTATCAGAGCCTGGAAGGTGGTTAGTTTGAAGAATGTCATTAACTGGGACACAGTCGTTTGAGGATCCAGGGTCCCGATGAACATACCCACTGCTGGAGATTCTTCAATGCGTTGTACGCACTTAGACCATAGGTTCCGCCACCAGATCGCGTATTGGACCCAGGTTTCTCCCGGCTTTACCCTGGTATTTATTAATGCCGTAATTGGAGTACGTTCGCTCGTGCGCTGGCGAAAAGCAGTGTGAACAGCAGATTCATTTCTGTGAATGTTTTTACAGAGTCATTTGGGAGCTCCGAGTACCATTCAAAGGCTGTTTCTGACAAACTGCCAACGAACTGGCGAAGCAATAGTTTGTCGTTGCCTCCAGTGTTGCCGCACAGAGCTTTGAACTGCGCGACGTGCTGGTGAAGGTTGTTGTTCCCCTCCGAAAGACGGCGCGACAGGGACGTCTTGCCTGAGATTCGAGGCAGATGCTAATAGGCGCTATCCGTCCACCTCTCCGAAGATGCCAAGTTGATTTATGGCACCGTGTATCGAAGGTTTAAACGGATGCGTCCGATGTAGCAGACTTCGTCAGATTCCCCCTCGCTTGAGGGGTTTTTGATTGTGGGGACGCTCTTCCCTGCAGGCGCAAGCCCCTGCAGTTAATTACGTTACCGCATCACGGTAACCATTTTCTCCTTCTCTATATGGTTACTTCGTGTCGTGGGTGTTTTTTTTGTGTTCGGTTGCCCGTGGATTGTATACGGAGACTAAGTTATGTCGTCGTCCGTAGGACGTGGATTAGTCCAAATCCGTATCTTTCTTAGATTTGGGTTTGGGGGTGTGTTTAAGGATACGTTAGCCTTATTTGAGGCTAAGATCGACTTAAACGTTCGTTAAGGACACATTAGTCTAATTTTAGACTAAGATCGACTTAACGGGATCGTTTAGATCTGACAAGAGAGCAATTGGGGGCTCTATTGTTTAGTTTAGTGACGTTACGGTCGATAGGTAGTTTAAGGAAATTACGGTCCAATGTTAGTTTTAAGATATCACGGTCGAGGTTAAGGACATCATAGTCCGTGAGCTTAAGGACCTCACAGTCCGATGTTAGTTTTAAGACATCACAGTCGAGATTAAGGACGCCATAGTCCGTGAGCTTAAGGACCTCACAGTCCGACTTTAGTTTTAAGACATCACGGTCAAGGTTAAGGACATCATAGTCCGGTATTAGTTTTAAGACATCACGGTCGAGGTTAAGGACATCATAGTCCATGAGTTTAAGGACCCCACGGTCCGTATCAGTGTGGTTGTCAGGACCCGTCACCTCTCTGACGACGTTGAGGGATTACAACGACGGATGCCAGAGGAGTAAAGAGATGTATCCTCGAACCGGGTGTAAATTGATTGGGAGAGCGGTTGTGCACAGTTCAATTTATATTGAGGACTTATGGCCAGAATTGGGCTAAGTCCATTTGAAAATATGTAAAATTTTATTTATACTTGGCCTGTTAGGCCTTTGCTTGGGCTCTGCCCTTTTTTAAATAATGCACAGCATTTAAATTGGTCTATTAGACTTTTTAATTGGGCTTTGCCCTTTCTTAATAATGCACAGCATTTAGTGGTCTGACAATGTGCCACGTGGCCTATCAGGCGCTTTGCGCCAATTAAAGAGCGCAAGGCACCAGCGCATGTGGAGGTGACACGTGTCACGCTCTGCATGAGCGCAAGTCTGTTAGCGCAGTGCGCTACGCCAGTGCGCTGCACTAGTGCGCTGCTGACACGTGGCGTGCTCTGGTGCAGTACGCCAATCCATAAGCACAGCGCTCTGTTTTTAGGAGCGCAAGGCGCAGATTATTCTGTGGTTGACACGTGGCGCGTTCTGGTGACTTGCGCCAGTCCAAGGAGCGCAAAGGCACAGATTAAGAGTGCAGGGCACTGTTCAATAGCGCAGGGCGCATCTTGATTAAATTTAGATCAAAGAAAAGAATCTTTCTAGTTCTAAAGAGGTTCTACCTCAAGATTTAAGAACCAATGGTTCATCAAAAGGCTGTGCCTTTATATAGATCAAAAGATCTAAAGATGAAGTAAATTACTTCTTTAATTTTTTTGTGATTGGATCTTTTTTGATCTTTTTTATTTTTTTGTAATGAAGATCTTGATCTTGTTCTTAGATCTTTGATCTTTTTTAGGAGAAATTCTTCTTTTTGTGAGATGTTTTCATCTCTGTTCTTTCAAGAATTTAATTCTTTACCTTGATGAAGATGATCTTCTTTCTTCAAAGGCCTGCCTTTCAAATTTTTTCAGAGTTCTCTCCTTTTTCTATTTCTATCTATGTGAGACTTGGAGTCTAGGGGCCTTTATATAGGGCCAATTGGTTTGTTGAGTTAGTTACAGAGATTTTTCTCTGATTGATCTGGGGATATTTCCCCACCATTGGATCTTTGATCCTAAGGTCTCTGTTTTACTGAAGATAATCTTCTTATTTTAATAAGACTAGAAAGATCTTTCTAGAATTTTAATTTTGATTAATTAAATAATTTATTATTTAAATTTTAGTGCTGGCGCAGTTGGCGCAAGTGCACCAGCGCCTGACACGTGTCGCGCAGCGCAGAGCGCAGCGCAACTGCGCTAGCGCACCTGCGCTGACACGTGTCACGCAGCGCAGAGCGCAGCGCAACTGCGCTAGCGCACCACTGTTTGACACGTGGCGCGCAGCACAGAGCGCAAGTTATCTGAAACGTTGCTTCTTTTAATTTGAATTTTTAAAACAGAGCCTTGCTCTGATTGGGGGTGCGCTGCCTTGGGCACAGTGCTCCTTGCGCTGGCGTGTTTGCTTTTGGCATGTGGCGCTCTGCGCGCAGCGCAAGCGATCTGAAGCGTTGCTTCACCTTTTGAATTTTGAAATTCAAACAGAGCTTTGCTCTGATTGGGGAAACAAATGCCCCCCCAACCGTTGCGCTCACGTGGCGCATACGTGAGTGCAGCGGTGGCAACATCTAATCCATTGGATCGATTCAGGAATTGAAGAGGCGCTTGAGCGCCTATAAATAGGACCCTTGGTCCTCAGCAGATGATTATCATCTTCAAGAACTTTATTTTCAGAGCCATGTTCTTGTTTTCAAGAACTCCAAGAGTTAAACTCTAAAAAAAATTTAGGTAAAAATTTAAATTAAATTAAATTAATTCTAATTGACAGTGCCTTGCTCTCATAGATCTTTGATCTAAATGAAACCCTTTTGGGGTTTCATAAACAGAGCTTTGCTCTCAAGAATTTGTTTCAGGGTTTCTTAACCCATGAACAGAGCTTTGCTCATTGACAAAACATAGATCTTTTGATCTTCTAATGATGAACTCTTAAGAGTTTTTTCATGGATCTTTAAGATCCCAGAACTTTTAATTTTTAGGAATTAATTTTTTTCTTTGATGGACTTTTCCATCATTATTACAGAGCTAGGCTCTTTAAGGAATCTTATTCCCTTGTGACCAGAGTTTGACAAGTGTCACTCTGTGACAGAGCTTTGCCCTGAAAAGGGAGATTTTCTCCTTGTCTCAAGGGATTTCTCATTTAATGAGAATATTCTTTTGAGGATCTCCTCATTAATTAACAGTCTCATCCAATGATGAGGCTGTCCTATTAACTGATGCATTGTCATCTGGATTTTGTGGGTCTCCCTTTGATCCCCTTTCCACTGCATTGCAGTGTGGTATAAATTTTAAAGTATTAAGCGGTGGAATTTTTAAAATTAACTTATGATACTAATAATAGGATTTCTCTTTTTCTTGCAGGCAACATGTCTACTGATCTTTCGTTCCCATTTTTCTGCTCAGAGGGAGGGTTCCCTGAGGTGCCGGTGGACCGGGCGGTTCTCACTCTCATTAAGGATCACGACCCTGAATATAAGAGCCTTCACCTGTGGGGTAGGTGGTACAGCGAGATTATAAAGGGTCGCCGAAGCTTCTCTAGCGTGACGCCGTCAGAGCCGATCTCATCGATCCCGTATGCAGTTGCACCCCCGGTGAACTATGCCGTGGAGGTCATAAATTGGAACTCGGAGGATCTTCTTCAGCCTTCGATTGCTGCCATCCCCATGCAGCCGCCAGCAGCTGTGGACATTCTGGGGCGGCGCATATGCCAGGGTGAGTCGCGCCCTTGGGGACAACCTTATAACATCGGATTGACCCCTTGACAAACGGCCGGGTATTTGCAGTGGGCTAGGTACATCTTGTCAGCAAAGAGGACGCATTTGATGAAGATTGGTCTGTACCCCGCAGTCTATGCCTCATTGTTCGAGTACCCTACTCCTCCGACGTGGTGGGTTAAGGCATTCGTGGAACAATAGAACATCCCCACCCATACATTTCTTCTGTCGGATAGGAAAGTCTCCATCCCCTTGGAAGAATTTGCTGAGATTTCCGGTTTGCCGGTGAGGGGGGAGCATTATGAAGAGCTACTTCTTCCTGATGAATATGTCTTCGCTACCAAGCCGCTGGTACTGGGCCTAACACCGAAGAATGCTATTCAGCACCAGTTTTCGAGCCTGGTAAAGGTGCTGAATATGTATGAAAGCCTCTATTTAGAATCGGGAGGCCGGGGAGTTAGTTTTGCAGACTTCATCGCCCGCTTTCTTCGATCGGAGATTCTATCGCAGCGGAGCGAAAAGTTCGCCAAGCTTGACGACCCCTTCGGCTTTGGCTTAGATAATCGACCAGTACTGGAAGACGATCAAAAGGGTTTTTATCTCTCCGATGCCGCCATCGTCCCTTTATCAGAAATCGCCGCCTCAGGCATCGACGAGGAGACCTTCTTTCTCGGGTTTCTGGGGTTATGGCTGTGCTGGTTCGCACTCCCCATGCACCCGCGCTACATGAGGCCGTCCGTCTTCTACCCAGGGCATCGGATGGTGGCTGGTATACAGTTGTCAATTGGAATCGCCGGGTTGGCCCACCTGATTGTTGTGGTTTTGGGTGCTTTGTTAATTACCGCAATTAATACGGTTTCTCTTGTAGCGAGCCGGTTGAGTATGGGTCGTCCGCAGGGAGATGGGAATCTTTTCTATGTACTTTAACGAGTTAAGTCCAAATGTCCAGGTTTGTTTGAGATTAACTATGTGCTAAAATGTTATATAAAGAGAGCTTGTGTAAGTCCACGGTAGCTCCCCGGCCGTCTAACAGACGCCAAATGCGGAACAAAAACTTTTTACAACTGGCGCTATCGCGTACTATAACCCGGATCTGCCATTAAAGCTAAACTAACAAACTACAAAGTGGGTAGAAATGTTATACCGAATGATCCGAGTCTTTCGGTCTTCAACCATCATCCCACGCTTGTTGTGGCTGCTCCGATCTCCTGAATCTCCAGTCTTTTCATCCAGGTGGCACCACATCGACGGATCTTTAAACGGGCTCCCGCCTCTGAACCGAGGCAACTCGATTGTCAAGTTTCCCAAAAGAGACGACCAAGATGTTGTAGAAAATGAGTAGAACACTTTATCTCGTTACGTCCAAGGCTATGGACGAACGGTTAATAAAGTTACCTTTTAGAATCGGGTGAAATGAGAAATGAGGCTTATCTAATTTTATGAATCCCAAACTATCATAATCTTTTTCCTATCAAGTGAGTGAGAGAGAGAGGAGGGGAGGGCCGGCCATATATGTAGAGGGAGGGAGGTGAGTGTAGGAGGGGGAAGGTGACTACAAAAGAAAAGATCAACAAAAAATATCATTCATGCAAACAAAATCCCATTAATGCAAATGGTGATTCATTAACCTAGTCACCTTGTCATTAAATGCACCATTAATGACCTAATGACTCACAAGCCTTGTCACCCTCTCTAGAACCTTCTAGAACACTGACTCACCTCATCAAGAAAAGATAAATCCGCATTTAACCGAATGTTAAATACGGCTGATAGAAAACTGGAAACTGGCAACTTCCAAAAGTGATCCTGAAACGAATTTCAGGATAACCCCGTAATGGTATAAACATACCCGCATTTGTATTACGACCGAATACAAATGCATCTGAGACAAAGATATTATATCTACACAGTATAATACTCGGATCCGGCTTAAACCAAAGCCGACCAGTATTATCTGCCCGAAAAATGACACGTGCGAAAACGCACGTGCATTTTCCGAACCTTGCCATAAACCCATACGGCCTCTACAACGTTTCGCCCGAACTTGGGAAAGTGTCTGTAGGGGACTCTAATGACTCATCAACACACTGGTACTGGGTATAACCACTAGCATGTCAGAGGTACTCGCTGTTCGTAACGGTTGCCTATGTATTGATTGGAAGGGAAGCTGACGAGCGAACTTATCTCTAAACCCTACTGAGCCTGACAGTGACAATGTATATACAGTCCGGTCCGTTCGTCTATGAGTATCGCATATCTGCCTAGGGGCTGGTAACGTCAGGCCCCTAATAACAGTATAAGTCGTGTCAGAGAGTAGCCCAGAACACCCTAAGATACTACTGGAGTACCTACCAGTAAATCTCCTATCTCGGCCGTGGGCTTTGCGTATTGGCTTTCCTAGACACAGCGCGATCTCACCCCCAATACCGGGAGAGAAGAATCCCCTGCCGATCTGCTCACTTGCCTCCAATGTGGCTCGGGACTGTACCCAACTAAAACCTGTTTGCACAACTCCTTTGAGCGTGGTAGGGTAGTAATCTAAGCACAGTGGGAACTCACACGAGACAAATGACGACCTTAGGTCGATGAACTAACCTGTACACCTGTCACCAGGGAACTGCTATCTGACGATATGTATAATACCAACTAGTATGTTCCCGGCGAGTCCTGTCCGGTGTACTCATAACCCAATGTGCACCTGTATACATCTTAGGTGATCCAACTGACACCAGTGGCTTGTGAGACCAGCCACCGCCCCTCGTCGGGGTCTCGACTGTATACACTAGTCTACTCTGGAGTATCGATGCCCTGTCTCGAAACTCCCACGACTAGGGATACTTTAAGGATGTGCTTACAGACCTCAGCTCCCACGTATATGATCGCCATCATACTGCTGGTAGTCAAGCAAGAATCCTATGGGCTCTATCATCATGCAATAGTGGAATAAAGCATGTATACGATGATAAAGATAAACCAGATAGCATACTATCATCTCGAGCAAGACTGTCATATCGGTATAGGTCCGGCCTCAATCATTGCAATCACGTACCTGCGATCCAATAATTGACTTTGAGGGCACTATCTCCAACAGCTTGTTAGGGTTAGGATTAGGTTAGTTTGAGTTAGGAGTCGCTCACTTCTTTCGTTGCTACTCTTATTATCGGTGTTACGGTAATCGGCAACAACGGGGATTAGCACGACTAGGAAGGAACTTGCGAGTATAAGCTAGGCTTTCCAACGCTTAAGTTCTTCCTTTTGGTGCTTATCCGTCCGTTCTTGGCTCTTAGCCTTAACCTCCGGTTAATTCAACCACAACCGGTCTCACTAAGGAATCACCACTATCATATAGGATAGGGTGCCATAGGGAGCGGATTGTGGTTCAATTAACGGGAGTCCTAATTAAGATGTTGGGCAAGGAAAGAGTGAGAGAGATTTCCTTCTCTCAAACTTTCCTTATCCTACCCTAACAAGTTAGAAAACTACTCACCCATTACAAGAAAAATGAAATACAACAAAAGGAGGAAGATAGAAAGAAAGAGGTTAGGAGATTACAACTAGCTATTTGAGACCTCACCTTGGCAAGGATCAAGCTTAAGCATCATTGTTGTTAAGGATAAAGAAAAAGAGAACAAGAAAGAAACAAACAACAAATAACAACAACTAGATTAGCAAATGAAAAATACAAGCAATTATAATTAACAACATAACAAGTATGATAACAAAAAGAACTCTTTTATTCATCACTTCACTCATGAAACCTCACTACAAGATTTTAATGGAGAAAAGATGAAAAGAGGAAGAAGAACTACAAAGTATATCTAAAACCTAATACAAGAATTAAGCACCATTTTGCTTGGCATGTTCTGGGCTATTTATAGGCAGGAAACAGAGAACCTAGGGCAACATTCAGGACCAACATGAATGTACCAAACTACCCCTGAAAAAGCTTCAGTTGACGAGTCTATTAGGCCGCGGATCCGCGGCCTAACCCCCATGTTGGCCGCGGATCCACGGCCGTCTTGATGAGTTAGGTTACGAGATTTTATGGGTTTCCCTGTTTGGCTGTACTCTTCAGTGTGGAATATGTTGTTTCTCAGAAGCTCTTCACAATTTTTCCAGAATTTCAGCAGATCAAAAGGTGATGTGATGTGGATCTTTTGCCATGAATTTTCTTGAGCTCCGCGTAGACATGTTGGATCTTGTGTTGACATTGTGCTTTGTGCATCAAAATTACATCGATTTGCCATTTTGTCCCTTAAACTGGTGTGCGACAACATACGGATAGAGAGCGGAGACCCGTGTTTTATCTGTGGTTGGCAGTAATCCAGAATTTGTCGTGCTTTTCCATGAATTTCACTGTTTAGAGCTGAAAACCTGTATCCTGCAATTAACTAGCAAACACGGCTCAATAGTACCTACCGATAAGCAATGTGATAAAAATGGGGCGGTATAAAAATGCAAAAATCTGATATGAACAAATACCCCTAAACTTATCATTTGCTCGTCCTGAGAAAAACCAATTTATTCAAAAAAATTCCTAACCTCACTTTCGCAGGGAACGCGATTGCACTGAGCATGTGCAACAAGCCGTTAAACCTCTAGGTGTCCCTAGTAGGAGGAGTGTTGTCTCCTGAGGGTTTTTAGCAGATACTACCCACAAAATCCGGTCAAGCTAGTTTTGCAAAATAACTATGATTCAAACCCTAAGGTTTTGTTTCAGAAAATAACAATTCCATTATCCTAAGTCTAGACTATCGAACCTTTATTTTTCACACCTCGCTTCTTATTTAACTTAAGATTTTATATGTCTTTACGTGCAGTGCAAATAGTGTTGTTAAGTTCCAGAAGAATCGATTAAAGTCATCATGTCACAAAATAAAGCCCAGATAAAATTTTTAAAAGGATCACATAAGTTTTATAAAGAGTTAAGTATTTTTCAAGTTTCATTTTCCAGTAAGGTTTCAATTTCAGAATTTCTATCTTCCTTAACAGGAAACTAGGTCTTATTTTTCACTCCACCTTTTTCTTGTTTTCATTTTATACACACCTCTGTAAACGTGCAATAGTCTTTATCATAGAATAAAACCTTCATATCTCCGCTAGAAATATTTTTTTATAAAAACCTGTCTTTTGTCAAGATTATTCTCACACAAAGAACCGTTAGGAATTTTAACTCGGAGAGAACACTTGCTTGACTTTGTTTTAATCTGGACTTTCTAGGCTTCTTAACGAGCTTTGGACCAATGCACCCAAACCGGTTGGCTTTAAGGCATTAGGTGTAGAGACACCCCAGCGGACTTAATTACTCAAGTTACCTAGGCCCAAAAACAAAAGACAATTTAGCGTGAAAATCATGATGATTCAATGCGAACGGAGATATAACCGGCAGTTCAGTTATTTTTTTGGGTAAAAGACGTGTTTAATAGGTTTGGTGTGTAATCATTCCAATCAAGTTTCAGATGGGTTATTTTTCAGAATTAGTTCCAATTAAGGCATCAATAACATTCCTTCATATTCGCTTCACTTCATAAACTATTCTTGATATTACTTATTTCAGAACAAACCTATTCGATCCTCAGAAAATAATTTATCCATTTAAAAGTTTTTTGACATAATAGACTTGTCGTCTAATTTTCAAAACTCACGACACGTGTAGTGTGATGTAAAGACGTATATCGGCTATAGTTAACATCAAAGGAGAGTTATCTTTCAGGTTTTCAAAATCTAAAAATAAGATTTAGTTATTCTTATCTTATCAAACAAAACCGTTGAAATGTTGAATCTGAGTTCTCCCACTAGCTAACTTGACGAAAAAGTTTTTATGTTTTTAGAAAATTTTCTGATTTTTATGGATTTTAAGGATTTTAGTATGCAGATGCAAAATATACATATGAATGCGAAGGTTAGAAATGCGTATCGAGCGAACCCCCAAACTTAAACTGGACAGTGTCCTCACTGTCATTGCATGAAGAAATCATTGAAGGGTCAAAATTGTTGGTTAGATATGCACAATGTTTTTTTTTTGTTTTTGTTTTTAAGGAAAAGAAAAAAACAAAAATGGATATACACCGGACAAGAATATCCACATATATGTACAAAATGGTATATACATACCCCCAAACTTATTTGAAACAGTGTCCACTGTTTTGGCTGGATAACCGAAGTTTGGTGGTAGGCAGAGGAAGATTATGCAGGGTAAACCGGCTCCTGTAAGACTAGGAGCTCCTCTGTTGATTCGGCGCTAAGGTACGGTTTTAGTCTGTGTCCGTTTACTTTGAAAAATGAACCGTCCTTTGGATTCTCCAAATCCACAGCGCCATGCGGATACACATTCCACACAAAATATGGCCCTTTCCAATGAGATCTGAGCTTACCTGGATGGAAATGTAGCCGGGTGTTGTAAAGCAGTACCTGTTGACCAGGTGCGAATATTTTGCGCAAAAGGTGTTTATCGTGAAACACCTTCGTTCGGTTCTTAACGACAACTGCGTTTTCGTAAGCCTCATTCCGAAGCTCGCTGAATTCGTTCAACTGCAGCTTCCGATGGCTGCCCGCATCTTCGAGAGACAGATTCAGCTCCTTTATCACCCAAAATGCGCGATGCTCTATTTCCACAGGAAGGTGGCAAGCCTTTTCATAAACAAGCCGATATGGAGACATGCCAAGATCGGTCTTATAAACCGTTCGAAATGCCCAAAGGGCATCAGTGAGTTTTAACGACCAATCTTTACGGTTCTTGGAAACCGTCTTCTCCAGTATCTGCTTGATTTGCCGATTTGAAACTTCGGCTTGCCCACAGGTTTGGAGGTGGTAGGGCGTAGATAGCTTATGATTAATGGAATATTTCCGCATCAAGGCCTCGAAAGTCTTATTGAAGAAATGAGTTCCATTGTCTCTAATGATCGCTCGGGGGTGCCCAAACCGGGAGAAAATGTTTTCCTTAAGAAATCTAACGACAACCTTGTTGTCGTTAGTCCGGATGGGCACAGCCTCGACCCACTTAGAGACATAATCAACAGCGAGAAGGATGTACAAGTTCCTAAAAGAGCTGGGAAACGGCCCTATGAAATCGATCCCCCAAACATCGAAAATCTCCACAACCAAGATCGGTTGGAGCGGCATCTCATTTCTCCTGGATATCCGGCCCAAGTGTTGGCACCGGGAGCAAGTCTTGCAGTAGTCATGAGCATCTTTGAAGAGTTGTGGCCAGTAGAAACCACACTGCAAGATCTTCTCGGCTGTCTTTCTGGGGCCAAAATGCCCGCCACATGCTTGATCGTAGCAGAACGACAGCACACTCTTGAATTCATTGTCAGGGACACACCGACGAATAATCTGGTCGGGACAGTACTTGAACAGATAGGATTCGTCCTAGTAAAAGTGTTTTACTTGGGATAAGAATCGAAGTCTGTCCTGACTTGACCATTCAGTCGGTAGTAATCCTGTGGCCAAATAGTTCACAATATCTGCGAACCAGGGTTCGCAAGATACTATCAAGAGCTGTTCATCAGGAAAAACGTCGTTGATCGGAATTTGAAGCGACGGCGAAGAAGGAAGTCGTGAGAGATGGTCGGCGACTACGTTTTCACATCCCTGTTTGTCCTTGATGACAAGGTCAAACTCTTGAAGCAAGAGGATCCAACATATCGGCCGAGATTTTGCATCTTTCTTCGCAAAAAGATGGCGCAGAGCATAATGGTCCGTGTAGACGATGACTGGAGAGCCGATGAGGTAGGGCCTGAACTTTTCTAAGGCAAATACAACAGCCAAGAATTCCTTCTCAGTTGTTGTATAGTTCAGTTGGGCGTCGTTCAAGGTTCGGCTAGCATAATAGATTACGTGCGGCATCTTGTTGATGTGTTGTCCAAGGACAGCACCGATGGCAAAGTCGGATGCATCACACATAATCTCAAATGGGTGTGTTCAGTCAGGAGAAGAAAGAACAGGAGCAGAAGTGAGTGAGCTTTTTAATGACTCGAACGCAGTCACACAGCTCGAGTTGAAGTCGAATGTCGTGTCCTTGGCCAGCAAAAGAGTCAAGGGCCTAGCAATCTTGCTAAAGTCCTTGATAAACCGTCTATAGAAACCGGCATGGCCAAGGAAGGCTCGGATGTCTCTGACGCATCGGGGAGGAGGGAGATTGGAAATGACTTCAATCTTTGCTTTATCTACCTCAATGCCATTTTTCGAGATGATATGTCCTAAGACAATACCTTCGCGCACCATGAAGTGACACTTCTCCCAGTTCAAAGTGAGATTCTTGTCCTTGCATCGGGTAAGGACAGCGTCGAGATGCAGCAAACACTCATCAAAGGAATCGCCGAAAATGGAGAAATCGTCCATGAAGATCTCCAAGAATTTTTCCACCATGTCTGAGAAGATTTCCATCATACACCGCTGGAAGGTAGCGAGCGCATTGCACAACCCAAAGGGCATGCGACGATATGCAAACGTGCCGAAAGGACAAGTGAATGTGGTCTTGTCCTGGTCTTTTCGGCGATGGGAACCTGATTATAGCCGGAGTAGCCATCAAGAAAGCAGTAGTACTCGTGTCCGGCCAATCGTTCAAGCATCTGGTCAATGAAATGTAGCGGAAAGTGGTCCTTCCGCGTTGCGGCGTTGAGTTTTCTGTAATCGATGCATACTCGCCACCCAGTCTGGGTGCGAGTAGGGATTAACTCATTCGCCTCGTTGATTATGACTGTTATGCCTAATTTCTTAGGGACAACGTGAATGGGGCTGACCCACTTGCTATCAGAGATAGGGTAAATGATATCACTATCCAGACACTTTACGATCTCCTTTTTTACAGCCTCCTTCATGACTGGGTTGAGACGCCTTTGAGGATCCCTGGCTGGTTTGGCATCATCCATCAGATGAATGTGATGTTCAACGATCAGGGGACTAATCCCCTTGATGTCCGCCATGGACCAGCCAAAAGCTTGCCTATTGCTGTGCAAAACCGCAAGAAAGGCTCTCTCTTGCTCGGGAGCTAGAGAAGCCGAGATGATAACATGGAGGGTCTCATTTTCACCCGAGTAAGCGTATTTAAGATGAGACGGCAAAGGCTTGAGTTCGAGCGTTGGAGGTGAAACGATTGAAGGCAAGATTAGTGAAAAAGTCTCGAACTCAAAGGATTCCAACAGAGGTTCAAATCGAGTGTAAGCGACCGAGTCGGATGGTTCAGCTAACTCATCCGGAAATTCAAAGGATTCCAACTCGGGTGGTGACTGGCTAAGATCGGTCGAGAAAGTGAAACACTCGTAGTCATTGTCGGGCGCAGAAGCAGCAGCAGGTTCGAAGAAGAACGTACTAGTGGCGTTAAGGTTGTCGTGATCGAACAAAAACTCCTCGAATTCACACTCCTCTGGGGTGATCTCCTGGATTGAGCAAACGTCTAGTATATGAGCATTAGGTTCGGAGGGCTAATTCCCCAACCTAAAAATGTTGAGTTCAATTGTCATGTTTCCAAAAGATAGGTTCATCAAACCATTTCGACAATTGATCACAGCATTTGAGGTTGCAAGGAATGGGCGACCGAGTATCACCGGAATTTGATTCCAGGGGTTAGCTACAGGCTGTGTGTCTAAAACAATGAAGTCAACGGGGAATATAAAGTCCCCAACCTTGATTAACACATCCTCTAGCTCACCCCTAGGATGGGTGATTGATCGGTCGGCCATTTGGAGAGTGCAGTGTGTGGGTTTCAGCTCTCCTACACCTAGTTGCTCATATACTGAGTACGGAAGCAGGTTAACACTGGCACCAAGATCTAAAAGTGCGCGGTTGATGTTCTTATCCCCAATGGTAATAGAAATCGTAGGACAGCCAGGGTCCTTCCGTTTTTGAGGTAAAAATTGGGTAAGAGCATCACTCACAGCACTAGCCAAGAAAACTTTCTTGGGTACCTGAGATTTCCTCTTTTTCGTGCACAAGTCCTTTAAGATTTTTGCGTAGGAAGGGACTTGTTGGACAACATCTAAAAGGGGAATGTTGATGTTAACCTGCTTAAACAACTCCAGAATCTTCTCCATTTGTGGATTTTGTTTATTGGACCTCAACCGGTTTAGAAATGAAACGTTTTTAAAATTGGTTGAGTCCAATGCTTGTGGAGGAGATAGTGGAGTTGGAACGGATCCCAGAGCTGGTGTTTTCGTGGAGTGAGAAATGGGTCCGTTTAGAGCAGAAGAAGAGGAAGGGCCTTTTGAAGAATGGAGAATAGGCTCAGAAGACGAAGAAGAAGAAGAAGAAGAAGAAGCGGCCGGGGTGTCATCGTCGATCCGTGTGCCAATGTTGTTTTGCAGCATTCTTCCCGATCTCAATGTAGTCACGGCACTCACATTATGGTTCTGTTGTTCAAGAGCAACATGTACATTATGTGGGTGACTGGGATTTGGGAGTGGTTAAGATGGAAGCTTCCCCTTCTCTCGCTCGCTTAAGGCCGCATTCAGTTGTGCTATCTGGGCTTCGATGGTTTTGATGCTTTGCCCGTAAGCGGCAGTGTGTTGTACCAACGACTGAATGGAAGACTGGATGTTGGCGGTGGATTCAGTTGATTGCTTTACAAACGCCTCCAGACTTCGTTCAAGCGAGGAAACCTTATCGTTGTTTGACGGAATAAAGTTGTTTTGGGGAAAAGAATTGTTGGGTGCAAAGTTGTTCGTCTGATTTTGAAAAGGTTGGGGTTGGAAGGGCTGCTGAAATTGATGTTGAGTTTGTTGTTGCGCTTGTTGTTGCGGAGGAGGGGGCCTCTGGAAATTGTTGCCTTGGAATTGATGCTGGTTCTGATTCCAAGCGAAGTTGGGGTAGTTCCTCCAACCAGGATTGTAGGTAGAAGAGTATGGATCGTTTCTTGGTCTTTGCTGAAATGCAGCATTAACCTAATCCTGTCCTTGAGATGGTGGATTGTAAGGACACTCTTCGGTTAGGTGAGATGGATCGGAACAACAAGCACAAAAGGTACGAAGGGGAAGAACAAGGGCAGGAGCAGGAGATGAAAATTTTCTCTCTATCGCTTCAAGTTTTCTCGTTATTGCAACCATTTCAGCTTTCATTGCAATAGAGACATCAAGTTGGTGAATTCCTACCCTAGACTGACCAGCAGAAGTGGAGGAAGAAGAAGAAGAAGTTGGTCTGGTGCTCTCCCATTGAAGCGTTTGTTCCGCAAGGTCGTCGAATAATTGCCATGCTTCCTCGTCAGATTTGGACAGGAAGTGACCCTGACAAATGGTTTCCAACAACTGCTTGGTTGCTGGGTTCAGGCCCTCGTATAAGGTTTGGCAAAGTTGTCATTTCTCAATACCGTGGTGAGGGCACTGAACAAGAAGGTCTTTATACCGGTCAAAGCACTTCCAAAAAGGTTCATTAGGAAGCTGGGAGAATTAGTTGATCCTTGCGGTTTTATGATTCGGATAGAATTTCTTGAGAAGCACTTTCACAAACTCGTCCCAACTGGTTATGGAGTGGGAAGCGGTGCTATACAACCATTTTTCAGCAAGATCGCACAAAGTGAACGGAATGACCCATAGCCGTATAGCATCGTCTGACAGCTGGGTTGTTTTCATCATGGCACAAACATTTTGGAACTTGTTGATTAAGATATAGGCATCTTCAGATTCAAGCCCATGAAATTTCGGAAGCATGTTAATGAAGTGGGGCTTAATTTCGAAATTATCCCTATTGGCCGGTGGAAGGGAAAGACAGGTGGGAAGTGCAGAGCAGGTGGGATAGAAATGATCCTGGAGCGCGATTCGCTGTGGCGCTACAACAGACGGTGGTGGTGGGTTATTCACATCCATAGGAGGTGGAATCAATCCCGGGGGAGTCAAAGGGATGTTTGGATTAAATCCTGACATCGCAGAAGAAGAGGTTGGTGATGGTGAAGGTGAGGATGTATGAACAGAATTCCGGTCAACGTCGGAGTTGGCCGGCAAAGGTAAGGATGAAAGAGGCGTGGAAGGAGTTTCGACGTCTGAGTCGATCGCGTAGTCGGTAGCGACTAACGTAACGCGGACTAGACGGGAGCTAGTGTCCCGAGTCTAACCGGACATACACTAAACTAGTTTAGTGTAGTCAAAGCGGAGAAGGTGAGGGTAAGAAAACGTCAATAGAGAAATACGATGGTGGTGGGTGAAAAAAATGGGATTTTTGGGCGACAAAGGGCAAGTTTTTATAAAGTTTTTGTTTTGTGTTTTTTTTTCTTTTTTTTATTAGAAACAGCTTTACAAAAAATATGTATGGACTTACGGCTTCAAACATTCACAGATAAAATATGTACAATCACACCTAGATCTAGGGTCACCTAGGTCAGCTAGACAGCTCCTAACTGTTCCAAAGGGCTAGAAATAGGACCTCAAACCGCCTCTTCTCCGCCAATTGCGGCCAAGTAAGTGCCAGGTAAGTGGGAGGCTCCCCACTACGTAAGTAGTGGTCCTAATTAAGTAACCACTTGCCTTGGACACACTTGTCTAGACACCGCAAAGTCGGGATAGGATAAACGGCCGATGCCTACAACCAGTCCTCTGTCCTATTGAGCGTGACGTCCTTAGGGCTGAGTCTAGTATTTTTTAATTCAATAATGGTCAATGCATATGCTTTTTGTGATTTCTGCGGTCCTGGGAGGGATGATGAAATCCCCGCCCAATCTGGATTAGTTTCAAGCCCCTTAAAGTCCGATTAAAATATGCAAAGCAGTAACAATCAACTACAATCAATTTTTTATTTTTTAGCGCGGCGCAAAGAATCCTGCACAAAAACAATTTATTAGAAGGGGGAAGAGAGTTTGCGCAAAAAATGCTGCAGAAAAAAAACAGTTCAGTGGAGCTCAGAGGAGTGGGGAAGAGGGTAGAGAGACTTACAGGGAACCAGCAAGAGGAAATTGGGTTGCTGATATCAGCAAATGGCCGCGTTTCCGGGCCAAACAAGCCTTTAGGCCGCGGAAACGCGGCGGTATAGGTGAGTTGGGCCTCTGGATTTCTTGAGTTTGCTGGATGGGGCGTCCTCTTCTTTTCTGGAGCCCCTGAATCTTAATTTGCTCACTGGGACTGCTCCAGAATTTTACAGTAGACCGTTGGTTCCGTCTTGATCAAACGCGGTGTAGCCGCGAGATATGGGTCTAACTTCCCACATCTTCGGCACTGAACTCGATCTTCTTTTTATCCTGCACACTTGCACAAAAACTAATCAAAAATAACAAGATGATTTTTACAATTTTTTTTTGTTTTGTTTTTCAGTTATGTTTATATTCATAAATTAACCCGAAATTACACAAAGAAATAGACTACTGTCTCCCCGGCAACGACGCCATTTGATTGTTGTGGTTTTGCGTGCTTAGTTAATTACCGTAATCAAGACGGTTTCGCTTGTATCGAGCCGGTTGAGTACAGGTCGTCCGCAGGGAGATGGGAATCTTTTTCTATGTGCTTTAACAAGTTAAGTCCAAATGTCCAGATTTTTTTGAGATTAACTATGTGCTAAAATGTTATATAAAGAGAGCTTGTTAGGGTTAGGATTAGGTTAGTTTGAGTTAGAAGTCGCTCACTTCTTTCGTTGCCACTCTTAATATCGGTGTTGCGGTAATCGGCAACAACGGGGATTAGCACGACTAGGAAAGAACTTGCGAGTATAAGCTAGGCTTTCCAACACTTAAGTTCTTCCTTTTGGTGCTTGTCCGTCCGTTCTTGGCTCTTAGCCTTAACCTCCGGTTAATTCACCCACAACCAGTCTCACTAAGGAATCACCACTATCATGTAGGATAGGGTGCCGTAGGGAGCGGATTGTGGTTCAATTAACGGGAGTCCGAATTAAGATGTTGGGCAAGGAAAGAGTGAGAGAGATTTCCTTCTCTCAAACTTTCCTTATCCTACCCTAACAAGTTAGAAAAATACTCACCCATTACAAGAAAAAGAAAATACAACAAAAGGAGGAAGATAGAAAGAAAGAGTTTAGGAGATTACAACTAGCTATTTGAGACCTCACCTTGGCAAGGATCAAGCTTAAGCATCATTGTCGCTAAGGATAAAGAAAAAGAGAACAAGAAAGAAACAAACAACAAATAACAACAACTAGATTAGCAAATGAAAAATACAAGCAATTATAATTAACAACATAAAAAGACAAGCATGATAACAAAAAGAACTCTTTTATTCATCACTTCACTCATGAAACCTCACTACAAGATTTTAATGGAGAAAAGATGAAAAGAGGAAGAAGAACTACAAAGTATATCTAAAACCTAATACAAGAATTAAGCACCATTTTGCTTGGCATGTTCTGGGCTATTTATAGGCAGGAAACAGAGAACCTAGGGCAACATTCAGGACCAACATGAATGTACCAAACTACCCCTAAAAAAGCTTCAGTTGACGAGTATATTAGGCCGCGGATCCGCGGCCTAAATCCCATGTTGGCCGTGGATCCGCGGTCGTCTTGTTGAGTTAGGTCACGAGATTTTATGGGTTTCCCTGTTTGGCTGTACTCTTCAGTGCGGAATATGTTGTTTCTCAGAAGCTCTTCATAATTTTTCCAGAATTTCAGCAGATCAAAAGGTGATGTGATGTGGATCTTTTGCCATGAATTTTCTTGAGCTCCGCGTAGACATGTTGGATCTTGTGTTGACATTGTGTTTTGTGCATGAAAATGACATCGATTTGCCATTTTGTCCCTTAAACTGGTGTGCGGCAACATACGGATAGAGAGCGGAGACCTGTGTTTTATCTGTGGTTGGCAGTAATCCGGAATTTTTCGTGCTTTTCCATGAATTTCACTGTTTAGAGCTGAGAACCTGTATCCTGCAATTAACTAGCAAACACGGCTCAAGAGTACCTACCGATAAGCAATGTGATAAAAATTGGGCGGTATAAAATTGCAAAAATCTGATATGAACACCACCTGTACTATGGACTCAGCGTGGCGGCGGACGCAAATGAACCGGGGGTGCAACCCGCCAATTTCCCGATGTGCTACTTTACTTCATGGATGGAAATGCATGTGCTCGGGGGTTTTGGTGTTCACAAGAGGCCCTCGTTTTACGAGAAGTGCAGACTTCCGAGAGTCATGCGGTTAATTGGCGCTTCCATTATGAATCCGCCCCCGCGGGAGGCTAGGGGGTTACTTCTTCGTCCGCGCATGGTCGGAGCGGGCATCTCTTTCACGGACAAGGTCATGACCATTGGCCCGGAGACCTCCAAGGCGGTTTTGGCGCTGCGTGATGGTTTCAAGGACGGGACCTCCGTATTGAAAGCCCGGGAGATTCTTCACTTATACTCCATCCGGCAGGGCTTCCTGGTGTTCAGGCAAAACGATATGGCGCTCTTCATGAGGTACAACCCCCATCAGTTCGCCCAGCAGTTAAGTTAAAAGCAAGGGGTCCCACTGAAGGCGTTTTTGGAAGAGCCCGCGGCCACCAGGGAGGGAATACGGAGCGCGCTGCACCACTTTATGCGGCTGAATACGGGCTCCCACTTCTTTATTAGCGAGCCGACTTGCGTTCCAAGGGCCCTAAACGTGTATGGGGCTTGGTATCAGCACGCGATGGGTGTTGTTATCCGAGAAGAGAAGCGGCTGCTGATTGACCGCAAGGGTGTTCCCCCCGCTAGTGATCGCAAAGCCCCCCTAAGGCCAAGGACCCTTGTCGTTCCTCCACTGAGAGGAGATGCTGGAGATGAGCCTCCGCGTGTGCTAAGCCCCCGGCGCGGAATGCCCCGTGATACAGTGGACGTGCCCCCAGCGTCCCGTGCTCCGGTGGAGACGGTGAATGTGGTTTCGCCTGAATCCGGCGTGGGCTCGGACATCGGGACTCGCCGTCCCAAGGTACCCACGAAGCGCAAGTTGATTTTGGGTGCGACCGGGCTCCGGGCACAGAAGAGGAAGAAGAAGTCGATCCTCTCTGCTGACATTGCGTTTGGTCAGGAACCTCATGCTCCTTATAGCGAGGGCTTGGGTGAGTACGGGACCAACGAGGGCTTTTTTATGCCGCCAGACGACACTGATCTGGCGGCCGCTATCGCAGCTTCTGAGCGATTGGCAAGGCGCGACGCGTGGTTGGCTAAACTTGCACAATCGGGTAATCACTAGTTGTATTTTTCATCACTGCATCGTACCTCTATCATTGTTTTTTGACTAACGCTTTTCCTTCTTTTAACAGGCATTTCTACCGAAGAAGCTATCGCTGCGTCCCTCAAAACTTTCCAGGAGGAGGAACGACTCAGAGCATCCTTAGGCCTTGGTACATTTCGGTTTACTATGCCTCTCCTTCCATTTCTTATGAGTAATCTGACCCCCTCTTTATCTTATCGCAGAGACCACAAGACCTATCTCGCAAACTGATGCGGGAATTCTCTCCGGGCCAGCTACCGATGTTCCGGCCTCTTCGGAATTGCCGCAAGAGACCCAACTCAAAAAGCCGATGATGGATGCCTTGAAGGCTCTGGAGGCAACTCTGAACGCGGACGACGACGCCTTGTTGAAGGAGGCTTCCAAGAGGTCCGTCGTGACGGCCCGGGAGGAGAGGAAGCGCTTGAGGCGCGCAGCGAGGGAGCGCAGCGCTGCTTTGGCCGTGGGAGCGGGCTCAAGCGCCATTACTCCCGCTGTTACTCCTTCAGAGGAGCCGCCGGTCGCCTTATTTACTGCTTACAGACGGGCGACGCGTGCAGCTCGGGAAGCCAACGGTCAATCCACCTCAGCTAATGTATTTTTCGAGGCTTTGTTGCAAAGGTTGTAAAACTATCGGTTCTTATATATCTTGTCCTGCAGGGCCGAGTCCTACTGAAGGAGAGGCGGCGACCGTCGATCCTGAGGGGACGGTGGAGAAGGTAGCAGCTGATCCCGAGGCGACGGTAGGTGGTGCAGCCATAGTTGACGAGCCCGAGCTAGTGGCTGACGAGACAGTCACGCCTACTATGACCGAGACGGCCACCACTGCCGAGCGTGAGGTAGTGGCAGATGAGACGGATGCTACAACCGAGCCTGAGGCAGCAGCGGATGGAGCGGCTGTGACCGATGAACCTATGGCAGCGGTGGACAAGACGGCTGCGACCGCTGAGCCCGGGGGGGTAGCGGGTGAGACGGGCATGATCGCTGAGCAAGAGAGGGCCGCTCTTTCTCAAGAGTCAGGCAACACTCCGATCATCGCTCTCCTTGCTTACGGTTCCTCGTCATCTCCCGGCGTCGCGAGCGTGACGACGGCTCCTGTAGAGTCGGGCGATGAGGTAACGGGAGGTGAACCCATGCCAATGGAGGAGGGAGACGCCGCCATTTCGGCTGGCGACTCATCAGGTAAATTTTGGGTTACCGTCCTTTTTTTATTCTGCAATCCTTCCTGACAGGGTTTATCTTGTTTTCCAACGCAGGTGCGGCTAGTGCTGATGCCACTTTACCTGAGGGAGCACCGTCAGTTACTGCCCTGATGGTGGCCACCTCTCTACCCTCCTTCGTACCATCGCAGATGCTGGAAGGTATGGATTTGTGACTTATCAGTTTCATCTTTATGCTGCATAATCTATGTACTGACGTTGTACTATTGCGTCGTTGCAGGAGTACTTTTTGATCACCTGTACCAGGTGCTACACCCATACTTCTCCTTCCCGTCGGAGCTTGGTTCCTCCAGTGGCACTGGTGAGTATAGTTTTCAATTAATGCTCTTTCTTTTTTCGATAATGAAATTGTTTCTGATTTTTTTTGTCCTGATTGCAGTGCTACAGATCGAAGGAGGAGATAGAAGATCGGTTGCGCCACCGGTCCTCCCAGCTTTGCCGTCTGCTGCAGCTGGTATAGTAAATTCCACTGTTCATGAATCTCTTGTATTTTTAGGCCTATCATCTGATGTGATTTGTTTTGCAGCTATCGCTTCGGTCCCGGTTTCTTTCGAGTCCCGCATTATGATGCTGGCAGGTCCATTCTCCCGACGTTCATCCTCAAAAGGTGCTGCGATGAGTTTGAGTATGCTGAGCGGATACGTCGAGGAGCTTGACGCAGAAGCTCCTGTATCTACCGCAGATTTCGCTGCTGAGGTTAATCTGATACTGGCGACGCTTGTAAATTTTCATAATGAAGGCATCGTCGAGTCTTGGGTTAATCACTGCAGGGAGATAGAGGCTCGCCTGCATCAGCTGGAGCTTATGCGTCATGCCCCCGAGATTTTGGCCACGAGTACTCAACTGGCGGCATGGATCGAGCAGAGCACTTCTTACTTTCGCCATCTTGAACAAGAAGCAGCTTTAAGGCAGAGGGAATGCAAAGAGACCTCAAGCGAGTCTGCTCGACTGCGTGCTGAGGTCGACGCGAACGCCGCTCGGGTGAAAGTTATTTTCGAGGGCCTCCTGCAAAGTATCTCCGACGGGTTAACATTGAAGCAGAAGCTCGATACCGTTGAGCGAGATGCCCAAGGTCGTGAAGCAGCTCAACGAGCCGTCGAAGAACAACTTTCATCCTACTTGCAGCAGCGTGCCCAGGTGGAAGCAGAGTTGGCTGCGGCAGCCGATCAAGAGAAGGCGCTGAAGGATGTGCGAGAGCAACTTGCGGATTTGTTGAAGACGCTTCCTTCTCCATGAACATTTTGTATCATTTGTAATTGTAAATAAAATGTATTTGTTTCTTTGATTCTTTAACACGATGTAACTTGTACTCAATTGGATTCATGAATAAAAGATATACATTCTTCATAATGTCTTGTGCATTTCTCCTCTTTCTTCTTTCTTGCTGTGTTGTTTGCCATACGATTTTAGCAAGTGCGATCCGCAGATTTAACTGTCAATCTTATGCTTTTTGTAGAGTGGCGATGGCTTAGAAAACAGGGTTAGGGTCTGTCACCTAAGACTTTTCAACTTTATGAGCCGTGAGGGTCTCACAAAGTATTTTCTCCCTACGGATCGAGAGGATCCTGCAAGTACATTTTCTCCTTAGGAATTGTGGGGATTCCTAAGTGTGTTTACCGTTGTAAGTTTTAAGACATCACGGTCAAGGTTAAGGACATCATTGTCCATGAGTTTAAGGACCTCACAGTCCAATGTTAGTTTTAAGACATCACGGTCGAGGTTAAGGACATCATAGTCCGTGAGTTTAAGGACCTCACAGTCCAACGTTAGTTTTAAGACATCGCGGTCGAGGTTAAGGACATCATAGTCCGTGGATTTAAGGACTCCACAATCCGCGAAATGGGTGGTTATTGGGACACGTCACCTCTTTGAAGACGTTGAGGAATTACAACGACAAATATCAAAGGAGTGAAGAGATGTACCCTTGAACCAAGGTAAAATTGTTTTAAAATCATTTTGGATGATTGTTAGTTTTAAGACATCACGGTCAAGGTTAAGGACTTCATAATCCGTGGATTTAAGGACTCCACAATCCGATATTTGCTCTGGATGCTTCCCACGGGTTCACTGCCGTGTTTAGCGAGGACCAGGCTCCGCTCTGGACGTTTTCCATGGGGTCAGAAGTGACGTTATCCGCGTTCCACGTAACCAGGAATTTGCACTAGATGCTTCACACGGGTTCACTGCCGTGTTCGGCGAGGACTAGGCTCCGCTCTGGATGCTTCACACGGGTTCACTGCCGTGCTCCGCGAGGACCAGGATCCGCTCTGGACGCTTTCCACGGTGTCAGAAGTGACGTTATCCGCGTTCCACGTGACCAGGAATTTTGCACTAGATGTTTCACATGGGTTCACTGCCGTGTTCGGCGAGGTCAAGGCTCCGCTCTGGATGCTTCACACGGGTTCACTGCCGTGCTCTGTAAGGACCAGGATCCGCTCTGGACGCCTTCCACAGGGTCAGAAGTGACGTTATCCGCGTTCCACGTGACCAGGAATTTGCACTAGATGCTTCACACGGGTTCACTGCCGTGTTCAGCGAGGACTAGGCTCCGCTCCGGATGTTTTCCACGGGGTCAAAAGTGACGTTATCCGTGTTCCACGTGACCAGAAATTTTGCACTAGATGCTTCACACGGGTTCACTGCCATGTTCGGCGAGGACTAGGCTCCGCTCTGGATGTTTCCCACGGGGTCAGAAGTGACGTTATCCGTGTTCCACGTGACCAGGAATTTGCACTAGATGCTTCACACGGGTTCACTGCCGTGTTTGGCGAGGACTAGGCTCCGCTCTAGATGCTTCACACGGGTTCACTGCCGTGCTCTGCGAGGACCAGGATCCGCTCTGAACGTTTTCCACGGGGGTCAGAAGTGACGTTATCCATGTTCCACATAACCAGGAATTTTGTCGATTATAACCACATTTCATGGAGTTGGGATTTGACTCTCGATCATCTATATACCGTCGAGTCATGGAACTGGATGTTGCCGCTGTTCCGCTTTGCTTGATGTTGTGTCTGCTGCAATGAGACGAATGTTGAGATGATCTCTAGGCTATTTGTGGCCCGTCGAGATTTGGCTTCTTCTTCTTATGAAACCTGGGGGAGGAGGAGTGTGATTCCTTCTTTGTTTGCGCCCCTGGATTGTATACAGGGACTGCTGTGATATCACCTGTAGGGCATAAATTTCATATTTATTTTTATTTTATTTCTTTCCGCGATGCTCTATCATTTCAGCTTTTTATATCCCGAAGGTCGCGATTGCCCAATCATTTCGGCTATTTTTCGCGGTGCCCAATCATTTCGGCTATTTGTTTTATTTTTACTCGCTGCTTTTTATTGCGAGTTGCCCAATCATTTCGGCTATTTCGTATGCATACATTTTTTTTACTTGCTGATTTTTATTTACAAGTTGCCCTATCATTTTGGCTATTTCGTATGCATGTGTGGCTTGCTGTATTTTCGCTGCAAGCTTAGGATTAGACACCGATTTCGGCATCAGCACCGCTACAACTGGGATATTGTCAGGAGCGAATCATCATTTGCCTCTGTCGATGTCGAACAAAGGTGGATCGGTAAACAGGGTTAGGGTCCTGTCGACTAAGGCTTTTGACTTCATGAGCCGTAAGGGTCTCACAAAGGTATTTCTCCCTACAAGTCGTGAGGATCTCGTAGGTGTGTTTTCTCCTTGGGAATCGTGAGGATTCCTAAGTGCGTATTCCCCTGTAAGTCGTAAGGATCTTACAAAAGGGTTTTCTCCTTATAACTCGAGAGGGCTTACAAGGGTTGTTCACCATATGGACGTATCCCTAGTCACAAATGGGACTTGGTTAGGGAAATGTTTATCCACGCCCGTGGATTGTATACAAGGGTCAGTATCGAGCCGCTTGTAGGGCAGTATCGAAGGTTGTGGGGGGTTGCTTAAGAACAGGTTCAGGTCTTTGTAACTTAAGACTTACAAATCTTATGAGCCGTGAGGGTCCCATAAGATAGTTCTCCTTACGAGTCGTGAGGATCTCGCAAGTGTAATTTCTCCTTAGGAATCATGGGGATCCATAAGTGTGTTGCTCCCTTGTGAGTCGTAAGGATCTCACGCAGGTGGTTTCTCCTTACAAGGTCGAGAGTACCCTGTAAGTGTCCTTTAACGAGGTTGCGCCCTTTCGGGTTTTTACAAACACTCGCCGGTAGTCCTGCTGTTTTTACTCACGGAGCCCTTTCGGGTTTTCATCCTTGCCCATTTTGCTTATGGACATACCGTTTTCGTTCTTTTTATTCTTCTTTTCTTCTTTTTTTTATATATATAACGAGGTTGCGCCCTTTCGGATTTTCACAAACACTCGCCGGTAGCCCTGCTGTTTTTACTCATGGAGCCCTTTCGGGTTTTCATCCGTGCCCATTTTGCTTATGGACATACCGTTTTCTTTTTTTTCCTTTTTTTTTATTTTTTCTTTTTTTTTATCAGCTGTGGGATGCCGCAATCCACCGTAGTTTGTCGACATCTCGGTCAACAACTAGTTTTAGGACATAGTGGTCCGTTGTTAGTTTAGAGACGTTTCGGTCCGCTGTTAGTTTAAGGACGTTTCGGTCCGCTGTTAGTTTAAGGACATTTCGGTCCGAGAGAAAGCCGGCTATTACCTACGGAGTGTAGGCTTAGGAAGATAGCGAGCGGACATAGTCGTCATTATCTATCATTGACCTAGGCCATGACTCGTCAACCGTAGTATTTCTTCAGGAAGCGACCGTTTATCGGTCTGAAAGGTCTTTCGCCATGCATGTCCATGAGTAGATATGCTCCACCCTGGTAGACCTTGTCTATGATATACGGGCCTTCATAGTTCGGCTCGAATTTTCCCCGCTTGGCGCTATTGGGGATCATAGGTCTTTTGACCACTAGCACGAGTTCGCCTTGGCGGAATGTCCTCGGCCTGATCAATCTTTCATATGAGCGCGTCATCTTTGCTTTATAAGCTTCCAGATTTTGTTGCGCTATGAGCCGGGTTTCATCAAGGGCATCAAGCTCCTCAAGCCGAAGGTGAACGTTTTCTTCATCCGTTAGCTCATAATGGACTGCCACTCGTAGAGAGGGTAACTCTATCTCGAGGGGGAGTACTGCTTCTGTACCGAATACCAACGCGTACGGTGTTGTGTTCGTGGCCGTCTTGAACGTAGTTCGATATGCTCAGAGAGCTTCATGCAGTCTCTCGTACCAGTCCTTTTTATTTCGGGACACCGTCTTCTTCACGATCTTTGTCAGGGTTTTGTTGAAAACCTCAGCTAGACCGTTAGCTCGGGGATTATAAACTGAGGAGTATCTCCAGTCTATATTGTGCTGTTGTGCGAAGCGGCTAATTTTGTGGCTTCTGTAGGCTGGCCCGTTATCGGAGATGATCCGTCTCGGAGTTCCAAACCGATAAATAACGTGCGTCTTGAAGAAATGGAGGATATTCTCCGTCTTCACTTCCCTCAGCGGTACTGCTTCTGTCCATTTAGAGAAGTGATCAGTTGTCGCCAAAATGAATCGATGTCCTCTGGACGATGCCGGCTCGATGGGGCCGATTATGTCAGTTCCTCACATTTCAAACGGCCAGCTAGCCACTGTTGGGTGTAGTGGATTTGGATGTTGATGAATAAAGTCCCCATGGATTTGGCATGAATGGCATTGCTTCGCATACTCGAGGCAATCTTGGATCATCGTGGGCCAATAATAACCCATTCGTTTGATCTTCAACTTCATTTTCGGCCCGGCTTGGTGAGAACCACAGAGTCCGTCGTGAACTTCCTGAACGACTCTTTCTGCTTCTTCAGGTCCCAAGCATCTCAACCACAGAGAATCAAACAACCTCTTATACAGAGTATCATTGACGAAGGCGAATGACAGAGCTCGTTTCATAAGCTGATGTCTTGAGGACGCATCTTCAGGCGTTCGATGGGATTTGAAGTAGTCTTTAAAGACTTCTCTCCAATCCTCAGCCTTTTCTTGGTCATTTATTTGTAGGGCCGTTTGCTCAGTCGCTTCCTTTTCCTCGAATGATTCCGGAGATATTTCTGCCGGAGTAAGAACCCGACGGCTTTGTACCACAATTCTTACGTCATTGAGGTTCTCGTCGGCTAGCTCTTTAGCAAGCTTGGCTAATGCATCCGCTTTGCTATTTTCCACACGCGGTATATTTTCCAAAGTGTAGGAAGGAATTTGGGTCAACAGTTGCAGCACCTTCTCACCGTACTTTACCAGCTCTGGTTTGCATGTTTGGTAGTCGCCATTCACTTGACTAACGACCAGTTGGGAGTCTCCGTATATGATGAGGTTCTTAATTCCCATGTCGATGGCGATCTTGAGGCCAGCTATCAAAGCTTCGTATTCAGCTTCATTGTTCATCCTCGGCTCTGTCAAGGAGAAAGCAAAGCGTATTATCCCTCCTCGCGGGGTCACGAAGATAAGGCCTACCCCTGATTTGGTTATAGGCGTGTTTTGTTTGCGCTTCTTCATGGAAGATGCTCCATCGAAATAAAGCTCCCATCGGGTATCACCACCGTCGATCGCATCAAACGCATGTCCGTCTGGCAGTTCCCAATTCAAAGGGGAATCGGCTGGTATCGGATGTTCAGCGAGGAAATCGGCGATGGCCTGGCCTTTCACTGCCTTGAGAGGTTGATAAGTTATTGAGAATTCCATCAAGAGTAAGGCCCATTTAGCGAGCCGGCCCATCAATATGGCTTTCGACATCAAGTATTTGAGGGGATCCACCTTCGATATGAGACGGACTTCATGTGCCAACGCATAGTGCCGGAGTTTCGTTATTGCAAAGATTAACGCCAGGCAGTGTTTTTCGATGGGAGAATAGTTGCTTTCTGCCCCCAGGAGAACTCGACTCAAGTAATAGAGAGCTCTTTCTTTCCCTTGGTCGTTCTCTTGTGCCCATTACGCGCCTAAAGAACCTTCGAGGGCGGTTGTATAAAAAATGAGAGGCTTTCCCTTGACCGGAGCAGCCAGCACTTGAGGGTTCTGCAGATACTGCTTGATTTCATCCAGCGCGCCTTGGCACTTGTGATCCCAGACGAACGGGGTTCCCTTATTCATCAGGTGGCTGTAAGGATGGCACTTGCCAGAGTGGTTGGCTATAAATCGCCGGATGTACGCGAGCTTTCCTTGGATAGACCATAATTGTTTGAGAGTTCTTGGCGGGGGCATTTCCATGATCGCCTTGATCTTTGACGGATCTATCTCGATACCTCGGTGTCGGACGATGAATCCTAGGAATTTACCTGAGGACACCCTGAACGGACATTTGAGAGGGTTCATCTTCAGGTTGTATTTCCGAATGCGTTAAAACACGATCTTCAGATACTCGAGATGTTCCTCATATGATTTGCTTTTTACCATGAGGTCGTCGATATAGCATTCGACAATTTCATGTATGAGGTCATCGAAGATCTTCGTCATGGCCCTCTGATAGGTGGCGCCGGCGTTCTTTAGACCGAAGGGCATCACTTTATAGCAGAAGATACCCAAAGGGGTCCGGAAAGCGGTATGTTTCTGGTCCTCGGGATGCATCTTTATCTGATTATATCCTGATGAGCCGTCCATGAAGGAGAAGACTTCATGAGTGGACGTATTACCTATCATCAGCTCGGTGACCGGTATTGGGAAATCGTCCTTCGGGCAGGCTTTATTAAGATCCCGGAAGTCCACGCATATGCACACTGTCCCATTTTTCTTCATTACCGAGACGATGTTGGCGATCTAATCAGGGTATTGAACCTCTTGGATGAAGCCAGAGTCGATCAGCTTCTTGACCTCGGCGTTGATGCTCATCTCAAGCTCGAGCCGCATTCTTCTTGGTGCTTGTTTGATTGGCTTGATATCCGGGGATATCGTTAGTTTGTGGACCGCGATCTCTGGATCTAAACCTGGCATTTCGAAATAGTTCCATGCGAATCAATCTCTATGCTGCATAAGCACGTCTCTTAACGCAGTCACTCTTTCTTCAGATAGCAGCTCGCTGACGAATGTCGGTCGAGGATCACTTGCCGTTCCTAAATCAATTTCCTTGAGGTTATCAGCAGTGGTATGTATTCCATCTTCCAGCTCTTTTGGCGCCGGTGGAAACTCTGAGATCACCTTGTCATCATTGTTTTCGAAGCACCAGGGAAGGTCGTCCATATTCTCAGGCTCTTCTTTTGATATCGTTATCATATGGCAAGTACGAGCTCGCTTCCCGAACCGATGTTGATCTGATTCCAGTCTCGCGGATTTGGGTGCATGCTTCTGCGGCGGTGTTACCCTCCAACTGTCGGATGGAGCGAACTTGCCAAGCTAATACTGATCTTCGACCTAGTTCTTGAAGGTGAAGCAGTCTTCGAGAGGATGTCCTATTGCTCGGTGATAAGAGCAATAGTTTGGGTGAGAGACTTTGCCTGCTTGCTTGGGGTGCTTGGACCCCGGCAGTGTAATCATTTGATGTCTTATAGCGAGGTCAAGTATCTTCTTTGTCTTGTCTTGAGGAAAAGAGTATGCTCGACTCATCTTCTTCATAAGGGAAAAATCTGGACCGCCTGATTCCCGCTCGCGTGACTTCTTGGTCCCGCTTTGTCGTTGCTGAATGCATTTTCCGCTTTTTGACTTGTTTCTGCCTCTACGTCGGGCCTTTTTTACAACAGGTTGACAGGGAGCGGCATTTTCATCTTTCGTAGCCTGTTGGAGAAGGCGTTGCGTCCTGGCTTTCTCGTAGATGGCCATTTCTCGGTTGTGTTCATCTCGAACTTTTTGACCAGCTTCCCTTATAAGCTTGTCCATTTGTTCTTCGAACGACGGACTGAGCATTTTTAGGTCAGTGACTTTTTCTGGTTCAGGGTTAGCACTCTCCCATTGAGCGTCTCCTTCTTCATCAAAGTCATGTACAACATAGCAATCATGGAGTAGCTCTCGTTTCTTGGACCGAACATATCCAAGCCCGATTGCTTCCATTCTCCCGTTAGGCAACTTGCGCTGAGTTCCGGGAATGTTCCAGACTCGGTCATAGAACTTGGCTTTCCGAGCGGTCTGTTTGAAGGGTATCCCTTGGCGCTTCAACAGCCTTTTCAAGCCTTCTGTATAATATCTAGGCAGACGGATGGGCTGAAGCCTGTCAAGCGTAGGATCCGCACCGTGCCAAATTTCTTTTTCCACTTTAGTTTCCCCGGAGCGGTAGAATAGGATCGCCTTTTCGCCTTCTCGCCTGGGAGGGACATAGAACGTCTGCAGCTTTTCTACACTGTCGGTATCAAGCGCGTCCAGTTCTTTATGATGTTTGAGTGGAACCATGGCGACTTGCAGACTTTGCTCTTCATCAGCGAATGTTTGTATTGAAGGCCGAGCAGAGAATATAGAATGGACCTCATCTTCCGAGTCACTGCCAAAGATCAACATGGGAGCGGACGGTCCTGGCTTGTTGTACTGGGGTGAGCCTGAACAAACCATCTCTTCTTCTTCCTCAGTATCACTCCCGAAGACAGGAATAGTGGTGATAGCTTTGTTCTCCGATTTGCGGCATCTTTCTGTGTCTTCAAAGTGTGGTAAGAAGTACTTTGCATCTTCGTATTTCCGGACTTCGTTCACGGAGAATGGTTTCAACTCTCCTGTCACAGTGTACTCAAGACCATCCTTAAAGTATTTCATACACTGGTGTTGTGTAAAAGGGATGATGTTGTACTCGTGTAACCAAGGCCGGCCGAGCAAAGCGTTATAGCATGTCTTGGCTTCGATGACATGAAATTTAATGTCTGTGACAAGCAGTCCAAAGCGTAATGTCAATATTACAGATCCGAGAGTCCGCGATGATTGGGAGTCAAAACCAGAGATGGTGATCTTATCGCGAGCAAGATGCTGGACGCTCATGCAGATTTCCTTCAACACTCGCACGTTGAGGAGATTGACGGAAGACCCATTGTCGACCAGGATTTTGCCTATATTTATATCGTGGCAGTACCCTAAGACATAGAGAGGACGGTTGTGCTCGCACGTCCCGATGAGGAGATCTTCATCGCTGAAGGTGATATCGGCTGTGTGTACTTCCTCCAACTCGCCCTTCATCTTTTCTTCGGCAAGAAAAGATTGGAATTGCTCTGGTTCTTGTAGCGCCTTGATCAGTGAATCTCTCGCTTCCTTGGATAGTAAAAGGACGTCGAGAATGCTAAGCTGCGAGGGTAACTTCCTCAAGTGTGCCAGGACGTTATAGTCCACCTTGTTCTTCCTTGGCGGGTCCTTGGCGGTCAACTCTTTCATGACTTGATCGTCCAGGGTGATCTCCTCGGAGATCTTTTCTTTTCCCTTATCTTTTCTATTCGTGGGTCCGAGATTCTTTTCTGGAAGCGTACGGTTGCGCAGTTGGATGTTTTCACAGGCCTTCGGTTCTTCCTCCTCTCGCAATGCGGATTCTTTAAAGAGGGGGTCAAGATCCATTTCTTCGTCAGAGTCGCTCCCGAATGTGAAAATTTACGATCCCCCGGCGTTGACTGTGCGACGGTTGCCAGTATTTCTTTTATGCTCCTCAGCCGCACTCCTTTGCTCTCGCCGAATTTTGCATTTCATCCGCTTAAAATGTTGCCGGTGAGCAACATATCCCTGCCACCATCTTTTAAAAGCATTACACTCCTCAATGGGGTGCGAAATCTTCCGATGATATAAGCAGTAGCTAGGATGCATCTCTGCTTCATCGGGAGTGTTTCCTTCAGAGGGCGGTAGCTTCATTCCCATTGATATGGCTTTAACAAACCTTTTCCTCGTCTTGAATTTATTTTTATCCGCAACGGATGTCTTTTGATTTGACGGGAGTGTCTCAACACTTTCGTCTAGTCGCCGGCGCTTGGCTCTTTCAAATATGGTCGTTTCGCGCTCCCGATCAGCTTTGCTTTTCAGGAGAGCTTCGTTGAGGAATGCATTAATTGTTTCATCTGATGGCCCCAGAAGTTCCGGCTTAGGATTTGCCCCTAACTTCTCAGTGCAAGGAGTTTTCTCATCGTCTGTAAACGAGTGGGAGATCATATGACCACTTGCTATGTAACCCTCAGATTCATCCGACGAGCTTTCTCCACCATCTTCGTCTTTAAGGACGTGGCTGAGGAACTCTTGGAGCTTGATGGGAGTCCGCGCCTTCTGATTATACTCTTTCAGCGCGTCGATCTGTTTCTGCAGGTCCGTGCGCTTGTCGTCAGGCTTCACGGGCTTTTTGGATCTCTTCTTCTTCTTCTTTGAAGATTTTGACGGCTGGGTGTGAGTGCTTGGGCCATCACCACCAATCTTTAGAGTTGGGCGCGGTTTCAGCATCCCTTCAATGATCTGAGGTTCCAACGAGTTCTTCTACCTGATCGCTGGGCATGTATGAAGATCATTCAGCATCCTTTTGGTTTTCGCTGACAGCACGACCTCCCATGGAGCTTCTTCAACAAAAGAACACGTCGCCCCCAGTGTGTCCGTCTTTTTAGGAATGTGCGGTCGTGGTGGGTTTACCTTCCACTTCTCGGACAGCGCAAACTTGCCTTGTAGGTACTGATCTTCGATCCATCTCTTAAAGACGAAGCAATCCTCTATATGGTGACTTACCGTTTGGTGGTAAGGGCAGTAATTGGGATTATTCACTTCACTGGGTTGCGGCGGTCGCCTGGGATTCGGCAAACTGATTAGCCTGTTGCGCATCGCCAGCTCGAACAACCTCTTCGTTTTGTCCCGTGGGAATGAGTAAGGACGCTTCATTTTCTCATTGTAATAGCGCCGTCTCTCTTCGAGTTGATCCGCTAGCTTTGGGGCACTGGGCTGCTGTTGGGTGTTCGCAACGAAGGTCGCCTTCCCTTTACCCTTGTCGTTTCGAGGTTCCGGCTTCGGGGGAGACGGTCTGTGACCCATTTGATCCATCTGGGCTAGCTTATCAATTAAAGCCTGGAACATGGTCAGTTTAAAGAACATCATGAACTATGAAATAGTTGCATGAGGGTCTAGGGTGCCTACGAACATGCCCACCGCTGGTGCTTCTTCGATGCGCTATTCGCACTTCGACCACAAGTTCTGCCATCGGATTGCATATTGAACCCAAGTTTCACCCGGCTTCAACCTTGCATTGATCAACGCCGTTATTGGGGTGCGTTCGCTGGCGCTCGCAAATCGCTGAGTGAATAGCAACTCCATTTCTGCGAAAGTTTTGACAGAATCGTTTGGAAGCTCGGAGTATCACTCAAACGCCGTCTCCGATAAGCTGCCGACGAATTGGCAAAGCAAGAGCTTATCATCGCCGCCGGTGTTGCCACAAAGAGCCCTGAACTGGACGACATGCTGAGGGGGATTGCCTGTCCCTTGTAGACATGGAATTTCAAGATCGTGTAGCCCGGCGGGTATTTAATCTGATCATACCAGCTCGGATATGGTCGTCCCGTTTTGACAACTTGACCGGCTGCCTCAGTTGCCTGTGAACTCGTATTTGTTGAGCAATATAGTCATCCAGGGCGGCCTTAGAGATTGTTTCCTCTTTGGCTGTTGAAAGAGTCGGGGGTGGATTTGACGTTTCTCCTCTGTCGTCTTCGAGGACAATCGGAGGATCTTCGGCTAGAGGATCCGGCTGTATCATCATCCCGACCATGTCTTGAAACAGAAGAGCCATCTGCTTTATATTGGCCGCTTGTTCCGCAGCCTCTTTATCCTTCCTTTCAAGCATTCTACGAAGGAATTCAGCATCGGTCTCGTGTTCGCGACGTTGTTCCGATGACGCCTCCGGGCTTTCTTTTGACCCGGTGAGTGCGGCTATTGCAGTCAGCATCTTCTGGAGCTTCTACTGCTGCTGTTCCTGGGCTCTTGTAATGGATCGGGTGAGTGGTCGGTGGCCCGTTGAAGCGCGGCTATCCTCCTTCCCAGATGCCATGTAAACGGTATGGAAGACCATGCCCCCAGACTTAGGGCATTTGGGTTCAGTGTTTTTGACTTTTGTCGCCGGCATGGGAATCTTCTCCGACCTTCTCTTCTTATGAGCGGTCGAAGTTGAGGGGGCCGTCAAGGTGGGCACCCAGACAGCTTTTCGTGGTTTGGCAGGATGGCTTACCTCTTATTGGACCTTCAGCTTCTTGTGCTGGCGGGAGAAATTTGGATCGATCACCGAGTCTCGGGCCTACCGCCAGACTTTATAGATCTTGGAGGACAGCCGTTGAGGGGATTGGGGCTGTTCTGGTTTTGCTTCCACAACCTTTTCCAGTGGAGGGGAAGACCTTTTTAGTACAACGGTAGGAGAATTCCTAAGCACCTTATTTAACAACTCAAAGCTGTTCCCAGTTGGAACAACAGCATTAATTTCCGCCGCCGGGGCTGGTGAAGTTAGCCCAGAAGGGGATCTACCTCCGAACTTCCTCACTCGGCGCCAGTGGCGACGTCGAGCATGTCGAGCTGTGGGAATTGGCTCGGTGACGAGGACGGCCTTGTCTTGCCCCCTGGTCAGGTGAGGGGCTGTTGCCGGTGTCAGCCTATTAAAGACTGATGTCTTCTAAGCAGCAGGAGCGGGAGTGGGAGTTGGGACGGTCAGTCTTGTAAAGACCGATCTCTTAGCAGGAGAAACCGCCTTGACGACTTCAGGAGTAGGTTTGGCTACTCTCTTTTGAATAACCTTCTCTGGGACCGCAAGCTTCATCGTGGGCCCGCAAGAGTTTTGGCCCAGTCTGGAGAAGACCGAGGCACTGGTGTTGGGCGACCCGTTGAGAGGGGCCGCAGCAGCTGTAAGTCGATCGAAGACCGACTTCTTAAGAACTTCTGGTACTGGCACTGGGGTAGTGAAGCTCATTAGCGGGAGCATGTTCCCAAAAAACAGTCCAGTAATAGCCTGGGTGATTTTTTCCACCGGCATCGTGAATAGTGATGCCGCTTGAGGTCCATAGGCTACACCTTCAGGTGAGGCGGAGCATCGGTTGCAGTTGCAGTTGGAGCAGTTCGAGCAGATGAATGCCATTGCTGTTTGCTTTCTGCGCCAAGCAAGAGACCAAATCTTAGTAACTTGAAACCTGAGGGCAACCATTAAAAAACCGCGATTCGTTCGCGAATACGACACACGAAGTGTGGAGTGGAAAGAGGAAAAGGTCCCACCGGACGTGCCAGAATCTGTTCCCCTCCGAAAGACGGCGCGACAGGGACGTCTTGCCTGAGATTCGGGGCAGATGCTAATAGGCGCTATCCGTCCACCTCTCCGAAGATGCCAAGTTGATTTATGGCACCGTGTATCGAAGGTTTAAACGGATGCGTCCGATGTAGCAGACTTCGTCAGATTCCCCCTCGCTTGAGGGGTTTTTGATTGTGGGGACGCTCTTCCCTGCAGGCGCAAGCCCCTGCAGTTAATTACGCTACCGCATCGCTGTAACCACTTTCTCCTTCTCCATATGGACACTTCGTGTCGTGGGGGTTTGTTTTGTGTTCGGTTGCCCGTGGATTGTATACGGAGACTAAGTTATGCTGTCACCCGTAGGTCGTGGATTAGTCCAAATCCGTATCTTTCTTAGATTTGGGTTTGGGGTGTGTGTTTAAGGATACGTTAGCCTTATTTGAGGCTAAGATCAACTTAAACGTTCGTTAAGGACACGTTAGTCTAATTTTAGACTAAGATCGACTTAACGGGATCGTTTAGATCCGACAAGAGAGTAATTGGGGGCTCTATTGTTTAGTTTAGTGACGTTACGGTCGATAGGTAGTTTAAGGACATTACGGTCCAATGTTAGTTTTAAGACATCACGGTCGAGGTTAAGGACATCATAGTCCGTAAGCTTAAGGACCTCACAGTCCGATGTTAGTTTTAAGACATCACGGTCGAGGTCAAGGATGTCATAGTCCGTGAGCTTAAGGACCTCACAGTCCGACGTTAGTTTTAAGACATTACGGTCAAGGTTAAGGACATCATAGTCCGGTATTAGTTTTAAGACATCACGGTCGAGGTTAAGGACATCATAGTCCATGAGTTTAAGGACCCCACAGTCCGTATCAGTGTGTGGTTGTCGGGACCCGTCACCTCTCTGACGACGTTGAGGGATTACAACGACGGATGCCAGAGGAGTAAAGAGATGTACCCTCGAACCGGGTGTAAATTTATTGGGAGAGCGGTTGTGCTCAGTTCAATTTATATTGAGGACTTATGGCCAGAATTGGGCTAAGTCCATTTGAAAATGTGTAACATTTTATTTATACTTGGCATGTTAGGCCTTTACTTGGGCTCTGCCCTTTTTTAAATAATGCACAACATTTAAATTGGTCTGTTAGACTTTTTAATTGGACTCTGCCCTTTCTTAATAATGCACAGCATTTAGTGGTCTGATAATATGCCACATGGCCTGTCAGGCGCTTTGCGCCAATTAAAGAGCGCAAGGCGCCAGCGCATGCGGAGATGACACGTGTCACGCTCTGCATGAGCGCAAGTCTGTTAGCGCAGTGCGCTACGCCAGTGCGCTGCACTAGTGCGCTGCTGACACGTGGCGTGCTCTGGTGCAGTGCGCCAATCCAAGAGCGCAGCGCTCTGTTTTTAGGAGCGCAAGGCGCAGATTATTTTGTGGTTGACACGTGGCGCGTTCTGGTGACTTGCGCCAGTCCAAGGAGCGCAAAGGCACAGATTAAGAGTGCAGGGCACTGTTCAATAGCGCAAGGTACATCTTGATCAGATTTAGATCAAAGAAAAGAATCTTTCTAGTTCTAAAGTGGTTCTACCTCAAGATTCAAGAACCAATGGTTCATCAAAAGGCTGTGCCTTTATATAGATCAAAAGATCTAGGGATGAAGTAAATTACTTCTTTAATTTTTTTGTGATTGGATCTTTTTTGATCTTTTTTATTTTTTTGTAATGAAGATCTTGATCTTGTTCTTAGATCTTTGATCTTTTTTAGGAGAAATTCTTCTTTTTGTGAGATGTTTTCATCTCTGTTCTTCCAAGAATTTAATTCTTTACCTTGAAGAAGATGATCTTCTTTCTTCAAAAGCTTGCCTTTCAAATTTTTTCAGAGTTCTCTCCTTTTTCTATTTCTGTCTATATGAGACTTGGAGTCTAGGGGCCTTTATATAGGGCCAATTGGTTTGTTGAGTTAGTTACAGAGATATTTCTCTGATTGATCTGGGGATATTTCCCCACCGTTGGATCTTTGATCCTAAGGCCTCTGTTTTACAGAAGATAGTCTTATTATTTTAATAAGACTGAAAAGATCTTTCTAGAATTTTAATTCTGATTAATTAAATAATTTATTATTTAAATTTTAGTGCTGGCGCAGTTGGCGCAAGCGTACCTGCGCCTGACACGTGTCGCTCAGCGCAGCGCAACTGCGCTAGCGCACCTGCGCCTGACACGTGTCGCGCAGTGCAGAGCGCAGCGCAACTGCGCTAGCGCACCTGCACTGACACGTGTCGCGCAGCGCAGAGAGCAGCGCAACTGCGCTAGCGCACTACTGTTTGACACGTGGCGCGCAGCGCAGAGCGCAAGTTATCTGAAGCGTTGCTTTCTTTAATTTGAATTTTCAAAACAGAGCCTTGCTCTGATTGGGAGTGCGCTGCCTTGGGCGCAGCGCTCTTTGCGCTGGCGTGTCTGCTTTTGACACGTAGCGCTCTGCGCACAGCGCAAGAGATCTGAAGCATTGCTTCACCTTTTGAATTTTGAAATTCAAACAGAGCTTTGCTCTGATTGGGGAAACAGTTGCATGTCCCTTTGTATGCATGGAACTTGGAGATCGTATATCCCGGCAGGTATTTGATTTGGTCATACCAGCCTGGATAAGGTCGCCCAGTTCTAACGATTTGGCCAGCAGCTACATTAGCTTGATGAGCTCTTATTTGTTGAGCAATGTAATTATCAAGGGCAGCCTTGGAAATTGTTTCTTCCTTGGTTGTTGATAAGGCCGGAGGAGGGTTTGATGTTTCCCTCTGTCATCCACGATGATTATCGGCGGATCTTCGGCCGGGGGTTCTGGCTGGATCATCATTCCAACCATGTCTTGGAACAAGAGAGACATCTACTTTATGTTAGCAGCTTGCTCAGCGGCTTCCTTGTCCTGTCTCTCAAGCACCCTTCGCAGAAACTCTGTATCGGTCTCTTGCTCTTGGCGCTATTCGTCCTCTTTGTCCGGACTTGTTTTCTGTCTAGTGAGTGCCATCAGTTTGTTCAGCATTTCTTTGAGCTTCTGTTGTTGCTCCTGAGCTTTGTTCAGCGACTGAGTTTGCTGTCGGTGACTCACCGAAGCATGGCTTTCTTCTTTTCCCGAAACCATATAGACCGTATGTATTGCTATGCCCCTGGCTTTGGGGAGTTTGAATCCATCGCCTTTGGAATTTGCCTCTGGCGGTAGAGCTTTTTCCAATCTCATTCTTTTATGAGAGATTAGAGTTGAAGGAGCCGTTATGACAGACACCTGTTTAGAAGAAGTCCTCCGTTGTATGGCGGAGGAGTGATCTTTTTCTTGTTGGCCTTTAGATTTCTCAGGTCGACTAGAGTAATTCTGGTCAATCATAGAGTCCTGGACTTTTCGCCAGACCCTATGAATTTGTGATGAGAGCCACCGATGAGGCCGCTCCGGCTTTGCCTGCACTGTAACTTCTGCATACAAGGGTGATTTCTTTAGCACCGCTGTTGGAGAGTTTTTGCGCACCCTCTTAAGCGGTTTAAAACTTTTCCCAGTTGGAACAGCAGTGTCAACTTCCGCCATTAGAGCTGGTGGGGTGAGTCCAGACGGTGGAGTTGCCCCTAGCTTCTCTCACTCGGCCAGTGGCGACGTCGAGCGTGCCTTGCTGAAGGGACCGTCTTAGTTTTGAAAGCGGCTTCATTACGCTTCTGGTTTTGTTGAGGAGCTGCAATTTGTGTCAGCCTGTTGAAAACCGACGTCCTTGTTAAGGTTTAAGGAGGGTCGGCCAGTCTTTCGAAGACTGGCTGTCTGATGGGGAAAGCGCTTTTGACGACTTCACCTGTAGCAGGAGTTGGGAGGGCTATCCGTTTTGGGGTAGCCCCTTTCAGGTATCACAAGCCTCTTTGTGGGCCCGTTTGTGCTTTTGCTCAGCCTATTGAAGACTGAAACGCCATATTTGGACGGCCCGTTGCCAATCGATCGGATACTGACCTTCTGGGAGCTTCTTATTGCGGCGCTGAAGCACCAAAACTCATAGGTGGGAACATGGTCCCAAAGAACAATCCAGTAGTGGCCTGTGTTACTTGCCTCCACTGGCATTGAGAAAATAGAGACTGCGTCAAGCCCATAAGTTACTCCTCCAGTTGGGGTAGAGCGAGAGTTGCTATTGCATGCAGTGCATTGAGAAGTCATCGATTTTCTGCACAGGAGCAAGACACCAAATTTTAGTATCTCGAATCCAAGGGCAACCATAGCGAATTGCGATTTTGTTCGCGAAACACGACACACGAAGTGTGGAGAGGAAAGAGGAAAAGGTCCCACCGGGCGTGCCAAAATCTGTTCTCCGCCGAAAACAGGACCGAGACGTTAGAACATCTGGCCTAAACTTGGGGGCAGATGCTATTTGGACTTATCAACCCATCTCTCCGAAGATACCAAGTTAATTTATGGTATCGTATATCAGAGGTTTGGATATACGCGACCGTTGTAGCGTGACTTCATCAGATTCCCTCTCATCTGTGAGGGGTTTTTGATTGTAGGGACGCTCTTCCTTGCAGGCGCAAGCCCCTGCAGTTAATTATATTACCGTGTTGCGATAACCACTTTCTCCTGCTCCAGCAGTTCACTTCGTGTCGTGTGTTATTTTTTTTATTTTGGGTTGCCCGTGGATTGTATACGGAGACTAATTTATGTCATCGTCCGTAGGGCGCGGCTTAGTCCAAATCCGTATATTTTAGATTTGGATTTAAGTCAAGAATTTTGCTTGACTGGGTCCACATTGGTAGCTTGGTTCACCAACGGGAATGAACTTAGGACGCAGATCTCATATAAATGAAGTCTATCGGTTCATGGGATATTTGGGTTTGATCTAAGGATTGTTAGTCATATTTGAGACTAAGATCAACTTAGAAATAAATGAGCATATGCGCTCAATTATTTTAGTTTAAGAACATCAGGGTCCAACATTACCATGTTTGAGGCGAATATTAGTTTAAAGATATTTCGGTCTAACATTCCCGTTTTAGGGATATCGCAGTCCAACATTCGCATTTTGGGGATGAATGTTAGTTTAAGGACGTTTCGGTCCAACATTCCCATTTTGGGGACAAATGTTAGTTTAAGGACGTTTCGGTCCATTATTGCTATGTTTGGGACAAAGATTAGTTTAAGGACATTTCGGTCCATCATTCACCCTGCGCGCGCATGTATTTGTTACGTGGCGGAGTGAACAATGGTGACATGGAATGCGTCCAATTTAAGGTGCGATCCGATTTGAGATGTGCACGTCAGTTTGGAAGTGCATAAATGTGGGGTGTATAATTCCCTATCTTGATGAAATTTTACATCAAGTTGGGACGAGGAGTTGTTGTTGGTTGTCGGGACCCGCCACCTCTCTGAAGACGTTGAGGAATTACAATGATATATATCAGAGGTGTGGAGAGATATACCATTAAACCAAATCCTGTATTTGAGGGAATGGGGTTGATGGACCTAAGAATCGTTAGTCATATTTGAGACTCAAATTTCCTTAGGAGATATGGGATGAATATCATTTTGGATATCATCAATGAGAGATTATTAGTCATGTTTGAGACTAAAATCGGTTTGGAAATCATGAGCATATGGGCTCGGTTGATTTAAAATAAAAGAGGTTTAACCTCAAAAAACTTAGCCAATTTGGGCTGATATTAGGTTTCTATACTACCCAGCAGTGCTAAGCACTAAGATATACAGCGCTTACGTGTGTTTCACGTGAGGCGCTAGAATAGAGCTAAGCACTAATCTTTTCTGGCGCTCACGTGCCTTTCACGTGAGACGCTTGGTTTTTAGCCTTGGGCACTCGCGTGCTTTTCACGTAAGGCGTTGGGTTTTTAGCCTTGGACGTTCATGTGCTTTTCACGTGAGGTGCTACAATAGTGCTATGCACTAATTTTCTCTGGCGCTCACGTGTGTTTCATGTGAAGCGCTATATTTTTGGATATTTAATCTCTATTGATGTTTTTTAGAGAACTTAAATCTCTGTTAATGGTATTTTGACCATTAACGATCACCAAGATCACTATTTTGAGGATCTGGGATTAGGTTCTTTAGGAACTAAGTTCTTGTTTTGAAGGAAATAAGTTCCCGGAGTATTATGGACTCCATTATCTCCACGTTCTTTTATCCATCTTCTCTTGTTCATGTTTTCAGAGAGGTTAAATCTCTGTCAATGGTATTTTGACCATTAACGATCACCAAGACCGCTATTTTGAGGATCTGGGATTGGGTTCTTTAAAAACTACGTTCTTGATTTGTAAGGAACTAAGTTCCTGGAGTATTATGGACTCCGTCTTCTTTCTTTTCAACTTTGTTCTTCCCTGAATCTTTGATTCTCAAGAACAAGATCTTCCCGATGAGAATTAAATTCTCAACCTGTGAGAGATTTGTCTTATAGATCTCAGATCTAGAGAAAGAACTAAGTTCTTGAGAAGGGTTATACCATTAGATATGCTATGATAGGTAAAGGAGATGTTTTTGATCTCTGTAGTTTCTTTACCTAGGGTTTGAGAGGCGGAAGATCTTCTTCTTTATTGAGAATTAAATTCTCATTTGTTTTGAGAGCTTTCTGTATTTTTACAGAATCTTATGGGGTGGTCTCTTCCTTATTTGGAAAGAGTAATCATTGGTCGTTGTGACCCACCACCTCTCCGACAACCCTGAGGGATTAGAGCGCCATATATCGAAGGTGTGGATGTACATACCCTTTGAACCATGTCCCACTCATCAGGGGGAAGAATAAGTTGGAGCTTAAACTCGTAACTGCTAAAAAAGGGCTTCTTTGCGTTCGCACACGTGGTCTCACGTATTAGGCGCACGTGTGTCGCACATGGCGCTTGCGTATATGCACAACATGGGGGGCAACTAAGGCCCTAGCTTGGAGAACTAAGCTCTTATGGAAAACTAAGCTCTTTTGAAGATTGAATCCTCGCACGTGGTGTACATGTGGCGCATATGGCGCTTGCGCATATGCACATTATGGGGGGCAGCTAAGGCCCTAGCTTGAAGAACTAAGTTTCTATGGAGAACTAAGCTCCTTTGAAGATTGAATCCCCATTTTTTGTAAGAGGTATCCCTTCTTATTTATAGGGGAGTGGTAGAGAAGAGATCTCTCTTTTTCCCGATGTGGGACAAAAAATGTAACCCCCATGTTGTAGAGTATTACTTAGAATATATGTGCATAGCACATTTTCTCATAATTTTTTATTCCGGAAGAGTTATGAGGCTCGTAATATATTAAATCGAAGGATTATTTGAGACGCTTTCGATGCCATCAGAATTTACCTATTCTCATTTGGGAGTTTGGCAAAATACAGCCCAAAAAATACTGTTTTGCATTTTCTTAAGCGTATTGCTGCCATTTGATACCTTGGGCTCTTTTGCGCATTTTTGGCGGGAACAATTACCACTCATATAACATAGAGGCGCCTTTTAAGTGAACCGACACTAAAGGAGCTTGAGAACTCCGTAGTTAAACGTGCTTGAGCCAAGAAAGTTCTGGGATGGGTGACCTTCTGGGAAGTGGCCCCTGGTCGGGTCCAGTTCGTTCCAAAGGACAATACCGTCTGGGTTGGGGGTGGGCGTAACAAGGGTCCTACTAAGCCCGACTGCTGCAGGCCGCGGGCGGATGTTGGGCCATGAGATCTGATCTTTGACGTGACAGGTGTGCCTGTTGGAAATCACGCAACCCTGTGGGGGGATTATGTTGGGCAGGAGGTCCGTACGTATTACAAGTACCCGCTCCATCTTCGGTGGAACAAGGCCCAGACTGAGCGTGCTACGCGGTTTTTTAGGTCGGAGGATGTATGTCATACCCTTTCACACATTTATATTTCAATCGTTATTATATACATATAATTATTTGTTTAATATATTTCAATTTCAGATTAGGAAGAATTATAGATTCGTTGGCGAGCCCAGCGAGGATAGCGGGTACAAGCATTCGATATAGATTGCGCCCTAGCTCACTTTCTAGGCCAGTGTCAAGTGATCAAGCGATATCGCTGATGAGAAGTGAAGAGTGAACTTTACCTTCCCAGGGCCGCGGCGACCGAGGATCCGCGGATGCACTTGATGGAGGTCATAACGCTAGAGATCCTGAGAGAGAATTGGTCGCTTCTTGTCACCTATTTTGAGCGCGATGATATGCAGATATCAATTTAATTTTTAAGATTTTAATAGTATAACATGAAATCATATTCTAAAATATATTATATTCTTTGTTTTTTCAATACGATATCGGTTCGAAATAAGCAGAACTGAAACAACGACGTGCGAGAACGCACTATCTCGATTCAAGGAAAGCGCTCGCAGGCCAATGCTCGGTGGCATGCTCGGTGGCACTTGGTGAGTATTTCGACGCTTAATTGCATATATTTTCAATATCGTTGATTGATTATTAAACTAAATCCTAATTTCATTGCAGACAAAAAAAGACTCAGCCAACTATAATGTAGCCAAGGGGTGGGTCGCGTTATACAAGGGCACGGACGCGTACATGGTAAGTTTTATATAATCAAGATTATTACGTATTTTAAATTAGCACATGTGTGTGTACACACACACACATATACATATATATACATATATATATATACACACACATATATATTCTATACAGACCCAGTTCTAAAAGAAAACGGATGTCTTGGGACTTAGCCCCAGCGACTCGATCACCACCATTGTCTATGTCCTGGATTCGATATCCGGCAGGCATCACAGTGGGTATGAGCGTGGGGTTGGTCCCGGGTCCCATCGATTTTTTGATAGACGTTCGACCATGCATGAGTATGCCGTGACCCAGACGCGGGCAGATGCGGCAGCTACGTCGCAGGAGGAAATCCATCGGCTCCGCGAGCAGGTGGTGACGCGGCAGGAGACATGGAATCAAACGCAACATCAAATGCGTCAGGAGACACGGCAGGAGCTTTAGGAGACGCAGCATGAGCTGCAGGAGGTTGTGGCGGAGATCCGAGACATGAGGAAGTCGCACGCCGATTCCGTCCAGCCGGCCATACAGAATGAGTTGATCGCATTCTTTAGGCCATGGGACGATGGAAGTGGATTGTCGTTCCAACGGTGTTAGTTCTATTTTTTGATTTGTTGACACAATGCTTTAGTGGAGCATTGATCATATTGGACGATTTTTTGACACATACATTTTTTGATTTGTTGATCAGTGAAGTTTTGATCATATTGATTATATGTATATTTTTGTTTATGTTTGTAAGCGATTCGGAGCTTATTACATTGATTATCGTATATTGCGTGAGATTTGAATATATTGCGTGAATGATAATTATCTATTGATGCTTGTGAATGTTAATTATATATTGCTGGTTGTGATTGAAATTAACGTGCGTGGGACACGGAAAATTAATTTATTATATATAAAAAAAGGTTTCGTTACGGTGTTCTTCGCCGAAAGACGCGAGCTTCCCTTGGAGAGACCGCAGTTGCTTGAGAGTTCTTGGCGAGGGCATTTCCATGATCATCTTGATCTTCGACGGGTCTATTTCGATGCCTCGATGTCGTACGATGAATCCTAGGAATTTGCCCGAGGAAACAAGGAACACGCATTTCAGAGGGTTCATCTTCAAGTTGTATTTCCGAAGACGTTGGAACACTATTTTTAGATGCTCCTAATGCTCCTCGTGCAATTTGCTTTTCACCACAAGGTCGTCGATATAGCATTCGACAACTTCATGTATGAGGTAATCGAAAATATTCGTCATGGCCCTCTGATAGGTAACGCCGGCGTTCTCCAGACCAAAAGGGATCACTTTGTAGCAGAATATGCCTAAAGGGGTCCGGAAAGCGGTATGCTTCTGGTCTTCGGGATGCATCTTTATTTGATTGTACCCTGATGAGCCGTCCATGAAGGAGAAGACTTCGTGAGTGGACGTGTTCTCCATCATCAGCTCGGTAACCAGTACAGGAAAATCATCCTTTGGGCATGCTTTGTTGAGGTCTCGAAAGTCCACGCAGATGCGCACTGTCCCATTTTCTTCATGACTGGGACGATGTTAGCGATCCAGTCAGTGTACTGAACCTCTTGGATGAAGCCGGAGTCGATTAGCTTCTTGACCTCAGCATTGATGCTCATTTCAAGTTCGAGCCGCATTCTTCTCGGTGCTTGTTTGACTGGCTTGATGTCCGGAGATATCGCCAATTTGTGGATGGCTATTTCTGGATCTAATCCTGGCATCTCGGAATAGTTCCATGTGTAACAGTCTTTATACTGCATGAGCACATCTTTGAATGTAGCCACCTTTTCTTCAGACAACAGCTCACTGACGAACGTTGGCCGTGGGTCGTTTGCCGTCCCCAAATCGATTTTTCTGAGGTTATCTGCAGTAGTATGTATCCCATCTTCCAGCTCTTTTGGTGCCGGTGGAAACCCTGAGATCACTTCGTCACCCTCGTTTTCAAAGCACCATGGGAGGTCAGCCATACCCTCGTGCACTCCTTCTCCTGACAACGTTATCACGTGACAGGTATGAGATCGCTTCCAAGACCAATGTTGATCCAGCTCTACTCTTGCTGTGTATGTGGCTTTCGGTTCGTGCTTCTGTGGCGGGGTAACCCTCCAACTGTTGGATAAAGTGAACATGCCTTGCTGATACTGGTCTTCTACCCAGTCTTTGAAGGTAAAGTAGTCTTCAAGAGGATGTCCTATTGCTCGGTGATAGGAGCAATAGTCTGGGTGATGAACCTCACTTGCTTGTTCGGGGTGCTTGGACTCCGGGAGGGTAATCATCTGATGTTTCATGACAAGACCGAATATCTTCCTTGTCTTGTCTTGGGGAAAAGAATATTCTCGACCCATCTTCTTTATAAGAGACGAATCCTGGCTGCTCAATTCTCGATCGCGTGGTTTCTTGGACCCGCTTTGCCTCTGTCGAACGTTTTTTCTGTTCTTTAATTTGTTTTTGCCTCCGCGTCGGGTCTTTTGTATGACGGACTGGCGACGAAGAGCATCGTCATTCTCCGCAGCCTGCTGAAGGAGGCGCTACGTCCTGGCTTTCTCGTAGATGGTCATTTCGCGGCTATGGTCATCTCGGACCTTTTGACCCTCTTCTCTTATTAGCTTGTCCATCTGTTCTTCGAACGACGGACCTGGCATTTTCACGGCGGGACCTCGTTTTGGTTCAGGGTTAGCATATTCCCACAGAGCATCTCCTTCTTCATCAAAGTCATGTATAACGTAGCAGCCATGGAGTCGCTCCCGTTTCTTGGATCGGATATATCCAAGCCCGATCGCTTCCATTTTTCCGTTGGGCAATTTTCGCTGAGTTCCGGGGATATTCCAGATCCTGTTGTAGAACTGAGCTTGTCGAGCAGTCTATTTGAAGGGTACGCCTTGGCACCTCAACAGCCTTTTTAATCCTTCTGTGTAGTATCTGGGCAGACGGATGGGCTAGAGCCTATCAAGCGTAGAATCGGCCCCATGCCAGATTTCCTTCTCCACTTTGGTTTCCTCGGATCGATAAAAGAGGATCGCCTTTTCATCTTTTTACCTGGGAGGGACGTAGAATGTCTGCAATTTTTTCACACTGTAGGTATCAAATGCGTCGAACTCTTTGTAATGCTCGTGCGGAACCATGGCGATCTGCAAACTCTAATCATCTCCAATGAAGGCTTGCACTGATGGACTAGACGAGAATACTGCGTTGACCTCGTTTTCAGAGTCACTGCCAAAGACCAGAATAGGAAGAGACGATCCCGGTTTGTTGTGTCGGGGAGGTCCCGAATAGACTATCTCTTCTTCCTCTTCGGTATCGCTCTCAAAGACCGGAATAGTAGTGACAGCTTTTTGCTTATCCTCAGGTTTATGGCATCTTTCCGTGTCTTCAAAGTCTTGTAAGAAGTACTTTGCATCTTCATACTTTCGGACTTCGTTTACGGAGAATGGGTTCAGCTCCCCTGTCACAGTGTATTCGAGCCCATCTTTGAAGTATTTCATACACTGATGCTGTGTAGAAGGGATAATGTTGTACTCGTGTAACCAAGGCCGGCCGAGCAAAGCGTTGTAGAAAGTCTTGGCATCAATGACGTGGAACTTGATATCAGTGACAAGCAGCCCAAAGCATAACGTAAGTATCACAGACCCGAGCATCCGTGATGACTGGGAGTCGAACCCGGAGATAGTGATTTTATCCCGAGTAAGGTGTTGAACGCTCATGCAGATTTCTTTTAGCACTCTCACATTTAGGAGATTGATAGAGGACCCATTGTCAACTAGGATCTTCCTTATCTTAATGTCATGGCAATACCCAGAGACATATAGGGGACGGTTGTGCTCGCATATTCCGAGAAGGAGATCTTCATCACCGAAAGTGATGTCAGCTGTGTGAATTTCTTCCAACTCGTTCTTCATCTTTTCTTCGGCAAGGAAAGCTTGAAACTGGTCAGGCTCTTGTAATGCTTTGATCAGAGAATCTTTCGTCTCTTTGGATAGCAGAAGGGCGTCGAGAATGCTTAGCTGCGAGGGTATCTTCCTCAGGTGTGCCAGAACGTTGTAATCCACCTTGTTTTTCTTGGACGGGTCCTTAGCTGCCAGCTTTTCGACGACTCGGTCATTGAGGACGATATCTTCAGGGACTTTTTATTTCCCCTTATATTTTTTGTTCAATCCCTTGTTTGTGGGCCCGAGATTCTTCTCGGGTAACATGCGACTACGCGGCTGAATATTCTCACAGCTCTTCGTTTCTTCCTCTTTTCCTGAGGTGGATTCTTTGAAGAGAGGGCCGAGAGCCATTTCTTCTTCAGAATCGCTCCCGAAGGTGAGAACTTGCGATCCCCTGCTATCAACCATGTGACAGTTGCCGGCAGCTCTTCCTCGTCCGTCTGTCGCATTTTTCCGCTGTCGACGAGCTTCATGCTTCATCCTCTTGAAGTGTTGCCTGTGAGCGACATACCCATGCCACCAATTTTTAAAGGCTATGCACTCTTCAGTAGGGTGTGTGGTCCTTCGATGGTACAAGCAGTAGTTTGGATGTGCATCCTCTTCATCAAGGTGTATCCTGTCAGGAGTGTTTCCCTCGGAGGGCGGCAGCTTCATTCCTATCAATATGGCTTTGGCGAACCTTTTCCTTGCCTTGAACCTGCTTTTGCTGGTGGCCGAAATACTCCTATCTGGTTGGGGTATTTCAATCCTTTCGTTCAGTCGCCAACGATTGGCTTTTTCGTATATGGCGACTTCACGCTCTCGGTCAGCTTTGCTTTTCAGAAGAGCTTCATTCAAGAATACGTCAACCATCTCGTCTGATGGTCCTAGGAGTTCCGGTTCGGAATCTTCCCCCAGTTTTTCTGTATCAGGAGTTTCTTCACCATCTTCTGACGAGTGAGAGATCATATGACAACTTACCACATAATTTTCAGGTTCATCTGACGAGTCTTCTCCCTCATCTGTGTCGCTATCTCCGTCTTCAAGGATGTGGTTGAGAAACTCTTGGAGTGTGACCGGGGTTCGCGCCTTCTAGTTATATTCTTCCAACGCATCAATATATTTTTGCAGGTTCGTGTGCTTGTCACCATACTTCACGGGTTTTTTCGTCTTTTTCTTCTTCTTCGAAGACTTTGACGGCAGGGCCTGAGCGTTTTGCCCATCGCTATTAATTCTTGGCGTCGGGCGCGGCTTCAGTATTCCCTCAATGACCTTGGGTTCCAGCGGATTTTTTCACCTGATCGTCGGGCATGTTTGAAGATCTTTCAGCACTCTTTTCATCTTGGCTGAAAGAGCGACCTCTCATTGAGCTTCTTCTATAAAAGAGCATGATGCTCCCGACGTGTCCATCTTTTTAGTAGTGTGTGACTGGGACGGGCTCACCTTCCAATTCTCGGACAGCGCGAATTTGTCCTGTTGGTATTGATCCTCAATCCAGCCTTTGAAGACAAAGCAATCTTCGATTGGATGGCCTACTACTCGGTGATAGGGGCAATAATTGGGATTGTTGACATCACCGGGCTGCAATGGACGTCTCGGATCCGGCAGATTGATGAGCCTGTTGCGTATCGCCAGTTCGAACAATCTCTTTGTTTTCTCCCGCGAAACGAGTAAGGACGTCTTAACTTTTTATTGATTAATCGCTGTCTATCACTTTGGCGATCAACTGGTTTTGGACCAATCGGCTGTTGCTGAGCATTGGCGACGAAGGTCGCTTTCCCTTTTCCCTTTTCACTCCGCGGCTCCGACTTCGAAGAGGAAAGCATGTGGCCCATCTGGTCCATTTGGGCCAGCTTGTCAATTAAGGCCCGAAAAGTAGTTGGCTTGAAGAACATTATAAACTGGGATATGGTCGCTTGCGGATCAAGAGTACCCACGAACATGCCTACCGCAGGCGCTTCTTCGATGCGATGCTCGCACTTCGACCATAGATTCCACAACCGTATCACGTACTGAACCCATGTTTCGTCTGGCTTCACCCTGGAATTGATCAATGTTGTGATTGGGGTGCGTTCACTAGCGCTTGCAAAACGTTGGGTGAACAGTAATTCCATCTCCGTAAAAGTTTTGACGGAGTCGTTGGGAAGCTCTGAGTACCATTCGAACGCTGTCTCCGCCAAGCTGCCGACGAATTGGCGAAACAGTAGCTTATCATCCCCTCCAGTGTTGCCGCAGGGAGCCCTGAATTGAGCGACATGTTGATGGGGATTGCCTGTCCCCTTGTATACATGGAATTTAGGAATTGTATATCCTGGCAGGTACTTTATTTGATCGTACCAACCCGGATAGGGTCGTCTAGTTCTGACGACTTGACTGGTTGCTTCATTCGCTTGATGAGCTCATATTTGTTGAGCTATATAATCATCGAGCGTGGCTTTGGAGATGGTCTCCTCCTTGGCTGCTGACAGAGCCGGCAGAGGATTTGATGTCTCTCCTCTATCATCTTCAATTATTACTGGAGGAGCTTCGGCTGGAGGATCCAGCTGTAACATCATCCCGACCATGTCTTGGAATAAAAGCGACATTCGTTTTATATTGGCAGCTTGTTCCGCTACCTCTTTGTCCTTCTTCTCAAGCATTCTCTGAAGGAATTCGGCGTCAGTTTCCTGCTCATGACGCTGCTCCGAGAATGTCTCCAGGCTTGCTTTTGGCCCAGTGAGTGCGGCCATCTGTGTTAACATTTCCTGAAGCTTCTGTTGTTGCTCCTTGGCCTTCGTTACTGATCTGGTGAGAGGTCGATGACCCGTAGAGATACGGCTATCCTCTTTCCCGGATGCCATATAAACAATGTGCACCGCCATGCCCCCGGACTTGGGGCGTTTAGATTCAGTGCCCTTGAGATTCGTCGTGAACACGAGGACTTTCTCCGGCCTCCTTCTTTTATGGACGGTCGAAGTTGAGGGAGCCGTTGCAGCGGGCACCTAAATAGATGACATCTCATGTGGCATGACAGGGTGGTCCTTCTTTTGCCGAACTTTCATCTTCTTCGATCGGCGGAAGTAGTCTTGGTTGATCACTGAGTCTTGGACCTGTCGCCAAACTTTATGAATTTTGGAGGACAGCCGCTGAGGGGGCTGCTCCAGCTTCGTCTTTGTAGCATTCTCCATAGGTGGAGGAGATCTTTTTAACACAGCAGTCGGAGAGTTCTTGCAGGCCCTCCTGAGTGGTTCAAAGTTGTTCCCAGTTGGTACAGCAGCATCAATTTCCACCATTGGTGCTGGCGGAGTCAGTCCAGAAGGAGAGCTGCCCCCAGCCTTCCTTACTCGGCGCCAGTGGCGACGTCGAGCATGCCTTGCAGACGGTATTGGTTCAGTTATGGGAGTGGCTTCATCATGCCCCGTGCTCTGGTGAAGGGTTGCCGCCGGTGCCAGCCTCTTGAAAACTGATGTCCGCTGAGAAGAAGTGCCCAACCTGTCGAAGATTGACCCTTGGGCAGGGGAAGCAACTTTAGTGATCTCTCCTAGAGTAGGAGCCGAAACGGCCAGTCTTGTGAAGACCGACCCCTTAGCAAGAGAAGCCGCCTTGGCGACTTCAGGAGTAGGAATGGCTATCCGCTTCGAGATAACCCCTTCTGGTATTGCGGGCTTCTTCACGGGCCCATCTGAGCTTCGGCTCAGCCTATCAAAGACTGAAGTGCTGGACTTGGGCGACCCGTTGAGAGGGGCCACGGTAGTTGTAAGCCGATCAAAGACCGTCTTCTTTGGAGCTTCCTGCGGCGGCACTGGGGCGTTGAAGCTCATTGGTGGGAGCATAGTCCCAAAGAATAGCCCTGTGGTTGCTTGCGTCACCTGGTCCACCAGCATCGTAAAAAGGGAGGCCTCTTGAGGCCCATAGGTCACTCCTCCAGGGAGGACAGAGTGGGAGTTGTTGCGGTTGTTGCAGTTTGTGCAGTTGAAAGCCATTGATCTTTTGTTTGGAGCAAGACACCAAATCTTAGTACTTCACATCCAAAGGAAACCATGTCGAACCGTGATTTATTCGCGAAACACGACAAACGAAGTGTGGAGTGGAAAGAGGAAAAGGTCCTACCGGGCGTGCCAGAATCTGTTCTCCGCCGAAAGACGCGACCGGGACGTTAGGATGTCCGGCTTGAATTTTTGCGGCAGATGCTATTTGGTGCCATCCGTCCACCTCTCCGAAGATGCCAAGTTGATTTATGACACCATGTATCGAAGGTTTAAACAGATGCCGCCATGTAGAAGACTTCGTCAGATTCCCCCTTGTTGAGCGGTTTTTGATTGTCGGGACGCTCTTCCCTGCAGGCGCAAGCCCCTGCAGTTAATTACACTACCGTATTGCGGTAACCACTTTCTCCTTCTCCAGATGGTCACTTCGTGTCATGTGTGTTTGTTTTGTTTTTGGTTGCCCATGGATTGTATACGGAGACTAATTTATGTTGTCGCCCGTAGGGCGTGGATTAGTCCAAATCCGTATTTTCTTAGATTTGGGTTTTGGTTTGGGTTTAAGGATATGTTAGTCTCATTTGAGACTAAGATCAACTTAAACTTTTGTTAAGCATACGTTAGTCTAATTTTAGACTAAGATCTACTTAACAGGATAATTTAGATCCAACAAAAGAGCATTTGGGCTCTATTGTTTTAGTTTAAGGACTTTGCGGTCCAAAAGTTTAAGGACATCATAGTCCATGGAGTTTAAGGACATCATAGTCCATAGTTTAAAAACGTCATAGTCTGTAAAGTTTAAAGACATCATAGTCTATGAGTTTAAGGACCTCACAGTCCGTGGTAGTTTAGAGACATCATAGTCTGTAAAGTTTAAGGACGTCATAGTCCATGAGTTTAAGGACCCCACAGTCCATAAAGTTTAAGGACATCATAGTCCATGAGTTTAAGGACCCCACAGTCCGTGAAATGTTTGGTTGTCGAGACCCGTCACCTCTCTGAAGACGTTGAAGGATTATAACGACAAATATCAGAGGAGTGAAGAGATATACCCTTGAACCAATATTGGTTGGAAGATCTGTAGTCCAATTTGGGACTAAGATCAAAGATTTATGAGCATATGGGCTCAATTAATCTGAGGTAGGATTCTGTGGCCAACTTAGGCTCGGCCCATTCAGTTAAAATGCTGAGCATTGGTTTGGGTTCTGACAATTATTTTTGTCTTTTATTGAGTACTGAGCACTCATTATAGCTCTGGGTTTTATCATTTAAAGAACAATTTATGTTCCCTCGGCGCACACGTGAGGAGCACGTGGCGCGCTTGGCGCTGAGCGTCAGTCAATGAGCGCAGAGCGCTCATTGTGATGTAGCGCACACTTGGGGAGCACGTGATGCGCTTGGTTTTGCTTCTGTTTAAGTAGCGCACACATGATGAGCACGTAGCGCGCTTAGCACTGAGCGCCAGTCAAATGAGTGCAGAGCGCTTCTATTTAAGTAGCGCACACGTAGGGAGCATGTGGCGCGCTTGGCACTGTGCGCCAGTCAATGAGCGCAGAGCGTTTCTGTTAAGTAGCGCACACGTGGGGAGCACGCGGAGTGCTTGGCGTTGAGCGCTAGTCAATGAGCGCAGAGCGCTTCTGTTAAGTTTAGAGCGCTAAGGCTCTGCAGCGATGTGCGCTAGATTCGGATCGCTGAAGCGCTTCTTTTAATTGGAGCGCTAAAGATCTTTTTAGGCAGTTTTGCGCTCTGAGAATTAAATTTTCTCTTAAGAGACTTTTCTCATAGATCTAAGAACAAAGTTCTTATTTTATAGGAGATGTTTCAATCTCTTATATTTTTGGTGAAAGGCTTTGCCTTTATGGATCTATGATCCTAAGAGAATTGAATTATTCTTCCCCTATTTTATAATGAGATGTTATGATCTCTTTCGTGAAAGACAATTTGTCTTAAAGATCTATGATCCAGCATAAGAACTAAGTTCTTTTTCTAATGAGATGTTTTGATCTCTTTTTTTTACCTTGAAGAAATTCTTCTTCTGCCGAGAGTTTGCTCTTCTCTCTGAACTTTCTCAAAGTTTATTGGGGGTTCCTCTATATGTCAGACTTGAAGTCTTGGGGCCTTTATATAGGGTAGGTTGATTCGTTGAATCGGTTGAAGAGATCTTTTCTCTAATTGATTTGGGATTGTTTCCCCCGTTGGATCTTTGATCCAAGGGCTTCTGATTTACAGAAGGCGGTCTTCTTGTTTTTAACAAGATTGGGAAATTTTCCCCATACAGAATTTATTCTATACTTTGGTGATATTTTATTCACCTTTGGATCATTGATCCAACGGTGCTCTGATTTTCAGAGCACAATCTTTTCTGTTTGGAAAGATTCTGAGGAATGTTTCCTCAACAGAATTTTATTCTGGTCAATTGATGATTTTTAATCATGTTCGTTAGATCTTTGATCCAAGGGCCAAGAACATTTTGTTCTATCGCTAGCGCTCACGTGCTTTGCACATGGTGCGCTGCTTGCAGTGCAGCGCTCTTAGCGCTAGCGCTCACGTGCTTTGCACGTGGTGCGCTGCTTAGAGTGCGGCGCTCTTACCGATAGCGCTCACATGCTTTGTACATGGTGCGCTGCTTAGAGTGCAGCGCTGCTAGCACTCACGTGCTTTGCATGTGGTGCGCTGCTTAGAATGTAACGCTCTTAGCGCTAGCGCTCATGTGCTCTCCACGTTAGCGCTGCAACAGAGTCTTTGACTCTAAGCGCTGGCGCTATTATGAAGCGCTGCTTCATTTCAAATTTTAAAATTTGAACAGAGCTTTGCTCTGATTGGGGGAAACAGATGGTTGTAACTATGATTAAATATATTTGTTCACGGTTACAATCGTGAACAAAAAACTGTTCAAGATACTAATATCTGGAGCAGGTCTATGTTATGGGTCACGGTTACAAGTTTTGTTCACGGTTGTAACCGTGACCCATAATTGTTTTTGTTCACGGTTAGAACCGAGAACAAAAACCTGGGGCCCACCAACTAACTGATTTTTTATCTATTAACGCTAAGAACTGTCACGCCCCGCTTCCCAAAATACGGAATACGAGGGGTTACAAGACCAGTCATGCTCCTACGATCGAGAAAATATCCTGCCGTAGTCACACTTCGGCTTCTAGCACTGTGTGATAATCAGTAATCATAACACGGGTAATGAGAAATGCAGTCACTAATTCTATCAAAACGGATGTAAACTATCCAGATAGAGTCAAGGGAAAGATAGCGATGGCGTCACTGATCTAGATGTCCGTAATATCCTCGAGGTAAAGCAGGTCCTGATCTGAGCTAAATCCACTCCCCACTCTGAGCATGCATACTCAGGTCGTCAGAGCAACACAATAGCAATATATACATATATAATGTGCAACGATGATAAACATAAAGTAGTAAACATAGAGTAATGACGCAAGCATAAAATAACCGGTATATGTAACGATAAAGCAGGTGTATCAAATCAGCAATCAATGCAATGTCCATGTCGCTAAAGTTATCAGTTTCTAAGTCTCAATGGCCAAGTCACTAAACCTATCGTCAGTCTAAGTGTGAGCGTCAACCACCGCAAAAGTATCCCTAACCCAAGGATAGACCCTAGGGGCAAGAGAACGCGGGCCCGAATCACGCTCGCTAATAATAAGAAACACCATCCATACGACTCCCGAAATCACTACATATGCCGGCAGTGGGACTCCTGAGATTCCGTTGATCAAACTCACACTCAAAGTACCTCACACCCCGCGGTCTACATCAAACACCGACCATGAATCCAAATACTAATCGCTCCATGACAAGTCTACGCGAGAACTGAAGATATGGTCTCCATCAAGCATGTCTCGACCGGTATCAAAGATAGATGGACAGTGCTCAATATCTTACCTATGACACTAATATAAGTGCTTCAATACCCATACCATACTGGTTATAGTTACACTTATATATGCCCCATAGGCGTCGACAATGCAATAACTAATTGGTTCCGCTGATTGTGTACAAGTACGCATCACTTCCACTATTCAATCACGCTTTTACACTAACGCACTTGCCACAATTCAATCACTAATATTTATCACTTGGTAACTCGGTCACTAGGATATTGATACAAATGAACGCTAATTACAAGAGTATAACAGTCATGCAACATGACGTGGATACAATAAATGCACTACTGAATACATATGAGCAACCGGTGTCAATTGGATTAGAAAAATCACATAAAATCACACGTGCATAATCAAGCAAAACGATATAAAATGAGTAGACAGAATATTTAATTATCTATGCAGAAAAATTGGTTTCATGTCAATCGGGTTTCAGATTTGAGAGTTATGGTCATTTCATTTTAAGTGTTCTCTGCTGGAAATCCAATTTCTGAACTGGAAGCCCGTTTCGTAACACGTTTTACTCCCTGTTGGGAGCATAATTAGGCGACGTTACAGTTAGCTAATATTTATATTTATCTATTATGTTTCCAACGCATTATACGGATCAATAATATCCCATGTTCATAGGGAGATATGCACTATTTAAGGTTAAGGTATACATTATGTTTCCGCATGAAACTGCAGTACACATCGACGGTTTAAAAGGTGTTATAAATATCAAAGAACACTGGAATGTAATGAGACCAGTACCATTATAAGGATAATTCAATCCTATAAGCTTCCATGTATGGTTTCGCACACTTGTACACTTACACAGGGAGAAACATGCGTTCCAAAACGAGTACAGGTAAAGACTCTGGTTCTGGACTGCAGTCTAGAGCCACGAATCGCCTCAGTTTTTAAAGGTATAACTTATTAAAATTCAGAGATCAACTATGTGATACTATATCTTTATTTATTGGCTTCGATAAGAGCCCTAAAACATTAAGTTGAGAGTTGTATTCAATTTAATATAGATTTTAGAATATGGCATGTGCGGTAAATTCCAGATTCAACGTCGCCTTTTGGGGGCGTCGTTTCTTGTGCGAAACAACGTTATTTTGCATTCAAATTTCTACACGATAATTATAAACAGTAAATGGATTTATAGATCATAAGTTTCGCTATTTTCATTTAGGTTTTGGTTTAGAATTTGCATCGAACACTCTTGCATTATATACAAGTCACGATTGAAACATCGGTTTTACCCAATTAATCAAAGTGTGATTTAATCACTATAAGTTCTACACGGTACCAGAAAGGTAATATTAAATCCGAATGTGTTCCACTCAATAAGATTAAATAACAACGGTCACACATTAGAATGTAACGATAATTATAGTATAAATATAATGTCAATATAACTATAATTTGACAAACTAATAATTTATAGCATGCAGAGCAAGTGAGGGGTTCACTTGCATAGGGTCGCTGATGTAGAAGCGACATGAATACGGTGATCGTCTTGATGCACGAAACGGCTTGGAGCCGGGCACGGTGCACGGTGTATGGTGCGGTGGCAACACGGTACTAGACGCAGTGGCTCGATCCGAGCATGAAGTGGCACGGGGCTGGGCACGGCGATGACTCGAGGTGTTAGGATGAGGCTGAGGTGAGGTGCTGGGGGTAGCGGCAAATGATGGATGGCACGGGCGCGACAAGATCACGGCAACGGCATACAACAGTAGCAACAGCAATAAGGTGAGCTCGGTGAGATGGGGTGCTTGGGCTGTAAGTGCACGGCAGCGCCCCGGCCGTCTGAACGAGGCCAAAATGCGGAAATAAAAACTTTTCTAAAATAAGAAACCGGCGCTACCGCGGACTGTTAAACCCGGATCGGGCCATTAACCTAATGCTAGCATACTAGAGAATGGGTAGAAAGCTATACCGAGCGATCCGTGTCCTTCGGTCTTCGGCCTCCATCCCGATCTCCTTGTGGAATCTCCGGTCTTCATCTCCTCGTCGGAAAGGGCACCACATCACCGGGTTCTTTTACGGGCTCCCACCTCTGGACCAAGGCAACTTTGGAGATTGAAGGTTTCCTCGCCGCTTTCATTGCCCTATTTTTGATCTATTAGATGTTGTGGTAATTATCAATAAAGTGGATTAGAATCTTTTGGAAAGATGTTTCTTCCTCTAGATTCTTATCCTTCCTTTATCGATAATTACCCTAACCCCCATGGAAAACACGCGCAACCGGCCCTTTATACTACGGTGTCACCGTTACCTCGATGGGTAGAGTGCCGTAGGGAGCGGTTGTGTGTATATGCATGGAGTTCTAATTCTTATGAAGGGGCATGAAAGGGGTGAGAGATCTCATCTCTCAAACCTTTCCCTAAGGCTAACCCTAACAAGCGAGGAGATTACTCGCTCATTAGGGGATGATAAAACATACTAATTAAAATAGAATAAAAAGCAAAGAAATCAAATTACTTACTAATTTGATGGCTCCCTCCAAGCAAGAAAACAGAACAGATCTGAATTTTATTTATTGAAAAGAGGCCTAGGGTTTTACAATTTTTGATTACAATTTATAAGCAAACAGGAGAATTAGGGTTTCAGAGTCTCGCGCATGTGCAATTACAGATATGCCCACGAAAAATCCCAACCCCTGCACCGACGCACCGACACCCGAAAAATGCACCGACACGGGCTCTGAATGGCCGCGGAACCGCGGCAAATGTAGGCCTTGGGCCGCGGTTCTGCGGCCCTTTGGTGGGCTTGGCTCACCATCTTTCTGGGCTTGGTTCAGGATTTCTTGGGCTTCCTATTTTTATACTTCTTTTCTCTGTTGGGCTTCTTAGTCTTCTCCAGATCTTCAGTGAAAACTTGTAAGGATCTTTTGACCGTTTCACTTTCGTCTTTTTGGACCTTGCACTGTTCTTCGTCTCGGCTTGAGTAAGATCCGTCTGCTTGTTGGTCAAAAGTCCCTTTTCTGTATCAACTTTCGTCTTTTTCACTGTATTTGCTCCAAGAGCCTGTATCCTGTAACATGCAACAAACGTGCGTCAAGAGTACCTGTTTATTTATAAAACGGATAAGAATAGGGGGATGAAAAATGCAATATTATGGTCTGAACAAATACCCCCAAACTTATCTTTTGCTCGTCCTCGAGCAAACTTAATTTTTTATTCACTAAAATCCTAACCGCACTTTCGCAGGGAAACGCGATTGCACTGAGCACGTGCAACAAGCCGTTAAACCTCTAGGTGTCCCTAGTAGGAGGAGTGTTGTCTCCTGAGGGTTTTCAGCGGATTACACCCACAAAATCCTATCAACTTGGCCCATTGACTTTTGTTCTCCAATTAGGTTTTCTAACAAGGAATTCTATTATCTTTTGACTCGCAAATTATCCACCCACATTCTTCACACTTCCTCATTATTTAACTTAAGATTATATATGTTATGTAAACCTACTTAGCCTTCGGCATCTCTTAAGTTTTCCTTCTAGGGTTTCATCTCCACTTAGGAATTTCTATCAACTCTATTAAAGATACAAGTTTTATCTTTCATTCATTTCTCTTATCTAAACTCTAATCACATATCCCCACGTGTGTGTATAGATCACCCCTACACTTAGAAATTCAAATCAAGCAATCATGCCCTTGTCCGTTGTCCAAAGTACTTATCAGTAGGTGAATTTTTAATTGAATTTCGCTTACACATCCTCCATGCGACCGTTGTTAGTTATATGTATGCCCTGGAGGCTATTACTATACATAGGATGTATATTGTAGTGGATGCTGGGACATATATAGGGAGGACTTTCTTGCTCGACATGATAGTATGCTATATGGTTGCTCTTTACCTTAACGTGTACATTGATTGTCTCTCTGATACATGTTGGTAAAGCCCTTAGGATGTGTACTTGACTACCTGGACTATGATGCGGATCATACTAGTGGGGACATGGTAGTCCATAAGTACATCTTTCAAGGTCCCTAGTCATGGGTGTATCGAGACAGGGCATCGATATACCAGTGTAGACTAGCGTATACCTTCTCGACCCATACAGATGGGCGATGGATGATCCCATATCCATTGGTGTTTGACATCAGAGATGATATACGGGTGCTCAGTGGAGACTGGGTACACTGGACGGACTCGCCGAGAACTCCCAGATGGTATTATACCTTACGTCAGATGGCAGTTCTCTGGTGACACTGGTACAGAGTAGTCTGTTGACCCGAGATCGTCATAGAGTCTTGTGTGGTTCCCACTGTGCTTTGATTTCCATCTTACCATGTTCAAGAGGGCGTGCAAAACGGTGGTTTTTGGGTACAGTCCCGAGTCACATGGAGGCAATGAGCGATAGGAGGGGATCCGTCTCTCCCGGTATAGGGAGTTGATGTTGCGCTGTGTTCGATTGGCTATAACCGGAAATCCCTGGCCAGGGTTGCTGAGATTTATTGGTAAGTGTTACCAGTAGTTTCTCGAATTGTTATAGACCTCATATCGACACGACTTATCGAGCTATTGGGGTCTGAAGTTTACCACCCCTAGGCGAGATATGCGACATATCAGACGATCAGACCGGACTGTACGGTAAGTGTTACTGGTTGGATTCACAGGAGTGTGAGCGGGCTTGCTCGTCGATCTTCTGATCGCTCAATACCCGGGTGGCCGTTACGTTTAGCAGACCGCTTGCAGCTTGTGGGCGTTTGAAATGATCATCACCTGCTGCCGGCGTATTGACGAGTCTTTAGAGTCCTACACAGAGGTTTCCTGGCTCAAGCGAAACGAAATAGGAGCGCATATGAGATATGTGCGGGACCGAGAATAATACGTGTATGTGATACCGTATTCTATTCTCGCGATGAATGTGTCGAATGGTTGTATGCGATATAACATAGTTATCGAATCAAGAATTGATTCGATAAATCGATACATTGGATATTAGTCAGTTATATGCGATATGACCGGATCGTTAAATCAAGTGTTGATTTAATGATTTAATGCATAATTATATATTTGATATATTGCTTTGCATTAACTAGTATCGGTTCACTTTAAATGGATTTTCTCGCTCGGATGTGCGCATTGCATATGCGATATGATTTTGTGCACTTGCTTGTATCATGTTTGATGATGCATGCAAACTTGGGTTTGTGTAAAGATTGAACCATGGTTTTATGAGTGGTTAGGGTTTATTATTTTCTTATTCATTTATTTTATTTAGTTATTCATTTGGAAAAAGAAAAAGAGTGAGAAAATGGTGGCTTTTCTTTGTTTGTATATGAAGCTTCATGAAGCTTTCATTAAGTCACCATTTTGTCTCATGTTAAAACCTAACCACTCCACTTAACTATAGTTCTCTCTCTACACTTAACCATGGTAAGAGTTATGATAAGAATGGATTTTCTTTTCTATTTTAATCAATTCTTATCATAACATTCTTCTTCTTCTTCTTCATTTTTCTTCATGGAAGAAAGCTTGCTCCATTAATGGCAAGTGATGATAAAGAGTGAGAAATCCAATTCTAAAGTGAACCCACTTCCTATTTCTTCATTATCTACCTCTTGCCAAGTAGTATAGGGTGTTTCCTTCACAAGTTTTCATGGCTTGGTGAAGGTGGAGCTTGATCTAGCGATGCCTCGACGTAGATCATCTTCGGCATGGACATCGACGACCTAGCTCGCCATTTCTCCGACGAAGCCGACGCTAGAGCCCGGGAATTCATTTGGACAGCGAGGGGACTTCGTTGCGGAGCTATGGAGGTGGAGCACCGGATCTACAAAGGTTGTATTTCCGTTTATACTTTAGTTAAGTTGTTAACTAGTTTCTTTTTCGCCTAGATTTCTAGCCAACGATCCGTAGTTTAGAGTTTCTCGGCACCGTTAAATTTTAAATTGGCATGGTTGATGCCTTGTGAGACCTCTTAAGAGTGCCTAGGAACCCTACAGTGGTATCAGAGCCTAGCTAGAGCCTTAGGCGAAGTCTAGACGAAGTTTGAAACCCGAACGAACCGAAACCCTAACACAATCCATGCTCTCTGGACTTTTTCTAAAAACTGGGATTTTTCCAGAATAAAAATTCTTAAAAAATTCAGCAGGAAGATCTAAGAGTTATGGTGCAAAACGACATCCTAATTCATCTAAACCACCGCGGTTCCGCGGCATGAGCATGGCTCATGCGGCGGTTCCGCGGCCGTACGGTCGTATCTCACTGTAATTGTTGCACAGTAACTCCTCTTTTCTGATGCTGGATTTTATGGGAATTTTTAAATTTTATTCAACAGTTGAATTTTCTGGGGTTGTTTTGGGGATTCGGTGTTTCGATCGGAGTATCAGATTTTGTCTATGTGGCCTTCCGGATATATTTTAGAATATGTTAAAAAGTTCGACCGGATATAAATACCCAATTTTTCCCCTGTCGGGAAATTTCCAATTGTTGGATTTTTCCGTAGTTTAACGACGTTCTAAGTAGTGCAAGTAACGCGATGGACCCTCTAGAAGACAACAAACCTTAACTCGATTATGTGACCGTCTTGAACTGCCCTTTGAACCTTCGGGTTTGGGGCAGTACGGCGTGCCACATGTGAGGCGTTGGCTTGACCCTTCTACGGCTGGACCGTTGGTACTGAGGCACGAACTGAATGTTGTTAGACTTATTTCATGTGTTGGACTGTATCGGGAAAACTTGGGTGTTTGGTTGTTCGATCGGAAAGTTTAACATTTTCTATTTTATTCGGAATGTGATACAATAATTGGAATTCACAAGAAGTTATGAGATAACTGAATGAATGTTATAAATCTAGCGGTTTAGTCTCACTTGATCGGTTGCCACGGAATTTTGATGTGATCAAAAGTCCGTCGCAATCACATAGCGTACGCGGATATTCGCCGATAAACTTAATAGACAGCTATACCCCTTAGCCCCGACCAAGTGACTGTAGGAGAACCCCGTCGCCGAAAGCATCCATTCGGGTGCTCGCGGTAGCGGTGTTCCGCCTTGGTGCACTTCTTCGACGGCATCGGGGGTGCTGCCGTCTACTGAAGTTTGCGACGAGCATTCGATCAGGATGTCGGGAATCTTGTTGAATTGCCCGACTTGATATTGAAAAGAGTTTTCGATAATAAGACTAAAATGCGGGGTTTATAATTGTTAGGCATGCTATGTCTAAGGAATTCATTTAGTCAGGCATGCGATGTCTGAGGATGTTGCGGATTCCAACTGTTGTAGTTTTACACATTCTTTTCTGTGACCGTAAGTGTAATATGTGATATCGCCGGTTTCGTTGCTATATGTCAACGACAATTGGGATACGCATGTTTACTTACGTTGATGACATGTGATGTTATGTGTTGCTGGATATGTTATATTGGATCGTCGTGTTTGAATAGCCGGGGGTTTTTATGTGAGATGGGTGTTTTTCATTTTCATTCATGTAAAAACTTGTATGTAATATTCTTTTATTGGGGCACTTCCAGGTTGCGGAAGATGTCACCGTTTGTATATTATTTACTTTTCCGCACTAGGATAGACCCAAGGAGGAGGGCACAAGTAACCGGGTTCTGGAGTCCAGTGGGAGACCAACTCGAGGAGTCGAGTCCGGGTCTCCTAACTCCAGAATTGGTAGGGTTACTTGCCGCTCTCGTAGGGGTCTAGGGGTGTGGGTTTGGCTATTCATCACGACCGTGGAATCCGTGTTTTATACTGGCTCGTATTGAAAACACGGACGTCCTAGTATATCCAATATTTCATATGATTCTTCTGCTGCGTTATCTGTGATGTGATCATGTGATGTTCTGTGATAGATACTGTATATAGTATATATGATATATTATATAGGCGTTACTTATGTTTTACACCCGTGCTAGCCCTGCCCCGCTCTGTCGTTAGTTACCTAACCTAACGGTGCACGAGGGGACATCGAGGCGAATGCAGATGGCATAAGTGTACGTCGTATTTATCTGTGATGTTTAGGTATTTAAATGATGGGACTTCATTAATGTGATTAATGAAAATAAAAGAAACCTAAGATGTTGTAGAATCGAATTTCAAAATAAAACAGGTAGCTACAGTTCTTGCTTTGCACAGCGGTATATGTGATATATCCTGCACCTTATTCGATGAGGAAATGACCGAGATCCCTTCACCGGGAGTGACTCCTTTAGCAATAACTGGCAGATGCTACACACTCGGTTTGTCTTTTGATTGCTTTTAAGAGTTTTTGCTTTGCACAGCTATATATATGATATATCCCGCACCTCATTCGACGAGGAAAGGACCGACGATCCCTTCACCGGGAGTGACTCCTTTAGCAAAACTAGAAAAGCCTAAAAAACACTCCATTTCAAAATTCATTCGATCCTACAACGATATCAAGTTCATTACGCAATAGGTTTTCAGAAAAACCTGTCGTAGCCCTCCGTCATTTCAGATATGTACTAGTTAGTATTCGTGCTGCGGTAGTTTGGCATTCGTCAAGGCGTAGTGTACGGTAGCTAAATAGTATTTATCTGCTTGAGCATATGATGCGATTGGATTAGGGTATTCGGACGGCGTTGTTTGGCATTCGTCAAGGGTCGTGCGGGTGGGTTTAATTCAATCAAGAAATGTACGGGTTGAACTTGACTAGTGGACTATGGGTTGTTTGGCATTCGTCAAGGTCATAGAACACTAGGGGCAAAATATTATCGGGAATTTCAAGTGTTGAAATTTGCAATGAGATTGCATACCTTCTATGAGATAGTTGGATCCCGATACCCGCTGAGAGTAATTGTTACTCCTGGGAGAGTTTTACACATTACAATTAGCCGATCAAGTAGGTGTCTAGAAAGGTGTCAACGGGGTTACGCCTCTGGGAAAACGAGGTTTACATTAATTAGGTTCGTGCGAAAGCACGGGGGACCTCCCTCAAAGTACCGACACTGGCCTGGCTGAAAGATTGGCGAACTTGTAGTGTGTAATTAATCCCGGCTAGTCTTTCCTTTTAAGGTTTGAAGGAAGATTTGATAAAAAGCAGTGGGAGCCATCCTGATTAGATAAAATAATAACCAATCTATTCTTGCAAGAGCGCACGCTGAGTGTTTTCTTCTCTCTCTCTCCAGGTAGCGACCATATCACGCCTTAATCAAGATAATAATACGGAATATTGACTGAACCCGCTTGTTATACTGAGCTGGGGAACGTTGGTCCCGCTCCAACTTATAATTGTTATAAGACAGAGCAGGAAATTGGGGAATACCAGATTTCCCGTGCCGCCCAAACGAAGAGAGTGCATGCTGATGCATCATCTTCGGGTGTGTTCGTTACAAAGAACTGTTTCTCTGTATCCTCTACGTCCTGGGTATGTGATACCAGATCAGGATCCCAGATATGTAATATGTTGCATAGGGCTACAGAAAGGTAGAGAACTGAGAACGGGTGATAAGTTTCATGAGGCAGAAAACGGGGCAAGATTTGCAGCCAAGTCTGTTGGTCACTGTCACCCTGTATTACCAATACATTGATTCTGAACGAATGTTATTAGATACCGAACCTGATATACAAAATCATATCAGTCTCTTTATTAGTAAAGAAATGATAAAATTTTGTATAGTTGGATAATGTTTTGAACATTTCCTATATCAAAAGTTGATCGGTTCAGGCACGTTATCTAAAAGCATTAATGTTCTAAATCAAACTACAGTTCTTAGTATACGGAACACACACAAGAGGAAGAGTTCAGAAATGAACGAATCCTTCTTGAGGTATTGTAGACTAGGTCATATCAATGTGACCCGACTAGCTGAAGTTGCACATAGATGCATATTTAAATCTGTTTAAATTTACATCTTATGAAACTTACCAGTCATGTCACAGAGATAAGATGACCATAGCTCTGTTTATTGGAAACAGAGAAAGAGTTAGTAAACTCTTGGGATGATACATGTTGATGTATGTAAGGTCCCCTGTCTACACATGCCAAGACCGGTTCTTTGTACTTTATTACATTCTCTGATGATCTCTTTAGATTCAGACATATGTTCCTGTTGAAACACAAGTCCGAACCTTTTGAGATATTCACAGAATATAAGTTAGAAGTAGAGAACCAATACGGGTATAAGTATTATGTCCTTTGATGAGATCGAGGAGGAGAATACTTGAGCACGGAATTTCTGGACTTTTCTAAAGGAGAATGAGATTCTCTCTCAGCATTACTCCTCCGTATACACCATAGCACGAAAGTATATCGGGGTGGAGCAGATACACCCTATATGATAAGGTGTGCTTTATGATGAGTACTACTGAGTTACCTATTTCCTTTTTAGGAGTTATGCACTTGAGAAGCTGCATACCTATTGAATAGGTTCGAATCAAATCAGTTACCTACCACTTCATATGCGATATGGAAAGGGAAGAGCCCATGTCTTAAGTTAGTTAAGATTTGGGGTTGTCCGGCCTATGTCTAAAAGCAAAATCCGGACAAGCTCGAGGCAAGATCTGTTATGTAGAACTGGAAATGTTCCAGCTATACAAACTGCAGCTGATGATTTAAAAGAACCAAAGGATTCAATAGTTACCAACGAACCTCAGCCTCTCCGCCGATCTAGTAGGGTTCCTCACCCACCTGAGAGATACTTCGGTTTCTCTATGACAGTGGGAGCGAGGATTACATCATAAGATGATGACCCAACTAGTTTCGAGCTGGCCATCAGGAGTGGGACTCTGTAAGAATGGCTGGATGCTTAGTGAACTGAGATGGAATCCATGTATACCAGCAAAGTATGGACTTTGGTTGCTATATCTGAAGGGTTAAATCCCCATCAGGAGCAAGTATATCTTGAGAAGATTACTTGGTGTAGATGGAAAAGTTGAGACTTTCAAAGCTAGACTTGTTAAAGCTTTTCGTCATCGACCAGGCGTGGATAATGATGAAACTTTTTCAAGTAGCTATGCTTAAGTCCATCCAGATCCTACTTGCCACGGCTACATACCATGACTACGATATCTGGCGGTTGGGTGCCATGACTGCTTTTCTAAAATGATGTTTTAGAAGAGAGCGTCTATAAGTACATAGCCATAGGGCTTCGTAGACAGTGGGAGCAACGGAAACGTGTGCAAGATGCTTTATAGGATAAAGCAGACACCGCGGAGTTGGAACATCTGTTTTGATGGATTAGTCAAAGAAGTTGACATCATCAGAATGGTAGATGAACCTTGTATATACAAAAAGGTAGTAGGGAGTATGGTGATGATCCTCGTAGAGTACGTGGATGACATACTCTTGATAGGGAAAGAGTTTCCTATGCTACGCTCGATCAATCTCCGCCTATCACAATGATTCTCCACATAGGATCAAAGTGATACCTACTAAATCCTGGGTTTTGGACCTATGAGATAGATCTAAATGGATGTTAGGATTCTCACTAGTTGTAGTGAGAAAGTATCAATCGACCCTGGGGAGAATCGCTGGAAATGTTCTAGGGTGATAAAGACGACTGAGTGTCAGTCACAGGCATTGTCTTTACCCTCAGTATAGGGACGGTATGTTGGAAGACTTCCAAGCTAGATACCGTGACATACTAGACGATAAAGGCAGGATACATTGCTACTTAACATGCTACCAAAGAGGCTGTTTGGGTGTATATTGGTTCATGAGATGAACTACGTTCCTCCCATTGTATGACAATGGAGTTGTGGCTTATGCCAAGGAACGCCGGTCCCATCAGTGATCCAGACATATTCTAAGGCAGTATCACCTGATCATGGAGATGGTTGATCTCCAAGGAGATCGAGGTTAGGAGAGTAGACTCAGAGGACAACACAGCGGATCCACTCACAAAGGCCTGTTCCCAGAGAGAGACTTTTATGGGATGGTTGAGTATGAGATACTACAACCACTGCTACAGATGGCCCTTGTGCAAGTGGGAGATTGTTAGTTATATGTATGCCCTAGAGGCCATTACTATACATAGGATGTATATTGTAGTGGATGCTGGGACATATATAGGGAGGACTTTCTTGCTCGACATGATAGTATGCTATCTGGTTGCTCTTTACCTTAACGTGTACATTGATTCTCTCTCTGATACATATTGGTAAAGCCCTTAGGATGTGTACTTGACTACCTGGACTATGATGCGGATCATACTAGTGGGGACATGGTAGTCCATAAGTACATCCTTCAAGGTCCCTAGTCGTGGGTGTATCGAGACAGGGCATCGATATACCAGTGTAGACTAGCGTATACCTTCTCGACCCATACAGATGGGCGATGGATGATCCCATATCCATTGGTGTTTGACATCAGAGATGATATACGGGTGCTCAGTGGAGACTGGGTACACTGGATGGACTCGCCGAGAACTCCCAGATGGTATTATACCTTACGTCAGATGGCAGTTCTCTGGTGACACTGGTACAGAGTAGTCTGTTGACCCGAGATCGTCATAGAGTCTTGTGTGGTTCCCACTGTGCTTTGATTTCCATCTTACCACGTCCAAGAGGGCGTGCAAAATGGTGGTTTTTGGGTACAGTCCCGAGTCACATGGAGGCAATGAGCGATAGGAGGGGATCCGTCTCTCCCGGTATAAGGAGTTGATGTTGCGCTGTGTTCGATTGGCTATAACCGGAAATCCCTGGCCAGGGTTGCTGAGATTTACTGGTAAGTGTTACCAGTAGTTTCTCGAATTGTTATAGACCTCATATCGACACGACTTATCGAGCTATTGGGGTCTGACGTTTACCACCCCTAGGCGAGATATGCGACATATCAGACGATCAGACCGGACTGTACGGTAAGTGTTACTGGTTGGATTCACAGGAGTGTGAGCGGGCTTGCTCGTCGATCTTCTGATCGCTCAATACCCGGGTGGCCGTTACGTTTAGCAGACCGCTTGCGGCTTGTGGGTGTTTGATATGATCATCACCTGCTGCCGGCGTATTGACGAGTCTTTAGAGTCCTACACAGAGGTTTCCTGGCTCAAGCGAAACGAAATAGGAGCGCATATGAGATATGTGCGGGACCGAGAATAATACGTGTATGTGATACCGTATTCTATTCTCGCGATGAATGTGTCGAATGGTTGTATGCGATATAACCTAGTTATCGAATCAAGGATTGATTCGATAAATCGATACATTGGATATTAGTCGGTTATATGCGATATGACCGGATCGTTAAATCAAGTGTTGATTTAATGATTTAATGCATAATTATATATTTGATATATTACTTTGCATTAACTAGTATCGGTTCACTTTAAATGGATTTTCTCGCTCGGATGTGCGCATTGCATATGCGATATGATTTTGTGCACTTGCTTGTATCATGTTTGATGATGCATGCAAACTTGGGTTTGTGTAAAGATTGAACCATGGTTTTATGAGTGGTTAGGGTTTATTATTTTCTTATTCATTTATTTTATTTAGTTATTCATTTGGAAAAAGAAAAAGAGTGAGAAAATGGTGGCTTTTCTTTGTTTGTATATGAAGCTTCATGAAGCTTTCATTAAGTCACCATTTTGTCTCATGTTAAAACCTAACCACTCCACTTAACTATAGTTCTCTCTCTACACTTAACCATGGTAAGAGTTATGATAAGAATGGATTTTCTTTTCTATTTTAATCAATTCTTATCATAACATTCTTCTTCTTCTTCTTCATTTTTCTTCATGGAAGAAAGCTTGCTCCATTAATGGCAAGTGATGATAAAGAGTGAGAAATCCAATTCTAAAGTGAACCCACTTCCTATTTCTTCATTCTCTACCTTTTACCAAGTAGTATAGGGTGTTTCCTTCACAAGTTTTCATGGCTTGGTGAAGGTGGAGCTTGATCTAGCGATGCCTCGACGTAGATCATCTTCGGCATGGACATCGACGACCTAGCTCGCCATTTCTCCGACGAAGCCGACGCTAGAGCCCGGGAATTCATTTGGACAGCGAGGGGACTTCGTTGCAGAGCTATGGAGGTGGAGCACCGGATCTACAAAGGTTGTATTTCCGTTTATACTTTAGTTAAGTTGTTAACTAGTTTCTTTTTCGCCTAGATTTCTAGCCAACGATCCATAGTTTAGGGTTTCTCGGCACCGTTAAATTTTAAATTGGCATGGTTGATGCCTTGTGAGACCTCTTAAGAGTGCCTAGGAACCCTACAACCGTTAATACTTCTTGAGGTACCAACGACCGATTACAAAATGTGTTTGCACATTAAAGCGTACTTCCTAGTTTTTGCAACCCCCAAGGCTTTAGCAGTGACTCCCAAACCAGTTAGTCTAAGGCACTAGGTGATGAAGCACCCTCGCTAAATATTTTTCTATTTTTTTTTACAGCCTTAAGTAATCACAAAAACCAGTGTCCATTTTTTTTTCTTTATTCACTTTTTTTTCTTTTTTTTTCATTGTACTAAGGACTTTAGACAAGAGCATTTCAAGGTCTCTTCTACTATTCCAAGTTTCAAGGTGCGTGATTGTGCAAATTGTAGGGTATACATTTTCAGAATCTAGACTTAAGCTAGGAACTATTTTTCAAACTTATACTCTAATAAGAACATCAATACTCTTCCCTTGTTTCGACTTAGCCCAAGAAATCAACCCAAAATTTGCCTATTTCTAAATAAACTACAAGGCATATATTTTCTACCGTTAAACTTTAAGAAAGGTTATTTTTAGGGTTTGTAATTTACTAAGTCTAAGATCTAGTTGTTCCTAACCAGTTAACCTATTCATCAAACTCAAGTCAAATAAGCCAAAATTGAATACGATAATTTTTATAATTTTTGAAATTTTTCAAATTTTATGGGTTTTCAAATAAATATGCAAATGCAAAAATATGTACAAATGAATGCGAAGGAAAAAGACGTACCGAGCATACCCCCAAACTTGAACTTGACAGTGTCCTCACTGTCATGCTAAACCAAGAGGGTCAAAATACCGGCACTTCCCTGTTTATTTATTTATAATTTTTTTTTATTATTATTAAGAAAAACAAAAATATATACAGAAAGGCCCTCCCCCAAACTTCATTTAAACTATGTTAGACATTACTGCCAAACCTTGCATAGACCAAAAGTCAACACCAACCAGTTAAAAAATTTATCAGTAAAGAGTATTGGTTGGTGGAAGAATAAGTTGTGGCGGTCCAAAAAGAATTGGGGAAGATAGAAGTGGTGGTATGGAAGGTGTGGAGGTGAATATACAGGAGGTGGTGATGAATCAAAACGAGAATGTGAATGATCAGCAATCAGTGGAATGTTGGCATTCTCGTAGCTTATTAAAAGAAATGGGGGTGGTTCAACTTCTAAAAAAGGAGGTTGACTAACCACAATATCCCCAAAATGTTCCTGTGGGTCCTCTATTGACGTAGCATCATACATCAATTTCATATGATATTCAATTATAAGGGAACTGATCTCCTCGATGTCCGCCATAGTCCAACCGAAAACTTGCTGCCTATCTTGTAAGACCATCAAAAGGGCGTTCTCTTGCTCAAGGGCTAGAGAAGCCGATATGATAATGGGAAAGGTCTCATTCTCACCTATGTAAGCATATTCAAGGTGAGGCGGTAAGGACATGAGTTCGAGTTTCGGAGGCGCAAGAATCATTGCGGAATCTACCTCGAACTCAAAGGACTCCAACACAGGTTCGAAATCACTGCAAACAACCGATTCGGATGGTTCAACTAACTCATCAAAAATTCAAAAGACTCATATTCAGGCTGTGAGTCGTCATCATCCGAAAAAGTGAAACATTCATAATCAATATCGGTTGTGTCAACGGTGGTAGGCTCAAGGAGGGACGCACTAGTGGCGTCAAAACTGTTTTCATCAAATAGAAATCTTTCAAGCTCGCAGTCCTCCTGCGTGATTTCGTGAATAGAGCAAACTTCTCGTGTACTAGTTTTAGGCACGGGGGCAGACTTCCCATCTTATAAATATTGAACTCACTAGACATCTTCCCAAAGGATAGAGTCATGGAGCCATTGCGACAGTTTATTACAGCATTGGAAGTGGCCAAAAATGGTCGACCTAGGATCACCGGAATTTGGTTTCTTGGGTTAGCAACAGGTTGTGTATCCATAACAATAAAATCAACGGGGAATATGAACTCCCCAACTTTGATCAACACATCCTCTAGCTGACCCCTTGGATGGGTGATTGATCGATCAGCCATTTGGAGAGTACAACGAGTGGGTTTCAACTCTCCAACCCCTAATTGTTCGTACACGGAATAGGGAATCAGGTTAACACTAGACCCAAGATCTAAAAGTGCTCGATTAATTTTCTTATCCCCAATTGTGATTGAAATCGTAGGACAGCCGGGGTCCTTTCGTTTTTGGGGTAAGGTTTGAGTGTGGTTAATAGCATTGCTCACTGCACTAGCCACTAGCACTTTCTTGGGTACTTGAGATGCCTTTCTCTTCGAGGTGCATAAGCCCTTTAAGATTTTCGCGTATGAAGGGACTTGTTGGATTACATCCAAGAGAGGTAAATTTATGCTAACCTGCTTAAATATCTCCACAATCTTCTCCACTTGTGCAGTTGGTTTATTAGGACTCAACCTGTTTGGGAATGGAGCATTTTGAAAATTCGTTGAGTCAAATGTCTGTGGAGTAGAATGTGGAGTAGGAACGGATCCCGGTGTAGATGTGTTCATGTTGTGAGAAATGGGTCCGTTCGAGCTAGAAGAAATAGAGCCATGTGAAGGGTGGAGAATAGGCTCAAAAGAAAAAGGTGAAGAAGAAGGTGAAGAAAATGAAGAAGGGGAAGGTGACGATGGAGAAGACGAAGAAAAAGAAGAAGAACCACCGGCGGGGATGTCATCATTAGTTCCCACATTATTTTGCAACTCTCTTCCGGATCTCAACGTGGTCACCGCATTTATATTGTGATTGTGATATGCGTTTTGTGTGTGACCGGGATTTGGCAATGATTGAGATGGAAGCTTTCCCTTTTCTCTCTCGCTCAACGCAGCAGTTAATTGTGCAATTTGTGTCTCAATAGATTTGATACTTTGATCGTGTGAGGCATTGTTATGCATCAAAGACTGAACATAATTTTCAAATCTTGCTGCGGATTCTGTAGATTGCTTAAGAAATGCATCTAGACTTTTTTCGAGCGAGATAACCTTATCATCATTTGGTTGAACCAAATTGTTCGTTTGATTTGTATAAGGTTGTTGTTGGAAAGGTTGCTAGTTTTGAGTTTGTGAAGGTGCTTGTTGTTGTTATGGAGGAGGTCTTTAAAAATTGTTATTTCCTTGGACTTGTTGATTTTGGTTCCAAGCGAAATTTGGGTGACTCCTCCACCCCGGATTGTATGTCGAAGAGTACGGATCGTTTCTTTGTCGTTGCTGAAATGCAGTATTGACTTGATCTTATCCTTGAATAGGTGCATTATAAGGACACTCTTCGGTTAGATGCGATGGATTCGCACAACAAGCACAAACAGTTCGTGGAGGTAAAACAGGGGCAGGAGAAGACGATGAGATTTTGGTCTCAATGGCTTCTAGCTTTTTCATAAGTGCGGCCATCTCGGCCTTCATAGCTATCGACATATCTACTTGATGTATGCATGCCCTAGATTGACCAACAGAAGAAGATGATGTGGTCTTGGTACTCTCCCACTGAGTTGTTTGCTCACTAAGATCCTCAAGAAACTGCCACGCTTCGTCGCTAGACTTGGAAAGAAAATGACCTTGACATATAGTTTCTAGCAACTGCCTCGTTGCCGAGTTCAATCCCTCGTATAATTTTTGGCAAAGTTGCCAACTTTCGATCCCATGATGAGGGCATTGAACAAGTAGGTCTTTAAATCTCTCGAAGCACTTCCAAAATGGTTCGGAAGGAAGCTGTGAAAATTGTATAATCTCATTACGGATTCTAGCAGTTTTGTGATGAGGATAGAACTTTTTCAGAAAAGCTCTCACAAACTCGTCCCAATTTCTAATGGAATGTGATGCGGTGCTATATAGCCACTTCTCGGCTAGGTCACATAAGGTAAAAGGAATGACCCTTAGCCTTATAGCGTCATCACTTAATTGGGTCGTTTTCATCATAGCGCACACATTTTGGAATTTATTGATAATGATATATGCATCTTCGGATTCCAAACCATGAAATTTTGGCAGCATATTGATGAAATGTGGTTTTATTTCAAAATTGTCCCCATTTGCCGGTGGGGGTGAAAGACATGTAGGTAAAGAAGTGCGGACGGGGTAAAAGAGATCCTGGAGCGCAACTCGTGCGGGCGCTACAACAAGCGGAAGATTCGGGTTATTCGCACCTAACGGAAGTGGAATCATTCCCGTCGGTAAGGTATCGTTGGGGTTGAATCCCGACATACCCTCGAAAGAAGAATTTGAAGGTGGAGGTAAGGAAATGGAGGGAATTTCGACTTCGGTGTCGAAAGGTTCGTTGGTCGGTACCAACGAAACACGGACTAATCGGGCGTTAGTATCCCTAGTCCAAAGTGACATACACTAAAGGAGTAGTGTAGTCAGAAAAATAGAAAAACAGAATATGAGGGTAAGATAACGTCAATGGAGGGAAGTGGTGGAAGTGAGTTGCAAGTTTTCTTAGCGACAAGTTGCAAGTTTTGAAAAGATTTTTTCTTTTTTTTTATATGTGAGAGTTTTGCAAAAAAGTTTTGAAAAGAGACTCATGATACAAATGTATCAACCACACATGCACAATCAGGCCTAGATCTAGGGTCGCCTAGGTCTGCTAGACAGCTCCTAACTAGGGCTAGAAATAGGACCTCAAACCGTCTCTTCACCGACAAGTACGGCCAGGTAAGTGGGAAGAAACCACAGTAGTGGGCATAATTAAAAACCACTAGCCTAGACACCGCAAAGTCAGTTAAGATAAACGGTCGATGCCTATACTAGTCCTTTTCCTATTGAGCTCGATGTCCTTAGGTCTGAGTCTACTATTTTTTAATTAATTGTGGTCAATGCACATGCTTTAGGTGTTTTCTGGCGTCCTGGGAAGGGTGATGAAATCCCCACCCAATCTGAGTTTGGTCAATTAGCCCCTTAAAGTCCGATTAAATTATGCAAAACAATAAAATTCACTTGCAATCAATTTTTAGCGCGGCGCAAAGAAACCTGCAGAAAATCTGTTATTTAGAAGGGGGAGAAAGAATTTTTAGTGCAAAGAATTCCTGCAGAAAGTTTTCACAAAAGATATATGGTAGGTTGCAGAGGGGAAGAAAGAGAATCAAACCAACTGATTTTTAGGTGGTGACGTGGCCAAACAGCCACGGTTCCGCGGTCTGGGGTGCTCCTTGGCCGCGGTTCCGCGGTCCGGGGAAGAGATCAGGCTCTGAAAAAAATTTGTAGCTCCTGTTCACTAATTCTCCTCTGTTCTGATGTTCACTTTTCTGATTTGCCCTCTGTAAAATTCCACGTCCTAGAATCCTCGCTATTCCTGCAAGATTCAAAAAAATACACCCTTCAAACAGATCAAAATTGATAATTTTTTTATATTTTTTTATTTTCAGATTTTTATAATTTTTTAAAATTTATATCAACCCGAAATTACACAAAAGAATTTTTACGCCATCCCCGGCAACGGCGCCATTTAATTTGTATGAAAATTTGTGTTAACCGCAATCAGAAACGGCGTCGCTTTGCAGCTAGCCGGTGAGTACGGGTCGATCCACAGAGATGGGTAATTTTCTTATTTGTGTTTTTACGAGTTGATTCCAAATGTTGTTTTGGTTGGTTTATTAAATCTATAAAAACCTAGATCTATCAATAAACTAAATTAATCTAATTTGAAGTCTTGCTAGGGTTAGGTTTAGGGGAAGTTTGGAGATTGAAGGTTTCCTCGCCGCTTTCATTGCCCTATTTTTGATCTATTAGATGTTGTGGTAATTATCAATAAAGTGGATTAGAATCTTTTGGGAAGATGTTTCTTCCTCTAGATTCTTATCCTTCCTTTATCGATAATTATCCTAACCCCTATGGAAAACACGCGCAACCGGCCCTTTATACTACGGTGTCACCATTACCTCGATGGGTAGAGTGCCGTAGGGAGCGGTTGTGCGTGTATGCATGGAGTTCTAATTCTTGTGAAGGGGCATAAAAGGGGTGAGAGATCTCATCTCTCAAACCTTTCCCTAAGGTTAACCCTAACAAGCGAGGAGATTACTCGCTCATTAGCGGATGATAAAACATACTAATTAAAATAGAATAAAAAGCAAAGAAATCAAATTACTTACTAATTTGATGGCTCCCTCCAAGCAAGAAAACAGAACAGATCTGAATTTTATTTATTGAAAAGAGGCCTAGGGTTTTACAATTTTTGATTACAATTTATAAGCAAACAGGAGAATTAGGGTTTCAGAGTCTCGCGCATGTGCAATTACAGATATGCCCACGAAAAATCCCAACCACTGCACCGACGCACCGACACCCGAAAAATGCACCGACACGGGCTCTGAATGGCCGCGGAACCGCGGCAAATGTAGGCCTTGGGCCGCGGTTCCGCGGCCCTTTGGTGGTCTTGGCTCACCATCTTTCTGGGCTTGGTTCAGGATTTCTTGGGCTTCCTATTTTTATACTTCTTTTCTCTGTTGGGCTTCTTAGTCTTCTCCAGATCTTCAGTGAAAACTTGTAAGGATCTTTTGACCGTTTCACTTTCGTCTTTTTGGACCTTGCACTGTTCTTCGTCTCGGCTTGAGTAAGATCCGTTTGCTTGTTGGTCAAAAGTCCCTTTTCTGTATCAACTTTCGTCTTTTTCACTGTATTTGCTCCAAGAGCCTGTATCCTGTAACATGCAACAAACATGCGTCAAGAGTACCTATTTATTTATAAAACGGATAAGAATAGGAGGATGAAAAATGCAATATTATGGTCTGAACAGGGTTATAAGAAGTTGCCATTTGGAAATGGGGAAGGAGATGTAAGCTTTTGAGATGAACTTGGGAATTTTTAGCAAGCAAATGAGACTCGTTTTCCCCATAAAAAAATGGACAGCCCGCATCAAGGAATGGCCGGCCCCATGTGGAGAGAGGAGGGAGGTCAATAATGCAAGAGTGAATAATGAGTGATGATTAGAAAAATATGATCACAACCAAGTCTCCACTCCATCAACCATCTCATCACCAAAGTCAAGCAATGATTAACTAAAAAAGAAGTCAATGGAAGCTAGAACCATCATGAACCAACAACTTACAAAAACCACCCTCCACTTTGCTAATTTGCACATTTGCAAATAACCCCCTCCCATCAATTTTCAGCCAAGAAAAGAAACAAAGGAAAAAGGGCCGAAACGGAATGCAAACTGGCAACTTCAAAAAGTGATCTGATAATAAATTACAGGAAAACCACGCGACTGTATATACATACCCGCATTTGTATTGCGACCGAATACAAATGCAATGAGACAAAATCTACACTGTACAATACTAGGATCCGGCTTAAACCAAAGCCCACTAGTATTATCCGTCCGATCATGATCCGTGCAATACCGCACATATAAGATCGAACCCTGCCATATATCCATACGGCCTTTACGGCGTTTCACCCGAAACTTGAGAAACTGTCTGTGGGGGGCTCTAAAGACTCGTCAATACTTTGGCTGTGGATTTAACCACTAGCACGTCAGATGTATTAGCCGTACGTAACGGGCTACCAAGTATTGACCAAAAGGGAGGTCGATGAGCGAACTCATCCTGACACCCTACTGAGCCTGTCAGTGACAATATCCGTACAGTCCGGTCCGTTCGTCTATGAGCATCGCATGGCGGGCCTAGGGGGTTGGTAAAAGTCAGACCCCCAAAAGCGGTACAAGTCGTGTCGGAGTGTAACCCAGAACACCCTGAGATACTACTGGAATACCTACCAGTAAATCTCCTGCCTTGGCCAAGGACTTCGTGTAATGGCTCTCCTAGACACAGCGCGACCTCACCCCCAATACCGGGAGAGACGAACCCCTGCAGATCCGCTCACTGCCTCCATGTGGCTCGGGACTGTACCCAACTAAAACCTGTTTGCACGACTCCTTTAAGCCGTGGTAGGGTAGTAATCAAAGTACAGTGGGAACTCACACGAGACAAATGACGATCTCAGGTCGATGAACTAACCTGTACACATGTCACCAGGGAACTGCTATCTGACGTCAGGTATAATACCAACTAGCATGTTCCCGGCGAGTCATGTCCGGTGTACTCATAACCTAATGAGCACCAGTATACATCTTAGGTGATCCAACTGACACCAGTGACTTGTGAGACCGGCCACCGCCCCTCGTTGGGGTCTCGACTGTATACACTAGTCTACTCTGGAGTATCGAATGCCCTGTCTCGAAACTCCCACGACTAGGGACCACTTTAGGAATGTGCTTATAGACTCCAGCTCCCACATATATGATCTCCATCATACTACTGGCCGTCAAGCAAGAATCCCAAGGGCTCTATCAACGCGCAATAATGACCTGTAAGGTCACCTAAAGCAGTACACGATGATAAAGACAAACCATGGTAGCATACTTTTCTCTATCAACGTGTAATAGCGAACTACAATGTCACCTAAAACATGTACACGATGATAAAGACAAACCATATAGTATACAAACCTCTCGAGTAAGACTGTCCTACCGGTATAGGTCCTCCCTCAATCATTGCAATCACGTGCCTGTGATCCAATAATTGACTCTGAGGGCACTATATCCAACATAGGCTTGAAGTGGAGCTTGAGCTCAATAACTACGAGGCGTGGATTGATGAGGCGACAACGACGATGGTTGCAGCAGAGCTGTCGACGGCGAGAGGCAGCGATAGTCGTTGGAGGTGGGTGGCGAAGCTTGGCTGCTGGGAGAGGGGCTCGGCTTAGAGAAGTGGAGGAGGAGGATAGCTTTGGTGGTGTGAAGTTTTTCGTTGGTGTTAGCGGTGGCTGAGGGGCGCCGGCAGTGGCTTATAGGCGAGGGTGGCAGGCGGTTGGGTTCGGTAGCAGGCGGTGGCAGTGAGGAGAGGAGAAGACGAGGAGGAGTGGGTAGCTCGTCGAGAATGAGAGGAAGCGGCAAAGTGGTCGGGTAGTTCGCCGGCGATGCAGGGACAGTGGGGTTGGTGAGTTGATGGCAACGGTTAGTGTGCAGCGACGGCGATGGGGTTCATATGAAGGAGTCCTCTGTCGTGGGGTGGCGGATATTGATGGTGGTGTTGGGGAAGTTATGGTGAGAGGAGTTTGGTGGTGAAGAGGAGGGTACGAGGAGGTTGCAGGGGAGCTCGGTTGGTTGGGGCTTGGCGAGGAGATGAGGGGTCGGGGGAGGTGAAGATGGTGGAAGAAGGCTCGTGCAAGGTTGAGGGCTCGGTTGTTGAGGGTAATGGGGAGCTGGCGAGGAGATTATGGGGTTGGGCACGAGAATCGGGATGGTTGCGGCGAAGGAGGAGGGCAGGCGAGGGGATCGCGGAGCGGTTGTTGGCTAAGGAGAAGGGATCGTGGTTTTGTACGTGTCGTGGGGGACGTCAACGATGCGAGAGAAGGGAGCGAGTGAGGATTCAGGGGAGATCTCGCGGGGATGTCGGCACAGTGGACGCGGTCATCGCGTCGCGGGCGCGAGGAAGGAGGGGATGAGGAAAAGTGCGGGAAGGAGAAAAGAAGGGGAGAAAAAGAAGAAAGGAGTTGGGGGAGTGCAGGTCGGGTAAGGTGTCGGGTCGGGTCGGGAAGCGTTAGGTTAAGAGGGAAGTGGGTTCGTGGGCTGGGCTTTGGGCTGGGGTTTGGGTTAGAAAAATAAAATTGAAAATTACATTTAGAAAAAACATAAGAAATACTACTTGTAGAATTTTAAATAGAAAATTTTTGGGGGGAAACACTTATTTAAAATACGGAAGATATTTATAGGGGAACTGGGTATTACAAGAACCGTTCACAGTTATAACCGTGAACATTTCTTACTTTGTTCACGGTGAGAACCATGACTCACTATTTGCTTATGCAGGTTTGGGTCACGGTTTAAACCGTGAACCAAATGACTTTTGTTTACGGTTTAAACCGTGAACAAATCTTTACCTTGCATTAGTGGAAATAATAAGTCACAACTAATTGTAGCAAGAGTTTTTCATATTCCATAACAATATAAAGAGGGTTAAGATGTGTGGAGTAAAATAGTTCTATATTGAAAAAAGTATGAAAATGGATAGGTATAAAATATAAGATGGGTCAAACTTTTACAAGGCTTGAATCTTATTGGTGTAATATGTTTATGTTAAAAACCAGTGTACACTTAAATAAATAAAATATACAATCGTCCTCGTGTTCGTGTATAATTAAAATTTAATAATTTCTGACCCTCCTTTTTGCTTTCTATTTTTTGATGATGCAATGTAGCAGTGTGTAATCATTGTAACACAGTACTCTACAACTACAAGAGTGGCTCATGTCCTTAATTAATTATAAACTTGTAGTACTTTCCTGGTCCGTTACCCAAAAATTTTGAAATAATAAGTTACAGCTAACTGTAGCAAGAGTTTTTTTTATTCCATAATGGCCTGTTAGGTTGCAAGATTATGAAATTTGGATTCCAAAATAATACTGTTGAAATTTCTGGATTTGGTAATTTGTTATTTGGTTGGTTTTGGATTCCCAGTATTGGATTTGTAGATTCTTGTAATCTTTGTTTGGTTGGTGAAAATAAAGTGGGATTTGGATTTGCGGATTTTGGAGAGAGATAGATAGAGAAAGGATTATTAAATAAATAAAGTACATGGGTCCCATCTAAAAGCACAATGAATAGTGCCAAATCCTTGAAAATCATTAAAAGAATTTAGGATTCAGAAATCCATGTTTTGTGGCGGGCCCTCCATAAAAAACAAAGGAATCCTAGAAATCCAAATCCCCCAACCAAACACAAAATTATGGAATACGAGATTTCCACAATCCAAATCCAAAGAATCCTGCAACCAAACATGCCCTAACAATATAAAGGGAAAATTGGGTGTAATTCCTGGGCTCAAAAGCAACATGTTTAAGTCGTCATAAAAAAACCCCGTGAAAAACACCCTATGCACTATAAAATAAGAAACATGTTCCAATATTTCTATACCATTCTTCTGAACTACTATATTAAGAGAAGTGGAAGTTATTATATATACTTGGTAAGTACTGTATATACCTGGTAAGTTAATATATATATAACTGAATAATTATTACATTTTAAAATACTTGAGAAAAAACTAACACCCCAAAATAACCAGAGAAAAATATTATAATATAGTAAATATTTTGGGGTGCGAGTATTTTTCCAAAATTAATTATATAAGCATTTTGAATGTAATATTTATAGAATTATATGTAGTATTTATTCAGATATACATGGTCCTTATAGGTTATATAAGATTTCCTTTTAACCGCAGGTAGTATAGGAATACCTTAAAATATAAAGTGGGTAGATAAAAAGACTTCAATTTTTTTCTGAGATGAGTTTTTTGCAAGCTTTTTTCGGTTAGAGGCTTAAACATAATGCTTTTTGAGCCCGGGGGTTGCATCCATTCCCTCCAATAAATTATGCTGGATACAGTGCCCTCAGAGTCAATTATTAGATCACAGGCACGTGATTGCAATGATTGAGAGAGAACCTATGCCGGTAGGACAATCTTACTCAAGATGATAGTATGCTATTTGGTTTATCTTTATCATCGTGTACTGCTTCAGGTGACCTTACAGGTCACTATTGCACGTTGATAGAGCCCTTAGGTTTCTTGCTTGACAACCAGCAGTATGATGGCGATCATATACGTGGGAGCTGGGGTCTATAAGCACATTCTTAAAATGGTCCCTAGTCGTGGGAGTTTCGAGACTGGGCATCGATACTCCATTAGTAGACTAGTGTATACAGTCGAGACCCCAACGAGGGGCGGTGGCCGGTCTCACAAGCTATTGGTGTCAGTTGGATCACCTAAAATGTATACAGGTGCTCATTAGGTTATGAGTACACCGGACAGGACTCGCCGGGAACATGCTAGTTGGTATTATACCTGACGTCGGATAGCAGTTCCCTGGTGACATGTGTACAGGTTAGTTCATCGACCTGAGATCGTCATTTGTCTCGTGTGAGTTCTTACTGTGCTTTGATTACTATCCTACCACGGCTCAAAGGAGTCGTGCAAACAGGTTTTAATTGGGTACAGTCCCGAGCCATATGGAGGCAGTGAGCGGATCAGCAGGGGTTCGTCTCTCCCGGTATTGGGAGTGAGATCGCGCTGTGTCTAGGAGAGCCATTACACGAAGTCCTTGGCCAAGGCAGGAGATTTACTGGTAGGTATTCCAGTAGTATCTCAGGGTGTTCTGGGCTACACTCCGACACGACTTGTACCGCTTTTGGGGGTCTGACTTTTACCAACCCCTAGGCCCGCCATGCGATGCTCATAGACGAACGGACCGGACTGTACGGATATTGTCACTAACATGCTCAGTAGGGTGTCAGGATGAGTTCGCTCATCGACCTCCCTTTTGGTCAATACCTGGTAGCCCGTTACGTACGGCTAGTACCTCTGACGTGCTAGTGGTTAAATCCACAGCCAAAGTATTGACGAGTCTTTAGAGTCCCCCATAGACAGTTTCTCAAGTTTCGGGCGAAACGTTGTAGAGGCCGTATGATATATGGCAGGGTCCGATCATATACGTGCAGTAGTGCACGGATCATGATCGGGCGGATCATACTAGTGGACTTTGGTTTAAGCCGGATCCTAGTATTAGATTTGTTGGATTACTTTAGTCTCATCGCATTCGCATTCAGTCGGAATGCGGATGCAGGTATGTATATACAGGTGAGGGGTATCTTTGTGATCCGTCATGAGTTTACTTTAGATATTGCCGTATCTTTTTATTGTTGTAAACATTTGGGTTAATGTTTACAAATGGAAATTGTGAGCGTATTTCATCATTTTGTGCATTGAATGATACATGTACTTCATAGATGACTCATAGTATCATTTCTTGTGCAAATGTCACCTTATGTGATTGATTAGTGAGATGAAATGAGAGGAAGAGAGAGAAGGGTAGCCATATGAAGAGTTTTGGTCTTGTATTTTTGAGTCTTACTCTCATTTCTTTTAGCATAACAAAAGGAAAGAATATGGCTACTTCTTCTTCTTCCTCCTCTAGCTCATAACCTCCATTAATGGCAACACCTTCAACCTCCATGTTAGTGTATATGCCCTAGGGGCCATTATTGTATCATACTAGCTTGTATATTACTTAATGGAAGCTTGGGATATTCATAGTTATATAACAGTCTTGTTAAATATGGTAGTATGCTACTTGGTTTTTTCTATCTTAATATGTTAGTATACGTATTGATAGAGCTCTTAGGATCTTACTTGACTACCAGCGTTGTGATAGCAGTCACATTAGTGGGGGCTGGGTAGTCTACAAGCACATCCTTTTCCAGGTCCCTAGTCGTAGGATTATCGAGACAGGGCATCGATACTCCGGAGTAGACTAGTGTGTACGCTTCTCATCCTAGTTGGGGAGATGGTCTGTCCCACAGCCGTCAGTACGTCGTACTGGAGATAGTATACAGGTGCTCGTTGGGTTACGGGTACACCGGACATGACTCGTAGGGAACTGTTGGTTGGTTTTATACCAGTCGTCGGTTAACAGTTCCCAGGTGACATGAGTACAGCATAGTCCGCAGACTTGACACTGCTACTTCGCCTCGAGTGTGTCCCACTGTTCTTAGATTGCTACCCTGCCACGGCTCAAAGGAGTCGTGCAAACAGGTAGCAGTTGGGTACAGTCCCGAGCACTTGGAGGCAGTGGTGGTTAAACAGGACTCGTCTCTCCCGGTATTGGGAGTTGATATCGCGCTGTGTCAGAGAGCCATTACGCAAAGTCCCTGGCCAGGGCAAGCGAGATTTACCGGTAGGTTCCAGTTGTTTCTCAGGGTGTAATAGGCTACGCTCCGACACGACTTATACCGCTATTAGGGGACTGACGCTTGCCACCCCCTAAGCCCGATATGCGATAGTCTTAGACGAACAGACCAGACTGTACGGAGATTGTCACATCAGGCTCAGTAGGAGTTCGGATGGGTTTCCTCATCGGCCTTCTTATCGACATCTACCTGGGGACCGTTATGTACAGCTAGTGCCGCTTGCGGTCTGTGGTTAAACCCACTGCCAGCGTAGTAGTCGAGTCTTTAGAGTCCCACATAGAGAGTTTCCCTGCTCCAGGCGAAACGATATAGAGGTCGTATGATTTTACGACAAGGGTTCGGACGCATACGTGTGTTTACGCACGTACGACATTCGGACAGTTTTTACTAGCCGGCTTTGGTTTAAACCAGATTCTAGTATCGGGTTATTGGATTTATACAGTCTAAAGTTTTTCCGTGTTTTCACGGATAGGAGGGGCGTTCTCGTAATTTCGCGAGAAGCTTCTAGAAGGATGGTGACTTGGGGGTTTAGGTGGCATAAGCATTAAATGAGATTAGTGACTCATTTGTGTGATTCATCCATGTCATTAATGCATCATAAATGGTTAATGACTCATATAGATGAATCACTCATATGAATTAAATGAAGTATGGTTGTTAAATCATTTATTTATTTATTTGATAAAACATAATGCTTCATATATATTCAAAGGAGATCATTATCTCTTCTCATTCTCATGCTCACCTTCTCTCTCCTCAAGCTCTCTCTCTCTTCAAACCCTAATCCTTCCCTCTCATATGTTGAGATCAAGGATTAGATAGACTAATTAATCCATAACCTCACTCTATATCACCTAGGTACCTTTGATTAGCAACTAAAGAAACCTAGTTACCTCAAGTTTACAGGTGAAGCTTGGATTAGAAGCTCTCGGGTGGATCGTCTATTACATAGAGGAGGCCGAGGAGGGGGTGGATAACGTAAAGAAGAAGGACTAGGTTCACTAGGTATAATCTCTTTTCATAGTAGTTAAGAACTCCTATACATGTGTTAGTTATAGTTTAGCAAAGATTCTTCGGTTAGTCGATGTTAACTCCAAGAACAAGATCGTTTTTCATATTTCCGCCTCCCCGCAACTCGTGGGGTGTTGTACATCGACTTACAGTGGTATCAGAGCCTCGCTAAACAATAATTAACTCATTAGCAAAGTCGTATGAATTTCGAACGCAAAACGAACCAGAAAAAACATCGATATCACTAAGTTTCTGTCGAATTTAAAACATGCCCTAAAAATTTTTCAGGGACCTCTAAAATAACAAGCAGAGAATTATAAGGTAACCGGAGAAAAATGGGTTCCTGAATCTGCCATACAGCCGCGGAACCGCGGCCAATCCCACCGATCCGCCGCGGATCCGCGGCTGAGTTGAAGCCGATTCAACCCAGTTTCCTCCAGTAACTCTTCTGTGATATTTTTGTATTTTCTGGAATGTTTATTTTCTGCTCAAGTCTCAGGTGCACAGAGAAGTTTTGGGAGTAGAATCTGATATGTTTGCTCGATCGAAATTATACGATGTTTGCTGATTTGATTATATCTGTGATTGTATAATGTGTTCGTAAACCTCCCCTAACTGCTAGTATGTCGGTTGGCAGGGGGTTGCACATTTCTGTAATGGATTTTACTGTTTGTGGTTATGAACTGTATTGGATTGTTGTGATGATTAGCCGGGATTTGAGATGGGTTGTTATATTCATTCATTCGATGTAATTGTAATATGTTGTAATATTATTTTGCGGGGCACATCCAGGTTGCGGTTGTAGCCACCGTTGTATTATTTCATTTTACTGTTTTTGCTCCTAGGATAGACCCAAGGTGGGGTGCACAAACTACCGGGTATTTTGAAGTGTTTAGTGGCCTACTCACGTTGTTGAGGGAGACAGCTTCACTTCGGGTACTTGGCGGGTAGTTTGCCGTACCCGTAGGGGTCTAAGGTGGGGTAAAGGCTATTCATCACAACTGTGTAATCCGTCTTTCGTTGCAGGCTCAAAAGAAACGGGGATTGCTTGCATATCCAATAATGTTCATCTGTGATCTGGAATGTCTATTATTGCGTCGGACGAATGTACAATATCTATATATGATAGCTATTTAGACGTCACTTATGTTTTACACCCGCGCTAACCCAGCCCCCGCTCTGCCGTTAGTTAAGTAACCTAACGGGTGATGACGGGACCCAGTAGCGAATGCGAATGGCATAAGAGGACGTTGTATTTTCGTTGTTTTCTGCAATGATAGGTTAATGATGGGACGCATTATTATTAATGCAAAGAAAATAAACCAAAGTTGAATCGTTGGAACAGTTTAAAAGAAACCACTCGGTTATTTTTAAAACAGAAGATATTTTTAATTGCGGAGCTTTAACCACTCCTTTTAAAAGCTATCAGGTTCCTTCGGTTATATCAAGTTCACTACGTTCACGGTTTTGCCAAAACCATTCGTAGCCCTCCGTCATTTCATTTGGGTATTCGGTAGTATTTAAGCTATGCATTTTGACCAACGCCAAGGCATAGTGTTTGGTAGCTGCTGGGTATTCATTTGTTGCATAGATAGATGAGTTAGTTTGGGACAGTCATATTATCATTTGGCCAATGTCAGGGATATGTACGGATGGGTTCAAATTAACAAGATAATAATAGGTAGAACTTGACATGTGACTTATGACATTTTGACCAACGCCAAGGTCATAAGAGCATGGGGCAAAAATATATATCGGGAATTTCTAAAGAAACTGAAATTTGCAAAGAGATGCATACCATTTGGAGTTTGATGAATGTTGGTAGGATTCCTTCAACATTATCATACGATGATATTTGGATCCCGATCCTACTGTGAGTATATGCTACTCATCAGGAGATTCGTCACTTAACGATCAATGCTATAAACCAAGTAGGTGTCAAGAAAGGTGTCAGCGGGGCTACGCCCCCAGAGAAAAGAGGTTATTTAATTAAGGAACTTCGCGAAAGCGTTGGAAAACCTCCCTCGAAGTACCGACACCGGCCTGGCTGAACGGTTAAGCAAGTATTGTACGGTGAGAATAGTCCTGGCTAATTCTTCTTTTATGGTTTGAGGAAGGATTCGAGAAACAGTGGGAGCCATCCAGTTTAGATAAATTAAAAACCACTCTAAACTTACAAGAGCATCATGCTTAAGTGTTTCTTCTCTCTCTCCTACTTGCAACGACCCTGAAAATGACTGGACTTAAGTTACTTTTAGAGAAAAATATACTGACAGGGCCAAACTATAAAGATTGGCTGCGGAATGTCAAAATGGCTTTGACCTATGACAAATTGGGGTATGTCCTCATCGCTAAGGCACCTGCAGTCCCAGGTCCCAAATCCAGTAATGCGGATAAGGAAATCCGTAAAACCTGGGAGTATGATTGCGTGAAGGCCAAGTGCATCATGCTTGCCTCGATGAACAATGAACATCAGAGGAGGCACGAGGATATGGATCTTGATGCCATATTTCTCCATACAAAGGAACTTTATGGAGAGCAATCTCGTATAGCAAGATACGAGACCTCAAAGAACTTGTTTCGAGCGAGGTTGGCCGTCGGATCATCGGTAGGAGAACATGTCCTAAAGATGATTGGCTATATAGAAGAGCTCGCAGACCTTGGGACGACTTTGGATAATGAGCTCTATACAGACCTCATTCTCCAGTCCCTTCCTTCCACCTACGCCCAGTTTATTCTGAATTTCAACATTCAAAGAAAAGAAGTTGAACTTCCAGAACTCCTTAACATGTTGAGGAGTGCAGAGGGCACCTTGCAGAAGGCAAGGGAAACACCCGCTATGTTTGTTAGCGGTGCTTCTTCTTCCGGGTCCAAGGCTAGGGCCAAAGGAAGGAAGAAGAAAGCCGCCACCAAACCTAGAGGAGGTGTTAGTAAGGTGGGAGCGAAGGGAAAGAAAATTTTGCGGTACCAGTAGTGGCCCAGGATGAGTGCTTCCATTGTCATAGGAAAGGGCACTGGAAGAAAGATTGCAAGGCATGGAACGCCAAGAACCAGGAACCGAAGCAAGCTGTGGCTTCGACTTCAGGTGTGTTTGTAATTGAGAATTGTCTGTCAATCAACTCTACTTTCTGGGTATTGGATACTGGATCAGGATCTCATATATGCAATTCATTGCAGGCACTGAGAAACCGTAGAGTGCTGAAGGATGGTGATATGACCCTGATGGTTGCTAACGGAGCTAGCGTGGGAGCTGTGTCCGTAGGGGATTATCACCTGGGATTGACGAGTGGACATATTTTGGTTTTACATAACTGTTTTTGTGTACCTAGTTTAACGTATAATATCATATCAGTTTCCTTGTTATCAAATAAAGGTTATGATTTCACGTTTGTAAGCGATGTTGTTAACATCCACCTTAATCATAGTTTGATTGGGTCCGGTACACTGGATAATGGTATATATGTCTTAAACCAACTCCAGATTTTCAATGTCCAGAACACACTAAAAAGAAAGTCTCCAGATTTAAATAAGGCTTTCTTATGGTATTGTAGACTAGGTCACATCAATGAGATAAGATTAACTAAGTTACATAGAGAAGGATACTTGGACTCGTTCGAATATCAAACTTATGCCACTTGTCAATCATGTCTCAAAGGAAAGATGACAGAGACTCCATTCACTGGACATGGAGTAAGAGCGAGCGAGCTCTTAGGACTCATACACAGCGATGTATGTGGTCCAATGTCTACACATGCAAGAGGTGGTTTTTCCTATTTCATTACTTTTACGGATGATTACTCTATGTACGGATTCATTTATCTGATGAAACATAAATCCGAGGCTTTTGAGAAATTCCAAGAGTATAAGAATGAAGTAGAAAACCAAACCGGCAAAAGTATCAAGACACTAAGATCTGATCGAGGTGGTGAATACTTGAGTGCCGAGTTCCTAGGTTACCTAAAAGTGAAAGGAATTCTCTCTCAGCTTACTCCTCCATACACTCCACAGTATAACGGTGTATCGGAGAGACGGAATCGAACCCTATTGGATATGGTACGTTCCATGATGAGTAATGCTGAGTTACCGAGATCTTTCTGGGGTTATGCGCTAGAATCAGCGGCATATCATCTGAACAGGGTTCCTACCAAGACTGTGCCTACCATGCCATATCAGATGTGGAGTAGGAAGAAACCCTATCTTCAGTATCTGAGGATATGGGGATGTCCAGCTTTTGTTAAAAAGCAGCATGTGGACAAGCTCGAGGCACGATCAGTACAGTGTAAGTTTGTGGGATATCCAAAGAACTCCAAGGGGTATCTATTCTATTACGCAGAGGAACAAAAGGTTTTTGTTTCTCGTAATGCCCATTTTCTAGAACAGCAAGTTTTAGAAAAGGATACAAGTGGGAGCGAAATAGAACTGGAAGAAATTCCAGAACCACAAACTACTACTGAAAGTTTGGTAGAACCAGTAGTTCAAGAAGAACAGGACATTCTCGCACCCCTCCGCAGGAGTAGTAGGCCGTCTCATCCATCTGAGAGATACTACGGTTTTCTCATAGATGGGAATAGAGAGGATTACGTCATAGATGATGATGAACCTACTAGCTTCCAGCAGGCCATCCAGAGCGGCGACTCGGTACGATGGCTAGATGCAATGCGGACCGAAATGGAGTCCATGTACACCAACAAAGTATGGACTTTGGACTTTGCTCCAGATGGGGTAAAACCCATAGGATGCAAATGGATCTTCAAGAAAAAGATTGATGTAGATGGACAGGTGGAAACCTATAAGGCTAGACTTGTTGCAAAGGGTTTTCGTCAAAGACCTGGTTTGGACTATGACGACACTTTTTCTCCAGTGGCTATGCTCAAATCCATTTGGGTCCTTCTTGCTATTGCTGCCTTCCATGATTATGAAATCTGGCAGATGGGCGTAAAGACGGCTTTTCTGAATAGTAATTTAGAAGAGTGCGTCTATATGGATCAGCCAGAAGGTTTCAATCAGAGTGGGAGCAGTGGGAAAGTATCTAAGTTGCTTAAGTCCATTTATAGATTAAAGCAGGCATCGCGGAGTTGGAACATCTGTTTTGATGAAACAGTCAAAGAATATGACTTTATCAAAAATCCAGATGAACCATGTATATATAGTAAAGTTGTAGCAAGAACTGTCGTATTCCTCGTCTTGTACGTGGATGACATTCTATTGATAGGAAATGACATTCCTATGCTACAATCTGTCAAAGGATTCTTGTCACACAGGTTCTCCATGAAAGACCTGGGTGATGCCTCTTACATTCTGGGGATCCGGATCTATCGTAATAGATCCAAGAGGATGTTGGGACTTTCGCAGTTCAGGTATATCAACACTATACTGAAAAGATTCAGTATGGAAGATTCTAAGCACGGTAATCTACCGGCTTGTCACGGAATCACCCTCTCCAAAGAGATGTCTCCCAAGACTGATTTGGAAAGGGAACGCATGTCTATTATACCCTACGCTTCTGCGGTAGGCTCTATAATGTATGCGATGTTGTGCACCAGACCAGATGTAGCTTACGCACTGAGCGTGGTAAGTCGGTATCAGTCAGACCCAGGGGAGAAGCACTGGATAGCAGTAAAGAACATTCTCAAGTACCTGAGAAGGACTAAGGAGATGTTCTTGGTTTACGGCGGAAAAGACCTCAAGATGGAGGCCTTTGCTGATTCCGACTTCCAGAGTGATAAGGACGATTCCAAGTCCATGTCAGGTTATGTCTTTACCCTCAATGGAGGGGCGGTGTGCTGGAAGAGTTCCAAGCAGGGCACCGTTGCTGACTCGACGATGGAAGCGGAGTATATTGCTGCTTGCGATGCCGCAAAAGAAGCGGTCTGGATGAAGAAGTTCCTAACAGAACTTCAGGTGGTTCCTACCATTGTTGATCCAATACCTCTGTATTACGACAACAACGGAGCTATAGCTTTAGCGAAGGAACCAAGGTCCCATCAGAAGTCCAGACACATCTTAAGGCGGTATCACCTGATCAAGGAGATCATTGATCGCCGGGAGATCGAGGTCCGGAGAGTTGCTACTGAAGAGAACATTGCTGATCCATTCACAAAGGCCCTACCTCAGATTCAGTTCGAGAGGCTACTCAAGATCATCGGTTTTCGATATGCCAGTACATGGCCCTAGTGCAAGTGGGAGATTGTTAGTGTATATGCCCTAGGGGCCATTATTGTATCATACTAGCTTGTATATTACTTAATGGAAGCTTGGGATATTCACAGTTATATAACAGTCTTGCTAAACATGGTAGTATGCTACTTGGTTTTTTCTATCTTAATATGTTACTATACGTATTGATAGAGCCCTTAGGATCTTGCTTGACTACCAGCGTTGTGATGGCAGTCACACTAGTGGGGACTGGGTAGTCTACAAGCACATCCTTTTCCAGGTCCCTAGTTGTAGGATTATCGAGACAGGACATCGATACTCCGGAGTAGACTGGTGTGTAGGCTTCTCATCCCAGTTGGGGAGATGGTCTGTCCCACAGCCGTCAGTACGTCGTACTGGAGATAGTATACAGGTGCTCGTTGGGTTACGGGTATACCGGACAGGACTCGCAGGGAACTGTTGGTTGGTTTTATACCAGTCGTCAGTTAACAGTTCCCAGGTGACATGAGTACAGGATAGTCCGCAAACTTGACACTGCTACTTCGCCTCGAGTGTGTCCCACTATTCTTAGATTGCTACCCTACCACGGCTCAAAGGAGTCGTGCAAACAGGTAGCAGTTGGGTGCAGTCCCGAGCACTTGGAGGCAGTGGCGGTTAGACAGGATTCGTCTCTCCCGGTATTGGGAGTTGATATCGCGCTGTGTCAGAGAGCCATTACGCAAAGTCCCTGGCCAGGACAAGCGAGATTTACTGGTAGGTTCCAGTTGTTTCTCAGGATGTAATGGGCTACGCTCCGACACGACTTATACCGCTATTAGCTGACTGACGCTTGCTACCCCCTAGGCCCGATATGCGATAGTCTTAGACGAACAGACCGGACTGTACGGAGATTGTCACATCAGACTCAGTAGGAGTTCGGATGGGTTTCCTCATTGGCCTTCTTATCGACATCTACCTGGGGACCGTTATGTACAGCTAGTGCCGCTTGCGGTCTATGGTTAAACCCACTGTCAGCGTAGTAGTCGAGTCTTTAAAGTCCCACACAGAGAGTTTCCCTGCTCCAGGCGAAACGATATAGAGGTCGTATGGTTTTACGACAAGGGTTCGGACGCATACGTGTGTTTACGCACGTACGACATTCGGATAGTTTTTACTAGCCGGTTTTGGTTTAAGCCAGATTCTAGTATCGGGTTATTGGATTTATACAGTCTAAAGTTTTTCCGTGTTTTCACGGATAGGAGGGGCGTTCTCGTAATTTTGTGAGAAGCTTCTAGAAGGATGGTGACTTGGGGGTTTAGGTGGCATAAGCATTAAATGAGATTAGTGACTCATTTGTATGATTCATCCATATCATTAATGCATCATAAATGGTTAATGACTCATATAGATGAATCACTCATATGAATTAAATGAAGCATGGTTGTTAAATCATTTATTTATTTATTTGATAAAACATAATGCTTCATATATATTCAAAGGAGATCATTATCTCTTCTCATTCTCATGCTCACCTTCTCTTTCCTCAAGCTCTCTCTCTTCAAACCCTAATCCTCCCCTCTCATGTGTTGAGATCAAGGATTAGATAGACTAATTAATCCATAACCTCGCTCTATATCATCTAGGTACCTTTGATTAGCAACTAAAGAAACCTAGTTACCTCAAGTTTAGAGGTGAAGCTTGGATTAGAAGCTCTCGGGTGGATCGTCTATTACATAGAGGAGGCCGAGGAGGAGGTGGATAACATAAAGAAGAAGGACTAGGTTCACTAGGTATAATCTCTTTTCATAGTAGTTAAGAACTCCTATGCATGTGTTAGTTATAGTTTAGCAAAGATTCTTTGGTTAGTCGATGTTAACTCCAAGAACAAGATCGTTTTTCATATTTCCGCCTCCCCGCAACTCGTGGGGTGTTGTACATCGACTTACACTCCATCCAAGCAATGGATGCAAGAGACAAAGTGATCACAAACATTCTCTACAACACCTTGGACACGTCGGCTAGCACACTTCGTGCCCGAGTTGCTTCGGATGAAGCGGGAGCCCGTAAAAAGACTCGAAGATGTGGTGCCCTTTCCGACGAGGAGATCGAGACCGGAGATGCCGTGAGGAGCTTGGGATGGTGGCCCAAGACCGAAGGACACGGATCGATCGGTATAGCTTTCCAACCCTTTCTCTAGTTGCTAGTTGTAGGTTAATGGTTCGATCCGGGTTTTAAGCATACGATAGCGCCGGTTTAAAGTTAAGAAAAAGTTTTTGTTTCCGCATTTTGGCCTCGGAAAGACGGCCGGGACGCTACCGTAGACTTACATTGTATCAGAGCCATGCCATTAACCTTTTCTAACTTGCTCTAACGTGTTTAGAACTTCGATCAGACGAAATTTCCAAAAACTGCATTTCCAAGTCATCTGTTTTTGTTGAATTTTTCCTGTGGTCAAAAAATTATTTGGTGTGTTGCAGAAATTCGTGCAGGCTTTTCTAAGGTTACTGTGAAAATTTGGTATCCTGTTACCACTGTTGCACCGCAGAACCGCGGCCTTACCCATACTTTGGCAGCGATTCCGCCGCCATTCCATGTCTTCAATGCACCAAATTTTGTACAGTGTTCTCTGCGTTGGAAATGGGGTTTCTGGTATTTTTTGTTTGGGCCCAGATTTGTCAAAGTACTGGGTATTGTACTTGGGGCCCACTTCGGGAAATTTTGTCGATCGAAAATTTTAAACATGTTAGTTCACAGTATTTACATTATATCTGCGACCGTGAATGTCATTTGATTGGTAAATCCTATCTAATTGCTATAGTTCTTTTAGACGGATTTGCAAATGTGACATTCACGTTGATGTTCTGTATTGTGCTGTGATGTTGCGGATTTGTCGTGGTGGATAGCCTGGATGGAATGGTAATATAGTTTGGTTGTATTTGTACATTTGATATTGCAGGGCGAGCGTCCGACATGTGGACTGCCGTCACTGCCTCTTTGTATATTATTCTTTTGGGGCACGACCGGGCTGAGGTCGATGTACCCGTTGTATATTTTACTTTCTGTACTAGGATTACCTCGCGGTGGGGTGCACGAATTGCCGGGTTCTAGAGGGCAACGAGCCTGCATCTCATGGATTTGAGACGGAGGGGGCTTCATTCTAGAATTGGCGAGCTATTCGCCGCACTCGTAGGGGGTACAGGTTGACCCAAGGAGGGGTGCTCAAGTTACCGGATTCCGTGAAGTGCTGGGTGGTCCATTCACTTTGTTGAAGGGGGCTGCCTCACTTCAGGTTTTGGCGGGTAATTTGCCGCACCCGTAGGGGTCTAGGATTTCATTGCACAGGCTATCCACACGACCAGGGGAACGTCGGGTTTCAGTAGCGGCTCTATGAAACCCGGGGATCCCAGATTATCTGTATTGTTCTGTGATGCTTATTACATTTCTGTGATGTTGCATTTTATCACGCCTTGAGCGAATATTATATGTAGATATATATATACTAATAGATGTTGTATATGTTTTACACCCGTGCTAGTCCAGTCCCCGCTCTGTCGTTAGTTAAGTAACCTAACGGGTGATGACGGGACCCAGTGGCGAATGCGGATGGCATATGCGTATATCGTATTTTCGTTCTTTATTGGTGTGATCAATTGATGGGACTGCATTGATTCGGATCAATGCAAGCTAAACAAACCTGTTTGATGTTGTTGGAATATTTTTCAAAAAGCTGTTATTGCAAGGACGTTCTCTTTTGTTTTGCACAGTGGTATTCGGTTATGAATATCCAGCACCTCAGCCGACGAGGCAAGGGCCGAGATCCCTTCACCGGGAGTGACCCCTTGGACAGAAGTTTGCGTCAGGGTAATAACTTCACTATAACCGATTGTCTTTTTGCTTTGCATCGTGGTATTCAGTTGGAATATCCTGCACCTCATTTTACGGGGAAAGAGCCGAGATCCCTTCACCGGGAGTGACCTCTTTAGCAAAGGTTTTCGCCACTATATTTTTATAAAAAGCTATCCGGTTCCTTCAACGATATCAAGTTCATTACGTTAAAGGTTTTTCGCCAAAAACCATTCGTAGCCCTCCGTCATTTCAGAAAGGTAGCACTTAGTATTCATGCTATGTATGTTGACCTTCGTCAAGGCACAGTGTATGGTAGCTATTTGTTACTTTTCTGCAGCATAGATAGATGCGTTGGTTTGGGACAGTCGTACTACTATTTTGGCCTTTGTCAAGGGTATGTACGGGTGGGTTCAAATTAACCTGGATAATGACAGGTAGAACTTGACATGTGACTTATGATATGTTGGTCTTCGTCAAGGTCATAAGAGAATGGGGTAAAAATCACATCAGGAGTTTCTAAAGAAACTGAAACTTGGCAGATATACGCATACCTTCTGGAGTGTGATAACGTGAGTGGATTCCATCACGTTATCATGCAATGATAGTTGGATCCCGATTCCTACTGATGAGTTGGTTTACTCCTCGGGTGATCCCGACTAATTCTTCTTTCAGGTTTGGAGGAGAATTTGACGATACAGTGGGAGGTTTCCTGATTAGATAAAGTGATAACCATTCTGATCTAGATTAGAGTGCACGCTGAGTGTTTCTTTTCTCTCTCTCTTTGGCAGCGACCATGACCCGACCCTTGACTACGACTCAGTGACCAAGTTAACCGAACCTTCTTAAAACACTGGCTTTTGAATTGTCTGAGTTGCATACCTCATTGCCACTCCTACTTTTACCATTTTCTCCAGGACACCCCGTATTACTACGAACATCCACTTCTATTGGATAAAACCATCGTATGGTTATATACGAACTCGAAGGAACTTGTTCCAGATTCGAGGATGGTTTCCGGTTCTGGAGAAAATGAATAGGACTATTCATTTGTCTTTTCCTTTTATCTTCTCTCAGGTTGCGAGTGCTCCTTGGATTAGAACAGTACACCTATTACACTAATTGGATAGTCTTCTTCCAAACCATAGGCAGGTGCCGAACGGTGGGGAATGAAGAAAACCAATTAGCCTAACGATGGTGTACAGAAAGTAATAAGTTAAGACAAATAAAGGGATTAGAAAGAGGGCAAAGTAAATTGCGACTGCTGTTCACGACCAAACCAAGTATTTCATCGCCACTCCTACTTCACCTTTGTATTTCTTCAGAATACTCCGTATCACTACGAAGATCCACAGTTATTTGGATACTCCATCGTATGGTTATATACGAACTCGAAGAAACTTGTTCCAGTTCGGGGATGGATTCTGGTTCAGGAGAAATAGAATAAGGTTTATTCAGTTGTCTTTTATCTTTACCTTCTCTCGCATTGTGAGTACTCCTAGGATTAGGACAGTACACCTATTATGCTTATTGGATAGTCTTCTTCCAGACCATAGGCTGGTGCCGAACGGTAGGGAAGGAAGAAAACCATTTAGCCTAAAAGGGTGTACAGAAGGTAATGACTAAAGACATATAAAGGGATTTGGAGAGATGGCAAAGAAATATACGGTTACAGTTGTGAATCTGATAATGGAAGAGGCATTACTAGGAATACCCGGATACCCCTTCGAAACATTTACATGTTTCAGTTTCACTGTGTACTGTTAAAAGAAAACTGATTTCCCAATTAGTCCTTGCTCCAGGGTATGTATTTACCAGGTTTGATTCTCACATCTGTATGGTTTTACAGATGATGAGTGGGAGTAAGTTATTGGGAATTGGGTGATCATCCTCATTATATCGGGATTCGTTGTAATTGGTGATATTTGAGGAAATCGCCTGGGTTGTTTGCCGGACGGTAAATATTTGGTTTTGAATATCCGTTGTTATGCACCAATTCCAAATTGATATATCTGTACGTTTATTTTTATAAAGTGAGATATAACTTTTTGAAATTATGTCTATGACATTTACCTATATCAGTGGATGGTTAGGTAGGGAGCATTAAACAGCGGTGTAATTCTTCTTAACCATAAGTACAGTTTTCAACCTACGACACACAGGGAATGAGTTATTAGACTCAAGGGACTTATACAGAGTATTTGTATGTTGTCCAGTGTCCATGAGAACAGAGGGGTTGGTACTCGTACTATATTCGGTTTACTTGTGAATTCTCTAGTTCTTGGACATGTGTTTCGTAGAGATGTAAGGTCTAAGTTTTGAGAAGTTATAGGTATAAAAATAAAGTAGAGAACCAGGCGTTGCAAGTATCAGGATTCTTCAAGGTGATCGAAAATGTAGATACTTGTGTATGGTATTCAGTTAATAGTAATGATTAAGAGAACTTGCTTCTTTTTCAGGTTACTCATAATTGGAAGTACTCCTAAGTTGAGTAATGCTGATCGGCCTCTCTCCATTTAGTTGACATGCACTGGAGACAGCTGCATGATTTGAATCTGGTTCCAATTAAATCAGTGCCTCTGTTTCTATATTGGATATAGAATAGTTCATATCTTAACAATGTTAAGGTACGGGGAGTTGTCCGGCTTATGCTTAAAACCAGACTCTGGATAACTCAAGGCACGTTTCTGTAATGGCCGTTTGTGGGTTGACCCGGGCTATGACGAGGGTTGACTTTCTACCATCTGGAAGATTGTTCATACCATAATATTGCATTATTATATTCCCCATTCTTATGCATTTTACAAATAAACAGGTGCTTTTGACCCATGTCTGCTACATAGTACGGGTTACAGGTTCTCGGAACGAAAACAGTGAAAAAGATAAAAGACAATGCAAAAGTGAGACTGCGACCAACAAATAGAAGGATCTTGATCAAGCCTACATGAAGATCAGTTCACAAAGTACAAGGCAGCGCAAGGTTCAAGACTTCGTCACGAAGCAACGGTAAAAGTCCACTACAATTATTCACTGGGAGATCTGGAAGAAACCTAGAAGCCAATCTGAAGAACCAACCAAAGAAGTAGGAAGACAAACATGACAAGAGCCAACACAAGAAGTTTCAGCCCACATATCTTCTATTTGGCCGCGGAACCGCGGCCAAAACAGGGCTGCGGCCGCGGTTCCGCGGCCGGGTAGTGCGCGTAGTGACGGAATTTTTTACCAAAACTTGTGGGCAGCGCTGACTAGTCTTCCTAGGGGTATTTTTGTAAATGCAAACATGCGGCAATTGTAAACCTAGGGTTTTCTATGTCCTATAAATAGAGACCTAAATTCTTGTATTAATTCATGCCTCCTTTTATTAATAAAATTCAGAATTCTTTTTGGAGAGCATCAATTTGTAAGTTCTTAATTTATTTTCTGCCCTAGGTAATTTCTATTCTTGCCCTAGTTTAGATTTAATTCCTTGCCTTAGGTTAAATTTATTATCTGCCCTAGTTAAATCTTTAATTCCTTACCCTAGATAAATAGTTTAGATCTGTTCTTCAATTCCCTAATGAGCGAGTAGTCTCCTCGCTTGTTTGGGTTAGCTTTGGGGAAGGTTTGAGAGATGGAGATCTCTCACCTCTTTCTTGCCCATCACATATAATTATAAGACTCCATGCATACATGCACACACCGCTCCCTACGGCATCCTATCCCGCGAGGTAGCAGTGATACCATAGTATAAAGGCCCGGTTGTGCGTGTTTTCCATGGAGGTTAGGGTAAGGATTGATAAAAGAAGGACAAGAACCTAGAGGAAGAAACATCTTTCCAATTGGTTCTAATTCCCTTTATTAATAATTACCATAACTCCTAATAAATCTTAATATGGGTATAGAAAGCGGTGAGATTTATTGACTTTCCAAACTTAACCTAAACCTAACCCTAGCAAGATTTAGATCTAGATTAATTTAGTTTTTAGATTTAATCAATCCGTTCATACCGTTCGGAATTAACTCGTAAGAACAACTAGGAAATTCACAAAATCCCTGTGGACCGACCCGTACTCACCGGCTAACTACCAAGCGACGTCGTTCTTGATTGCGGTTACTAAATATTTTTGACATACGAATCAAATGGCGCCGTTGCCGGGGATGGCGTGTTATTTTCTTTTTGCAATTTCGGGTTAATATAAAATTAAAAAATCATAAAAAACTGAAAAATCAAAAAAAATATATATAAATTTATCATCTTTTATTTTGTGAAGGGTATTTTTCGTGTGAATTTTGCAGGACCGCAGAACAAATTCGGATCTGGAAATCTACAGAGATCAAAACAGAAAACAGACAATCCTAACAACAGAAGATTACAACAACAGAGGAGCATAAAAAACATGGGGAAACAAACCGACTAGCCGACCGCGGATACGCGGCTCTAACCACATTCTGACCACGGAATCGCGGTGGGGAGGTGACATCATCTTCTCCCAATTTTTCTCGGGAACCAAACGGCTCAGTCGACAGCGTTTCCGCGGCCTAACCCTACCTGCGACCGCGGAACTGCCGCGCCTTGGACGTGTCATCACGTGGAAAAATCTCTGTGCGCTTTCTCTCTCCTCCTCTGCAAATCTTGATATATCTTCTGTAAAAATCTCCTACAGGATTCTTTGCGCTAAAAAATCTCTCCCCCTTCCAATAATAAATCTTGCGCAGGATTCTTTGCGCCGCGCTTAAATAAAAAAAAATTGATTGTAAGTGGTTATTACTATTTTGCATATATTTAATCGGACTTTAAGGGGCTTGAAACCAATCCAGATTGGGTGGGGATTTCATCACCCTTCTCAGGACCCCAGAAATCACATAAGGCATTTGCATTGACCATTTTTAATTAAAAAAATACTAGACTCGGCCCTAAGGACGTCGCGCTCAATAGGACAGAGGACTAGTCGTAGGCATCGGCCGTTGATCCTAACCTGACTTTGCGGTGTCTAGGCAAGTGTGTTTAAGGCGAGTGGTTACTTAATTAGGGCCACTACTTGTAGTGGAGAGCCTCCCACTCACCTGACACTTACCTGGCCGCAATTGGAGGTGAAGAGGCGGTTTGAGGTCCTATTTCTAGTCCTTTGGAACAGTTAGGAGCTGTCTAGCTGACCTAGGTGACCTTAGATCTAGGCCTGATTGTGCATTTTTGGTTGATTGAAAGTGTGTTTAAGCACTTTATTGAAAATCTTTTTTGCAAAAAGTTACAAATAAAAAATGAAAAAAAAGGAAAATTTTTTATACAAACTTGCAAGTTTTGTCGCTAAGAAATCCGTGCACCCCAACCTTCTTTCTCTTCTCCTTCTTACATCATGGGTATCCTACCTCATAAATCTCTTGCCGAACTTTGGTATCCTGAACCTAACTTTGCCTCGTACGTCAATTGTTTCGGTCGATTTAAGGACAATCCCTCTATGCCCAAAATTTCTTTGAAAGATCAAATAGAAGCGTCTAGGAGAAACAGTTCGACTTTGCAATCCACTTTGTGTCAACCATGTCAACCTTCACCACCTTCGTATGTTGATACCACTTTTTCGAGTCCTGTTGTAACTCCTAAACCGATGTCTATTGCTGAGCATATTGCACAATCTCGTAGCCGATCTTTCAATCCTCTCTATACATCCAGTTCTAGGGATCAACAAGTCCATTCACCTTTTTTATACAAATGTTGATCCTACTCCTGTCCAACCATCCAATTCCTACCAGTCCTACCCGACTTTCCCACCTTCACTAGACATTGCTTCTACACAGCCATTTGGGAGTTTCATGTATCCCAACAATTTCGAATCTTTTACCGAAACCCCTTCACAACCCATGTCTAGTTTGGATCAGTCATTGGAAGCTTATATTTTAACAACAAACAAAATGATGAGGAATATGGATGCGTCCATGGCCGTCCTTATGCAACCTAGTGAACCGGCAGCTAGTTTCCAACTAGCTCCAAATTTTCCAATGTATGAGGAGACGGTTGGACAGAGTGAGAATTTGAGAAGAGAAAGTGAGTTCTACACCTTTCCAAATCAAACCTACCCATACCCAATTGAAGCCCACAACTCCGGTTTTCCATCGATTGTCCCAAATGATTCACAAGTTGAAAATAAAACATCTAACGAGTTGTGTGACTTTGTAGTGCTTGATTTGCCAGACTGTGAAGAATCCCTTTCGAGTGAAACCACACTTAATCCTTTTGAACCTTACACCTCCACTCTAGAACCTAAATTGATAAATATCCATGCTTTTGATGAGGTGTCAGAAAAAATTGATTTTCACTTGATTGAGGATATAGACGCCGGGAATATTTTGGATGATGAACCCGTAGATTTGATTGAAATTTTATGTCCAATTCATCATCCCGAGTCATTAAATGTTTCTCCTGAACTTCATATGCGTCTTGATTTTGATGATGATGGCATGGATAAGCTAAATTTTGAGGAGAATATTGAGGAAATTATTGAGGATGAACCAGTTTTGTTCGATGAGTCGGGTTTCCCAATTCATCATATCCCTTCCACTGACTGTGTACACCCTCCTGAATCTTTGACTGATACCCTTCCTCACTCACTTCCCTCCGTCCTCGTTCCGACCTTACAAGAGACCGTTACGTTTTCATCTCCAATGCCAAGTTCGACGTACCCATGTTTGCTCACGAATCTTGAGGGAATTAATCTCATTTTTCCGCGGGTTGATAGATTGGCACAATCGCTTTTTATACATCGGTCATTACAAATTGTGTTAATTTATACACTCCATCCCCACCCTCAAGTTCATATTCCCACATTCTTTGGTTCTTCTAGTCTTCCTTTAATGATACCGAGTGTTGATGAATCACAATCCGATATTTTGAGTTCGATAATTTTCAATTGGACCTTCGATGAAAGTTTCGAAGATATTTTCGCCGACGAGCTCGCATTCTTAAACGCTACGGATTTTGTGATTAATCAACCTCCACTCGATGAAGTAGAACCCCTACCATTTCTTTTTCCCCTCCGCCATTCTCCTCCACCGAGACCGTATACCGTTTCTACCTCCACACGGTCTCGTGTGTTTCTTATTTCTTTTCTTTACACTCCATTCTTTCACCAACTCTACCTTTATCACGATAAGATTTTTGAATGGTTGGTGCTAACTTTTGGTCTGTGTAAGGCCTTGTATAGTTAGATTTTTCTCCTCCCAAACTCTGAACTTTAACGTTGTTTTACTTAAGTTTGGGGGGAACCTTGTTGTATATATATTTTGTTTTTCTTCTAACAATAAAATAAAAATAAATAAATAAATAAAAATTTATAAATAAATAAATAGGGGAGTGCCGACATTTTGACCCTCTTGGTATGGCATGACAGTAAGGAAACTGTCAAGTTTAAGTTTGGGGGTGTGCTCGGTAAGCCTTCTTCCTTCACATTCATGTGTATATTTTTGCATTTGCATACTTATTTTAAAACCCATAAAAATAAAACCCATAAAAATTGAAAATTTTCAAAAATTATAAAAATCAAAGTATTCAATTTTGGCCATAATTGACTTGAGTTTGACAAAAAGGTTAACTAGCTAGGAACAACTAGATCCTAGACTTAGTAAGTTAAAAAACCCTAAAAATAACCTTTCTTAAAGTTTAACGGTAGAAAGTATATGTCTTTGTAGTTTATTTAGAAATAGGCAAATTTTGAGTTCACTTCTTGGGCTAAGTTAAAACAAGGGAAGAGTATTGATATTTTTATTAAAGTATAAGTTTGAAAAATAATTCCTAGTTTAAGTCTAAATTCTGAAAATATATACCCTACAAATTGCACAAACACGAACCTTGAAACTTGGAATAGTAGAAGAGACCTTGAAATGCTCTTGTCTAAAGTCCTTAGTATGAAGAAAATAAAATAAAAAAATACAAGTGTGAATAAAGAAAAAAATGAACACTGGTTTTTGTGATTACTTAAGACTGCAAAAATAGAAAAATATTTAGCGAGGGTGCTTCATCACCTAGTGCCTTAGACCAACTGGTTTGGGAGTCACTGCTAAAGCCTTAAGTGTTGCAAAACTAGGAAGTACGCTTTAAAGTGCAAACGCATTTTATAATCGGTCGTTGGTACCTCAAGAAATATTAACGGTCACATGAAGGATGTGTAAGCAAAATTCATTTAAAAAATTCACCAATTAAGAAGTGTTTTGGACAACGGACAAGAGTATGATTGCTTGATTTGAATTTCCAAGTGTAGGGGTGATATACACACATACGTAGGGGTATGTGATTGGGATTTAGATAAGAGATAGGAATGAAGAATAGGACTTGTATCTTTAGTAGAGATGATAAAAATTCCTAAGTGGAGATGGAACCCTAGAAGGAAAACTTAAGAAATGCCAAAAGCTAAGTAGGTCTGCAAAACATATATAATCTTAAGTTAAATGATGAGGAAGTGTGAAGAATATAGGTGGATAATTTACGAGTCGACGATAATAGAATTCCTTGTTAGAAAACCTAATTGGAGAACAAAAGTCGAAAAGCCAAATTGATATGATTTTGTGGGTAATATTCGCTGAAAACCCTCAGGAGACAACACTCCTCCTACTAGGGACACCTAGAGGTTTAACGGCTTGTTGCACGAGCTCAGTGCAATCGCGATTCCCTGTGAAAGTGATGTTAGGTTTTTGTTGAAGAATAAAACTAGGTTTGCTCGAGAACGAGCGAAAAATAAGTTTGGGGGTATTTGTTCATACCATAATATTGCATTATTATATTCCCCATTCTTATGCATTTTACAAATAAACAGGTGCTTTTGACCCATGTCTGCTACATAGTACAGGTTACAGGTTCTCGGAACGAAAACAGTGAAAAAGATAAAAGACGATGCAAAAGTGAGACTACGACCAACAAATAGAAGGATCTTGATCAAGCCTACACGAAGATCAGTTCACAAAGTACAAGGCAGCGCAAGGTTCAAGACTTCGTCATGAAGCAACGGTAAAAGTCCACTATAATTATTCACTGGGAGATCTGGAAGAAACCTAGAAGCCAATCTGAAGAACCAACCAAAGAAGTAGGAAGACAAACATGACAAGAGCCAACACAAGAAGTTTCAGCCCACATATCTTCTATTTGGCCGCGGAACCGCGGCCAAAACAGGGATGCGGCCGCAGTTCCGCAGCCGGGTAGTGCGCGTAGTGACGGAATTTTTTACCAAAACTTGTTGGCAGCGCTGACTAGTCTTCCTAGGGGTATTTTTGTAAATGCAGACATGCGTCAATTGTAAACCTAGGGTTTTCTATGTCCTATAAATAGAGACCCAAATTCTTGTATTAGTTCATGCCTCCTTTCATTAATAAAATTCAGAATTCTTTTTGGAGAGCATCAATTTGTAAGTTCTTAATTTATTTTCTGTCCTAAGTAATTTCTATTCTTGCCCTAGTTAAGATTTAATTCCTTGCCCTAGATTAAATTTATTATCTGCCCTAATTAGATCTTTAATTCATTGCCCTAGATAAATAGTTTATATCTGTTCTTCAATTCCCTAATGAGCGAGTAGTCTCCTCGCTTGTTAGGGTTAGCTTTGGGGAAGGTTTGAGAGATGAAGATCTCTCACCCCTTTCTTGCCCATCACATATAATTATAGGACTCCATGCATATATGCACACACCGCTCCCTACGACACCCTATCCCATGAGGTAGCGGTGATACCGTAGTATAAAGGCCCGGTTGTGCGTGTTTTCCATGGAGGTTAGAGTAAAGATTGATAAAGGAAGGACAAGAACCTAGAGAAAGAAACATCTTTCCAATTGGTTCTAATTCCCTTTATTAATAATTACCATAACTCCTAATAAATCTTAATATGGGTATAGAAAGCGGTGAGATTTATTGACTTTCCAAACTTAACCTAAACCTAACCCTAGCAAGATTTAGATCTAGATTAATTTAGTTTTTAGATTTAATCAATCCGTTCACACCGTTCGGAATTAACTCGTAAGAACAACTAGGAAATTCACAAAATCCCTGTGGACCGACCCGTGCTCACCGGCTAGCTACCAAGCGACGCCGTTCTTGATTGCGGTTACTAAATATTTTTGAGATCAGTCAAAGATCAATAGTGATATTGTTCTTGACTCGCCACAGTTTTAATAAAAATGGATTTTTTCAGAAAACAGTAGTGGGAGTATGGTAGAACTGGAAGTGATTTCAGAACCGCAAACGATTACTGAAAATTTGATAAGAACCTAAAGATTCAATCTGGATTGACATTCCATTGGCCACTCCGCAGATATAGTGGGTAACCTCAGGCACCCGAGAGGTACTCCGGTAGCCTCAAGGACGGTGACAGGGAGGTTCTGTTTATCCAGACTTGTCATTGCTGTTGTTCCAGACTGTGAGACCCGGCAGGAGGATGAGTATAGCGTCGTTCTGAACTAGCTTTAGAAGTGCACGTGTATATGACTTTGCCGGAGGGTTGTCGCAGTCAGTGGGAGCAGCGGAAGCATAGTGGACAAGTAGCTTATGTCTATTTATAAACTAAAGCAGATATAGTGGAGATAGATCATCTATTTCTGATGTGGCAGTCATAGGTTTGACTTCATCAGAATAGAAGATGGATCTGTTAAGAAGGTAGTAGCGTGTGTATTTGGATGACATACACGGAGTAGGAAGTGAAATTCCTATACTACGATCGGTTATACTTTGGTTGTCACACAGTGGTTTCTTTACATAGGATATAGATATAATATCAGATACTCTGGTTACTAGATCTATGGTTTTAGATCTAGATTTGGATAGTTTCCTAATATGGGTACTTAGATAGTATTCTAAAGGTATTTAGAATGGATGACTCCTGGTATGGTGGTATACCTGCAGGTGATGGAGTCACCCTCTCTAAAGGTGTCTTACAGACTAAAAGGGAGAGGGATGTGCATGATTGACAGATCACTTGCTTAGGCAATTGAGTCAATCATGAGATGTCAAGTACCACACCAGACGTTATTTTTTGCACTAGATGCAACAAGTTGATATTAATCCTGTCCTGGAGAAACGTTCGGAAGCAGTTTTAGAACATAAGTTGATGTTCTAGGGAAATGATAATGGCAACCTCCTTCGGGAGACAGTTATCATTCCAGGCTTCCAAGGTGACCTGGATGACAGAGTGACTGTCAGAGTTATAGTTTTCCCTCTGACGAGGGGTAGTATTTTGGACAGGTGGTCCAAGCGGATACTGAGGGAGGTGTGGCGCAGGATACTGATTAAGTTCAGTTGACGATACAGTCTAAGAAGTTTGGATTTGGAGTTCATTTATGAACCAGGTCCCATCAGATATCCAAACATATTCTAAGACAGGTATTGCTCATTTCGGGAGATGGCTTTCTCCGCGAACTTGAGATAAAGAGAAACATAGAAAGAAACATCATGGCGGATCCACTCACTGAGGCTATTCCTCGAACGCAATAGTTTCGCAAACGGGCTTTATGAGACTGATTAGTAGAGGAGTTGGGTGTTCGGTATCACACGGGCTGTGAGTATGCGACATCGCAATAATTAGCCTTGAGTGCAAGTGTGAGATTGTTGGATATAGTGCCTCAGAGTCAATTATTGGATCACAGGCATGTGATTACAATGACTGAGAGAGGACCTATGCCGGTAGGACAATCTTACTCAAGATGATAGTATGCTATCTGGTTTATCTTTATCATCGTGAACTGCTTCAGGTGACCTTACAGGTCACTATTTCACGTTGATAGAGCCTTTAGAATTCTTGCTTGACAGCCATCAGTATGATGGCGATCATATACGTAGGAGCTGGGGTCTATAAGCACATCCTTAAAGTGGTCCCTAGCCGTGGGAGTTTCGAAACTGGGCATCGATCCTCCATTAGTAGACTAGTGTATACAGTCGAGACCCCGACGAGGAGCGGTGGCCGGTCTCACAAGCCATTGGTGTCAGTTGGATCACCTAAGATGTATACAGGTGCTCATTGGGTTATGAGTACACCGGACAGGACTCACCGGGAACATGCTAGTTGGTATTATACCTGACGTCAGATAGCAGTTCCCTGATGACATGTGTACAAGTTAGTTCATCGACCTGAGATCGCCATTTGTCTCGTGTGAGTTCCCACTGTGCTTTCATTACTACCCTACCACGGCTCAAAGAAGTCGTGCAAACAGGTTTTAGTTGGGTACAGTCCCGAGCCACATGGAGGCAGTGAGCGGATCGACAGGGGTTCGTCTCTCCCGGTATTAGGAGTGAGATCGCGCTATGTCTAGGAGAGCCATTACACGAAGTCCTTGGCCAAGGCAGGAGATTTACTGGTAGGTATTCCAGTAGTATTTCAGGGTGTTCTGGGCTACACTCCGACATGACTTGTACCGCTTTTGGGGGTCTAACTTTTACCAACCCCCTGGGCCCGCCATGCGATGCTCATAGACGAACGGACCGGACTGTACGGATATTGTCACTGACAGGATCAGTAGGGTGTTAGGATGAGTTCGCTCATCGACCTCCCTTTTGGTCAATACCTGGTAGCCTGTTACATATGGCTAGTATCTCTGACGTGCTAGTGGTTAAATCCACAGCCAAAGTATTGGCGAGTGTTTAGAGTCCCCCACAGACAGTTTCTCAAGTTTCGGGCGAAACGTTGTAGAGGCCGTATGATATATGGCAGGGTCCGATCATATATGTGCAGTAGTGCACGGATTATGATCGGGTGGATCATACTAGTAGGCTTTGGTTTAAGCCGGATCATAGTATTAGATTTGTTGGATTACTTTAGTCTCATCGCATCCGCATTCAGTCGGAATGCGGATGCAGGTATGTATATACAGGTGAGGGGTATCCTTGTGATCCGTCACGAGTTTAGTTTAGATGTTACCGTATCTTTTTATTGTTGTAAACATTTGGGTTAATGTTTACAAATGAAAATTGTGAGCTTATTTCATCATTTTGTGCATTGAATGATACATGTACTTCATAGATGACTCATGGTATCATTTCTTGTGCAAATGTCACCTTATGTGATTGATTAGTGAGATAAAATGAGAGGAAGAGAGAGAAGGGCAGCCATATGAAGAGTTTTGGTCTTGTATTTTTTAGTCTTACTCTCATTTCTTTTAGCATAACAAAAGGAAAGAATATGGCTACTTCTTCTTCTTCCTCCTCTAGCTCATAACCTCCATTAATGGCAACACCTTCAACCTCCATCCAAGCAATGGATGCAAGAGACAAAGTGATCATAAACATTCTCTACAACACCTTGGACACGTCGGCTAGCACACTTCGTGGCCGAGGTGCTTCGGATGAAGCGGGAGCCCGTAAAAAGACTCGAAGATGTGGCGCCCTTTCCGACGAGGAGATCGAGACCGGAGATGCCGCGAGGAGCTTGGGATGGTGGCCAAAGACCGAAGGACACGGATCGATCGGTATAGCTTTCCAACCCTTTCTCTAGTTGCTAGTTGTAGGTTAATGGTTCGATCCGGGTTTTAAGCATACGATAGCGCCGGTTTAAAGTTAAGAAAAAGTTTTCGTTTCCGCATTTTGGCCTCGGACAGACGGCCGGGGTGCTACCGTAGACTTACAAATTATGGTTACGCTTGGTACATGGAATGGAAGACTACCCGGAATTCTTACATTCTCGGGAATGGGATGACTGGGTATTTATTTTAAAGGAATCCAGTATTAACGTGCTTGGTATATTTTAATCATTCCCGGTAATATATGTATGTGCAACCGTCGACCGGCGGCAAGACCGAAAAAGGGCCGGTGGATGGTGGCAAGGTCGGTGACGAACGGCCGATCGGCGGCGGACAGGCAAGCTTCCGTCAACGGCTGGTGGATGACCGGTGATGAACTCCGATCGGCGGCCGGTGAACGATCGGTGATGACCGGCGGCGAACGGTCCGGCAACGACCAGCAGAAAACTGGAGACGAACGTCCGATCGGTGAGGACCGGCGGCGAGCCGACGGTGAATGGCCAATTGGCATCGGCCGAGGGGTCGGCTGGCGGACGACCGGTGACTTACGTCGGATCGGCGGCCGGACGGTCGGTGAACTGTGATGACCGACGGAGGCCCGTGACGGCCGGCCGGCCGGAGAATGACCGACGATGGACGGCAGGGCTGGCCGTCCAGCTGGTGACGAGGAAGGCCGGCGGCAGATTTCATGACTCGTGTCATGTTAGGTGGGAATATTTCGCTGTAATCTATTATAGACATATGTTTTGAGGAGAATAGAATTACCATAAAATATGGTCATTTGATTACCATATTAATTCTATATTCCCGGGAATATTTTTTACCTCTAAGCAAGCGTAATAATATTTTATGGTAATCTAACAATTACCATCTTGATTACGTTCTGGCAAGCACGTAATGTTTGGGTCGGGTCTCGGGTCAATTAAATCCAGACAATGCTCAAACCCAAACGCGACCCGTTACTATTTCCTCAGAAGCGGGAAAATCCCTGCTTCTTGTTTCAAGTTTCTAGAAGAGGGGAAAAAGTTTATATTTTTAGGGCACACAAAGAGAAGGAGAAAAAGGGTACCAAATGGATCCAAAGCACCGCGATGAGGAGGAGGAAGAAGAGGAGTTCGGATTCTCTCGTAACTATTTCCTCGCCCGCGAAATCGGATCCGGATCCGTTAAGAAATCCGCCGCCCGCAAGCTCGCCGACATCGAACTCGTCAACGAGCAGGTTCTTTATACTTAATTTGTCCTTCATTTGTTCTCGATCACTTATTTGAGTTGGTTTTATGTTAATTTGCAAAAGAAAGGAAAGAGGACAGCGATTTGTTCATTTTGTTAATGCCTGCACGGTGTTTGATTCTATGCTGCAATGAGTTAGACTTTAGGATTTTGTTCAAGGGGAGATTTTTGATGGATTTTTGGTGTTAATTTGAACTAGAATTAGCATTTTGTTTATGCTAAAAAAGTTTTCCTACTCGCGTATGCTCAGATTTTTATATATTATAACTTAATTTCCCAGGTTTTGAGAGCAGCGGCATCTACAATCGTAACAAAACACGAGAAAGAGGTTGAAGCTCTGTTAAATAGATACAAGGACTTGTATTCCAAGTGGCTCTTTGAGTTGAGGTGCAATCTCTCATCCTTGGTAATCGTTGTTATTATAAAAAAGATGATAGCCAGTTTTTGCCATTTTCATCATTAATTAAAAAGATGTCGGCATCAAACAAAATGCTAATTTATTATGTTAAGGAGGTTCTTGATCAAGTTTTTTAGGGTAGCCGACATAACCGATGGCATTTTGCATGAGACTTTTTTCCCTCACATTTGCACTGATATGGGAAAGATGTGTTTTTCTATGCTTAAAACATTTTTTCCCCTTTTGATGCAGATGTGGGTTTGGCCTCCTGATGTATGGTTTTGGTTCTAAGAAAGCCCTGCTTGAGAATTTTGCTTCAACAACATTAACTGATTTTGGAGTAGTTGTAATAAATGGATATCTTCCATCAGTTAACATTAAACAGGTATCCTCTTTCTTTAAATGCTGAAATGTTTCGGTTTTACTCTTAAACTTTAGTTTTTCCCGTAACTTTGATCTTCAGTCGTACATACACTGCTTTACACTTTTACTTTCACGTTTAAGACCATTGGATAGATCAGTTTATGAAAAGGTAAATACAAAGAAACCTCATTAACGAGGCAATTAGTATGCTTTTGATGTTAATTTCTGTTAATAATCTTTTATGGAGCTTACTGAACTTAAATTAGTCACAATACCCGTACCACATACCTGAAAACATTATGGACGATATTTTGGAGAATGTGCTAAATAAGGCAACTAATGATTCTTCTAACTTTCGAAAAGAATAAGGTTTCTGTAAGCTGAGATCCTCTGGAAGTTTCACTTACATATTTTGCTTTAAAGATGGAAGATTTTTTATTATAAAATCTTTCTTCGATAAAGTAATGTGCTGGTGTTTTTTCTGACAGATCCTTATATGCACTGATCCTCTCTAAGAATTACCTATCTATATAGAGTTTAGAAATTATTAAGATGAGCGCTTCACAAATGGCTTTTGAATATAGGATTAACCATTTTCCATTCGAGTTCGTTGCATTATCCTACTTTGATGCCGGTGCTATTGACCGGTATTATTCTGTATTTACTACTTCTAAATGGTTATATTTAACTTTCTAGCTGTCCTTGATAAACAGAAAATGAAATTTTAATTGTATGAATGCTGATAGAAATATGGTACGAAATACTTAGAAGTGCCTGTGATTTGTATGCATTCCCTTTTATTTGTTATTTATAAGTTCTTTCTGTTAGGTTGTGACCGCTATAGCCAAAGTTCTTCAGGACCAGCTAAAATGCAAACAGAGGGGTTCTACAAGGAGCAAGTCAAGAACCCAGCAGCCATTTAGTTCCCAATCTATGGAGGATCTTCTTTCGTTTCTTAATGGACCACATCCAAATGAGAATGACTCCGTTGTGTGCATTGTCATTCACAATATCGATGGACCTGCTTTAAGGGATTCTGAATCACAACAGTATCTTGCACGTATCGCGTGCTGCTCTCATGTTTGCATGGTTGCATCGATTGACCATGTTAATGCACCGCTTTGTAAGTTTCCATAGTAATAATTAGTGTTTCACCGAATTAATTATTAAGCATTTTATGCTCTCTAATTTCTCAAGCATCTTTTATCTAGACCGTGCTTGTGCTCCACTAGGCTGTTTCACTCAAAAATAACTCTCATCTCTAAAAACCCTATACGAAATTAACTGTATCTTCATATTTGAATCGGAAAAAACGCCTGGACCATTAATACTAAGCTTGCTTAATCTTGGGTTATATCATGATTCTTTCGTTTTCCTAGTAAACCTAAATATAGGCTGCAAATCTAATAAGCCTATATTGCTGCCTTTTGAATGATTCTATTATTAGTCTCTATGGGCCTATCAACAACAACAAGCCTTCATCCCAAATTTTTTGGTGTCGGCTATATGAATCCTTCTCTTCCATTATGCTATGCTCAAAACTGTCTCCTTGGTTAAATTATCAATAAACATATCGTTCATAATTGCCTCTATCCATGTTCTTTAGGCCTATATCACTATAAAATAAGGATATGCTCCGGGTCTTTAGCTCTATATTATTGCCTTTTGAATAATTTTCTAAAATATTATCCTGTTTGGTAAAAAAAGAAAAAGAAAACAGGGTAAATTTCACTAAGCTACCCATGGTTACGAAAATGTTTTGAAGTCCTATATTTGAGGGTATATTAGTGGAATTACTCCATTAAAACCGAAGTTGAGTGAGTTTACGATCATGGAAAAACATTGGAGGTCGTTTACTGAAATACAATGAAAATTACTTGCAGCTTAGTAAAATGTAACCCCCCATTTACGATCATGGAAAAACATTGGAGGTCGTTTACTGAAATACAATGAAAATTACTTGCAGCTTAGTAAAATGTAAACCCCCCCCACCCACCCCCCACCCCCGTTGGGGTGGGGGGATCTTAGAGAAAAAACATGTTTCTGGATAGTCCTGTGCATGCTTTATGATACCTTTATATTTCTCTTCTGAAACTTTATGATAACTACTATTACATCTGTCCAATGGCCTGTTTGAACCATAGTCACAAATTCGGCATTCGGGATTAATTCGGCGAGGTCGAAAAATCGGATATGGAGAACTATTCGGAAAAAATCGGCAAGTATTCGGGAAAGATTCAGCAAGTATTCGGGAAGGATTTCGAGAAAGAAATTAATATATGAGGCTCTGGGTTTTTATGTTGCGAATTATTTGCTGTGAATTATTCATGAACAATTCATGAATAATTCGAATCGTTCGCCAACGGCGATTCAATCGAAGATTTAATCGTCCGTTCAAAAATTCATGAATTCGCCGTATAATTCGTGAATATTGTGACTATGGTTTGAACAATAAACCTGTAGCAAGCACATAAAAGTTTCTTCTATCCTCAGTTACTGAATAATCTCTCTCATGGTTTGTTGACAGTGTGGGACAAGAAAATGGTGCACACTCAATTCAACTGGTGCTGGTACCATGTCCCTACATTTGCACCTTATAAAGCCGAAGGGATATTCTCGCCTCTAATTCTGGCCTCTGGTGCTGCTGCCCAAACTACGAAAACAGCTTTGGTAGTTCTTCAAAGCCTAACCCCAAACGCACAAAGCGTTTTCAAAATTCTTGCCGAGTATCAACTGGCCAATGAAAAAGAGGAAGGTTAGTTTCACTATAATGTTGAATGACAGTATACTCTGTTTAATTTTGGTTATAAGGGAGGTTTTGTGTTAAAATGCCCTTAAGTGTAGCACTTTAAGGGAGCTTACTGTAATTAAAAACAAAACTTTTAGCCTAATCTTTCTTGTACCCAGAAATTACAACTTTTAGCATCTCATATGGTCTCCATTTTATTTTTTCTCGCAGGCATGCCTGTTAATACATTGTACACGAAATGTCGAGAACGGTTTTTGGTGAGCAGCCAGGTTACACTCAACTCGCATCTCATGGAGTTTAGAGATCATGAGTTGGTGAAAACAAGACGGCATTCTGATGGCCAGGACTGCCTCTATATACCTCTTTTGTCTGAAGCTATCGAGAAATTGTTGCCAGAGTTGGCTTGAATTAATGCTTAAATTTGGTATTTATGCTTTACAGCGGCTACAAAATATTATTTACACATGTGTTTATGTTGTGCCAAGAATGATTGAACTCAATTTCATTTAGAGGGCAATGGTGGATTAACAGGGCGAACAGCTCTATTTGGTTTTGTACAATAGAATTTTATACATATTACCAAAAAAACTTCATAGATTTTATGGATCTAAATTAGATTTTACTCTTAGGAAATAAGATCTTAAATTAGATTTTAAATTAAAGCAATTTTCTACTTCTAAAAAAAGGAATTTTTTTTACAAAGTAATAATGTTTGTTCATGGTGCTTGGATCGCAACATTTGCGAATCAAGGCGGAATAGAAAATAAGAATTGTACATGCAAGCACCACAAACTGAAATCCCAAAATCATCCAAGAACTAGAAGGTGCCAAAACTCAAGAGAGCAAAACAAATGTAAACTAGGGTTTAAAAAGGGTAACAACTTTTGAAGCGTGTCTACACACAAGTAGAAGACCTTATCTAGACTTTTTGGTTGCGGGATCGAGCTTGATCGTGGATCTTTTTGCCGAGGATGATTCACTTCGAAGGAAACCTCAACTCAAGTTTCAACTTCATCAAAAAACACTATTTTGTGAAGCAACCGTTCTCACAATTTTACTAGAATGAGAGAGTAAAAGATGTAGAGAGCTCTCTTTGTTTTTTCACTTGTGGGAGTTCGATCAAGCACGTATATATGATACACGTGTATAAATCAGACGTTTGTTAATACTAGCCGGTTATTCAAGAGCCCGGAATTTAAGTCAATTGTTGACTTAAAACCATATATGATATGGTTAGGGTTTAGTATTATACTCTCCTTTTCTCTCTCATTTGGACTTTGTATTTGATACAAATACATGGTATATATATTTGATACATATATATCTCTTGTCTTGTAGTGGCAAGAGAGCATGTGGGTGAGTAGGGACCACTTATCCGCTCTTATTAAAAATACTTGAAGGAGAGAAATGCCTTATTCTCTCGTATAATTTCTCTCTTCTCCTATTTTGATCCAAAATGAGAAAACAAAGAGAGCTTTCTACATCTCTTACTCTTTCATTCAAGCAAAATTGTGAGAGCAGATTGCTTTACAAAAGAGTGTTCATTGGTGAAATTGAAGCTTGGGTTGGGGTTTCCTTCAAAGTGGATCATTTTCGGCAAGAAGGTCCACGATCAAGCTCGATCCCGCAACCAAAGAGCCTAGTTAGGGTCTTCTACTTATGTGTAGACACGCTACAAAGGTTGTTACCCTCTTTAAACCCTAGTTTACATTTATTTTGCTCTCTTGAGCTTTAGCAACTTCTAGTTCTTGGATGATTTTGGGATTTCGGTTTGTGGTATTTGCATGTAAAATTCTTGTTTTCTATTCCGCCTTGATTCACAAGTGTTGCGATCTAAGCACCACGAACAACATGGTATCAGAGCTGATCCATCCATTAGTAGTTGTTATTATGGCCATAGAAATCATAAAAACCCAATTTTTATAAAATTAGTTTTGAAAATTACCCCAAAATACCTCATTTTTGCTATGTATCCGAGTTCCGGGGGTTCTTGGTCCGGACCAAGAACTCCGCATGGGCTCGAAACTGTCCCCAGAGGTCCTCTGGGGGGCTAGGGTAGGGCCCCACACCTGAGACCACCATTAGGTGGCTTCAGGGTGGGCCTCCAACTCGAGACAACCAAGTGGTGGTCTCGGGTTGGGGGGCCCCCTAGACCCCTTAGAAATCCTTGGGGTCGAGTCCGAGTTCTTTTTTGGGTTTTGGATTCTCGGGCTTCATTTCGGTCTTCCGGAATTCGATTTTTGGCAAAAAGAAGGGTTTTCGGGTGCCAAGGTGCGCTAGAATTTTGGAATTTCAAGCGTACGGCCTCGTGGGTTATGGAATTCTTTGGTCATGGCTTCGAAGCAACTCGATCAAAGTGTTTGATCAAGTCGGTTCGGACACGTATAAGGATATATGTTGGTAAACGTAGCCTAATTGATGTGTGATCAATTAGACTGGGTTGCACATTAGTTGAATGTGATGTTGGTATGATATGGTTTGGTTTGGATTGTCGTGAATAATAGCCCCTCGTGTGAATATGAATGTATGCAAATGTTGTATTTAATTTATGTATTCTGTGGAATGACAAATGTATTATTCTTTTATTTGGACCGCAGTCGGGTTGAGACCATCGTGTTCTATTATATGTATATAACATTTGGAGGTTGTCCCGTAAAGGAGTGCTCGAGCCGCCGGGTTCTTGAATGCGCTAGGTGGCACCTTCAAGAAGTTGAGGCCGGGTCGCCTCATTTTAGGATTGGCGGGTGGCTCGCCGCGCTTATAGGGGTATCGGTAATAATTATATTTGGATTATTCACACGACCGTGAAATATTGTGTTTCGTTTGCGGTTAAAAAAAACACGATATTCCTAGGATATCAGACTATTCCATTTTCTGTGATGATTACCGCATGCCTGTAATGTGATTACTTCCATGTGATGTGTGTGTGTAAATAAGTGTTTTTATATGCTTTACAATTGCAAAGCCCTGCGTACGCCCTGCTGTAAGTTAAGTAATCTTACAGTGAAAACCCGATGTCTCGTAGCGATTGCAGTTGGCATATAAAAACATTCCATTTTCTTTTCCTATCTTGTTCTTTGGTGTGATAGAAATTAAATGATGGGACTACATTAATTTGGTTAATGTAAAATAAATAAATCTAATATGATGTTGTAGGAACCAATCCTTTTTTCAAAACAACTAAGTTTTTAAATTACTCGGTTCAACGATATCGAGTTCATTACCTTAAAGGTTTTTCTCAAAACCAGCTATAACCCTCTATCATTTCAGATAAGTAGAGTATTTAGTATTCGTGCTTGACTGTAGCAAACCACGATATGTTTTATGATATGCGTTCTATTTTGTTCTCTACTTACTGCAATCAAGTCGGTTTCGCTTGTAGCTAGCCGGTTGAGTACGAGTCGTCTACTGAGAGATAGTTCGTATTTGAGTTCTTGTTTTAGACGAGTTAATGAAGATGTATATGTGTATGTTCAAATCTATCCTAAGTGTTCATATTTTATGTTCAAGTAAACCTATTAGGATTAAGATTGGTTAGTAGAGTTAGGATTAGTCCGTGTTTTTCTTTTGCCATTCTTAAAATGATGTTGGATTAATCGAAGGTAGCGGGGATTAGGAGGACATAGGAATGGGATTTGTGAGTTTAAGAAAACTTTCCAACGCTAAATCCATTTCTAGTGCCTCTTGTCCTTCTGCTACGTGCGTTTATTTCCAACCCTAGGCCAAACACCCGCAACCATATATCCAATTGGGTCACACTACATGTCATGTTGTAGTGCGCCCAAAGGACTTCTCGACTTAGGTCGCGGTTATATGTCATGTATAGCGCGCTTCAGGGAGGGGGTTGTGTTTGTTTGATCTAGGTTCATTTTAAGGTGTTTGGCGAAGAGAAGCACAAGGGAATTTTCCATCCCTCAAATTACCTTCCTTATCCCTAACAAGTGTGGAAACTATTCACACATTTAAAAGAAAAATAAAACAAGAAAAAAGAAAAGTAAAAAATGAAAAAATACGGTTTTACAAAATTGTAGCAAGCTAATTATTTGGGCCCTCACCTAAGTAAGGGACTCCATAGAGTATCATGGCTTAAAAATACTGTTTAGAGAAGAAAAGAAAAACAAAACAAGAAAAGAAATAACAACTACTTAACAGCAATCAACAAAATTACAATAGGAATTAAAATTACAAGATAAGGAAATGAAAATACAAGTTAAGAAAAATAACCCTCATCTTCATTGAACTTCACTCAAGAGCTCTCACTATAATTTCATGGAGGAAAGATGAAGGGGAAGAAGAAATACAAACTAAACTATATTAAATCCTACTAAAGAAAAAAGCATGGTCACTTGGTTTAAAACTGGACTATTTATAGGCAGAGAACTGAAACCCTAGGGCCATATTCCGACCCCTTGCATTATTACCAAACTACCCCCAAAAGACGGTCAAGTGATGACACGACATGGCCGCGGAACTGCCGCCAAAACCCACATTTGGCAGCGGTTCTGCCGCCGTTTTGTGGAATTGGGGTCTCGTTTTTTCTATGCTTCCTCCTATTGCTTTGTTCTTCTATTTGACAGGTCCAAAATTGCAAAATGGTTCCAAAATATGTTCAGCTTTTCAACAGTCCAACATGGCTTCACTTTTAATTCATTTGAGCTTTATCTCCCTCGAGCTCTGCGCATCTTTTGAATTTTGTGTTGCCCCTCTCGTGCTATGTGCTTGACCGAGACACGAATGACTACTGTTATTTGTCTTGTCTCTTGAACTGGTAAGCGGCACTGGACGGATGTGGATGACCGAAACCCGGATTTTATTTGTTTGTGGCAGATGTTCTGGATTTTGGTATAACTATGGAAATTTTGCATGAATTGCGTTCTTTTGGACTAGAAACCTTTAACTTGTAAATATGTAGCAAACACGGATTAAAAGCATCTGCCTATAAACAAACGAGCAAAAGAATGGGTGGTATTAAATGCAATATTCTGGTGTGAAAGTGCTGCACTTGTTGGTCTCTGTCAAGACGTAGTGTATGGTAGCTAAGTGATGCTAATCTTTCTCATATTATGAGATGGGTTAGGACAATCGTATGACCTTGTTGGCCTCTGTCAAGGATTGTGCGGGTGAGTCTAAATTAATCACGAAATGGCGAGTTGAACTTGACTAGCGACTTATGGTTTGTTTGCCTCTGTCAAGATCATTAGCCGTTTGGGGTAAACCCTATGTCGGGAGTTTCAACTGTTGAAACTTGTAATATGATTGCATACCTTCTATGTGATAGTTGGATCCCTATTCTAACTGTGAATAAAAGTTATTCTTGGGAGAATCTCGCCTTCACAATAAACTGACTCAGTAAGTGTCTAGAAAGGTGTTTACGGGGTTAAGCCTCTAAAAAATGGGGTTATTTAATTAGGTCCGTACGAAAGCGCGAGAAGCCTTCCTGTTAGTACTTATACTGGCCTGGCCGACCGGTTAGTGAATTGTGGGGTAAAGACAATTCCGGCTAATTCTCTTTTTAAGATTTGAAAGAGAATTCGATTGTACAGTAAGAGCCATCTTGATTAGATAAACTAATTAACCATTCTAATTTTGCAAGAGCGCACGTTGATTGTTTCTTTTCTTTCTCTCTAGCCAGCGACCATGACCGGCCTTAAGTTACTACAAGAAAAGAATAAACTAACTGGACCGAATTATGAAGACTGGTTAAGAAATGTCACCGTTGTCATTACATATGATAAGGTTGCATATGTCATCACCGCTATTTCTCCTTAAATCCCCGGTTCAGATTCCTCGGTTGCGGATATAGAGATCCACAAAACGTGGGATCAAGATTGTGCGACGGCCAAATGCCTCGTGCTGACCTCTATGAACAATGAGTTGCATAGACAACACGAAAAGATGGATGTTCAATATATCTTTCTCCACTGCAACGACTTGTATGGAGTGCAATCTCGCATCGCAAGATACGAGACATCGAAAAAACTATTTCTATCGAGGATGGATACTGGATCATCTATCGGGGATCACGTCATGAAGATAGTTAGACTTATAGAAAAGCTCGCAGACCTGGGATGCACGCTGGCCAATGAATTATATATTGATCTAATTCTACAGTCCCTTCTCTCCACCTACGCTAAATTCATATTGAACTTCAATATGAATAAACTGGAATGTGGACTTCCAGAGCTCCTCAATATGTTGAGGAGCGCAGCACCTTGAAAAAGGACAAGGCACCCATTATGCTTGTAGGGCAATCTTCTCCTTCTATATCCAAAACTAAGGCTAAGAGAAAGAAGAAAGAAAAACTCCACCAAGCCTGAGGCAGGTGTCAAAAAGATGAAGGGAGGGGACAAGACTGGGGAAGCAGAAGATAGGAAAGGTGAATGCTTCTATTGTCATAAGACAGGACATTGGAGGAGGAATTGCAGAGCTTATCTTGCTACCTTCAAGGACAAGAATTATAGTGATGCTTCAATTTCAGGTGTGTTTGTAATCGAAAACAGTTTTTCAGTAAACTCTACTTTCTGGGCATTAGATACCGGATCAAAATCTCATACATGTAATTGTCTACAGGCGCTGAGAAGTAACAGGATGCTGAAGAAAGGAGATATGACCCTGAGAGTTGGAAACAGCGTAAATGTTGACACAGTTTTCTGTTAGGGAATATCACATTGGTTTACCGAGCGACAAAATTTTGATTTTGCAGAACTGTTATTTTATACCATCCATGTTATGCAATATTTTATCTATTTCCTTATTAGATAAAAAAGGATATAATTTTGTATTGGAAAGTAATGTTATAAACATTCACCTTAATCAAGTGTTGATTCGGTCTGGTATACTAAATAACAGTATATATGTTCTAAATCAACCTACAGTTTTTAATATACAGAACACCCATAAAAGGAAGACTTCAGAAATGAATGAAGCTTTTTGTGGCATTGTAGACTTGGTCACATTAATGAGACCAGACTGACCAAGTTATATAAAAATGGATATTTGGATCCGTTCGAATATGTATCTTATGCAACTTGTCCGTCATGTCTCAAAAGTAAGATGATCAAAACTCCGTTGACTGAACATGGAGACAGAGTTACCAAACTCTTAGGACTCATACATAGTGATGTATATGGTCCAATGTCTACACATGCAAGAAGTGTGGACTCCTTCATTATTTTTACCGATGATTTCTCAAGGGACGAAGACGTGTTCTTGATGAAGCATAAGTTCGAGGCCTTTGAAAAGTTCGGAGAATATAAGAATGAAGTGGAGAACCAAACATGCAAAATTATCAAAATATTTCGATCTGATCGAGAAGGGAAATACTTAAGCACCGAGTTTCTTGAGTACTTAAAAGAGAATAGGATTCTCTCTCAGCTTACTCCTCCGTATACACCATAGCACAATGGTGTTTCAGAGAAAAGAAATCGCACCCTATTAGATATGGTGCGTTTAATGATGAGTAGTGTCGAGTTACTTTTTTCATTCTGGGGTTATGTGCTTGAAACAACAACATACTTAAATCAGGTTCCATCCAAATCCGTGCCTAAAACACCATATGAGATATGGAGTGGAAAGAGACCATGTCTTAAACATGTTAAGATATGGGGTTGTCCTGCTTTTGTTAGAAAGCAGAATCCAGGCAATCTCGAGGCACGATCAGTTTTATGTAAGTCTGTGGGATATCCCAAGCATTCGAATGAATATCTATTATACCACATTGAGAAACAAAAAGTGTTTGTTTCTTGACACGCCACTTTTTAAGAAAAGGAATTTCTTGCAAAAGAAATTAGTGGGTACGCGGTAGAACTAGAAGAAGTTCTAGAACCACAAATTGCCACTGAAGATTTGGTCGAACCTGAAGTTTCAATAGAGCGCGACGAATCTCAGCCAGTCCACAGATCTAGTAGGCGTCCTCACCCACTTGAGAGATACTACGGTTTTCTTGTAGACGGTGATAGGGAGGATTGCATCATAGAAGATGATGACCCTTCTAGTTTTCAGCAAGCCATCACGAGTAAGGACTTTGTGAAATGGCTGGATGCACAGGCGAAATGATGTAGTGTGCGTATGTTGATACGTGCAGGGAAACCCTTTGTGTGAAACTCTAAAGACTCAACAATACACTGACAGTGAGTTAGTGGATCATATCTATAATCCACAAGTGTTGGATATAGGTGCCCTGAAGGCAACTATTGTAATTGAAGGAGGACCTATACGGAGAACAATCTTACTCGATATGATAGTATGCTATCTGGTTTGTCTTTATCTGTCATGTGTATACGTTTTACTCATTATCACGTATCGCTAATATATAAGATAGAGCCCTTAGGATTTTTCTTGACTATCAGAATTAGTGATATAGATCATACTAGTGGGACCTAAGGTAGTCTATACGCACATCCTTAAATGTCTCTAATCGTAGAAGTATCGAGACCGGGCATCGGTACTCCAGTTTAGACTAGTGTGTACGCTTCCTGACCCGGTTGGAGGGCGATAGCCAATCCCATAGCTATTGGTTTTTGACACCGAGGATTGTATACATGTGCTCATTAGGAATGAGTTTCACTAGATGGACCCACCGAGAACATCTAGTTGGTATTATACCAATTGTCAGATAGCAGTTTTCTGGTGACATGAGTACATGGTATTCCCTAAACCTAAGATCTCTACATTGTCTTGTGTGTATTCCCACTGTGCTTTGATTAGTACTCTACCACGACTCTATTGAGTCGTGCAAACAGGTTTTAGTTGTGTACAGTCTCGAAGCACATGGAGGAAGTGAGGGGTCAAAGGAATTCGTCTCTTCCGGTATATGGGGTAGATGTCGCGCTGTGCTTGATAAACTATAACCATAAGTTTTCGGCCGAAACAGTTGAGATAAACAGATAAGTGTTATCGGTTTTATCTCATGTGGTTATACGGTTTACATCAGCACGACTTATCTGGTTATTGGGGGTCTGACAGATTCCACCCTCCAAACCCGATATGCGATACTCTCAGGTGAAGAGATCGGACTGTATGTCAAATTTCACTTATAGGCTCGATTGAGTTCGGATGCGTTTTTATGCCGACCTTTCTTTTGATTAATACCTGGGGAGCCGTTACATGTAGCTAGTACCGCTAACGTGCGTTTGGATTCATGGATATGATCCTAACCTATTTCCAGCGTATTGATTGAGTCTTTAGAGTCTTACGCAGAGGTTTTTCCAGCTCAAGCTAAATGATGTAGTTCTCGTATGGGGATACATGCGGGAGTTCGAATATATGCGATAATCGGACATTTGATAATACTAGCCGGTTTAGCTTTAAACTGGATTATTAAATCATATGATGATATATATATATATATATATATATATATATATATATATATAGGATATATATTATACTATTATTATGTTCACATTATATTTCTCTCTCATTCGGTATTTGTATTTGATACAAATACAGGCATATGTGCTGGATACATATACTAAATGTATTTTAGATGTTTTGTTATTTATGTGATAAATAAAATAAACATCTAAAATCAAACACCTCATTTCAAAATTAATGAAAAAGATAAAAAAAAAATGAATATGTGTCTTGAATGAATAGTAAGAAGCATGGTTGCTAGTTTTTTAATGTAAAATGTTTTCATTAAAATGAAGAAGTGATAACCATTCTCTACACCACTATTCATTCAAGAGTAAAAATTCATTCTCTTCTTTTTCTTCTTGAAAATGGAAAAAGGAATTTTTGATGAGAGGAAAAATTTGTGAGCAATTACATCACTTGATCAAGTGGATTAGCATCCCACTTGATCATGTTTCTTCATTAGATTTGTCTAATTGTGAAGATGGAGCTTGTTTTGGGGTTTTCTCGATGTGGATCATCTTCGGCATGGAGACCGGCTTGCAAACGCGTCTTGGATGGCATAGGAGGTCGATGTGGTCTTCCGGAATTAGCTGGACGCATTACAAAGGCTGTAGCTCCTAATTTGCTTTCTTGTTTTTCAGTTTAGCAATTTAGTGCATGAAACGATTGATTTATTGGGTGTTTGTTAAGGCTTAGCATGCTTAAAATTTTGATTTTATTATTCCGCCGCAGTCATAAATGTTGTGACCCTAGCCTCGACAAACCTACAGTGGTATCCGATCCAATCGTGCATATTTAATTGCTATTTGGTGGCAAATCAATTCCTTTAACCCATTTTCAAAACCGTTTTCTTATTGTTTTTTTTTTGACAGTCCGAAACAGTAACAATTTCTTGCATTTTCTCATGCTCCGGGATCTCGGTCGACCGAGAGCCCCGTGAAGGCTTGGGAACAATCCCGGGGCTGTCTCCGAGGTTTTGGGCAAAATTCGGGACTTTCGGAATTCGTTTTGAGCAAGAAATGATGGTGTTTTGGACTGCGAACAAATCTTGGAATTTTCTTTTTGGAATTTCAAAATCAGAATCGAAGGTTATAGAATTTATTAGCCACAGTTTCGGATTGATTCGATCAAAGTGTTTGATCGATTTGGTTTAGATGTGTATGTGATACGCGTTATTTAATGTCGACGAATTGATTCGATCAATTCGACGGGGTTGCACAAGTGAGTCTATGCTTAACCCTCATAGACAATCTGACAAAGCCTCCATTGTTCCAAACCGTGGTGGAGACATTTGATTAGGATATTTTCTCTTTTTGTTTGAAATTGTGAATTTCATTTTGAATTTGCACCGTTTTGTGAATAGGTTAAAATTTCTTAAGAAATACTTTCATAAAGTCGTCCCACGTCATAATCGATCGAGCTAGCAAACTGTTTAACCAACTCTTCGCGTTGTCCTTAAGCGCAAAAGGAATGAACTTGAGCTTAACAACATTCTCATCCACTCCTTAGATTTTCGCCATAGCTCATACTCCCTCGAATTCACTGATTAGAAGGTAAGCATCCTCGGACTCGAGTCCGTGGAATTTTGGGAGTAGCGGTATGAATTGCGGTTTGATTTCATAGTTATTTGACGCGATGGTGGACAGTACTATGCATGAAGGTAGGGATGAACGGCGATGGTAGCATTTGTCCTGCAACGCTACTTCTTGTTGCTCCATGATCGTTTGTTCCATCATCGTCGGTGATGTGGGAGAAAAAGAAGGTGAAGGCGAACGAAGAATAGAATCGACGGCTCCGATAAAGCAGAAGGTGAGAACGTCTTGGACGGTTCCAAGGAATCCAATGGTAAAGAAAAGTCGGAAGATACAGTCAGGAACTGGACTAATCGAGATTTTGAATCTCTAGTCCAAGCTGACAAGCATTATCCGAACGTGGTTAGGAAAAGACTAAGAGAATGGAAGAAAGTGTTATTTACAAATCCTAACTTTTGTTTTGTTTTGTTTCTTTATATATATATATATATATATATATATATATATATATATTCACAAACAAGAAATATCACACAAAAGGCATAGCAAAAACACAATCATGACACACTTCACACACCTAAACAATTTAGGGTTCACCTAGGTCAACTAGACATGTTAAAAAAATTGATTTGTGAAGTAAAAGTGTATCGCGAAACGGACCAAAGATAGACTGATCAAGAAACCAGGTAAGTGCAGAGAAAAAGAGAGATCGTCCAACGCTTTCACGAAATTCCTTAATTTGAATAACCTTCTCTCTTTCGGCGGTTGCGTCTTTCACACTTTTCTAGACACTTCTTGAACAATGTAATAATGGGCGGTATTCGAAATACAATCAATTTTTCCCTATTGAGCGCGAAGTCTTTAGAGGCTGAAAGTCTAGTTTCTTTTAATATTACTTGGGGTGTGAAAAATGCTCGTTCTTTGTGATTTGTGGGCCACGGAGAAGAGTGATGAAATCCCTTACCACATCTTATTGGGGTTCATTGCCCTTAAGTCCGTATTAAATTCATGCAATGCGCAAACAAAAAAAAGTTGTTCAAATCATCAATCAATCGTTTTTTAAGTTTTAAGCGGCGCGCTGCAAGAAATACAGTTAGCTCTCTTTGGCACTTGTGCGGCGGAGTCTGCAAAGAAATCCTGCAAAAAATCGAGATATTGGAGCGTCGGATTTGATAGGAAGTGTTTTTAGAAAAGTGCATATCTTAAGTTTTCGGTTAAGAAACCCCTGTTGAGTCGATCCGCGATTACTTGAGTGTTTGCTTACGCGGGTCAAACTCTCCGGATCTTTGGCACTGTAACTCGCTAATGCCTTGTTCTTGAATTTTCTCCTTACTCCGCACAATCGCAGTTCATAATTTCGTCGAAATCTGAAAATGTCGGAAAATACGATATTTAGTGTAAAATACAATATTTATGGCCAAGGTGCTGTAAACACATAATTATGAGATTTTGCATATTAAAATGGATCAACAACAGAATAAGAGAGAAAGCAAAAAAGATTTGATGCAAATGGGTATTGTTGGGCCGCAAATTGCGACCAAAAGGGTTTTTTTTTTGCGGCCAAAAAGTGATGTTTTGGCTCCAGTTTCTTGGTGTGTTCTCCTAGTTCTATTAGTGTCTCCTTTTTATATGCAAAATATTTCAATAATATTCATAGCAACAGCAGATCAAAAACATAGAGCAAAAGTTAGCAAAAGTCTTAGTTTTTGTGTTGTTTTTGACATTTTTAAAATTTTTTATTTGTTTTTCTGAAAGTATATACAGAGATAACTCAAAATAAATTTCATGATGTTGCCACTCCCTGGCAACGGTGCCAAAAACTTGTTGGAGATTCACGATTTCGTGCTTTTAAGAAGGATATGGTTCAATATCGGATATATCGGTTTTTGGTTTAAAAGATTGCACGAAATGATTCTCGAGTTATAAAATACCGCAAGTGCACGGTGCGATGACGCAATCCGGCAAGTACGAGTCGATCTACAGAGAATGGATATCACGATATTCTTTTGAGTTAGGAACAAATGTTTTGAAGTTGAGTTTGTCACGTTTTCATACAAAGAATGCGATGTAAAGAGTAAAATGATATATACGGAATATTTAGGCTAAGCTTTGGTAAATTGACTTATGGCGTTACCCCCAACTCTCAATCTTGATTCAACATCCATTTCTAGTTTCTATTTGACTTTAAAAAGCATGCCACATCTAAACCGATTACAAAGAATTGTTTAAGATACGATATCAAAATCGGAAAAAAAAACTACAAATTTCAAGGGTTTTAGATGAAATGAGAATGAAATGAGAATGAAATGAGCTAAGTCAAGTTAACAAGTATAGGACATATGCTTGTGTGGCTACATGTCCTATCTAGCTAGTTCACTACACTTAGCTAAATTTAACACTTCTTACTATTTCAATTCTTAATGCAACAAAAATGATATGTAAAGAAAGAATAGGTTATGTGTTAAAGGTTGATTTGCAACCATTCAAAACAACATATACTATCAAGAAATAACACAATAATATTGTACACATTAAGAGAAAAAGTTTAATAAGCTCTAAGAATCAAGAGTGAGGGGTTGGAAGACAAACCATTTATCAACCTACTTCATCATTGCCTAAATAAATACTACTCACACATCATAGTAAAGAAAACACAAATAAACAATTAACATATAAAGAAAATGCAAGAAAAAGTAAAGAAGAAATATAAGAACCACAATTGAGCAAAATGAAGCTTTTATTGATATGGAATCCAAGTACAAGCTAATGAGTTCAATTACCAAAATCGGATCTTGCAAGCTCAAAAATAGAAGTTGCAAGATAAGAGGAAGGCAACGAACTCAATCAAATCAATAGAACTACAAAATTTCATCAAAAGTTTTTACAAGTAATGAAATGTACATCCCTTTCTCACAAACTAATCTGCTATTTATAGAACTTGTAAAAACAGAAGTTGCATATAACAATGAGTTGATGTGACCAAGATTAATACTCTGAAGAAAATTGGAACCAATTGAGCTAGTGAGGGCTACAATTTGTGGCCCTTGAGAATAAACCGGCGGCCAGGAGAGGGGGTGGGGCTCATCTTGGTTCTGTGATCTTCTATCATCAATATTATCTTCCTGTATTTGTAATTTTGTCTAAATATTAAGAAAATACAATCTAGAGTCTTAGAGGGAAAATATATATCTTGAAAATCCATCACATCAACACTTTTCAAAATCACTCATTATTCCAAGCCCACTTGCATACCCACTTGCTAAAAGTGTGTTCACATCATATCATTTCTGGCCACCAAGATGCATGCATCTAAAAAACTCTTGTGTTCACACTTGTGAACATGTTGGACCATTTGCATGAAAAATGTTCTGTGCACTTTTGATTTGTTTCAAAAATTCTTCTTGAATTCTGATCGGTTTTCCGTTTCGGTTGCAGTTTCGGCTCACAATGTTGTATCCGTGTATTTTGAGTGTATTTCCCATGTTTTGTCATGAATACATGTACCCTGTACTTATTGAGCAGACACGGGTTAATAGTACCGATATATCACAAAATTGATAGCGAATGAGCGGTATTGAAATGCAATTTTACATGATGAATAATAGTTTAATTGGCATTAAAGAATTTGATTTTTATTTTGGTTTGGTTTATAAATTTTGCTACAATTAAAAATCTAAGCAATAAATCATAGGCAACAAGATATCGAATTATTAAATTTACAAAATACAGAATATCGAATCATTAAATTTTCAAAATATAAGCTAGAAGTTAGGATGAATATGTTTTTGAAAAATTTCATATGCTGGCACACGCACACGCATGCGTACTCAAACACTCACACATACGCATGCGTACTCAAACACTCATACATACACTCGCTCACACATACTCGCCTACATACGTACGCGCGGACACGCACTTACACATACTCACAAACACACATGCGCGTGCGCACACACTCAAGCACAAACTCTCAATTATCTATAATTCATTTTACCCTAAATTCATCTAACATAATCCTGTAATCCATCTTACCCTAAATTAATATAACAAGTAAATTCATCGATTACCTATAGTCCTTATATTTTCAACTCTAACCCTAAATTACTAAATTTATATTTTAATTTTTCATCTATTTTCAATTCTAAAACAATTTTTTTCAATTATATTTTAATGCTAAAACCCATTAACCCCCAATATCATAATAAATTTCAAATCCATCGTTCTGCAACCAATTCAATTCCTCATTATCCATATTTAATATATAAAAATCAATACAAATCACAGATTATAATCACATAATTTCAAAATTAAATAATCTAACTGGAAAAATTAGGGCTTGAAGGAGAAAACACTAATTTTGGACCGGATTTAAAAAAGAAAAAAGCGATTGCAAGCTTCGACACCACCAACTATAATAATAACACCTACAAAAAAATTGGGTTAAATTTGATATGTTTTTTGAAACTTTTGATGAACAGATGATGGGGAATTACCTCTTGCGGGATGAAATTAGGGGAATGAGAAGGAAAAAGGGCATTTGCGGCTCTTATCTGATCAACCTATTACGACCGTTTTGAATGGTCGCTAATAATATGTGAACGGTCGCCAATAAATTGGCGACCGTTCATTAGCGACCGTATATATTATATGGTCGCTAATAATTTATTAGAGAGCGTATATATTTACACGGTTCCTAATAAATGGTCTCTAATATGTACAGTTTCTACTAGTGTGCAAACACGAGGTAAGCTATTGCACAAAAATACTACCAATTATAACACTCGATCTTGGTTCTCGTTTCAAAACAAGATGTCTATATTTATTTTGAGTATAAACTATAGCGAATGAATATGACATTAATAAATACGGTTAACAAGAAAATTTATCTAACAAGTGGCAAATACATAAAATGGTTTTAAAAACTTAACCTTATGCATCATCTATATTTTATTTGCTTTGTACTATATTTTTTTTAAAATAATGTTTTATGCTATGATTCATGTGTCCTCGCAACTACTAGTAATAAGCATTCATTTATAAATATAAAACAAGACCATTTCAATTCATACATAATTACGAACCAATTATGTATTATATATATATATATATATATATATATATATAAGTTAAACATGGAATTTACCAATGGAGAACACAAAACATGCATGACAACATGGTAAGGGAAGAGAGATTCAATCAAAGAGGGATGAGAAGGGGAGAGGAGAGACAGAGAGAACTTACATGCACAAGCCGGTATCATCACCGGGCCTGTCTATTCAACGATAGTCTCGCGTTATTAGCAAGACCTTTTTTTAGAGCTTCTTCGTATTCTTCGAGAACTGTAGATGAAAAGGGAGAAGGAAATGAATGATATTTGTGAGGAAGAAAGGAAGGAGAGAAGTTGTTCTTCTCTCTCATTTTTTTAAAAGAATAAGAAGATAAGATGAATATATAAAAGTTATGTCATATTAATTCAAATTAATATGAATTCATAATGGTAGTTAAAGAGAAATTGAAAGGGTCACCATTCATTTGGGAGTTAAGAAAATGAAAGGTCTCATTTGTAGGTTATGGAGAGGTTTAAAAAAATGATAAAAATAATTGCAATTTCCAAGATTCGAACTTGGAGCTATGGAACAACAAAGTAAGGACTTAACCAATGGGCTATAAGGTAACTTTTGCATAGAATTAAATAGAAATAAATATATGCAGAGATTCAAAAGAGAATAATTTAAAACTTAAACAAAATAAATCATTTTCTTAAACTAATTTTTTCCCTTTCAAACAAAACAAATTCTCTTTCCAAAAATTTTCTTTCAAAACAAAATAGACTAAATTTTTTATATTAATGAGATCAAACTAAATCCTTTAAAAATCTTTTAAAACCTTTTCTTTTTATAAAACATGTCATTTTGTAACAAGTATATTTTTATTTATTAAAAAAATTTATAGTAAAAATAGAGTCGTTACATTCTACCCTTCTTAAAAAGAATTTCGTCCTCGAAATTCCATGAGAAGTTTATAAGATACAAGTAGAAAGGTGAACTAAGACTAAGAATTCAAAAGTCGAGAGATGGTCTTTAAGGAAATCGAAAGTGAAATTTAAGATGGATTCAAGGAATAGGATAAGATTCAAAAGAAAAAGCGAATATAATAATTGGATTTCATATTTTTGTATTATATTGCTTACGATTTTCATGCAGAACTGACTTGCATAGGCCACCAACAAAAGCTGTCATGCCCCGCTTCCCAAAAGAGCAGTAACGGTACGTGACGAGGCCCGTGACGTATTTATTCCGAGAAGGTCATTTCTCGCAATAAATACGCTAAGCGTCTATAAGCAACATAAAATAATAAGAATAAACAAAAGAATGAAATCCAACTTTGATTTATTACATTCAAGATTTACAGTTGACAAAATATCTGAATTCAAGATACGATAATATGATAAGGTTTAACAATGAGGTATACATAAATAAGCAGAAATGAAATGAAAAGTTGAATGGAACTAGACGTCCAGTTGTGATGCGAAATGGTTGTACTCCTCTTCGACCGCTTCTATCTTCTCTGTTTCAATGTCACCTGATTAACATTCTAAGGATAGAAAGAAGTGGGTGGAATGCCCGTCAGCTAAATAGCGCTCGGTAAGTCCCTAAAAAGGATAAGTATAGATATGATAATGACAAATATATAAATTGAGATCTACTAACATTAAACTGCGAACGAGTAATACTGATAACTAAGCATGGAAATTCTATGTAACATGGCAGTTCTATATAACATGCAGTGTAACATGAGTATAGAAAACAAGTATATAAGCATCACAATGTATATAAGCACGGTAAGGTATATAAGGTTCTGGTTATTTTATTCTAACGTGGTTGTTTGTAGTCTGATAAGGAAGATATACATGTATACGAGAGTAGTCTGTCGTACTCGGCAGACCAAAGGTACATGAATACAAGGCCCCGTCAAACCCACGAGACAACAGTACAGGATATTCAGATTATGTGTCTTTTAGTGAACTCTCGTGCCACGTCATACATTCTTTATCAATCAACCCATTATCCCCGTGTATTTAATTATATAGATCAAGTTTAGAGGTCTTGACCGAATTCATGAATATAAAGAGTACAAGTTTAGGTTCAAGTTGTGTTCAAGTATTCATGTCAAGTTCAAGAATTCGTGTTAAGTTGTATTCATGGTTCGGGTCAAATCAAGTCTATCATATAATAGATTTAAATCAAACATATAATATCTAATTATGTCTTCATGTACATGTGAAAATTCATAGCTCCAAAAAAACAAGGTATGCATGTTCGAATAGTATGAAATGAGACAAGTATATTATTCAAGTAACGACCATAAACAATTCTGTAAAGAAATGTTATGTTCGAATAATTACTCAAGTCAATCGAATGTGGAATATAAACAGAAATATATATCTAAGTATTATGCACGCATTAGTTCCAGTCGCGCCTGATTGATCATCTCCTTCGTGTCGTATTTAAAACGTTTCACAACCAAAGAAATTTATACCGCAATCAATTGACGGTGTCTATTGTAGTTTCGTCGGTGAATGCGAATCGTCCACTGAGAAAGTGTGATTTGTTCGTTATTGTTTTAGTTGAGTTGAAAATTAAGAGATAAAAGAAAATTGCAATAAAATTGATTCAAGATTTGTGAGTTTTCATTTCAAGAAACATAAGGAAAGTAAAGATCTAAAATCAAGAATCAAGAAATGTCCCAAATTGTTTGAATTATCAAGATTTGTAAAGAGGCTTGTCGGAATCGATCCAATTGATAGTGATGATGAATACTAATGATTACAAATTCTTATCTATTGAAAATTTGTTGCTAGATCGATGACGATCAATGAGAATTAGGGAACTATTGAAAAAACTAGGATTTCTCCATCATCATTCCTTGTCCTTTCATTGATTATCATTCAAATTCTAGTCTCTAGCAAATTAAATCACCGATCGTTGATATCTAATTTGGAGCGAAAACATTCAAGAAACCGATCTCGCTCAAATTAGGTTTTCGATGATTCAATTTCCTAAAGTTTACAAAACTCATAAGACTTAAGAATCGTTCAAGAATTTAATCAATATCATCTACCTATTTTCTCGATTCCGCTACAAGCGGAGAATTTACTCACGCATTATTATAAAGCAATCAAGAACTAAGAATATCATAATGCACGAATGAATAGAAAGCAAGAATAAAGATTGTCACCTTTATTTAGATCTTCTTCAAATTACAACTCTCACTCAAGTTTACAAGACTAGCTCTAGCTCACTCAATTGAGAAGGAATTCGGCGTCGATCTTTGCGTGGCTCGATCGTCGTGAGTCGCGGATCGTCGTGGATCTCTTGCTCGGATGAAAATCGGCGTTGCTTCAAAGGCTCATTGAATGCTTGCTTGATTTGGTACTCGATGTATCTTGATTTGGCTTTGGAATTGGATTTGGGCTAGGGTTTTGAGTTACAAGTTGTGTCACTCAACTTGCGGAATTTTGGCTCAATCTTCAATAATCGACAACTAATGAACAACCTTTTCAATGAAGCCCTAAGTCCCTTTTTATAGCTTTTCCTTTAGCTTCCCCTAGAAACTAGGTCTAGCTTCCCTTAGAAGCTTGGTTGTTATGAAGCTTGCATAGAAAGCTAGGTAGTTGTATAGAAGTTTCTAGATTGAGGTAGTTAGCTAGCTTATATGAGAAGCTTGGTGGTTATGAAACTTGCACAAGAAGCTTGGTTGTTTGAGGGGAAGTTTCTGGAGATCTCTAGGAACTGAAGTGTCTTGAAGAAGTTTGGCCATTTAAAAGGAGACTTCTGCAACATGACCAACCACCGACGAGTCAACGCGGCCGCGGATCGGCCTGACTCGGCCGCGGATCTGCGGCCGTTTAAGCTGATCTCTGCATGGAATTCTCAGGTTGATTTGGTGCTGATCCTTAGGGCCTTATTTTATGTCTGAAATCTTTTTATACTTTCTTGTTTACTGGCAGATCACAAGTCTTGGACTTGACGTATTTTATCAGTACTTTTAGCAGTTCCGGCTCTTTTACCTGGAGAATTTCCTGCACACAATCTCGAGACAAGTGTTTGATATACAAAAGATCACATATGCAATAATAAACACACAATTTCCCTCATAATACTGGTTATAATGTAAAACACATGTTATTTGGTATTTTTGCAGACAAATTGCTAATATGTGCTATATTTATACCAAACACTTTTAGATGCTTACAAATAGTAGGGAAATTGTTGTGTTAAAAATGCAATATTTTCGACTGATCAAATTCCCCCAAACTTAATTTTTGTCGTCTCGAGCAAACTTGTTTTATTCAAAAGAAGGAGAAAATATAAGAAAAAGAAAAACTAACTAGTACACTTTCGTAGGCAACACGATTGCACTGAGCACGTGCAACAAGCCTTTAAATCTCTAGGTGTCCCTAGTAGGAGGAGTGTTGTCTCCTGAGGGTTTTCAGCGGATTGCACCCACAAAATCCCATAATAAAAGGAAGACCATGAAAGTTACATATAAAGATAAGAATTGTAAAAGAAATACTTTGAAAATTAGAGTTCCAACTAATACTAGTTTTTCAGTTATCATGAGCTCTATCTTAATAGTCATGAAAATATGTTAGAAATCACATCATCCCTCAATAAAACATCATCCTTATTCTTTATCCCTACCTTTCTTCCAAACATCGATTATATACCCCTACATGTGTGTAAAAGACATCCCTACACTCGGAGAATTCAATTCAAACTATCATACTCTTGTCCATCTACCTCGGTACTTTTTAATCGATGAATATTTAGATGAATTTGCTCACACATTTTTCATGCGACCGTTAGTACTTCTTGAGGTACTAACCGACCGATTACTCATGTGCTTGCATGATTAGGCGTAAGTAGCATTTTTCTCGTCTTGCAACACGTAAGGCTTAGCAGTGACTCCCAAACCAGTTGGTCTAAGGCACTAGGTGATGAAGCACTCTCGCTATATTTTTTTATTGCTGCCTTGGTGATAACAAAACCAGTGTTCATTTTTCTTCACCATTTATATTTTATTCATTTATTATTTCCTTCATACTTTGGCTTTTAGACAAGAGCATTTCAAGGTATCCTCTACTATCCCGAGTTTCAAGACGTGTGTAAGTGCATATAGTAGGGTATCAACATTCAAATATTTGGCTTTCAGAATAGAACTATTTTTCAGACTTATTTGTATCCTCAGATTAGTGACTTCCTTCATCTTACAAACCCATGGGACAACGGCTCATAACTACTTATTACTAGTTCGTTTAAGAAAACTTCTAATTTTCTTGGTTTTCTTAAATTTTTCCAATCTTTTGGATGTAAGTTTTCACTATCTAATCTTTTATTATCAAATTAAATATTAAATATTTTTATCTTTAATCTTCTTTTTTTAAAAAATTTTTTATATGTTTTATATGTGTTGTGCTTATGCAAAGTATGATGCCAAATGATGCATAAATAAGCACAAACCTTCACCAAACTTGTTTTCAACAGTGTCCTTACTGTTGCCATCCGCTAGATCACAAAAACCAGTAAGCTTGGGAGGAAATTTATTAATGGGGGCAATAAATATGATCGTGAATATCTCCCCCAAACTTATTGTTTTCACTCACATCCATTCGAAAGATGATACAGTATTTTACCAGACATGGAGGTGAGACGGAGGAATTTTAATCAAGATAAAGCGGCTCCTGTAAAAACAGGAGCTCCTCCGAGGGGTCAGTGGAAAAATACGGTTTTAATGTATATCCATTTACTTTGAAAAATGTACCGTTTTCAACATTTTCAACCTCAACTGCCCCGTGCGGGTATACATACCGCACAACAAAAGGTCCTTTCCACCGAAATTTTAGCTTACCCGCATGAAGATGGAGTCGTGAATCATAAAGAAGGACTTGTTGACCAGGTGTAAAAGTTTTTCTCACAATATTTTTATCGTGAAATACCTTAGTCTGGTTCTTTACAATTACAGTATTATCATAAGCTTCATCGCAGAGTTCGCTTAGCTCGTTTAATTGCAGCTTCCGAAAGTTGCAGGCTTGATTTAAGTCAAAGTTAAGTTCTCTAATGGCCCACATTGCTTTGTGCTCAATCTCGACCGAAAGGTGACAAGCCTTTCCAAACACTAGTCTGTAAGGAGACATATCTAAATTGGTTTTATATGCAGTTCGGAACGCCCAAAGAGTATCCGTCAATTTGGTTGACCAATCTTTTCGATTTTTAGAAACAGTTTTCTCCAAAATTTGTTTGATTTCTCTGTTTGAAACCTCAGCTTTCCCGCTCGTTTGGGGATGATAGGGTATGGAAAGTTTGTGGTTGATTGCATATTTCCGCATCAAAGTCTCGAAAGGCCGATAGTAGAAATGTGTCTTGTTATCGCTAATGATAGCGCGTGGGTGTCCAAATCGCGAAAAGATGTTTTCTTTAAGGAACCTAATGACAACCTTCTTGTCATTAGTGCGACATGGAATAGCTTCAACCCATTTCGAGACGTAATCAACCGCAAGCAATATGTACAAATTCCCAAAAGAGTTGGGAAAAGGACCCATAAAGTCAATACCCCAAACGTCGAAAATTTCAACCACCAAGATGAGTTGCTGTGGCATTTCATTTCTCCGAGAAATCCTACCCATGTGTTGACACTGTAAACAGGTTTTGCAATGATCAGATGCATCTTTGAACAAAGTCGGCCAATAGAAACCGCATTGCAAAACCTTCTCCGCCGTCTTTCGAGGACCGAAATGACCCCCATATGCCTGATTATGACAAAAAGATAGAACACTCTTGAATTCATCATTAGGGACACACCTGCAAATGATCTAGTCAGGACAATACTTAAACAGTTAGGGTTCATCCCAGTAAAAATGTTTTACTTGGGATAGAAATAGATGTTTGTCCTGTTTCGACCATTCGCGGGGAATAAGTCCCGTAGCAAGATAATTCACAATATCCTTGAACCAAGGTTCGTCGGATACATTCAAGAGTTTTTCGTCTGGAAAAGAATCATTGATCTGCAAGGTCACAGGTGAAGAAGAGATGCGTGAAAGATGGTCGGCTACAACGTTTTCACATCCTTTCTTATCTTTAATAACAAGATCAAATTCTTGTAATAGAAGGATCCAACGTATTAGCCTACTTTCAGCATCCTTCTTCGCCAAAAGATATTTCAAGGCGGAGTGGTCAGTGTACACAACAATAGGTGAGCCAATCAAGTAAGGCCTGAATTTTTCTAATGCGAATACAACTGCCAAGAGTTCTTTCTCAGTAGTCGTATAGTTAATTTGAGCATCGTTCAGGGTCTTACTTGCATAATAGATCACGTGTGGCATCTTTTCAATGTGTTGTCCTAAGACTGCACCAACTACAAAATCTGATGCATCACACATAAACTCAAATAGGTGGTTCCAATCTGGAGAAGATAAAACGGGGGCTGTAGTGAGAGATTGTTTGAGTGAGTTAAATGCTGCCTCACAATCCGAGTCAAAGTGAAAGGTTGTGTTCTTGGCCAAGAGAAGAGTTAAAGGTCTAGCAATTTTGCTAAAATCCTTAATGAATCTCCTGTAAAAGCCTGCATGGCCAAGAAAAGATCGTATATCCTTGACGCATTTGGGATGAGGAAGGTTTTGAATGACATCTATTTTAGCTTTGTCAACCTCAATACCTTTCCGTGAAATAACATGTCCAAGCACAATTCCCTCTTGGACTATGAAATGGCATTTTCCCCAATTCAAGGTTAAGTTATTCTCTTTACAACGAGTAAGAACTGCGTCAAGATGAGATAGGCAGTCAGCAAAAGAATTTCCGAATATCGAGAAATCGTCCATGAAAATCTCTAGAAAATTCTCGACCATGTCCGAGAATATCCCCATCATACACCGCTGAAATGTAGCGGGAGCATTGCATAACCCAAAGGGCATGTGTCTATAAGCAAAAGTACCAAAAGGACAAGTAAATGTGGTTTTATCTTGATCCTTTTTGGCAATAGGGACCTGGTTATAGCCAGAGTATCCGTCCATGAAGCAGTAATATTCTCGTCCAGCTAAGCGTTCTAGCATCTGGTAAATGAAAGGTAGAGGAACGTGGTCTTTCCTCGTTGCAGTATTGAGTTTTCTATAATCAATACATACACGCCACCCAGTTTGAGCGCGTGTCTGAATTAACTCATTTGCCTCATTTGTTATGACCGTGATGCCAGATTTCTTAGGGACAATATGAATTGGACTTACCCATTGGCTATCGGAGATTGGGTAAATGATACCATTGTCAAGGCATTTGACGATTTCTTTCTTCACCGCCTCCTTCATGACGGGGTTTTATTGTCTCTGTGGTTTTCGGGTTGGCTTGGCTTCATCCATCAGATGTATATGATGTTCTACAATCAAGGGACTAATCCCTTTGATGTCAACCATAGTCCAACCAAACGCCTGCCTATTAGATCTCAATACCGTCAAAAGCGCATTCTCTTGCTCTGAGGCTAGAGAAGCGGATATGATCATAGGTAAAGACTCATTCTCACCTAAATATGCATATTTAAGATGAGAAGGTAGCAGTTTGAGATCTAATGTTGGTGGAGAAACAATAGAAGGTGGGGTCAGCGAATGATATTCAGAGTCACAAAGAAGCTCGTAGCCTGCAAAAGATACAAACTCAGAAGGTGATGAGTCAAGAGTGTCAGACTCAGAAGTGGAAAGAGTGTCCTCACTAAGATGCGCAAGATCAAACATTGATGTGCTAGTGTCATCGAGATCTTCAAAGCAAAACTCATCAACTTCGCAACTTTCGGGAGCAATCTCATAGACAGAACAGACATCAAGTATGTGAGCAGAGGGTTCAGACGGCTGACTTCCAATTTTATAGATTTTCAATTCAATTGTCATTTTTCCAAAAGATGGGTTCATTGAACCGTTTCGACAGTTAATGACAGCATTGGAAGTGGCAAGGAATGGTCGACCCAGAATCACCGGAATTTGGTTCCGTGGGTTTGCTACAGGTTGTGTATCGAGAACAATAAAGTCCACAGGGAATATAAATTCCCCGACTTTTATCAACACATCCTCCAGTTCATCCCTAGGTTTGGTGATTGAACGGTCTGCTATTTGGAGAGTGCAATGAGCAGGTTTCAACTCTCCAATCCCTAACTGCTCATAGACAGAATATGGAAGCAGATTAACACTTGCGCTAAGGTCAAGTAAAGCACGGTTAATGTTTTTACCCCCAATAGAAATCGATATCGTAGGACATCCTGGGTCCTTACGTTTCTTTGGTAACTGTGGGGTAAAAGCAGTACTCACATTGTTAGTCATGAAAACCTTTTTCGGCACTTGAGTCTTTCTCTTCCTAGTGCACAAGTCTTTGAGAATTTTCGCATACGCGGGAACTTGTTGAATAGCATTTAGGAGAGGGATATTGATGTTAACTTGTTTAAACATTTCCATAATCTTCTCCATATGTGGACTCGATTTGTTTCCCCTTAACCGATTAGGATAAGGAGCTTTAGCAATAAGAGCTGGGTCCAACATTGGAGAAGGTGGTGTGTGTGGAACTGATCCCAGAATAAAAGTGGGGATCGTCTTTGGTGGACTAGAAGAGGTATGCTGAGGGTTCGAGCCTTGGGGAAAACGAAGAATAGACTCGCAAGAAGGTGGTAGGGTAGACGAACAAGGATCAGAAGTAGAAGTAAATGTGGAAGGAAAAGTGGAAGTGAAAGCCGGGGTGTTATTGATTAACTCTTCATGATTATCAATCTCTTCCCCAACTTGATTATTCAGCACTCTTCCGGATCTCAACGTTGTAATGGCATTCACATTGTAGTGTTGTGAATGTCCAGGATTCGGTAGGGGTTGAGACGGAAGTTTTTCTTTCTGTCTAGCACTCATTTCGGCTTTTAATTGTGCAATTTTTGCTTCCATCGATTTCATACTCTCATCATGAGAGTCAGAGTTTTTCTGGATTTTATCAACAGAAGTCTTTATTTCAGCCGAAACTTGCATGAAATTTTTCAGAATCAAATTCATGGTTTGTGCGAGTGAAGAGGATTCATCAGTACCGGTCAACTGCAAAAGATTATACGGTGCAGGTGTGTAAACCGGATTTTGAAAGTTTTGTGATTGATAGGAGTGCTGAGTCAGTTGTAGTGGTTGCTGTTGTGTTGGAGGACCCCTTTGGAAATTATTTTGATTTGGAACCGTATTTTGAGTTTGTTGTTGGTTCCAAGCAAAGTTAGGGTGATTCCTCCAACCCTGATTATAAGTGAAAGAATACGGATCGTTTGTAGGTCTTTGTTGGAAAGCAGCATTGGTATGCTCTTGACCTTGAAACGGAGAATTTAAAGGACATTCTTCCGTAAGATGTGATGGATCAGAACAGCATCCACAGATAGTTTTGGGGAGCGACATCTGATTTAGGGAGGCTGCTAAAATTTATGTTCCATAGCTTCGAGTTTCTTTTGCGTTGCTGCCATTTCAGCTCTAACTCCTATGGAAACATCAATTTGGTGAATGCCACCCCTAGACGATGACTGGTTTATACTCTCCCACTGTAAAGATTTTTCAGCGAAATCTTCTAAAAATTTCCAGGCTTCACCATCATCTTTATTCATGAAGGTGCCTTGACATATTGATTCAAGGTTATGTTTTGTTGTAGGATTAATTCCCTCATATATGATTATCCACAGATCCCATCTAGGAATTCCGTGATGAGGACATTGAACTAACAGATCCTTGAAGCGTTCAAAACACTTCGAGAATGGTTCATTTAGAAGCTGGGTAAATTGATTTATTTCGCTACGGACTCAAGCCGTCTTATGATTGGGGTAGAATTTCTTAAGGAATGCTGTTACGAATTCTCCCCAGTTTGAAATAGAATGTGCGGCTGTGTTATAAAGCCCATTTCTCGGCTATATCACACAAAGTGAATGGGAGAAGACGTAATCTCATAGCATCCACAGAAAGCTGTGAAGTGCCCATCATAGTGCATACATTTTCAAATTTGGTAATAAAGACGTATGCGTCTTCAGACTCGAGACCGTGATATTTGGGTAGAAGATTGATGTATTGTGGTTTGATTTCAAAATTGTCCCTATTGGCTGGTAGAATGGTGAGACAGGTCGAAAGAAGACCTCGCATAGGGTAACATCTCTCTTGAAGAGAGATGCGGGGCGGATTCTGCGCACCTACCGGCGGTGGCAGAGTAGTGTTAAAGAAGTTCGATGGAGAATTGTCCATCGAAGTGGGTGTGGTGGACGGTAAAGAACAAGTAGACGTAGAATTACCGACTTTGAAGTTAATAGGAGGAACGCGGACAAGACGGACACTAGAATCCCGTGTCCAGCCGAGCATGCACTAAATGGTTTAGCACAAGTGGCAGCGTTAAGTGATAATTAAGGAAAAGATGAGTTTGGTGTTTGGTTTGAAAAAAATGCACGGATTTTTGAAAAATTCACACAAACAATGCACAAGCAACCCTAAATCTAGTGGTCACCTAGGTCAAGTCTCTAGACCGCTCCTAAACTTCCAGAAGACAAGTCGCAAGATAGATTCTCTACTGCCTCTTTGCCTCTCCTGTGGCCAGGTAAGTGGGAGGTTCTCCACTATGTAAGTAGTGGGCCTAATTAAGTAACCACTTGCCTTAGACACACTTGCCTTAGACACCACAAAAGAAACGCGGATAAGCAATAAATTACCTACGGCCTTTTTCTGTCCTAATTGAGCACGACGGTCCTTAGAGTCATGTCTAGATATTTTTTAGTTAACGAGGGTGATGCGGATGCAAGTTTGTGATTTTTTGGGCTTAGGAAGGGTAATGAACTCCCCATCTAATCTGAATTTGGTCTTTGCCCCTTAATTTCCGTGTTAAAAAATGCAAACAACCAAGATCAAACACGCACAATTTTTCTTTTTGCGGCGCTCGCAATTTTTGCAAAGAAACCTGCAGAAATCGGTTAATGGACAAAGCGAGGAGGAGATAAGAAAGACAGAAGTATACCTGAGAAGTTTGGTGCACTGAAACCCTAATCAGGCCGCGGAACTGCCGCAATATGGCTAGTTTCGCCGCAGATCCGCCGCAAGACAGAGAGATCCCTGCACAAAAATTTCAGCAAATGCTCTTGTTGCCTCTCTGGAATTTTTGAGATGTCCTGAAAATTTTTCCTCTCGCTCCACAGATTCCAGATCTCCTTGCAACAAATCACAACAAATCGTTAAGCGTTTGTGCGAATTTTGATCTAAAAATTCTGATGGAATAATAAATTTTCCAACTCAATTTACAAAAACGAACAAATTAGAACACTATCCCCGGCAACGGCGCCATTTGATTGATCATCTCCTTCGTGTCGTATTTAAAATGTTTCACAACCAAAGAAATTTATTCCGCAATCAATTGACGGTGTCTATTATAGTTTCGTCGGTGAATGCGGATCGTCCACTGAGAAAGTGTGATTTGTTCGTTATTGTTTTAGTTGAGTTGAAAATTAAAAGATAAAAGAAAATTGCAATAAAATTGATTCAAGATTTGTGAGTTTTCATTTCAAGAAACATAAAAAAAGTAAAGATCTAAAATCAAGAATCAAGAAATGTCCCAAATTATTTGAATTATCAAGATTTGTAAAGAGACTTGTTGGAATCGATCCGATTGATAGTGATGATGAATACTAATGATTACAAATTCTTATCTATTGAAGATTTGTTGCTAGATCGATGACGATCAATGAGAATTAGGGAACTATTGAAGAAACTAGGGTTTCTCCATCATCATCTCTTGTCCTTTCATTGATTATCATTCAAATTCTAGCCTCTAGCAAATTAAATCACCGATCGTTGATCTCTAATTTGAATCGAAAACATTCAAGAAAGCAATCTTGCTCAAATTAGGTTTTCGATGATTCAATTTCCTAAAGTTTACAAAACTCATAAGACTTAAGAATCGTTCAAGAATTTAATCAATATCATCTACCTATTTTCTTGATTTCGCTACAAACGGAGAATTTACTCACGCATTATTATAAAGCAATCAAGAACTAAGAATATCATAATGCGCGAATGAATAGAAAGCAAGAATAAAGATTTTCACCTTTATTTAGATCTTCTTCAAATTACAACTCTCACTCAAGTTTACAAGACTAGCTCTAGCTCACTCAATTGAGAAGGAATTCGGCGTTGATCTTTGCATGGCTCGATCGTCGTGAGTCGCGGATCGTCGTGGATCTCTTGCTCGGATGAAAATCGGCGTTGCTTCAAAGGCTCATTGAATGCTTGCTTGATTTGGTACTCGATGTATCTTGATTTGGCTTTGGAATTGGATTTGAGCTAGGGTTTTGAGTTGCAAGTTGTGTCACTTAACTTGCGGAATTTTGGCTCAATCTTCAATAATCAACAACTAATGAACAACCTTTTCAATGAAACCCTAGGTCCCTTTTTATAGCTTTTTCCTTTAGCTTCCCCTAGAAGCTAGGTCTAGCTTCCCTTGGAAGCTTGGTTATTATGAAGCTTGCATAGAAAGCTAGGTAGTTGTATAGAAGTTTCTAGATTAAGGTAGTTAGCTAACTTGTATGAGAAGCTTGGTGGTTATGAAACTTGCACAAGAAGCTTGGCTGTTTGAGGAGAAGCTTCTGGAGATCTTTAGGAACTGAAGTGTCTTGAAGAAGTTTGGCCATTTAAAAGGAGACTTCTGCAACATGACCAACCGCCGACGAGTCAACGCTGGCCGCGGATCCGCGGCGGATCGGCCTTACTCGGCCGCGGATCCGCGGCAGATCGGCCTGACTCGGCCGCGGATCCGCGGCCGTTTAAGCTGATCTCTGCATGGAATTCTCAGGTTGATTTGGTGCTGATCCTTAGGGCCTTATTTTATGTTTGGAATCCTTTTATACTTTCTTGTTTACTGCCAGATCACAAGTCTTGGACTTGACGTATTTTATCAGTACTTTTAGCAGTTCCGGCTCTTTTACCTGGAGAATTTCCTGCGCACAATCTCGAGACAAGTGTTTGATATACAAAAGATCACGTATGCAATAATAAACACACAATTTCCCTCATAATCCTGGTTATAATATATAACACATGTTATTTGGTATTTTTGCAGACAAATTGCTAATATGTGCTATATTTATACCAAACACTTTTAGATGATTACAAATAGTAGGGAAATTGTTGTGTTAAAAATGCAATATTTTCGACTGATCAGCGCCTAAATACGACTAACGGCTTGGGAGATATACCCATTTTCGTTTTGTTGCGCGGAACAGATCAAAATCTATCCAGCACTATCGCATATTTTTAAAACACGGTTTGAATTAATTTCCGTCTGTTTTCGGGTTTCAAAGAATATTAGAAACCTGTAGGTCTTTTGATTTAGTTAACCAAAATACTAAACTCCGCGCTATTTGAATTTCTAAAACTCTAGTTATGGTCATTTTAATATCAGGGTTTAAAACTGAAATTTGGATTTCGGACAGCGACTATAGGGTGTATTGTCGGGCATAAATCGGGTCGTTCTATGCATCTCTGGGTCACCGGGTATATATTAAATTCTAGGTCTATCAATTGCACATCTATACATATAAAGTTTGCCACTAACGGACATCGGAGTTATGTCCAATTTAACAACAGTGTCTGAATCAGGACAGATTTTGTCCATATTCGTCACTTAATTTTGTATCGCAGTTTTATACAATTTACGTCGATTTTCAGGGAATCGGTATAACTAAGAAATCTAGATTTTTCGATGTAGATTTCGAAAACACTTGAATTTACTCAATTTGGATATCGATAGACCAAATTATGTGTCCTAAAAATTGACCGATAAAAGCGGTTTTCTGTTTTGAAAAACGATAAATAAAAACAATGTAATCCCTAAACCGTTAAGTGATTCGATCTGAATTTTTTTTATAACACGTGTGAAAAATCTATCTATTACTCTACTTATTTTTCTCAGAGTTTTATATAAAGAAAAACATAAGTTTACCCTTATATGATACTCGATACAATCATGAGGTGAGGTATTGCATAAAAATCCTACCAATTATAAAACTCGATCTTGGTTCTCATTTCAAAATAAGATGCCTATATTTATTTCGAGTGTAAATTATAGCGAAAGAATATGATATCAATAAATACGGTAAATAAGAAAATTTATCTAACAAATGGCAAATACCCAAAATGGTTCAAAAACTTAACCTTATGCATCATCTATATTTTATTTGCTTTGCATTATATTTTTTATATAATGTTTTATGATATGATACATGTGATCTCACAACTACTAGTAATAAGCATTCATTTATAAACATGAAATAAGACCATTTCAATTCATATGCAATTACAAAACAATTATGTATTAGAGATCATTTCAATATATATATATATATATATATATATATATATATATATATATATATATATATATATATATATATAAGTTAGACATGGAATTTACCGATAAAGGACACAAAACATGCATGACAATATGGTAAGGGAAGAGAGATTCAATCAAAAAGGGATGAGAAGGGGGGAGACGAAGGGAACTTACATGTACAAGCCGGTATCGTCACCGGACTTTGTCTATCCGACGATAGTCTCGAGTTACTAGCGAGACCTTTTTTTAGAGCTACTTTGTGTTCTTTTTCGAGAACTTTAGATGAAAAGGGAGAAGGAAATGAATGATATTTGTAAGGAAGAAAGGAAGAAGAAAAGTTGTTCTTCTCTTTCATTTTTTTAAAAGAATAAAAAGGAAATAGTAGGATGAATATATAAAAATTATGTCATATTAATTCAAATTAATATGAATTCATAATGGGAGTTAAAGAGAAATTGAAAGGGTCACCATTCATTTGAGAGTTTAATAAAATGAAAGGTTTTATTTGTAGGTTATGAGAGGTTTAAAAAAATGATAAAAATAATTGCAAGTCCAAAGATTTGAACTTGCAGCCTATCGAACAACAAATCAAGGACTTAACCAATGGGTTATAAAGTAACTTTTGCATAGAATTAAATATAAATAAATATATGCAGAGATTCAAAAGAGAATAATTTAAAAGTTAAACGAAATAAATTATTTTTTTAAACTAATTTTTTTCCTTTCAAACAAAACAAATTCTCTTTCCAAAATTTTTCTTTCAAAACAAAATAAAATAAATTCTTTATATTAAAAAGATCAAACTAAATCTTTTAAAAATCTTTCAAAACCTTTTCTTTTTATAAAACATGTCATTTCGAAACAAGTATATTTTTATTTATTAAAAAATATTATAGTAAAAACAGGGTCGTTACATTCAAGTTTCAAGTTGAGTTCATGTCAAGTCATGTATTCATGTCTGGTTCAAATATTCATGTAATGTTATATTCATGTTTCGAATCAAGTCAGGTCTAGCATGTAATAGGTATTCATACAAGTCATGTAAAAAAGTGAGTGGTCACAAATTATGAGATGAGTCAAGTATAGTAAGTAAGTCAAGCAATATATATAGTTCACATTACATGTCAGGTATTAATTTAGTTGACATATTAGTTTAAGACGGCTCAAGGTTGCTTGAGTCGGCTCACAAGGCATCTATAATTATGATTTTAATCTCTGGTTTGTAAGAGACGGCTCAAAAGATTATTGAGCCATCTCGACACGTACTTGAGACGGCTCATTATATCTTGAGACGGCTTAACAACGCTAGGGAAGCCATATGTTCTATCTGTTTCCATGAGACGACTCACTGTTAGGTTGAGCCGGCACGATCATGAATTGAGACAGCTCAAATCCAAACCTGAGACGGCTTACGACATGTCAAAAAGTGGGTTTTAAATCTCGGTGTGTATAAGACGGCTCATGGTTCTGTTGAGCCGACTCAAACCCTGTTCGTTCAGACGATCAGATTTAAATTCGATTTCTTTAACCGTACAACGATGCCGTTATAGTTTAAATTCATATCGTGGTGACAAATATGTATGTTTTCTAGATCTATGGCTTGTATGAGTTGTCATTAACAAGGTAGGTGATATATGATTATTGACTTGAACAATATTAACAATTATATCTAACAATAGATATGCTAATCGATCTATGTATATATAAATCTATCTAATTGGGGAATTACAACAAAACAAGGACAGTGGTTTTGGAGTCATGATGAGAAGAAGAAAGGGAGATAGACGAAAGGGGAAAGATGAGGACTTACTCGTGGTGTGATACAGTCTAACAACCGTATCGCCGATGGTTAAGATAAAACTTTAGCCGAAGCCTTGATCTCCTACGGTAAGTTGATCCTCAAAAAGACTTGAGAGGAAATTAGGATTGGAGATAGAGAGAGATTTTATTTTGACAGTAAAGGAAAAATGAAAGAAGAGGATAATTTTAAGAATGAGGAAGTAAAAGAGATTTAAAGGCCATTAAAAATGAATTTAATGGGGAATTCAAGGATTGGGTGGTTTTCAGTATTAAGGTGTCGGTTTAATGAAATGAAGGGCGGTCTAATGATTACGAGGTTAATGAATTTGTCTATTAAGTGTCTGGGATGTTTCAGTTTCGAATGAGGGTATGAGCCGGCTCAAGAGTATCTTGAGCCGTCTTATGCAGATAGAAAGGAATGATCATTGAGAAAGACTCTTAAGCCGGCTCAGACTTATCTGAGCCGTCTCAAACTTGGTCATCAAGAATAGAGCTTTAATCCAGTACGCGAAAAGGAAACGGTATTTTATTAACGATGATTATTACAAGGGTACACAAAATTTTAGGGTCGTTACAAATAGGTTCATCTTCCACAAGAACTCAACCGTCGTGTATTGGTAACACGATATCCATCAGATGCGCACAAGTTTCGGTTTCCGAATTCTTCATACCAAGCCCCTTGAGCCTATTTTTAAAATTCTGTTTCAAGTGAATAATGCAAAATGAATGCAATGCGGTGGGAAAGCACATCCTAACCGTTTCTTTGATTCCCTTATCGGAGTCTGATACAAACATAAGGGTATGCGGTGGGTGGTAGACCCTAGGACCATCAAACAACACGGCTCTCAACTGACATAAAAACTATGCCCAATTTGTGGTGTTCTCTTGATCACAAATAGTGAAAGCTAACGGAAAAAAATCATTATTTCCGTCATAAGTATTCGCCGCCAATAGAAGGCCTTTTGCCCTGTTCTTGATGAATGTTCCATTAAGAAATATGATAGGCCGGCAACCATCTAAATACCCATTAATACATACCTAACAAATAGCCTCATGAATCTGTCATCCACTGATTGTTCGATGCTAATTACGCTTCCGAGATTGGTTTCCATGTACTTACTTTGATACCACCTCAAAGAATCATAAGAATGACGATAATTGCCGAATAGAGTCTCTTGTGTCAATTCCCTTGCATGGCATGCAATATTGTATGAAATCTTCAACCCGAACCTTTGATGGAAGTCCTTCTTAATCTCGATTGGCCGATAGCCCGGTAGTGACCTCAAAACATCTACAAGCATGTCGGCGACAAATTTCTTCATATCCCGGGGATGTCCGTCGCTTGAAACTCCTCCGGAACATGTATGCGTCGGATAATATTTCTTTATAGCCCATAGAGAACTGCTTATACATGATAAATATGCAAACCTTAGCGTAACTTAACAGTTAAAACAATCAACAATTTGAAAACAACGATAATTACACTTTTATATTATTAATATATATATTAACTCTATACCTTCGAGTACAAGGAGATACATGCACTCTCCATAAGCATCCTTTATCCCCTTGGGAACATTCCACTTGTTGGGCAACCGGTGCTAGGGTCATAACTCTTGTGGACCTGATGGAAACATCAAACACAAATTTACATAGACTTAGCACCAATTGCCATCCAAGATCAAGCATTTACTAAATAATTGCAACAAATATGAAATCTAGATAGTGTAATAAGAAGAGTAGAGAGCTACAACCTTTGTAGCGTGTCCACTCGTCCAGTGGAAGACCCATGTTACGCGCCATTGATGTCCGGGACGAACTTGGTGGCCGACCGACTCACCAAAGATGATCCGCGATGAAAGAACTCGCCCAAGCTCCTACTTCATTTGAGAACACTTCTCCGATGAAGCAACTAGCTCTATGATGTTGCTAATATCTAGAGGCAGTAGATGTGTAATGAACTCTCTCTTTTTCTCTCTTATCTTTTTTCCATCAATCTTCAAAACTATGGAGAAGAAGAGGATGAAGAAGAAGAAGCAATCAAAAGAGTTGCTAGCGGCAACCCCCTCTTTTCTTCTTTGGTTTCATATGCGGAGAAACAAAAAAGCAAGCCCATGCCTTCTCTCTCTCTCACTTTTGAAATGAATATTAAATTATATGTCCATCCGTCCACCTCTTCTTATAAACATTTTGTTCTTTTTCCTTTTAAATAAAAGAGAGAGATGAGCCCACTCTCTACTCATGCAAACTATCTGTCACAAAGAGACAAATTTGTATTTGTATCCAAATACAAATACCTAGGATGTATTATATGTATCATATACATATAAGTGGGAGAGTGTATATGTATCCATATACATATACATATTATGTATCCACATACATAATAATGCATATTATAAGAAAGAGGGGAGATATATGTATCATATACATATAAATTGTGCATCATATACACAATATCAAGAGAGAGGATATATGTATCATATACATATAAATACATTAGTATCATATACTAATGAGAGAGTGAGAGAGAGTGTATCTTATATACTATACTATATATCATATCACATATATAGATATTAAGTCAACATTTGACTTAATAACTTGGCTTATAAACAAGTCGGCTAGTATAAACAAACGTTCGATTAAATCACGCATTTAATCGAACTCCCGCATGTATCCCCATACATACGCCACATCATCATTTCATCTGGGTATGCACTTTCGTTATGGGACTTTAAAGACCTGACAATACACTGGTTAGGTTAAACAGGATCATATCCGATTGAATCTGAAACACTTTCAGATTCAATCTCCTCATGGGTTAACCCACAAGCTCATCAGCGGTACTAGCTGCACGTAATGGCTACCCAGATAGGGTAGTAATCAAAATACAGTGGGAACACACACAAGACATTATGGCGATCTCAGGTCTAGGGACTACCCTGTACTATCGTCACCAGAGAACTGTTATCCGACAATAGGTATAATACCATTTAGGAATTCTCGGTGAGTCCGTTCAGTGTACTCATTCTCCAATAAGCACCTATATATAATCTCGGTGTCAAACACTAATAGCCGTGGGACCAGCCATCGCCGCGGTCGGGGTCGAGAAACGTATACACCGGTCTACTCTAAAGTACCGATGCCCTGTCTCGATACTCCCATGACTAGAAACATTTAAGGATGTGCTTATGGACTACCTAGGCCCCACTAGTATGATCCCTATCATAATCCTGATAGTCAAGCAAAGATCATATGAGCTTTATCAACATGCATTAGCGATATATAATAGCAAATAAATATATACACATGATGATAAAGACAAACCAGATAACATATTATCATATCGAACAAGAATGTTCTATCCATATAGGTCTTGTACAATTACAATAATTACCTTCAGGACACCTATATCTAACACCATTGTGACCCTAGAGCCATCGTTTTTTATGTAGTCGAAGTTGAATTGTTTCGCGATAGCAAATTGGTAAAGAAACATCCTAACTTCGTAAAAACCCATGAATATTTGAAACGTGCCTTGAATTACATCATGCTACGCAAGTGGGATATTGTTCCTCATTATTTGGTCATCCTGCCTCATCGGTGGCAAGCTTGATTCCAACTTATGTACTCGGTCATGTGTAATTGCTGGAAAGGAAAACGGTGATACATGTTGACTGTTATACAAAAAACGCTTTTGTTAACATATTATTACGTGGATCCATGTAGATATTACAAGCAACTTATTAGATATTAAAGGCAAATCTTTTTAGATATTAGAGAAAGGTAACTGTTTAGAAGTTACAAGCAACTGGTTAGAAGTTACATGCTGTTAGTTATGTATATACCCTAGAGGCCATTGTTGTACATATGATGTATATTATAATGGATGCTTGGATATATATAGAGAGGACTTTCTTGCTCGTCATGATAGTATGCTATTTGGTTTCTCTTTATCTTAACATGTTGACTTATATTAGTTTACTGTCTTACTCTCACATGTTGATAAAGCCCTTAGGATCTGTACTTGACTACTGGAACTATGATGAGATCATACTAGTGGGGCCACGGTAGTCGACGAGTACATCCTATAACCGTTCCTAGTCGAGGGTGTATCGAGACAGGGCATCGATACACCAGAGTAGACTAGCGTATACGCATCTTGACCCATATGATGGGCGATGGATGATCCCATATCCATCGGTGTTTGACATCAAGGATGGTGTACGGGTGCTCAGTGGAGACTGGGTACACTGGACGGACTCGCTGAGAACTCTCTGATGGTATTATACATCACGTCAGATGGCAGTTCTCTGGTGACACTGGTACAGGTTAGTCTGTGGACCCGAGATCGTCATAAAGTCTTGTGTGATTCCTACTGTGCTTTGATTTCCACCTTACCACGTCTAAGAGGGCGTGCAAAACGGTGGCTTTTGGGTACAGTCCCGAATCACATAGAGGCAATGAGCGATAGGAGGGGATTCGTCTCTCCCGATATAGGGAGTTGATGTTGTGCTGTGTTCGATTGGCTATAACTGGAAGTCCCTGGCCAGGGCTGATATAGAGATTTACTGGTAAGTGTTACCAGTAGTTTCTCGATCTGTTATGAGCCTCACATCGACACGACTTATCGGTTACTGGGGTCTGACATATACCACCCCTAGACTAGATATGCAACATATCAGACAAAGAGACCGGACTGTACGGGAGTGTTACTGATTGGATTCACAGGAGAATGTACATGCTTGCTTGTTGATCTTCTGATCGTTCAATACCTGTGTGGCTGTTACATTTAGCTGACCGCTTGCAGCTTGTGGGTGTTTGGTATGATCATCACCTACTGCCGGCGTATTGACGATTCTTTAGAGTCCTACACAGAGATTTCTTGACTCAGGCAAAACGGAGTAGGAGCACATATTTGATATGTGCAGGACCGAGGATAATACGATATGAGATACCGTATTATATTCTTACGATATTTTGATATGAGCCGGGTCATCGGATCAAGTGTTGATTCGATGAATCGGTACATGATATATTAGTCGGTTATATTCGATATAGCCGGATTGTCGGATCAAGTGTTGATTCGATAATTTAATATATAATTATATATATGATATATTGCATTACATTATCTAATATTGGCTCGCTTTATTATTTCATTTTCTCACCGGAATTGTATTATTTTCTTTTGTTACAAAAATATATTATATATATGATATATAATATTACAACATATTGTAATTACTAATGCAACATGATTAGTGGAGATTAAATATGATTAGGGTTTGATTTGGGTTGGTTCTTTCATGAAGCTTCTAGAAGGCTTTCTTTTGTTTCTAGCAAAGATATTATGGTTGATATTTTGCTAGATATTTCTTTGACCCAAACCACACCCTTAACCCTAGTTAAGTCTCTACATTGGTTAGCCTCTTCATCTTTGACCATGGTTGCATTTTTAATCATATAATCTTTTCATTATTCATCACAAAAGGATATCCATTCTTCTTCTTCTTCCTTGAGCTCTAAAAAGCTTTCTAGGTTTTTATTTTGTGATGAATGAGTGTGAGAATTTGATAATAAAAGAGAGCATAAATCCTACTTCATCATCCTCATCTAATCTAGCCAATTAGATTAGGGTGTTCACCTCATTAGTGAGTGAGTGTTTGAGTTAAAGAAACTTCGAGGTAGATCATCTTCGAGAAGGAAGAGTACAAGCAAGCATGGATCATTCGGGTTATGGAGCCTCTCTTGAGTCCGGGAGATCATGGATCACGGCGAAGGGACTTCTACTCGGAGCTTATGAAGCGAAGGAGCGGACTACAAAGGTTGTAATCCCTCTCTCTTAGTTGTAAAGATATTTACTTGCATGTGTAACCCTAATTATCTAGCAAAGATCATTGCTTTGGGTTGTTCGGCACGTCTAAATTTTAAATCGGGCATGGTTGATGCCTTATAGACCCTTGTAAGAGTGCCTAGGAACCCTACACATGTAACTTTTTAAAAAGTTACAGGCAACTGCTTACATATTGTGTAAAACCCAGTTCTATGTGTTATTTTTCCGTGCTTGAATAAATTATGTTTTCTATATAATTCCTATGTTTTCCTATAATCTATTTAACTGATGTTTTTCTAACTTTTAATTTTTTATTCCGTCTAAAACATAACCCTAACTCAATTAATACTCAAGCCCAGACCCATGCCCTAAGGCCCGGCCCAACAAACCCAGTCCTCACCCAAACCGAGCCATCTCCTCATTTTCCCTCTCTTTCCCCCTCTCCCTCTTTCTCCTTCATCCCTTTCCTTCTCCCTCACATCCCCACGAACCCAACGACTGCTCCCCAAGACCTGCTCCACCCACAACCAAGTCATCGCCCAACTGCACCCGCGAAATGCACGCTCTCTTTCCTTGATCTCGACTCATCTTACTCCATCATATCTTCTCTCTCTCTCTCTCCATCTCTCTCACTCTTGTTTACCGCCGGAAATCGAGAAGACGCACTGTCTTTCCTGAATCTGAGGGCAGATACTATTTGGTGTTATCCGTCCACCTCTCCGAAGATGCCAAGTTGATTTATGGCACCATGTATCGAAGGTTTAAACGGATGCGGCCGATGTAGCAGACTTCGTCAGATTCCCCCTCGTTTGAGGGGTTTTTGATTGTGGGGACGCTCTTCCCTGCAGGCGCAAGCCCCTGCAGTTAATTACGCTACCGCATCGCGGTAACAACTTTCTCCTTCTCCATATGGTCACTTCGTGTCGTGGGTGTTTGTTTTGTTTTTGGTTGCCCGTGGATTGTATATGGAGACTAATTTATGTCGTCGCCCGTAGGGCGTGGACTAGTCCAAATCCATATCTTCTTAGATTTGGTTTTGGGGGGTTGGGTTTAAGGATACGTTAGTCTCATTTGAGACTAAGATCAACTTAAACGTTTGTTAAGGACACGTTAGTCTAATTTTAGACTAAGATCAACTTAACAGGATCGTTTAGATTCGACAAGAGAGCATTTGGGCTCAATTGTTTAGTTTAGAGACATTGTAGTCGATTACCAGTTTAAGGACGTAGTGGTCCAATACCAGTTTAAGGACGTGGTGGTCCAATACCAGTTTAAGGACATAGTGGTCCAAGAAATGTATGGCTGTCGGGACTCATCACCTCTCTGAAAACGTTGAAGGATTACAACGACAAATATCAGAGGAGTTCAGAGATGTACCCTTGAACCAATGTTGGTTTGGAGATCTATAGTCCAATTTGGGACTAAAGTCTGTTAATTAGATTATGAGCATATTGGCTCAGTTAAATCTGAATTGAGGATTTATGGCCAATTTGGACCAAGTCCAATTAGATTAGAAATATTGGTTTTTTGTTGGACCATTAAACATTTGTCTGGGTTCAAGCCCACGTTATTTAGCAATGCTAAACATTTTCATCTTTGATTTTCTCAATTTTGAGATTCATTTGGAGGAGGGACTTTTGCCTCTGGAAAATTAGCCAATTTGGCTAAAAATAGTGTTAAACACTGGAAATAAAGCTCTCGAATTAGTGTTAAACATTAAAGAAAAATGGGTCACGTGTGGACACGTGAGGGCGCCCAAAGGTGGGACCAGATTCCTTTTCTTCATTCTGCAATTAAGTGTTAAACACTTTTTATATTTTTGTTTTGAGCATCACGTGTTGGCACGTGATGGTCATCTGTGCGCTGACTGTTAAAGCGTTTGCTAAGGGGTCACGTGGTGACACGTGAGAGCGCCCAAAGCTTAGATTTCTTTTGCTTTTATTCCCTTTGTTTTGAAGGTCACGTGAGAGCACGTGAGGCATTGCCTCAAAGCCTTTTCCTTTTCATTTTTGGGGATCTCTTCAGGGGTCACATGGGGCCACGTGACCTTGATTCTTTGCATGCATAGAGATCTTTTAAGTCTCTTTATTTTATTTTGAGAATTAAATTCTCTGTAGGGTTAAACCCTAATCATGATTCTGGAGGAATTGAATTCCTATTATGAAAGAATTAAATTCTTATGTAGGGTTAAACCCTAGTTCTGTCTTGGAGGAATTAAATTCCTATGATTTTGGGAGAATTGAATTCTTATGCAGGGTTGAACTCTAATTTTATTTGGAGGAATTAAATTCCTATAACTTTGGGAGAATTAAATTCTCATATAGGGTTAAACCCTAGTTTTATCTTGGGAGAATTAAATTCTCTAAACTCAATTCCCCCTCTAAGTTTCGGATCTGCATGGTAGGATCTCAACCCGATGAGAATTAAATTCTCAACTTATGGGAAGATGTGCTCTTTGCAGATCTTCCACCAGAGGAAGAACTAAGTTCTTTTGTGCAGAAGAATTAAACTCTTAGATTTTGAGAATTAAATTCTCTGTTTGAAGCTTTGATTCCCTTTCTTTTCTCACCTAGGGTTTTCTTTGCTGAGAATTAAATTCTCCTTTCTTCTCTCTCTGAATTTTCAAGATGCCCCAAAATTCTATATCTTTCTTCTCTTCTTGGCTCCTATTTATAGGAGAAGAAAAAGAATCAATTTGTTTAGTAAATCTTTCATTGAAAGATTTTGTTTATTTTCATAATTAATATGATTCTTTAGATCACACAGTGAATTTTATTCACCGTTGGATTTTAAATCCAAAGATACTCTGTTTGTTATTTCTGGTGAGATTTTAGGGAAATCTTTCCTTGTATAAGATTTTTCCATAAATTGGTGATTTTTAATCACCCTTAGATCTTTAATCTAACGGTTCCCATAATCCTTTTCCATTTGGAAAGATTTAGAAGCTTTTAGAATTTTAATTCTATTAACTGTAAGGCTTTCGAAGCCAGTCACGTGTTGACACGTGACCCTTGGTCACGTGTGAGCACGTGACCCCCAATTGAGTCATTTTCTCAGCGTTTATTTATATTTCAGTTTTAACCATCACGTGTCAACACGTGACCATTGGTCACGTGTGAGCACGTGATACCTCATTGAGGTATTTCCTTCAGTTGTTTGTTTTTATTTCTGTTTTAACTATCACGTGTCAACACGTGACCTTTGGTCACGTGTGAGCACGTGACCCCCAATTGGGTCCTTCTTCAGCTGTTTGTTTTTATTCATGTTTTAACTATCACGTGTCAACACGTGACCATTGATCACGTATGAGCACGTGATAGCTCATTGAGGTAATTCCTGATTTTTTAATCAGGGAACAGTGCATAGCATATTTGCTCATAACTTTTGATCCCGGATAAATATGAAGCCCATAATATATCAAATCGAAGGGCTTTTCGAGATGCTTCAAATATTATTAGAATTTAGCTGTTTCTCATTCGGGAGTTTGTCAAAAAACAGCCCGGAAAATACTGGTTCACATTTTCTTAAGCGTATCGCTGCCATTTGATATCTTGGACTCTTTTGCGCAGAAATTTTTGGCGGAAACAAATGCCCCCACTACTTTGCCCACGTAAGTATATACGTGGGTGAAGTAGTGCAGAGTAATGCATAGCGTATGACCAGTTTCGGGTTGGTATATAACTTTCAGAATCTTGATCTGAGAAGATAACGAGCGGACATAAGCGTCGTCATTTATCATTGACTCAAATCTCGACTCTTAAGAGATATAGTTCCAAACCCTCAACTCTATAAGCCGTACCCTTCTATTTCTTTATGTCTTACTCTGGCGTGAAGTAGTTTATACGCTCATGAGTAACTTCTCCATTTCAGTAGCATGTAGCTTTGGCAAGTGTGGCTCATAGATGGTCCATCTTAACCTCTTTGCAGGGCAGTGATGGCTTAGGAGACAGGGGTAGGATCTACCATCTAAGACTTTTCAACTTTAAGAGTTGTGAGGGTCTCATAAAGACTTTTCTCCTTACGAGTCGTGAGGATCTCGTAGGTGTCTTTTCTCCTTAGGAGTCGTGAGGATTCCTAAGTGTGTTTTCTCTTAAGAGTCGTAAGGATCTCACAAGAGAATTTTCCCGCTTATAAGTCGAGAGGACTCATAAGTGGTTGTTTCCCTCCCTGTCGATATTCGACTTTGGAGAGTGTGGTCCGTGAATAGTATGCAAGAGTCCATCTTGGACTGACTTGTAGGGCCCAGTGCTTAGGAAACAGGTTTTTTAATCCCCATTGCCTAAGGCTTTGCCTTACGAGTCGAGACGAATCGAGAAGTTCTCGCAAGGATGTCCTAACGTCACAGTTAACCTCTGCTCTTTACGACAAAAGTCCGTTAGGGTCTGTGGTACTAGGATTTTGTCCGTCATACCGTCGCGTTGGCTGATGTATTCCTCGATAGGCAATCTTGCTGTTCAAGCAGCCTTGCGACTGTCGTGTCTCTGATCCCTTCGGAGGCAGGACAAGACGTCTTCAAGCAATCTTCCTAGGCAGTTTGACTGTTGGAAGAGCAAGCGTTGGGAATTTTGCCATGCCGCTTTTTACTTGAGGTCAGGCTCATTTTGGAGAGCTCCAATGAGTCATAACCACTCCGCGCTGGTGTGGGATGATCTCCGATAAACTTTTAGGTTTTATATGAGTTGCCATCAAGACCCTGAAGCTATGAATTTGGCCTTTGCTTCGTTTGCTGGCATTGCGTCTGCTGTGTCGAGACGAATGCCGCTGTTGTCTCTAGGTTATTGGTGAACCGTCGAGGCTTGGAACTAGGGATTTTGCCATGGCTCCGTTGTTTGATTGTCACGTCTGAATCCTGCTGGAGAAAGAACGCTGTTGTGATATCTTGTCTGCTGTATCGAGACGAACGTCGAGGTGGTAACCACTCCGCGCTGGTGTGAGATGATCTCCGACGGTCTTTCAGGTTTTATATGGGTTGTCGTCAAGACCCTGAAGCTAGGAATTTGGCCTTCGCTTCGTTTGCTGGCGTTGTATCTGCTATATCGAGATGAATGTCGCAGTTGTCTCTAGGTTATTGGTGAACCATCGAGGCTTGGAACTAAGGATTTTGCTATGGCTCCGTTGTTTGATTGTCGCGTCTGAATCCTGCTGGAGAAAGAACACTGTGGTGACATCTCGTCTGCTGTATCGAAGCGAACGTCGAGGTGGTGACCACTCCGCGCTGGTGTGGGATGATCTCCGACGGTCTTTCAGGTTTTATATGAGTTGCCGTCAAGACCCTGAAGCTAGGAATTTGGCCTTCGTTTCGTTTGCTGGCGTTGCGTCTGCTGTATCGAGGCGAACGTCAAGCTAGTGACCACTCCACGCTGGTGTGAGATGATCTTCGATGGTCTTTACGGTTTTATATGAGTTGTCGTCAAGACCCTGAAGCTAGGAATTTGGCCTTCGCTTCATTTGCTTTGGCGTGTCCGAATCCTGTTGGAGGAAGGATGCTGTAGTGACATATCGTCTGCTGTATCGAGGCGAACGTTGAGGTGGTGACCACTCCGCGCTGGTGTGGGATGATCTCCAATAGTCTTTCAGGTTTTATATGAGTTACCGTCAAGACCCTGAAGCTAGGAATTTGGCCTTTGCTTCGTTTGTTTTGTCGTGTCTGAATCCTGTTAGAGGAAAGACGCTTTAGTGACATCTCGTCTGCTGTATCAAGATGAACATCAAGGTGGTGACCACTCCGCGCTGATGTGGGATGATCTCCGATGGTCTTTTAGGCTTTATATGAGTTGCCGTCAAGACCCTGAAGCTAGGAATTTGGCCTTCGCTTCGTTTGCTGGCATTGTATCTGCTGTATCGAGACGAATGTCGCGGTGGAGCTGGGATTTTGCCGTCACTCTGCTTTGTTTCGATCATGGGGTCTTTCGTTGACGTTGGATCTGCGTCCTGCTGGACTGCGAAGGAACGCCGTTGTTGACATCTCGTTTGCTGTATCGAGACGAATGCTGAGGTGAAGCTGGGATTTTGCCGTCGCTCCGCTTTGTTTCGACCGTGAGGTCTTTTGTTGACGTTGTATCTGCATCCTGTTGGACTGCGAAGGAACGCCATTGTTGACATCTCGTCTGCTGTATCGAGACGAATGCTGAGGTGGAGCTAGGATTTTGCCGTCGCTCCGCTTCGTTTCGACCGTGAGGTCTTTTGATGACGTTGCATCTGCATCCTGCTGGACTGCGAAGGAACGCCATTGTTGACATCTCGTCTGCTGTATCGAGACGAATGCTGAGGTGGAGCTGGGATTTTGCCGTCGCTCTGCTTTGTTTCGACCGTGAGGTCTTTTGGTGACTTGCATCTGCATCCTGCTGGACTGCGAAGGAACGCCGTTGTTGATATCTCGTCTGCTGTATAGATACGAATGCTGAGATGGAACTGGGATTTTGCCATGGCTCCGTTTGATGGTGTAACCTCTGTGTCTTGCTGGAATGAGGAGGCACACCGTTGTTGATCTCTAGGCTGTCTATGGCCATTGAGATTTGAAACTAGGGACTTTACCATGGCTCCGTTTCGTTGCGACTCTGAGGTCGGTTGTTGACGTCATGTCTGCATCTGGTTGGAGTGAGGAGAAACGCCGTTGGTGATCTCTAGGCTGTCTGTGAACCGTCGAGATTTGGAACTAGAAGACTTTGCCATGGTTCCGTTGTTTTGACCCTGGGGTCGTTTGTTGCGTTTGCATCCGATTGGTGGGACGAAGAACGCCAGTGTTGATCTCTAAGTTGTCGATATTGACGTCGAGACCCTGAAGCTAGGGATCTTCCTTCACTTCGTTTGTTGACACTGTGTCTGCAATATTGCGGCGAATGTCGAGATTGTCTTTAGGTTGTCTTATGAACCGTCAAGATTTGGCTTCGCTTCCTGATGGAGCCTGGTGGGAAGGTATGGTTCCCTCTTTGTTTGTGCCCCTGGATTGTATACAGGGATCGATGTGATCTCACCTGTAGGGCAAAAAGTTTCATTCTTTCATCATTTTTTTATTCTTTCCGCGATGCTCTATTTTCAGCTTTTTATATCGCGAAAATCGCGATTGCCCAATCATTTCGGCTATTTTTCACGGTGCCCAATCATTTCGGCTATTTGTTTTATTTTTTTACTCGCTGCTTTTTATTGCGAGTTGCCCAATCATTTCGGCTATTTTGTATGCATACATTTTTACTTGCTGATTTTGTTGCAAGCTGCCCCATCATTTCGGCTATTTCATATGCATTTTTGGCTCGCCGATTTTTTATTGCAAGTATGGAACTTGGAATCTGGTGCGAATCTCAGCATCAGCATCGCTACAACTGGAATATTGCTTGGAGCGAATCATCATTTGCCATGAAAAGACTTGGAATTTGATACCGATTTAGGCATCAACATCGCTACAACTGGGATACTGCCAGGAGCGAATCATCATTTGCTATGAAAGGACTTGGAATTTGATACCGATTTAGGCATCAGCATCGCTATAACTGGGATACTGCCAGGAGCGAATCATCATTTGCCTCTATCGATGTCGAACAAAGGTGGCTTAGCAAACAGGGTTAGGATCCCGTCGACTAAGGCTTTTGACTTCATGAGCCGTAAGGGTCTCATAAAGGTATTTCTCCCTACGAGTTGTGAGGATCTCGTAGGTGCATTTTCTTCTTAGGAATCGTGAGGATTCCTAAGCGTATGTTCTCTTATAATTCATAAGGATCTTACAAGAGTGGTTTCTCCTTATAAGTCGAGAGGACTTACAAGTGTTTGTTCACCGTGTGAGCATATCCTTAGTCGCTGGTAGGACTCTGTTAGGGAAATATTCATTCGTGCCCGTGGATTGTATACAAGGGTCAATATTGAACCGCTTGTAGGGCAGCATTGGAGGTTGTAGGGGCTGCTTAAAAACAGGTTCAGATCCCTGTAACTTAAGACTTTTGAATCTTATGAGTCGTGAGGGTCTCATAAGAGGGTTCTCCTTACGAGTCGTGAGGATCTCGCAAGTGTAATTTCTCCTTAGGAGTCGTAAGGATCTCACGCGGGTAGTTTCTCCTTACTATTCCTGAGTGTGTTGCTTCCTTTGTGAGTCGTAAGGATCTCATGCGGGTGGTTTCTCCCCACGAGGTCGAGAGGACCTTACAAGTGTCCTTTAACGAGGTTGCGCCCTTTCGGGTTTTCACAAACACTCGCCGGTAGCCCTGCTGTTTTTACTCACGGAGCCCTCTCGGGTTTTCATCCGTGCCCATTTTGCTTATGGACATACCGTTTTTTTTACGAGTCTGCGCCCTTTCGGGTTTTCACAAATATCGCCGGTAGTCCTGCTGTTTTTACTCACGGAGCCCTTTCGGGTTTTCATCCGTGCCCCTCTTGCTTGTGGACGTACCTCCTTTTTTCTGCCTTTTTTTAACACGTCAGCCTGGGGATGTCGCGGGTTGGTAGTATTTTAACGACGTTTCGGTCATTAGCCAGTTTTAGGACATAGTGGTCCTTCGTTAGTTTAACGACGTTTCGGTCTATCGTTGCCATATTTGAGGCGAGTTTCTAGTTTACGGACTTTTTGGTCCATGGGGCTTTCTCTATGAAAGAGCACGATGCCCCCGGCATATCCATCTTTTTCGGAGCATGTGGTTGCGGCGGGTTCATTTTCCAGTTTTCGGACAGCGCAAACTTGCCCTGTTGGTATTGGTCTTCAACCCAGTCTTTGAAGACATAGCAGTTATCGATCGGATAGCCCAATACTTGGTGGTAAGGGCAGTAATTAGGATTGTTGACATTATTCAATTGCAGCTGGTGTTTCGGCTCCGGTAGAGTGATAAGCCTGTTGCGCACTGCTAGTTCGAACAGCCTCCTTGTTTCATCCCGGGGAAATGAGTAAGGACGTTTCAACTTCACATAAAGGGGTTGCCGCTTGTTGCTTTGGCGAACAACCGGTCTAGGACCACTCGATTGTTGTTTAGCGTTGGCGACGAAGGCCATTTTTTCCTTCCCCTTATCCTTTTTGTTCGATCCCTTGTTTGCGGGTCCGAGATTCTTTCCAGGTAGCGTGCGATTGTGCGGCTGAATGTTCTTGCAACTCCTCAGTTCTTTCGTTTCAGAGATGGATTCCTTGAAGAGAGGACCGAAGGCTATTTTTTTGTCGGAGTCGCTCCCGAAGGTGAGAACCCGCGATCCCCCGGGATCAACCCTATGACAATTGCCGGCAATTCTTTTACGCTCATTGCCCAATACTTGAAGAGAGGACCGAGGGCGACGAAAATCGCGATTGCCCAATCATTTCGGCTGTTTTTCGCGGTGCCCAATCATTTCGGCTATTTGTTTTATTTTTACTCGCTGCTTTTTATTGCGAGTTGCCCAATCATTTCGGCTGTTTTGTATGCATGCATTTTTACTTGCTGATTTCGTTGCAAGTTGCCCCATCATTTCGGCTATTTCGTATGCATTTTTTTTTTGAGCTCGCTGATTTTTTTTCGCGAGCAGGGAATTTGGGATCTGATTCCAATCTTGGCATCAGTATCGCTGCGACTAGAATATTACCAGGAGTGAATCATCATTTGCCTTGAAAGGGCTTGGAATTTGATACCGGTCTAGGCATCAGCATCGCTACAACTGGGATATTGCCAGGAGCGAATCATCATTTACCTTGAAAGGGCTTGGAATTTGATACCGGTTTAGGCATCAGCATCGCTACAACTGGGATATTGCCAGGAGCGAATCATCATTTGCCTCTGTCGATATTGAACAAAGGTGGCTTAGTAAACAGGGTTAAGGGTCCTGTCGGCTAAGGCTTTTGACTTCATGAGCCGTAAGGGTCTCACAAAGGTATTTCTCCCTACAAGTCGTGAGGATCTTGTAGGTGTGTTTTCTCCTTGGGAATCGTGAGGATTCCTAAGTGCATGTTCTCTTGTAAGTCGTAAGGATCTTACAAAAGGGTTTTCTCCTTATAAGTCGAGATGACTTACAAGTGTTGTTTGCTGTACAAGCATATCCCTAGTCACGGATGTGACTTTGTTAGGGAAATATTTATTCGCGCCCATGGATTGTATACAAGGGTCAGTATGAGCCGCTTGTAGGGCAAAAAGGTTGTGGGGGTTGCTTAAGAACAGGTTCAGGTCTCTGTAACTTAAGACTTTCAAATCTTATGAGTCGTGGGGGTCCCATAAGAGAGTTCTCCTTACGAGTCGTGAGGATCTCGCAAGTGTAATTTCTCCTTGGAATCGTGAGGATCCCTAAGTGTGTTGCTCCCTTGTGAGTCGTAAGGATCTCACGCGGGGGGTTTCTCCTTACAAGGTCGAGAGGATCCTATAAGTGTCTTTTAACGAGGTTGCGCCCTTTCGGGTTTTCACAAACACTCGCCGGTAGCCCTGTTGTTTTTACTCACGGAGCCCTTTGGGGTTTTCATCCGTGCCCATTTTGCTTGTGGACATGCCATTTTTTTTATTCTTTTTTCTTTTTTTTTAAACGAGGTCGAGCCCTTTCGGGTTTTCATGAACACTCGCCGGTAGTCCTTCTGTTTTTACTCACGGCGCCCTTTCGGGTTTTCATCCGTGCCCATCTCGCTTGTGGACGTACCGTTTTTTTTTTGTTCTTTTTTTTTATTACCACGTCAGCCTGAAGATGCTGCGGGTTGGGAGTAGTTTAACGACGTTTCGGTCATTTGCAAGTTTTAGGACATTGCGGTCCATCGTTAGTTTAAGGACGTTTCGGTCCACCGTCGCTGTATTTGAGACGCATCTCTAGTTTACTGAATTTTCGGTCTATGGGGCTTTCTCTATGACTGAGCATGATGCCCCTGGTATATCAATCTTTCTCGGAGCATGTAGTTGTGGCGGGTTTACTTTCCACTTTTCGGGCAGCACGAACTTGCCCTGTTGGTATTGGTCTTCAACCCAGTTTTTGAAGACGTAGCAATTTTCGAGTGGGTGACCCATTACTCTGTGGTAGGGACAATAGTTAGGATTGTTAACGTCACCTGGTTGCAATGGACATTTTGGATCTGGCAGAGTGATGAGCCCGCTGCGCACTGCTAGCTCGAAGAATCTCTTTGTTTTATCTTTAGGAAACGAGTAAGGATGTTTCAACTTCTCATTGAGGTATCGCGGCTTGTTGTTTTGACGACAAAACGGTCTCGGGTTACTCGGCTGTTTTTGAGTGTTGGCAACAAAGTCCGTTTTTTTCTTTTCCTTTCTCATTTCGTTTGCTCCGTCGTTTGCGGGTCCGAGATTCTTTCCGGGTAGCGTGAGATTGTACGGCTGAACGTTCTCGCAACTCTCCAATTCTTTTGTTTTAGAAATGAATTCCTTGAAGAGAAGGTTGAGGGCGGCTTCTTCGTCAGAATCGCTTTCAAAGGTGAGAACTCGTGATCCCCTGGGCTCGTCCCTATGACAATTGGCGCCAACTCTTTTATGCTCATCTGTCGTATTTTTTCGCTGTCTACGAGCTTCCCGCTTTATTCTATTGACGTGTTGTCTGTGAGCGACATATCCTTGCCACCAACACTTAAAGGAGTTGCAGTCTTCAGTAGGATGTGCGATCCTCTGATGATATAAGCAGAAGTTAGGATGCACGTCCGCTTCATCAGGATGTATACCACCAGGAGAATTTTCTCTGAAAGAGGGCGGCCTCATCCCCATTGATATGGCTTTGGCGAATCGTTTCCTTGTCTTGATCCTGCTTTCATTTGCGGCGGATGTACTTTGATATGGTGGGAGTGTTTCGACCCTTTTGTCCAGTCGCCGGCGTTTGGCCTTTTCAAATATGGCCATCTCGCGCTCCCGATCAGCTTTACTTTTTAGACGAATCTCATCTAGAAAAGCGTCGATCATTTCGTCTGACGGCCACACGAATTCCGGCTCAGGCTCTGCCCCCAGTTTCTCAGTGCAAGGAGTTTTTTCATCGTCCGTAAATGAGTGGGAGATCACGTGACAAGTTGCCCTCGGTGCGTCCGTCTTCTTTGGAGTGTGCGGCTGTGGTGGGTTTACTTTCCACTTTTCGGACAGTGCAAACTTGCCTTGTAGGTACTGATCCTCGATCCATCCCTTAAAGACGAAGCAATCCTCGATCGGGTGGCTTACCGTCTGGTGGTAAGGGCAATAATCGGGATTATTGAGATCGCCTGGCTGCAACAGACATTTTGGACTCGGCGGATTGATGAGTCCGTTGCGCGTGGCCAGCTCGAACAGTTTCCTTGTTTTATTCTGAGGAAACGAGTAAGGACGTCCTAGTCTTTCCTCGAGGGATGGGCGTAGACGCACGTTGTTTTGGCGAGCAACCGGCTTTAATTTTCTCGGCTGTTGTTGAGTATTAGCAACAACGATCGCTTTTCCTTTCTTCTCATTTTGAGAGTCCAGTTTTGGAGAAGACGGTCCGTGGCCCATCTGGTCCATTTGGGCTAATTTATCGATCAAGGCCTGGAAAGTGGTCGGCCTGAAGAACATCATGAATTGCGAGATGGTCGCTTGCGGATCAAGAGTACCCACGAACATGCCTACCGCAGGTGCTTCTTCGATGCGTTGTTCGCATTTCGACCATAGGTTCCGCCATCGTGTTGCATATTGGACCCATGTTTCGCCTGGCCTTATCCTGGCGTTGATCAGCGCTGTTATCGGGGTGCGTTCACTAGCACTCGCGAATCCCTGAGTAAACAACAACTCCATTTCAGCGAAGGTCTTGATGGAGTCATTTGGGAGTTCGGAGTACCACTCAAATGCCGTCTCCGATAAGCTAGCGACGAACTGGCGAAGCAACAATTTATCATCACCGCCGGTATTGCTACAAAAAGCCCTGAACTGGGCAACATGTTGATGTGGATTCCCCGTCCCTTTATATACGTGGAACTTAGGGATCGTATATCCCGGCGGATATTTTATCTGATCATACCACCCTGGATACAGTCGCCCAGTTCTAACAACTTGTTCAGCCGCTTCGTTTGCCTGGTGAACTCGTATCTGCTGAGCTATATAGTCATCCAGGGCAGTTTTAGAGATTGTATCCTCTTTGGCTGTTGACAGAGCCGGTGGAGGATTCGACGTTTCTCCTTTGTCATCTTCGAAGACGATCGGAGGATCTTCAGCAGGAGGATCTTGTTGGATCATCATACCTACCATATCCTAAAACAGAAAGGCCATTCGCTTTATATTGGCTGCTTGTTCCGCAGCCTCTTTATCCTTCTTTTCCAGTATCCTGCGAAGGAATTCAGCGTCAGTTTCCTGTTCCTGGCGTTGATCCGAGGATGCTTCAGGGCTTTCTTTTGGCCCGGTGAGTGCGGCCATCGCATTCATCATTTCTTGGAGCTTCTGCTGCTGCTCTTGAGCCTTAGTCACTGATCGCGTAAGCGGTCGATGACCTATGGATATGCGGCTATCCTCTTTCCAGGACACCATGTAGACGGTATGTACCACCATGCCCCCGGACTCAGGGCGTTTAGGCTCACTGCCTTTGACATTTTCCGCAGGCGTGGAGACTTTCTCCGGCCTTCTTCTCTTGTGGGCCATCGAAGTTGAGGGAGCCGTTGCAGAAGGCACCCAAGTGGTTGTCGTCCTTTGTGATTTGACAGGACGGTTCTTTCCTTCCTGGACTTTCACCTTCTTTTGCCGGTGAGAGTGATCTTGAATGATTACCGAGTCCTGAACCCGTTGCCAGACCTTGTAAATTTTGGAGGACAGCCATTGAGGAGGCTGCTCCGGCTTCGCTTCTGTAACACTCTCCGCAGGTGGAGGAGATCTTTTCAACATGGCAGTCGGAGAGTTCTTGCGTACCCTCCTTAGCGGTTCAAAGCTGTTCCCAGTTGGAACAGCAGCATTAACTTCCACCATTGGAGCCGGTGGAGTTAGTCCTGAGGGGGAGTTGCCCCCGGCCTTCCTTACTTGGCGCCAGTGGCGACGTCGAGCCTGTCGAGCCATTGGAGCTGGTCCGGTGATGGGGATGGTTTCGTTTTGCCCCCGGCTCAGGTGAGGAGCTGTTGCCGGTGTCAGCCTGTTAAAGACTGATATCCTTTGAGTAGCCGGAGCGGGAGTTGGAGTTGGGACGGTCAGTCTTGTAGAGCCCGACCCCTTACAGGAGAAACCGCCTTGACGATTTTGGGAGCAGGGATGGCTATCCGCTTCGGGATACCTCCTTCTGGTATTGCAGGCTTCTTCATGGGCCCATATGAGTTTTGGCCCAGTTTGCTGAAAGCTGAGGCATTGGGCTTGGGCGACCCGTTGAGAGGGGCCGCGATAGTTGTAAGCCGATCGAAGACCGACTTCTTCAGAGCTTCTTGTGATGGTAATGGGGCATTAAAGCTCATTGGTGGGATCATGGTCCCGAAGAATAGCCCAGTGGTGGCCTGAGTCACCTGTTCCACCGGCATAGCGAAGATGGAGGCCGCTTGAGGCCCGTAAGTCACTCCTCCGGCGGGGGCGGAGCGAGAGTTGCAGTTGCAGGTAGTGCAGTTTGAAGCCATTGATCTTCTGTTTTCTGCACGGAGCAAGACACCAAATCTAAGTACCTTGAATCCACAGGCAACCACAGCAAACCACGATTCTTTCGCGAACACGACACACGAAGTGTGGAGTAGAAAGAGGAAAAGGTCCCACCGGGCGTGCCAGAATCTGTTCCCCTCCGAACGGCGGCCGAGACATGGGCTGTCTTGCCTGAGGTTCGGTGCAGATGCTAATAGGTGCTATCCGTCCACCTCTCCGAAGATGCCAAGTTGATTTATGGCACCATGTATCGAAGGTTTAAACGGATGCGTCTGATGTAGCAGACTTCGTCAGATTCCCCCTCGCTTGAGGGGTTTTTTGATTGTGGGGACGCTCTTCCCTGCAGGCGCAATCCCCTGCAGTTAATTACGCTACCGCATTGCGGTAACAACTTTCTCCTTCTCCATCTGGTCACTTCGTGTCGTGGGTGTTTTTTTTGTTTGTGGTTGCCCGTGGATTGTATACGGAGACTAATTTATGTCGTCGCCCGTAGGACGTGGATTAGTCCAAATCCGTGTTTTCTTAGATTTGGGTCTGGGGTTTTGGTTTGAGGATGCGTTAGCCATGTTTGAGGCTAAGATCAACTCAAACGTTTGTTAAGGATGCGTTAGTCCAGTTTGAGACTAAGATCAACTTAACGGGATCGTTTAGATCCGACAAAAGAGCATTTGGGCTCCATTGTTCCAGTTTAGGGACATAGTGGTCCATTTAATGTATGGCCGTCGGGACCCGTCACCTCTCTGACGACGTTGAAGGATTACAACGACAGGTGTCAGAGGAGTTCAGAGATGTACCCTTGGACCAAAGTTGGTTGGGTGATCCATAGTCCAATTTGGGACTAAAATCTGTTTGAAGGTTTAAGGATACGTTAGCCATATTTGAAGCTAAGATCAACTTAAACGGTTGTTAAGGATACGTTAGTCCAGTTTGGGACTAAGATCGACTTAACGGGATCGTTTAGATCCGACAAAAGAGTATTTGGGGGCTCTATTGTTCCAGTTTAGGGACATGGTGGTCCATTGGTAGTTTAAGGACATCGCGGTCCAATGGTAGTTTAAGGACGCATAAGTCCATGGGTTTAAGGACCCCACAGTCCATATGGGTGTGTTTAAGGACGCATTAGTCCGTTAGTTTAAGGACGCATAAGTCCGGGGGTTTAAGGACCCCACAGTCCGTATCTTGGTTTAAGGACGCATAAGTCCATGAGTTTAAGGACCCCACAGTCCGTGTTAATGTGTGGTTGTCGGGACCCGTCACCTCTCTGAAGACGTTGAAGGATTACAACGACAAATATCAGAGGAGTTCCGAGATGTACCCTTGAACCAATGAGTTGGTTGAAAGAGCAGATGTGCTCAGTTCAAGATGATTTGAGGACTTATGGCCAGTTTGGGCTAAGTCCAACTATGTTTGAAATATTAGCCCTCTGTTGATCCATTGAAGAAGAGGCTTTGCCTCTAAAAACTTAGCCAATTGGGCTAAAACTAGTGTTAAACACTACAGACCAACAGTGTTGAACACTGGGAATAAGATTAGCAAATTAGTGTTAAACACTAAAAGATAATCAGTGTTAGCAACAGGGCTTTCAAATTAGTGTTAACACAAAAGCAAATCGGTGTTAAACACCGGCAGTAGAGATTTCAAACTAGTGTTAAACACTAAAGCAAATCAGTGTTAAACACCGGGAACAGAGTTTTCCAATTAGTGTTAATCACTAAGAAAATCAGTGTTAAACACTGCAAATAGAGTTTTCCAATTAGTGTTAAACACTAAGGAGGGAGGGGTCACGTGGGGTCACGTGCGGACACGTGAGAGCGCCCTGATTTTCCTTATTTTATTCTGCAGATCAGTGTTTAACACTTTTAATTTCCTGGCCATCACGTGTGGGCACGTGATGGAGGCCCCCGCTCTGGTCTGTTAGAATGCTCATTAGGGGTCACGTCGTGACACGTGAGGGCGCCCTAAATGTGGAGCCAGATCTCCTTTTGGTTTATCCTCAAATCTTCGAATAAGTGTCAAACACTTTTATTTTTATTTTAGAGCATCACGTGTTGGCACGTGATAGGGATCTGTGCGCCAATTGTTAAAGCATTTGCTGAGGGGTCACGTGATAACACGTGAGAGCGCCCAAAGCTTTCATTCCCTTTGCTTTTTCTTTCTGCGTTCTGGGAGTCACGTGGGAGCACGTGGGGTGATGCTTCAAAGTTCTTTGCAGGGGATCTTTTCAAAGGTCACGTGGGGGCACGTGACCCTAGTTCTTTTCATGAAAAGAGATCTTTTAAGAATTGAATTCTTTGTAGGGTTAAACCCTAATTATGATTTTGGAGGAATTAAATTCCTATCGTGAAAGAATTAAATTCTTATTTAGGATAAAACCCTGATTTCTTTTCAAAGGAATTAAATTCCCAGATATGTAAAAGAATTAAATTCTTGATTAGGGTTAAACCCTAGTTTTGTTTTAGGAGAATTAAATTCTCAAAACTCAATTCCCCTTCTAAGTTTAGGATCTGCATGACAGGATCTCGACCCGATGAGAATTAAATTCTCATCCTATGGGGAAATGTGCTCTGTACAGATCTTCAACCAGAAGAAGAACTAAGTTCTTCTTTTTTTTTATAAGAGTTAAACTCTTGAATTTTGAGAATTAAATTCTCTTTTTGAAGTTAATCTTTTCCCTTTTCTCACCTAGGGTTTTTCTTTTGCAGAGAATTAAATTCTCCTCTCTCCGTTTCTTCTCTCTCCAAGGTAGATCCCTTCTCTTCTCTTCTTGGCTCCTATTTATAGGAGAAGGAAGAGAATCAATTTGTTTAGCAAATCTCTCATTAAGAGATTTGATTTGTATGTTGAGAGATTTGATTTGCATTCATCATTAATCTGGGCCTTTAGATTGTTAAGTGAATGTTATTCACCATTGGATTTTAAATCCAAAGATATCCATTTGTTATCTCGGTCAGATTTAGGGGGGAAATCTTTCCAAGTCCAAGATTTTTCCATAAATTGGTGATTTTTAATCACCCTTGGATTTTTAATCCAACGGTCCCCATAGACCTTTTCCATTTGGAAAGATTTGGAAGCTTTTAGAATTTAATTCTATTAACTGTAAGGCTTTCGAAGCCAGTCACGTGCTGACACGTGACCCTTGGTCACATGTGAGCACGTGACCCCCAAATTGGTTCCTTTAACAGCCGCTTGTTTATGTTGTTATTTTAACCATCACGTGTCAACACGTGACCATTGGTCACGTGTAAGCACGTGATACCTCGTTGAGGTATTTTCTGACTTTTAGAATTAAATTATATTCATTATTTTAGAGGCCTTAAAAGCACATCACGTGTCTGCACGTGACCCATGGTCACGTGTGAGCACGTGATGCCCCATTGGGGCCTTTTCTGAGTTTTTATTATATTTTTTAACTACTCCAGCGGGTTCTTAAAAGTCCATCACGTGTGGACACGTAATTCCTCATAACTTTTGATCCCGGATGAATTACGAGACCCATAATATATCAAATCGAAGGGTTTTTCGAGCCGCTTTCGATACCATCAGAATGTAGCTTTTTCTCCTTCAGGAATTTGTCAAAAAAAAAGCCCGGAAAATACTGGTTCGCATTTTCATAAGCGTATCACTGCCATTTGATACCTTGGGCTCCTTTGCGCAGAAATTTCTGGCGGGAACAACGAGTAAGGGCGTCCTAGTCTCTCCTCGAGGGATGGGCATAGACGCACGTTGTTTTGGCGAACAACCGGCTTTAAGTTGCTCGGCCGTTGCTGAGTATTGGCAACAAAGGCTGCTTTCCCTTTTCCCTTTTCATTCCAAGGCTCTGTCTTTGAAGAGGAAGGCCTATGGCCCATCTGGTCTATTTGGGCCAGCTTGTCAATCAAGGTCTGGAAGGTGGTCGGCTTGAAGAATATCATGAATTGGGAGATGGTCGCTTGAGGGTCGAGAGTACCCATGAACATGTCCACGGCAGGAGCTTCTTCTATGCGTTGTTCGCATCTCGACCATAGGTTCCGCCACCGGATTGCATACTGCACCCACGTCTCTCCCGGCTTTACTCTGGCATTGATCAATGCCGTGATCGGGGTGCGTCCGCTAGTGCTCGCAAAACGCTGAGTGAAAAACAACTCCATCTCTGTAAATGTTTTGACAGAGTCATTGGGCAGCTCCGAATACCACTCAAATGCTGTTTCCGACAGGCTGCCGACGAATTGACGGAGCAAAAGCTTATCATCGCCTCTGGTGTTGCCACATAAAGCCCTGAACTGGGCAACATGCTGGTGGGGATTGCCCGTCCCTTTGTATATATGAAATTTGGGGATCGTATATCTCGGCGGGTAACTTATTTGGTCATACCATCCCGGATAGGGTCGTCCAGTCTTGACAACTTGGCCAGCCGCTTCATTCGCCTGGTGAGCTCGTATGTGCTGAGCTATATAATCATCGAGTGCAGCTTTTGAGATGGTCTCCTCTTTGGCTGCTGAAAGAGCTGGAGGAGGGTTCGACGTCTCCGCTTGGTCATCTTCAATAATGATCGGAGGGTCTTCAGCTGGAGGATCCGGCTGTAATATCATCCCGACCATGTCTTGGAAGAGAAGCGCCATTCGTTTTATGTTGGCAGCTTGTTCTGCTGCTTCTCTGTCCTTCTTTTCGAGGACTCTGCGGAGGAAGTCAGCATCGGTTTCTTGTTCATGACGCTGCTCTGATGACGCCTCTGGGCTTTCTTTTGGCCCGGTGAGTGTGGCCATTTGCGTCAGCATTTCTTGAAGCTTCTGTTGCTGCTCCTGGGCTTTTGTCAAGGATCGGGTGAGCGGTCGGTGACCCGTCGAAGCGCGGCTTTCCTCTTTTCCGGAAGCCATGTAAACAGTATGCACCGTTATGCCCCCAGACTTGGGACGTTTGGGTTCAGCGGTCTTACGATTCATCGCAGACTCAGGGATTTTCTCCGGCTTTTTCTTTTTGTGGACTGGTGACGTTGAGGGGGCCATTGCAGTGGGCACCCAAATAGCTGTCGTCTTTTGTAGCTTGCCAGGACGGTTTTCTTCCTGCTGAACCTTCAGCTTTTTCTGCCGGCAGGGATAGTCTTGATCAACCACTGACTCTCGGACTTGTCGCCAGATTTTGTAAACTTTGGAAGACAGCTGTTGAGGGGACTGTTCCGGCTTTATTTCTGTGACAGTCTCCACCGGTGGCGGGGATCTTTTCAGTACGGCGGTAGGCGAGTTCCTACGCACCTTATTCAGCAGCTCAAAACTGTTCCCGGTTGGAACAGCAGTATTGATTTCCACCATTGGAGCTGGTGGAGTTAACCCAGAGGGGGAGTTGCCCCCACCCTTCCTTACTCGGCGCCAGTGGCGACGTCGAGCGTGTCGAGCTGTTGGGATGGTTTCAGCTTGAGGGGTGACTTCATCATGCCCCCTGTTCTGGTGAGGCGTCGCCGCTGTCAGCCTCTTGAAGACTGAGGTTCGTTGAGTAACAGGATTTAATTTGTCGAAGACAGACTTTGGAGCAGGAGCCGGAGTGGTTAATCTTGTAAAGACCGACCTTCTGGCAGGGGAAGCCGCCTTGGCGACTTCAGGAGCGGGGATGGCTATCCCCTCTGAGATGGCCACTTCAGGTATTGCAGGCTTCATTATGGGTCCACAGGAATTCTGGCCCAGCCTGGCGAAGACTGAGGGGTTGGAGCTGGACGACCCGTTGAGAGGGGCCGTGGTAGTAGCAAGCCGATCGAAAACCGACTTTTTGGTAGCTTCCGACGTTGGCACATGAGCGGTGAAGCTTGCTGGCGGGAGCATGGTCCCGAAAAACAATCCTGTGGTGGCTTGAGTGACCTGTTCCACCGGCATCGTGAACAGGGAAGCCACTTGGGGCCCATAGGCTATGCCTCCAGATGAGGCGGAGCGTGAATTGCAGTTGCAGCTGGAGCACTTCACGCAAGTAGACGCCATTGTTTTCCGCACCTAGCAAGACACCAAATCTAAGTACCTCGAATTCACAGGCAACCATAGCAAACCGCGATTCGTTCGCGAACACGACGCACGAAGTGTGGAGTGGAAAGAGGAAAAGGTCCCACCGGGCGTGCCAAAATCTGTTTACCTCCGGAAACCGGGAAGACTGAACGTGGACGTGGTGGTCCAATACCAGTTTAAGGACATAATGGTCCAATACTAGTTTAAGGACATAGTGGTCCAAGAAATCTATGGCTGTCGGGACCTATCACCTCTCTGAAGACGTTGAAGGATTACAACGACAAATATCAGAGGAGTTCAGATATGTACCCTTGAACCAATATTGGTGGGAGATCTATAGTCCAATTAGGGACTAAAGTCTGTTAATTAGATTATGAGCATATTGGCTCAGTTAAATCTGAATTGAGGACTTATGGCCAATTTGGGCTAAGTCCAATTAGATTAGAAATATTGGCTCTTTGTTGGACCATTAAACATTTGTCTGGGTTCAAGCCCACGTTATTTAGCAATGCTAAACATTTTCATCTTTGATTTTCTCAATTTTGAGATTCATTTGGAGGAGGGACTTTTGCCTCTGGAAAATTAGCCAATTTGGCTAAAAACAGTGTTAAATACTAGAGAACAACAGTGTTAAACACTGGAAATAAAGCTCTCGAATTAGTGTTAAACACTAAAGAAAAAGAGGTCACGTGTGGACACGTGAGGGCGCCCAAAGGTGGGACCAGATTCCTTTTCTTCATTCTGCAATTAAGTGTTAAACACTTTTTATATTTTTGTTTTGAACATCACGTGTTGGCATGTGATGGTCATCTGTGCACTGACTGTTAAAGCGTTTGCTAAGGGGTCACGTGGTAACACGTGAGAGCGCCCAAAGCTTAGATTTCCCTTTCTTTTATTCCCTTTGTTTTGAAGGTCACGTGAGAACACGTGAGGCATTGCCTCAAAGCCTTTTCCTTTTCATTTTTGGGGATCTCTTCAGGGGTCACATAGGGCCACGTGACCATGATTCTTTGCATGCATAAAGATCTTTTAAGTCTCTTTATTTTATTTTGAGAATTAAATTCTCTGTAGGGTTAAACCCTAATCATGATTCTGGAGGAATTAAATTCCTATTATGAAAGAATTAAATTCTTATGTAGGGTTAAACCCTAGTTCTGTCTTGGAGGAATTAAATTCCTATGATTTTGGGAGAATTGAATTCTCATGCAGGGTTGAACCCTAATTTTATTTGGAGGAATTAAATTCCTATAACTTTGAGAGAATTAAATTCTCATATAGGGTTAAACCCTAGTTTTATCTTGGGAGAATTAAATTCTCTAAACTCAGTTCCCCCTCTAAGTTTCGGATCTGCATGGCAGGATCTCAACCCGATGAGAATTAAATTCTCAACTTATGGGGAGATGTGCTCTTTGCAGATCTTCCACCAGAGGAAGAACTAAGTTCTTTTGTGCAGAAGAGTTAAACTCTTAAATTTTGAGAATTAAATTCTCTGTTTGAAGCTTTGATTCTCTTTCTTTTCTCACCTAGGGTTTTCTTTGCTGAGAATTAAATTCTCCTTTCTTCTCTCTGAATTTTCAAGATGCCCCAAAATTTTATATCTTTCTTCTCTTCTTGGCTCCTATTTATAGGAGAAGGAAAAGAATCAATTTGTTTAGTAAATCTTTCATTGAAAGATTTTGTTTATTTTCATAATTAATATGATCCTTTAGATCACACAGTGAATTTTATTCACCGTTGGATTTTAAATCCAAAGATACTCTGTTTGTTATTTCTGGTGAGATTTTAGGGAAATCTTTCCATGTCTAAGATTTTTCCATAAATTGGTGACTTTTAATCACCCTTGGATCTTTAATCCAACGGTCCCCATAATCTTTTTCCATTTGGAAAGATTTAGAAGCTTTTAGAATTTTAATTCTATTAACTGTAAGGCCTTCGAAGCCAGTCACGTGTGAGCACGTGACCCCCAATTGAGTCCTTTTCTCAGCGTTTATTTATGCTTCAGTTTTAACCATCACGTGTCAACACGTGACCATTGGTCACGTGTGAGCACGTGATACCTCATTGAGGTATTTCCTTCAGTTGTTTGTTTTTATTTCTGTTTCAACTATCACGTGTCAACACGTGACCATTGGTCACGTGTGAGCACGTGACCCCCAATTAGGTCCTTCTTCAGCCGTTTGTTTTTATTCATGTTTTAACTATCACGTGTCTGTTCCCTGATTAAAAATCAAGAAAAAACTTCAGAAGAGGTATCACGTGCTCACACGTGACCAATGGTCACGTGTTGGCACGTGAGGGTTAAAGCAGCGGCACAAAACAGAGCACAGAAGAGGAGTCCATTCAGGGGGTCACGTGCACACGTGACCGAGGTCGCGTGCTCACACGTGACCGGGGTCATGTGCTCACATGTGACCAAAGGTCATGTGGCCACACGTGACTGGCTTTAAAAGCCTTACTGTTCAACAGAATTAAATTCTAAAAAAAAAAGATCATTTAAATCTTTCCAAAATAGAGAAGAATTATGGAGAACCGCTGGATTAAGAATCCCAGGGTGATTAAATATCACCAATTTATGGAAAAATCTTGGACAAGGAAAGATTTCCCCTAAATCTCACCGAAATAACAAAAAAAATATCTTTGGATTTAAAATCCAACGGTGAATAAAATTCACCTAATAATCTAAAGGCCCGGAATAATGATGAAAACAAATCAAATCTTTCAATGAAAGATATACTAAACAGATTGATTCTTTTCCTTCTCCTATAAATAGGAGCCAAAAGAAGGAAGAGGGATATAGAGCTTTGGAATCTTGAAAATTCAGAGAGAAAAGAGAGGAGAATTTAATTCTCTACAAAGAAAAACCCTAGGTAAGAAAAGAAAGGGGTTCAAAACTTCAATAAAAAGAGAATTTAATTCTCAATCTAAGAGTTTACCTCTTCTAAAAAAAAAGAACTTAGTTCTTTCTCTGGTTGAAGATCTGCAAAGTGCACATCTCCCCATAGGTTGAGAATTTAATTCTCATCGGGTTTAGATACTGCCATGCAGATCTAAAACAAGGGGAGGAATTGAGTTTTTAGAATTTAATTCTCACAAAATTATAGGAATTTAATTCCACCAAGATAAAATTAGGGTTTAACCCTATATGAGAATTCAATTCTCCAAAATTATAGGAATTTAATTCCTTCAAGATGGACAGTACTAGGGTTTAACCCTAATTGAGAATTTGATTCTCTCAAGCTCACAGGAATCTAATTCCTCTTAAAATAAAATTAGGGTTTTACCCTATGCCAGAACTTGATTCCTTACATATATGGGAGTTTAATTCCCACAGAAGGAAAATTAGGGTTTAACCCTATCTAAGAATATAATTCTTCAAAAGAAAATAGGAATTTAATTCCTCTAAAGTTATTGCTAGGGTTTAACCCTATGAAGAATTTAATTCTTAAAAAGGATAAGCAGATCTTCAAACAGGCAAAGAACCAGGGTCACGTGCTCCTACGTGACCCCTGTAAAGACCCACAGAAATAAGGAGGAAAAAGCTCAGAGGCAATGCCTCACGTGCTCCACGTTACTCCCGGAACACAGAAAAAAAAATAAAAAGAAATAAAAGTCTTGGGCACTCTTACGTGTTCCCATGTGACCCCTTGGCTGATGCTCTAACAATCAGCGCACTAATCCTCCTCACGTGTCAGCACGTGATGCTCCAAAGAAGATATAAAAAGTGTTTAACGCTTACTTGCAGAAAGAAGAAAAGGAGATCCGGTCCCACCTTTGGGCGCCCTCACGTGTCCCTACGTGATTCTTCTTTTTAGTATTTTAAACACTAATTCAAGAGCTTCATTCCCAGTGTTTAACACTGATCATCCTTTAGTGTTTAACACTAATTTGAGAGTCTTATTTCTAGTGTTTAACATTGATTATCTGCTAGTGTTTAACACTAATTCGAGAATCCTATTCCCAGTGTTTAACACTGATCATCCTTTAGTGTTTAACACTAATTTGAGAATCTTACTTTCCAGTGTTTAACACTATTATTCTCTAGTGTTTAACACTAATCTGAAAGCTTTAGTGTTTAACACTGCTGCTCCCTATTGTCTAAACACTATTTTTGGCCAATCTGGCTAATTTTCCAGAGGCAAAACCTCTCCTTCAATTGAATCTCAAAATTGAGGAAATCAAAGATGAAAATAATGTGGACTAAAACCAGACAAATGTCAAATAGTCCAATAAAGGGTCAAACTCAGTTGGACTTAGCCCAAGTTGGCCATAAGTCCTCAATCCAGTTTTAACTGAGCCAATGGGCTCACAATATAATTAATTGGTCTTGGTTCCAAAATTGGGCTACAGATCATTTAATCTACTGTAATGACCCCAAAATCTTTATACATTTGTATTATCCCTCTTCAAAAATATACCGTATTTATTTGTACTTGGTATTTTCCTCTTTCTATTAAATTTATTATTATTTTATTCCTAAATCTATTATGTATTTTTTTCTAGGTACAATTTCTTTTTCTTATATTTAAGTTTTTAACTTCTCATTCTTATTTTTCCTTTCATAAATATTTAACCCAAATCCATTATTCTTATTCTCTACAGCCCATCTAAAAAGCCCATTTTCTTTTTAAGCAACATCATATATTTAATTCTAATTAAATATGTGCATGAACAACCTTATAGCTCATTGGATAAGTCCTTGCATTGTTATTCCATAAGTCACTGCGTTTTAAAAATATGTGACGGTGCCGAATAGATTCTGATCTGTTTTGCGCGACGATACGAAAACATATATATCTCTCAAACCGGTAGTCATATTTAGGTAAAACTGGAACTCACGCATGCAAAACATTTAGAGCCATATTTCTGTTTATATTTCGTATTCGTTCAACTTGATTAATTAGTCGTACATAATATTTCTTTACAGCATTGTTTATGGTAGTTACTCGAATAATATACTTGACTCATTTCATGTTATTCGAACATGTATACATATTTAGCTTGATCATTAAATTATTGTATGTACTTAAAGACGATAATTAAATACTTGAGTTATATTTTGAAAACTATACAAAAATATTTTTACATAAAACCCCCTCAAGTTTGTAAATCACCCTAAGGACCCTAACAATTATAAGACCACGATTCATAATTCTGATTGTCTGACTCGGGTTTGAGTCTGATTAATTTGACTTGAATCTGATTCAAGTCAACCTATAATCTACAAGATTCCAATTCAAAATGAACACATGAATCCATGAATACAATTATCAATTTATACAATTTGGCTGAACCGAACCATGGATATATTCCTTTTACATGATTCTCAGTATTCCATTTACATGACTCTACGGTTACAACCGTTTCCTGATATCATGGTTTCGGTCAGTCAGTCAATCAATCTACAATTACTACAATTTACAAGATAACAATACAAATAAGACTTCGCGGGGTTTAAAGGGGTAGATTGGTACGGAAGATGTTAAAAGTGGAATGAGGTGGTCAGATTAAGACACCTAACATGAATACTGTTGCTGTTGTACCGTGGCATAACGGTTCCTTGTACTTTCCGTTTGCACTGATCTCTAGCATATAGAGATCCCCCTCGTATACACTGGCATTCTTCTGTACCAAGCTACAAACAACTGCGTTAAACAATATTCCATAATATTCTACAACATAATACTCTAGAAAATACTGTTACTCTGCCATTCTCACTCCACTTTTCTTTGGGACTTACCGAGCGACCTGTTCGCTGACGACATTCTATTTCTCTCTTCTTTGAATGTCGTCAGGTGCGTTGAACCAAGTTGAGACCGAGCCTACAAGTGAAGATTTGGAGAAATTCCAGGAAGACCCAGAGCTCTAGACTTTGTACTTGTTCTTCCCAGTACTTCCTTTTATTATTATTATGCCACTGTTTAGGCATTGCTTTTTTCATTCCAGTTGTATTTTCATTTCATGCATTGTACAAAGAATGTTATTAATAAAAGTTGCTGTTATTTCAATTTCATTTGTCTCTTGTGATTATTTTATATTGCTTAGTTACGCTTAGCGTATGTACTTTTGAGTACATACGTAGCGGGCCTCGTCACGTCCACTTCGCCGTACACTGGGAAGCGGGGCGTGACAGGTTTTGTAGATATATATAAGTTTAGATATATATGATTCTATATGGTTTAATAATATCTTATTATCTCTTGTACAAATTAAAGTATTTTTAATTCTTTCTTCATGATTATGAATGTTTATTACAAGTTGTGAGAACATAGATTTCAATCCATAATATATCTACGATATCTCATGGAATCGGTTTGGTTATTAAAAGAAAGGTTAAAGCTTGCATAAAAATACTAGTTAATTTTTTTGCCGATTTTAGTATACACATCAATACCTTTAGGTTTAAAATAATTTTTAGACATTAATTTTTACTTCTGAAAATTTCATGGAATTTACATATGATAAAATATATTATTTTATACACGCTGTAAAATTTTTAGATCGAACCGCATGACGGTTTAGGAATTACATTGTTTTTATTCACTGATCGTAAAACAGAAAACTGCAATTATCGGTCAATTTCTAGGATACATAACTTGGTCTAACAATATCCAAATTGAGCAAACTCAGATGTTTTTGATATCTACATCGAATGAACTAGATTTTATTAGTTTTATATTTTTACTGAAAACCGACGTAAAATATAGAAAACTGTGTTACAATATTAAGTGACGGATCTGGACAGAATCTGTTCCGATTCGCACACTGTTTTTAAATTGGACATAACTCGAACACCCGATGTCCGTTTGTGACAAAATTTAGATGTGTAGATGCACCATTGATAGAACTATAATTTTCTGTATATTATATTACTTAGGAATGTATGAAACAACCTGATATAGGCTTTGCAATAGAATATATAGTTGCTGTCCAGAAATCTGAATTTCTGTTTTAAATGCTGATATTAAAATGATCATAACTAGAGCTTCAGAAATCCAAATCATGTGAATCTTGGTGTTTTCGATAAGTACATCGAAATACCTACAATTTTCTAATAATTTTCGTAACCTGAAACCTGATACAAATTAACTCAAACTGCGTTTTAAAAATATGTGACGGTGCCGAATAGATTCTGATCTGTTTTGCGCGACGATACGAAAACATATATATCTCTCAAACCGGTAGTCATATTTAGGTAAAACTGGAACTCACGCATGCAAAACATTTAGAGCCATATTTCTGTTTATATTTTGTATTCGTTCAACTTGATTAATTAGTCGTACATAATATTTCTTTACAGCATTGTTTATGGTAGTTACTCGAATAATATACTTGACTCATTTCATGTTATTCGAACATGTATACATATTTAGCTTGATCATTAAATTATTGTATGTACTTAAAGACGATAATTAAATACTTGAGTTATATTTTGAAAACTATACAAAAATATTTTTACATAAAACCCCCTCAAGTTTGTAAATCACCCTAAGGACCCTAACAATTATAAGACCACGATTCATAATTCTGATTGTCTGACTCGGGTTTGAGTCTGATTAATTTGACTTGAATCTGATTCAAGTCAACCTATAATCTACAAGATTCCAATTCAAAATGAACACATGAATCCATGAATACAATTATCAATTTATACAATTTGGCTGAACCGAACCATGGATATATTCCTTTTACATGATTCTCAGTATTCCATTTACATGACTCTACGGTTACAACCGTTTCCTGATATCATGGTTTCGGTCAGTCAGTCAATCAATCTACAATTACTACAATTTACAAGATAACAATACAAATAAGACTTCGCGGGGTTTAAAGGGGTAGATTGGTACGGAAGATGTTAAAAGTGGAATGAGGTGGTCAGATTAAGACACCTAACATGAATACTGTTGCTGTTGTACCGTGGCATAACGGTTCCTTGTACTTTCCGTTTGCACTGATCTCTAGCATATAGAGATCCCCCTCGTATACACTGGCATTCTTCTGTACCAAGCTACAAACAACTGCGTTAAACAATATTCCATAATATTCTACAACATAATACTCTAGAAAATACTGTTACTCTGCCATTCTCACTCCACTTTTCTTTGGGACTTACCGAGCGACCTGTTCGCTGACGACATTCTATTTCTCTCTTCTTTGAATGTCGTCAGGTGCGTTGGACCAAGTTGAGACCGAGCCTACAAGTGAAGATTTGGAGAAATTCCAGGAAGACCCAGAGCTCTAGACTTTGTACTTGTTCTTCCCAGTACTTCCTTTTATTATTATTATGCCACTGTTTAGGCATTGCTTTTTTCATTCCAGTTGTATTTTCATTTCATGCATTGTACAAAGAATGTTATTAATAAAAGTTGCTGTTATTTCAATTTCATTTGTCTCTTGTGATTATTTTATATTGCTTAGTTACGCTTAGCGTATGTACTTTTGAGTACATACGTAGCGGGCCTCGTCACGTCCACTTCGCCGTACACTGGGAAGCGGGGCGTGACATATACACTGGCATTCTTCTGTACCAAGCTACAAACAACTGCGTTAAACAATATTCCATAATATTCTACAACATAATACTCTAGAAAATACTGTTACTCTGCCATTCTCACTCCACTTTTCTTTGGGACTTACCGAGCGACCTGTTCGCTGACGACATTCTATTTCTCTCTTCTTTGAATGTCGTCAGGTGCGTTGGACCAAGTTGAGACCGAGCCTACAAGTGAAGATTTGGAGAAATTCCAGGAAGACCCAGAGCTCTAGACTTTGTACTTGTTCTTCCCAGTACTTCCTTTTATTATTATTATGCCACTGTTTAGGCATTGCTTTTTTCATTCCAGTTGTATTTTCATTTCATGCATTGTACAAAGAATGTTATTAATAAAAGTTGCTGTTATTTCAATTTCATTTGTCTCTTGTGATTATTTTATATTGCTTAGTTACGCTTAGCGTATGTACTTTTGAGTACATACGTAGCGGGCCTCGTCACGTCCACTTCGCCGTACACTGGGAAGCGGGGCGTGACATATACACTGGCATTCTTCTGTACCAAGCTACAAACAACTGCGTTAAACAATATTCCATAATATTCTACAACATAATACTCTAGAAAATACTGTTACTCTGCCATTCTCACTCCACTTTTCTTTGGGACTTACCGAGCGACCTGTTCGCTGACGACATTCTATTTCTCTCTTCTTTGAATGTCGTCAGGTGCGTTGGACCAAGTTGAGACCGAGCCTACAAGTGAAGATTTGGAGAAATTCCAGGAAGACCCAGAGCTCTAGACTTTGTACTTGTTCTTCCCAGTACTTCCTTTTATTATTATTATGCCACTGTTTAGGCATTGCTTTTTTCATTCCAGTTGTATTTTCATTTCATGCATTGTACAAAGAATGTTATTAATAAAAGTTGCTGTTATTTCAATTTCATTTGTCTCTTGTGATTATTTTATATTGCTTAGTTACGCTTAGCGTATGTACTTTTGAGTACATACGTAGCGGGCCTCGTCACGTCCACTTCGCCGTACACTGGATTAGAGGGAGCCCTTCCAGAAATTCTCGATGGCACCAAGACGAGCCAAGTGCCAAGGAGGGGGTTTGGAAATAGTTTTCAACCAGCAATTGACGTGCCTCGGTATTACCTCATTAGCTGGGTCATTTCTAAAGAACTTGATGGTATTTTTATGCAAGAAATGTGTTACAATATTAAGTGACGGATCTGGACAGAATCTGTTCCGATTCGCACACTGTTTTTAAATTGGACATAACTCGAACACCCGATGTCCGTTTGTGACAAAATTTAGATGTGTAGATGCACCATTGATAGAACTATAATTTTCTGTATATTATATTACTTAGGAATGTATGAAACAACCTGATATAGGCTTTGCAATAGAATATATAGTTGCTGTCCAGAAATCTGAATTTCTGTTTTAAATGCTGATATTAAAATGATCATAACTAGAGCTTCAGAAATCCAAATCATGTGAATCTTGGTGTTTTCGATAAGTACATCGAAATACCTACAATTTTCTAATAATTTTCGTAACCTGAAACCTGATACAAATTAACTCAAACTGCGTTTTAAAAATATGTGACGGTGCCGAATAGATTCTGATCTGTTTTGCGCGACGATACGAAAACATATATATCTCTCAAACCGGTAGTCATATTTAGGTAAAACTGGAACTCACGCATGCAAAACATTTAGAGCCATATTTCTGTTTATATTTCGTATTCGTTCAACTTGATTAATTAGTCGTACATAATATTTCTTTACAGCATTGTTTATGGTAGTTACTCGAATAATATACTTGACTCATTTCATGTTATTCGAACATGTATACATATTTAGCTTGATCATTAAATTATTGTATGTACTTAAAGACGATAATTAAATACTTGAGTTATATTTTGAAAACTATACAAAAATATTTTTACATAAAACCCCCTCAAGTTTGTAAATCACCCTAAGGACCCTAACAATTATAAGACCACGATTCATAATTCTGATTGTCTGACTCGGGTTTGAGTCTGATTAATTTGACTTGAATCTGATTCAAGTCAACCTATAATCTACAAGATTCCAATTCAAAATGAACACATGAATCCATGAATACAATTATCAATTTATACAATTTGGCTGAACCGAACCATGGATATATTCCTTTTACATGATTCTCAGTATTCCATTTACATGACTCTACGGTTACAACCGTTTCCTGATATCATGGTTTCGGTCAGTCAGTCAATCAATCTACAATTACTACAATTTACAAGATAACAATACAAATAAGACTTCGCGGGGTTTAAAGGGGTAGATTGGTACGGAAGATGTTAAAAGTGGAATGAGGTGGTCAGATTAAGACACCTAACATGAATACTGTTGCTGTTGTACCGTGGCATAACGGTTCCTTGTACTTTCCGTTTGCACTGATCTCTAGCATATAGAGATCCCCCTCGTATACACTGGCATTCTTCTGTACCAAGCTACAAACAACTGCGTTAAACAATATTCCATAATATTCTACAACATAATACTCTAGAAAATACTGTTACTCTGCCATTCTCACTCCACTTTTCTTTGGGACTTACCGAGCGACCTGTTCGCTGACGACATTCTATTTCTCTCTTCTTTGAATGTCGTCAGGTGCGTTGGACCAAGTTGAGACCGAGCCTACAAGTGAAGATTTGGAGAAATTCCAGGAAGACCCAGAGCTCTAGACTTTGTACTTGTTCTTCCCAGTACTTCCTTTTATTATTATTATGCCACTGTTTAGGCATTGCTTTTTTCATTCCAGTTGTATTTTCATTTCATGCATTGTACAAAGAATGTTATTAATAAAAGTTGCTGTTATTTCAATTTCATTTGTCTCTTGTGATTATTTTATATTGCTTAGTTACGCTTAGCGTATGTACTTTTGAGTACATACGTAGCGGGCCTCGTCACGTCCACTTCGCCGTACACTGGGAAGCGGGGCGTGACAGGTTTTGTTGGTGGCCCATGCAGGTCCCTCAATAGTAGGTTTGTGGTTCGAGGACGAACCATTGTTCTTAGATGGGGGGAATGTAATACCCCAGAGCAGTGCGGTCTTAAGACATCATGGTGATCTGCTCTGTCCACACTCAGTGCGGTCTGTTGCAGACATCTTGGTGATCTGAGTGAGGGAGCCATTTCAGAACAATGGGATCGGGTCCTTAAAAGCACATTCCGAAAGAGGACCGAACTGCATTATAAATATAATGATACCACCCTCATTTACAGAGGCGCCTTTTAAGTGAACCGGGACTACAGGAGCTTGAGAACTCCGTAGTTAAGCGTGCTCGGGCCAGGGAAGTCTTGGGATGGGTGACCTCCTGGGAAGTGGCCCCTGGTCGGGTCCGGTTCGCTCTAAAGGGAAAAACCGTGCGGTTTCGGCCAAAGCGGACAATACCATCTGTACTGGGGTGTGGGGCGTTACATCTACCTTGGTTCAAGGGTGCATCTCTTCATTCCTTTGATATTTGTCGTTGTAATTCCTCAACGTCTTCAAAGAGGTGACGGGTCCCAACAACCATATATTTCACAGACTGTAGGGTCCTTAAACTCATGGACTATGATGTCCTTAACCTTGACCGGGATGTCTTAAAACTAACAACGGACTGTGGGGTCCTTAAACTCATGGACTATGATGTCCTTAACCTTGACCGGGATGTCTTAAAACTAACAACGGACTATGACGTCCTTAACCTTAACCTGTGGAGTCCTTAAATCCATGGACTATGATGTCCTTAACCTTGATCGCAACGTCTTAAAACTAACGCCGGACTGTGGAGTCCTTAAATCCATGGACTATGATGTCCTTAACCTTGATCGCAATGTCTTAAAACTAACATTGGACCGCAATGTCCTTAAACTACCTATCGACCGTAATGTCATTAAACTAAACAATAGAGCCCCCCAATTGCTCTCTCGTCGGATCTAAACGATCCCGTTAAATTGATCCTAGTCTAAAATTAAACTAACGTGTCCTTAACGAACGTTTAAGTCGATCTTAGCCTCAAATAAGGCTAACATATCCTTAAACACCCCCCCAAACCAAATCTAAGAAAGATACGGATTTGGACTAGTCCACGTCCTACGGGCGACGGCATAACTTAGTCTCCGTATACAATCCACGGGCAACCAAACACAAAACAAACACACACGACACGAAGTGACCATATAGAGAAGGATAAAGTTGTTACCGCGGTGCGGTAGCGTAATTAACTGCAAGGGCTTACGCCTGCAGGGAAGAGCGTCCCCACAATCAAAAACCCCTCGAGCGAGGGGGAATCTGACGAAGTCTGCTACATCGGACGCATCCGTTTAAACCTTCGATACACGGTGCCATAAATCAACTTGGCATCTTCGGAGAGGTGGACGGATAGCACCAATTAGCATCTGCCCCGAATCTCAGGCAAGACGTTCCTGTCGTGCCGTCTTTCGGAGGGGAACAGATTCTGGCACGCCCGGTGGGACCTTTTCCTCTTTCCACTCCACATTTCGTGTGTCGTCTTTACGAACCAATCGCGGTTTGTTAACGGTTGCCCTCGGGTTTCAAGTTACTAAGATTTGGTCTCTTGCTTGGCCTAGAAATCAAACAGCAATGGCATTCAACTGCTCGAACTGCTCCAACTGCAAATGCAACCGACGCTCCGCCTCACCTGGAGATGTAGCCTATGGACCGCAGGCTGCTTCCCTGTTCACTATGCCTGTGGAACAAGTGACTCAGGCTACCACTGGTCTGTTCTTTGGGACCATGCTCCCACCAGTGAACATTAATATCCCGCTGCTGAAGGAAGCGCAAAAGAAGTCGGTCTTCGATCGGCTCACTACTACCACGGCCCCTCTCAACGGGTCGTCCAATTCCAACTCCTCGGTCTTCACCAGACTGAGCCTGAACTCCGATGGGCCTGCCAAGAAGCCCATGACCCCTGAAGTGGCCATCCCTAGGAAGATAGCCATCTCTGCTCCTGAAGTCGTCAAGGCGGCTTCTCCTGCCAAAGAGTCGGTCTTTACAAGACTGACTATTCCGGCCCCCATTCCTGCTCGAAGGTCTGTCTTTGACAGATTGGATACCGCTACTCAAAAGACATCAGTCTTTAAGAGGCTGGCACCAGCGACGCCTCATCTAGACAGGGGGCAAGACAAAACCATCCCCATCGCCGAACCAGCCCCAACAGCTCGACACGCTCGACGTCGCCACTGGCGCCGAGTAAGGAAGGCCGGGGGCAACTCCCCTTCTGGGCTAACCCCACCAGCTCCAACGGTGGAAATCAATGCTGCTGTTCCGATTGGGAACAGCTTTGAACCACTAAGGAGGGTACGCAAGAACTCTCCGACTGCCGCGTTGAAAAGATCTCTTCCACCCGCGGAGAATGTTACAGAAACAAAGCCAGAGCAGCCCCCTCAACGGCTGTCCTCCAAAATTTACAAGGTCTGGCAACGAGTTCAGGACTCAGTAATCATTCGAGATCACTCTCACCGGCAGAAGAGGGTGAAAGTTCAGGAAGAAAAGAACCATCCTGTCAAACCGCAAAGGACGACAACTACCTGGGTGCCCGCTGCAACGGCCCCCTCAACGTCAACTGCCCCCAAGAGCAGAAACCAGGGGAAAGTCCCCACGCCTGCAGCAAATGTCAAAGACAGTAAGCCTAAACGCCCTAAGTCTGGGGGCATAGTGGTGAATACCGTCTACATGGCGTCCGGGAAAGAGGATAGTCGTATATCCACAGGTCATCGACCGCTTATGCGATCGGTGACTGAAGCTCAAGAGCAGCAACAGAAGCTCCAAGAAATGATGACTGCGATGGCCGCGCTCACCGGGCCAAAAGAAAGCCCAGAAGCATCCTCGGATCAACGCCAAGAGCAAAAAACCGATGCCGAATTCTTTCGGAGAATACTGGAAAAGAAGGACAAAGAGGCTGCGGAACAAGCAGCCAATATAAAACGAATGGCCCTTCTGTTCCAGGATATGCTGGGTATGATGATCCAGCAAGATCCTCCTACTGAAGATCCTCCGATTGTCCTTGAAGATGACAGAGGAGAAACGTCAAATCCACCGCTGGCTCTTTCAACAGCCAAGGAGGAGACAATTTCCAAAGCTGCCCTGGATGACTACATTGCTCAGCAAATACGAGTCCACCAGGCAACTGAGGCAGCCGGCCAAGTTGTCAAAACAGGGCGACCATATCCGAGCTGGTATGATCAGATCAAATACCCGCCGGGCTACACGATCCCAAAATTCCATGTCTACAAGGGGACAGGCAATCCCCATCAACATGTTGCCCAGTTTAGGGCTCTTTGTGGCAACACCGGCGGTGATGATAAGCTCCTGCTTTGCCAATTCGTCGGCAGTTTATCGGAGACGGCGTTTGAATGGTACTCCGAGCTCCCGAACGACTCCGTCAAAACTTTCGTTGAAATGGAGTTGTTGTTTACCCAGCATTTCGCAAGCGCCAGCGAACGCACCCCGATAACAGCTTTGATTAATGCAAGGGTGAAGCCGGGCGAAACTTGGGTCCAATATGCAATCCGATGGAGGAACCTATGGTCGAAGTGCGAGTAGCGCATCGAAGAAGCACTAGTGGTGGGCATGTTCGTGGGCACTCTAGATCCTCATGCAACTATTTCACAGTTCATGATGTTCTTCAAACCGACCACGTTTTAGGCTTTGATCGACAAGCTGGCCCAGATGGACCAGATAGGTCATAGACCGTCTCCCCCGAAGCCGGAACCTCGGAACGACAAGGGTAAAGGGAAGGCGACCTTCGTTGCGAACGCTCAATAGAAACCCAGTGCCCCAAAGCTAGCGGATCAACTGGAAGAGAGACGGCGGTATTATAATGAGAAAATGAAGCGCCCTTACTCATTCCCACGGGATAAGATGAAGAGGCTATTCAAGCTGGCTGTGCGCAACAGGCTTATCAACTTGCCGAATCCAAGGCGACCGCCGCAACCCAGCGAGGTGAATAACCCCAATTAATGCCCTTACCATCAAACGGTAAGCCATCCGATTGAGGATTGCTTCGTCTTTAAAGGATGGATCGAAAATCAGTACCCATAAGGCAAGTTTGCGTTGTCCGAGAAGTGGAAAATAAACCCACCACAACCGCACACTCCGAAGAAGACGGACACACCGGGGGCAACTTGTTCTTTTGTTGAAGAAGCCCCATGGGAGGTCGTGCTTTCATCCAAAACCAAAAGGATGATGAATGATCTCCAGAAATGCCCGGCGATCAGGTGGGAGAACCCGCTGGAACCTCAGATCATCGAAGGGATGCTGAAGCCACGCCCCCATCCAAAGATTGGTGGTGAGGGCCCAAGCGCTCACACCCAGCCATCGCAATCTGCGAAAAGGAAGAAGAGATCCAAAAAGCCCATGAAGCCTGGTGACAAGCACACAGACTTGCAGAAATAGATCGACGCTCTGGAAGAATATAATTAGAAAGCGCGGACCCCCATCACGCTCCAAGAGTTCCTCAGCCACGTCCTTGAGGACGAAAATGATGGGGAAGACTCGTCAGATAGATCTGAGGATTACGTAGCAAGTTGCCATGTGATCTCTCATTCATCGCTGGACAATGAAGAAGCGCCCTGCACAGAAAGACTGGAGGCAGAGCCTGAGCCGGAACTTGTGTGGCCGTCAGACGAGATGATCGACACCTTTCTGAATGAGATTCGTCTGAAAAGTAAAGCCGATCGGGAGCGTGAGATGGCCATATTGGAAGGAGCCAAACGTCGGCGGCTAGACGAAAAAGTCGAGGCACTCCCGCCAAATCAAAAAACATCCGATGCGGATAAAAACAGATTCAAGACGAGGAAAAGGTTTGCTAAAGCCATATCAATGGGAATGAAGCTACCACCCTCGGAAGAAAACACTCTCGGTGGAGCAGAAATGCATCCTAATTACTGCTCATATCATCAGAAGATTTCGCACCCCACTGATTGATCTCAAAAACTATCTATTACCGCAATCAAGAACGGCGTCGCTTGGTAGCTAGCCGGTGAGTACGGGTCGGTCCACAGGGATGTTGTGAATCTCCTAGTCGCGCTAACGAGTTAATTCGGAAGGGTGTTCGGATTGATTTTATTAAATCTAAAAACTAAATCTATCTAAATACTAAATTAATCTAGATCTAAATCTTGCTAGGGTTAGGTTTAGGAATGGTTTGGAAATGTAAATAAATCACAATGCTTTCTATACCCAAATGAAGATCTATGAGGAGTTATGGTAGTTATCAATAAAAGGGATTAGATCTATTCGGGAAGGTGTTCCATCCTCTAGGTTCTTGTCCTTCCTTTAGAGATCCTTACCCGAACCTCCATGGAAAACACATACAACCGGGCCTTTATACTACGGTATCACCGCTACCTCGAGGGGTAGGGTGCCGTAGGGCACGGTGTGTGCGTGTATGCATGGAGTCCTATTGTAAATATATAATGGGTAAGAAAGGGATGAGAGAGCTCATCTCTCAAAAGCCTTCCCCAAAGCCAACTCTAAACAATTATCTACGGCAATGAGTTAAATCTACCTAGGGCAAAGAATTAAAATCTAAACTAGAGCAATTAAATAAAACTACTTACAGATGGCTCTCTCCAAACATCAACGCAGGTTGTCAGATCTGAATTCATGAATTGAAAAGAGGCACCGATGCTCTCCATAAAGAATTCTGAAATTTATTATTAAAAGGAGGCATGAGAAAATACAATGATTTGGGTTCTATTTATAGGAGATAGAAACCCTAGGTTACATTTGATTCGCATATCTGCTTTTATGAAAATACCCCTAAGAAAAGACCTAGTCAACGCCGCCACAAAAATATGGTAAAAAGGTTTTCTCCTGATTGCACTACTCTGCCGCGGAACCGCGGCTCGAGGCATGGTTTAGCCGCGGTTCCGTGGCTAAACAAGAGGATTGCCGCATAAAATTTGGTGTGCTGGCTCCTGCTGACTTTTACTTTCTACTTTTATAGGTCTTTTCTCAGATTGGCTTCTACATATTCTCCAGATCTTCACAGTGAACATTGTAGCGGACTTTTACCGTTGCTTCGTGACTAAGTCTTGAACCTTGCGCTGCTTTGTACTGATCTTTGTATAGGCTTGATCAGGATTCTCTGTTTGTCGGTCAAAGTCCCACTTTTGCATCGTCTTTTCATTGTTTTCACTGTTTTCTGTCCAAGAACCTGTAACCTGTAATATGTAGCAGACATGCGTCAAAAGCACCTGTTTATTTATAAAAAGAATAAGAATGGGGAATATAATAATGCAATATTATGGTGTGAACAAATACCCCCAAACTTATCTTTTGCTCGTTCTCGAGCAAACTTATTTTTTTATTCTCGACAAAAAACATAACCGCACTTTCGCAGGGAATCGCGATTGCACTGAGCACGTGCAACAAGCCGTTAAACCTCTAGGTGTCCCTAGTAGGAGGAGTGTTGTCTCCTGAGGGTTTTCAGTGAATTACACCCACAAAATCCTATCAATTTGGCTTTTTCGACTTTAATTCTCCAATTAGGTTATTATCGTCGACTCGTAAATTATCCACCCACATTCTTCACACTTCCTCATCATCTAACTTAAGATTATACATGTTCTATAGACTTACTTAGCTTTCGGCATCTCTTAAGTTTTCCTTCTAGGGTTTCATCTCCACTTAGGAATTTTTATCAACTTTACTAAAGATACAAGTTCTATTCTTCATTCCTCTCTCTTATCTAAATCCCAATCACATACCCCTACGTGTGTGTGTAAATCACCCCTACACTTGGAAATTCAAATCAAGCAATCATACCCTTGTCCGTTGTCCAAAGCACTAATTAATTGGTGAATTTAAATGAATTTTGCTTACAAATCCTTCATGCGATCGTTAATACTTCTTGAGATACCAACGACCGATTACAAAATGTGTTGCACTTTAAAGCGTAATTCCTAGTCTTGCAACACCCAAGGCTTTTAGCAGTGACTCCCAAACCAGTTGGTCTAAGGCACTAGGTGATGAAGCACCCTCGCTAAATATTTTTCTATTTTTACAGTCTTAAGTAATCACAAAAACCAGTGTTCATTTTTTTTTCTTTATTCACTTTTTTCTATTATTTTCATTGTACTAAGGACTTTAGACAAGAGCATTTCAAGGTCTCCTCTACTATTCCAAGTTTCAAGGTGTGTGATTGTGCAAATTGTAGGGTATACATTTTCAGGATCTAAACTTAAGTTAGGAATTATTTTTCAAACTTATACTCTAATAAAGATATCAATACTTTTCCTTTGTTTCGACTTAGCCCAAGAAGTGAACAAAAAATTTGCTTATTTCTAAATAAACTACAAAGACATATACTTTCTACCGTTAAACTTAAAGGAAGGTTATTTTTAGGGTTTTTAATTTACTAAGTCTAAGATCTAGTTGTTCCTAGCCAGTTAACCTATTTGTCAAACTCAAGTCAATTAGGCCAAAATTGAATACATTAATTTTTATAATTTTTGAAATTTTTCAATTTTTATGGGTTTTCAAATAATTATGCAAATGCAAAAATATACACATGAATGCGAAGGAAGAAAACGTACCGAGCATACCCCCAAACTTAAACTTGACAGTGTCCTCACTGTCATACTACACCAAGAGGGTCAAAATTGTCGGCACTTCCCTGTTTATTTATTTATAATTTTTTTTATTTTTTTACTTTTTAATGTTTTGAAAAGAAATTTTATTTTATTTTTTTTTATAGAAAAAGAAAACAAAAAATAAATATACATATATACAACAAGGTTCCCCCCAAACTTAAGCTTGGCCTTACACAAGCCAAAGGTTAGCACCAACCATTCAAAAATCTCATCGTGGTAATGATAGAGTTGGTGAAAGAAGAGAGTGGAAAGAAAAGAAATGAGAAGCACACGAGACCGGATGGGAAGAAGAGTGGAATAAGGTCTCGGTGGAGGAGAAGAAGGGCGGAAAAGAGAAAGAAGGGTAGCACGATCTTGAGGGTGTAAATCGAGTGAATAAATTAGCGCAATTTGTGATGACCGAAGTGTTAAAAGTGATTGTGCTAATCTATCAACTCGTCGAGCAATGGGGTCAAATCCCTCAAGATTCGCAAGAAAGCATGGGTACGCCGAACTTGGTATAGTAGATGAAAGCGTAACGGTCTCTTGTACGGTCGGGACGATAGGAAGGACGAAAGGGAGTGAATTAGGGATAGTCTCATTCTCACCGTAGTAAACGGTCTCGAACTTGAACGATTCCAACAAGGGTTCGAAACGACCGTAAGCAACTGAGTCAGATGGTTCAATTAACTCATCTGAAAATGTAAAGGACTCAAACTCGGGCGGTGAGTCATCAACATCGTCCAAAAAAGTGAAACACTCGTATGTGTCATCGGCTGTGAGAACTGTGTCAGATTCAAAGGAAAAGTTTTCAAGCTCATAGTCATCAAGCGTGATCTTTTGCGTGGTCGGAACGATGGAAAGGAGGGAGGGTGATTTAGGTAAAGGTTCAAGAGGATGAATTGGAAAATCCGACACATCAAACAAAAATGGTTCAACCTCAATATTATCCTCAATACTCTCCTCAATACTATCCTCATAATTCTCCTCAAAATTTAGCCTATCCATGCCATTATCATCAAAATCAAGACGCATATGAAGTTCGGGAGAAACATTTAATGACTCGGGATGATGAGTTGGACATAAAATATCAATCAAATTTACGGGTTCATCATCCAAAATATTCCCGGCGTCTATATTCTCAATCAAGTGAAAATCAATTTTTTCTGACACCTCATCAAAAGCATGGATATTTATCGATTTAGGTTCTAGAGTGGAGGTGTAAAGATCGAAAGAATTAAGTGTGGTTTCACTGGAAAGGGTTTCTTCACAGTCTGGCAAATCAAGCACTACAAAGTCACACAACTCGTTATTTTGGACACAAGTTTGAAAATTGGAGTTGTTGGATTCAATTGGGTATGGGTAGGTTTGATTTGGAAATCCTCTCACATTCTCACTCTGTCCAACCGCCTCCTCATACATTGAAAAATTTGGAGCTAGCGGGAAACCTGCTACCGGTTCACTAGGTTGCATAAGGGTGGCAATGGACGCTTCCACATTCCTAGTCATTTTGTTTGTTGCTAAGATATAAGCTTCCAACGACTCTTCCAAACTAGACTTGGGTGGTAAGGGGGTTTCGGTAAAAGATTCAAAATTGTTTGGATATGTGAAACTCCCTAATGGCTGTATAGAAACAGTGTCTAGTGAAGATGGGAAAGTCGGGTAAGACTGATAGGAATTGGATGGTTGGACAGGGGTAGGGTCATCATGTGGATAAAAAGGTGAATAGTCTTGTGGATCCCTAGAACTAGATGAATGGAGAGGGGTGAAAGATCGGCTACGAGATTTAGCAATATGCTCAGCAATGGACATCGGTTTAGGAGTGACAGCAAGACTTGAAAAAGTGGTGTCAACATACGAAGGTGGTAAAGGTTGACTCGGTTAACACAAAGTGGGTTGCAAAGTCAAACTGTTTCTCCTGGACGCTTCTATTTGATCTTTCAAAGAAATTTTTTGCACGGAGGGATCTTCCTTAAATCGACCGAAGCAATTGACGTACGACGCAAAGTTAGGTTCAGGATACCAAAGTTCGGCAAGTGATTTATGATTTGGGGTACCCATGTTAAAAGAATGAGAAAAGAAAGAAGGTAGGTGGTGCAAGTGGGATGCAAGGATTTCTTAGCGACAAAATTTTTGCAAGTTTTTATAAAAAAAATTCCTCTTTTTTTTATTTGGAACTGTTTGCAAAAAATATTTTTGATAAAGGGCTAAGACACACTTTCGATCAACCAAAAATGCACAATCAGGCCTAACTCTAGGATCATCTAGGTCAGCTAGACAGCTCCTAACTGTTCCAAAAGGCTAGAGATAGGACCTCAAACCGCCTCTTCACCGCCAATTGCAGCCAGGTAAGAGTCAGGTAAGTGGGAGGCTCCCCGCTACAAATAGCGGTCCTAATTAAGTAACCACTTGCCTTGACACACTTGCCTAGACACCGCAAAGTCAGGTTAGGATAAACGGCTGATGCCTATAACTGGTCCTCTGTCCTATTGAGCTCGAAGTCCTTAGGGCTGAGTCTAGTATTTTTTAATTAATAGATGGTCAATGCATATGCCTTATGTGATTTATGGAGTCCTGGGAAGGGTGATGAAATCCCTACCCAATCTGAATTGGTCAATAGCCCCTTAAAGTCCGATTAAAATATACAAAGCAGTAAATCACTTGCAATCAATTATTTTTTTAGCGCGGCGCAAAGAATCCTGCAGAAAACCAATTATTGGAAGGGGGAAGAAGATTTTTAGCGCGAAGAATCCTGCAGAAGATTTGACAAAAAGATATATGGGGATTTGCAGAGGGGAGAAAGAGGAAACAAACCGACAAAATTTCGTGCGCTGATGTCACAAGGGGGACGCGGAAGGGCGGCGGGAGCGCGCTTAGGCCGCGGTTTAGCGGTGGGATGGAGAGATCAGGCCTCTGAAAAAATTCTGTAGCTCTTTACTTGCAATCCCTCTCTGTTTTGATGTATCTTTTTCTGTTTCGCACTCTGTATTTTTCCAGATCCGTTAATCCTGCAAAGATTCACACGAGAAACTCTTCAAACAATAAAAGATGATAAAATTTTTATATTTTCGATTTTTTTTAATTTTTATGATTTTTTGAATTTTGATTAACCCGAAATTGCAAAAAGGAAATAACACACCATCCCCGGCAACGGCGCCATTTGATTGATCTCAAAAACTATCTATTACCGCAATCAAGAACGGCGTCGCTTGGTAGCTAGCCGGTGAGTACGGGTCGGTCCACAGGGATGTTGTGAATCTCCTAGTCGCGCTAACGAGTTAATTCGGAAGGGTGTTCGGATTGATTTTATTAAATCTAAAAACTAAATCTATCTAAATACTAAATTAATCTAGATCTAAATCTTTCTAGGGTTAGGTTTAGGAATGGTTTGGAAATGTAAATAAATCTCAATGCTTTCTATACCCAAATAAAGATCTATGAGGAGTTATGGTAGTTATCAATAAAGGGGATTAGATCCATTCGGGAAGGTGTTCCTTCCTCTAGGTTCTTGTCCTTCCTTTAGAGATCCTTACCCTAACCTCCATGGAAAACACACGCAACCGGGCCTTTATACTACGGTATCACCGCTACCTCGAGGGGTAGGGTGCCGTAGGGCGCGGTGTGTGCGTGTATGCATGGAGTCCTATTGTAAATATATAATGGGTAAGAAAGGGATGAGAGATCTCATCTCTCAAAAGCCTTCCCCAAAGCTAACTCTAAACAATTATCTACGGCAATGAGTTAAATCTACCTAGGGAAAAAAATTAAAATCTAAACTAGAGCAATTAAATAAAACTACTTACAGATGGCTCTCTCCAAATATCAACGCAGGTTGTCAGATCTGAATTCATGAATTGAAAAGAGGCACCGATGCTCTCCATAAAGAATTCTGAAATTTATTATTAAAAGGAGGCATGAGAAAATACAATGATTTGGGTTCTATTTATAGGAGATAGAAACCCTAGGTTACATTTGATTCGCATATCTGCTTTTACGAAAATACCCTTAAGAAAAGACCTAGTCAACGCCGCCACAAAAATATGGTAAAAAGTTTTTCTCCTGATTGCACTACTCTGCCGCGGAACCGCGGCCCGAGGCATGGTTTGGCCGCGGTTCCGCGGCTAAACAAGAGGATTGCTGCATAAAATTTGGTGTGCTGGCTCCTGCTGACTTTTACTTTCTACTTTTATAGGTCTTTTCTCAGATTGGCTTCTACATATTCTCCAGATCTTCACAGTGAACATTGTAGCGGACTTTTACCGTTGCTTCGTGACTAAGTCTTGAACCTTGCGCTGCTTTGTACTGATCTTTGTATAGGCTTGATCAAGAATCTCTGTTTGTCGGTCAAAGTCCCACTTTTGCATCGTCTTTTCATTGTTTTCACTGTTTTCTGTCCAAGAACCTGTAACCTATAATATGTAGCAGACATGCGTCAAAAGCACATGTTTATTTATAAAAAGAATAAGAATGGGGAATATAATAATGCAATATTATGGTATGAACACCCACTGAGGAGTGCGACGCTTTTAAAAGATGGTGGAAGGGATATGTTGCTCACCGGCAACATTTTAAACGGATGAAACGCAAAACTTGTCGGGAGCAGAGAAGTACGACCGAGGAGCACAAAAGAACTACCGGTAACTGTCGCACAGTCAACGCCGGAGGATCACAGGTTCTCACCTTTGGGAGCGACACTGACGAAGAAATGGCTCTTAGTCCTCTCTTTAAAGAATCCATCTTAGGGAAAGAGGAAGAACCAGAGGCCTGCGAAAACATTCAGCTGTGCAATCGCACGCTTCCAGAAAAGAATCTCGGACCCGCAACTAGAAAAGATAAGGGAAAGGAAAAGGTCGCTGAGGATATCACTTTAGATGACCAAGTCATGAAAGAGCTGACTGCCAAGGACTCGCCCAAGAAGAGTAAGGTGGACTACAACATCCTAGCGCACCTGAGGAAGCTACCCTCTCAGCTCAGCATTCTCGACGCCCTCTTATTATCAAAAGAAGCGAGAGATTCATTAATCAAGGCGCTGCAAAAGCCCGAGCAATTCCAAGCCTTCCTCGCCGAAGAAAGGATGAAGGATGAACTGGAATAAGTGCACACACCCGATGTCACGTTCGGTGATGAAGACCCTCTCCTTAGGATGTGCGACCACAACTGTCCCCTATATGTCTCTGGATACTGCCACGATATCAAGATAGGAAAAATCCTGGTTGATAATGGATCCTCTGTCAATCTCCTTAATGTTCGGGTGTTGAAGGAAATCTGCATGAGCGTTCAGCACCTCGCTCGTGATAAAATTACCATCTCCGGTTTCGATTCTCAGTCATCACGGACTCTCGGATCTGTAATACTAACATTACACTTCGGACTACTCGTCATGGATATTAAGTTTCACGTCATTGACGCCAAGACCTACTACAACGCCTTGCTCGGTCATCCTTGGTTACACGAGTACAACATCATCCTTTCTACGCAACATCAGTGTATGAAGTATTTCAAGGATGGTCTCGAGTATACCGTAACAGGAGAGCTGAACCCATTCTCCGTGAACGAAGTCCGCAAGTACGAAGATGCAAAATACTTTTTGCCAGATTTCGAGGACACGGAGAGGTGTCGCAAACCGGAGAACAAAGCCGCCGCCACCATTCCTGTTTTCGGGAGTGATACCGAAGAAGAAGAAGAGATAGTTTACGCTGGGCCGTCTCGACGCAACAACCCGGGACCGTCCACCCCCATATTGATCTTCGGAAGCGACTCGGAAGATGAGGTTAATGCTGTGTTCTCCAGTCGGCCGTCAATACAAGCATTCCCTAGTGATGATCAGAGTTTGCAAATTACCATGATTCCGCGGGAGCACTACAAAGACCTTGACGCACTTGAAGCTTACAATGTGCAAGACCTGCAGACATTTTACATCCCTCCTAGGCGAAAAGGTGAAAAGGCGATCCTATTATACCGGTCCACGGAAACAAGAGCGGAGAAAGAAATCTGGCATGGCGCGGATTCTACACTTGACAGGCTCCAACCCATCCGTTTACCCAGATATTACACGAACGGACTAAAAAGGCTATTGAAGCGCCAAAGGGTACCCTTCAAACAGACTATTCGACAAGCTCGGTTCTACAACAGGATTTGGGATGTCCCTGGGACTCAGCGTAAGTTGCCCAACGGGAGAATGGAAATGCTTGGGCTTGGATATGTGAAATCCGGGAAACAGGAACGAGTCCATGGTAGCTACGCCATATATAACTTCGATGAAGAAGAGAACGCCCTGTCAGAAAATGCCAACCCCATACCAAAACTAGATCCTGCAATCAAAATGCCGAGTCCGTCATTTGAAGAACGAATGGACAAGCTTATCAGGAAAGCGGGTCAAAAAGCTCGAGACGACCATAACCGCGAAATGGCCATCTACGAGAAAGCCAGGACGCAACGCCTTCTTCAACAGGCTGTGAAAGATGAAAATGCTCCTCCCTGTCAACCTGTTGTGCAAAAGGCCCGACGCAGAAGCAGAAATAAGTCAAAGATCGGAAAAGGCATTCGACAATGACAAAGAGAGACCAAAAAGTCACGTGATCGGGAATTGGGCGGTCCGGATTTGTCCCTCATGAAGAAGATGAGTTGAGCATACTCTTTCCCTCAAGACAAGACAAAGAAGATACTTGATCTCGCTTTAAATCATCAAATTATTACACTTCCGAAGTCCAAACACCCTGAGCAAGCTAACGAGGTCTCTCATCCGGACCATTGCTCTTATTACCGAGCAATAGGACACCCTCTCGAAAACTGCTTCACCTTCAAGAACTGGGTCGAAGATCAATATCAGCAAGACAGGTTTGCTCTATCCAGCAGCTGGAGGATAAGTCCGCCACAGAAGCACGAACCAAAAGCCGCGCATACAGCGAGGATAGACCCAGACCTACATCGGTCCTGGAAGCGAGCTCGTACTTGTCATATGATAACGCTATCGAAAGGAGAGCCTGAGAATATGGATGACCTCCCTTGGTGCTTTGAAAACAACAATGACGACGTGATCTCAGAGTTTCCACCGGCGCCAAAAGAGCTGGAAGATGGAATACATACTACTGTAGATGACCTCAGGAAAATTGATTTGGGGACGGCGAGTGACCCGCGACCGACATTTGTCAGTGAGCTGTTATCTGAAGAAAAGGTAGCTGCGCTAAAAGACGTGATTATGCAGCATAGAGACTGCTTCGCATGGAACTATTCCGAGATGCCAGGATTAGACCCAGAGATTGCTGTTCACAAACTGGTCATATCCCCGGACGTTAAGCCAATCAAACAAGCACCGAGAAGAATGCGGCTCGAGCTTGAGATGAGTATTAACGCCGAGGTCAAGAAGGTAATCGACTCTGGCTTCATCCAAGAGGTTCAGTACCCCGATTGGATTGCCAACATCGTCCCGGTGATGAAGAAAAATGGGACGGTGCGCATATGTGTAGACTTTCGGGATCTCAATAAAGCCTGCCCGAAGGACGATTTCCCAGTGCCAGTCACCGAGCTGATGATAGATAACACGTCCACTCATGAAGTTTTCTCCTTCATGGATGGCTCATCAGGGTATAATCAGATAAAGATGCATCCTGAAGACCAGAAGCATACCGCTTTCCGGACCCCTTTGGGTATATTCTGCTACAAGGTGATGCCCTTTGGTCTAAAGAACGCCGGTGCCACCTATCAGAGGGCCATGACGAAGATTTTCGATGACCTTATACATGAAATCGTCGAATGCTATATCGACGACCTCGTGGTTAAAAGCAAATCATACGAGGAATATCTCGAGCATCTGAAGATCGTATTTCAACGTCTTCGGCAATACAACTTGAAGATGAACCCTCTCAAATGCGCATTCGGAGTTTCTTCAGGCAAATTCCTAGGATTCATTGTCCGGCACCGAGGTATCGAGATAGATCCGTCAAAAATCAAAGCGATCATGGAAATGCCCCCGCCAAGGACTCTCAAACAATTGCGGTCTCTCCAAGGGAAACTCGCGTATATCCGGCGATTTACAGCCAATCTCTCTGGCAAGTGTCGTCCTTATAGTCATCTGATGAAGAAGGGAACCCCGTTCGTCTGGGATCACAAATGCCAAGGCGCGCTGGACGAGATCAAGCAGTATCTACAGAACCCGCCAGTGCTGGCTGCTCCGGTCAAGGGAAAACCTCTCATTCTGTATACAACCGTCCTTGAAGGTTCCTTAGGCGCATTATGGGCACAAGAGAACGACCAAGGGAAAGAAAGAGCTCTCTACTACTTGAGTCGAGTTCTCCTGGGGGCAGAAAGCAATTATTCTCCCATCGAAAAACACTGCCTGGCGTTGATCTTCGCGATAACGAAACTCCGGCACTATGTGTTGGCGCATGAAGTTCGTCTCATATCGAAGGTGGACCCTCTCAAATACTTGATGTCGAAGGCCATATTAACAGGGCGACTCGCTAAATGGGCCCTACTCTTGATGGAGTTCTCAATAACCTATCAGTCTTTTAAGGCAGTGAAAGGACAGGCTATTGCCGACTTCCTCGCTGAACATCCAATACCAGCCGATTCTCCCTTGAATTGCGAACTGCCAGACGAACATGCGTTTGACATGATCGACGGAAGTGGTACCCGACGGGAACTTTATTTCGATGGAGCATCCTCCATGAAGAAGCGCACAAAAAACCCTATAATCAAATCGGGGGTAGGCCTCATCTTCGTAACTCCACAAGGAGGGATAATGCGCTTCGCTTTCTCCTTGACAGAGCCGAGGACAAACAATGAAGCCAAATACGAAGCTTTGATAGCAGGTCTCGAGATCGCTATTGACATGGGGATTGAAAACCTCTTCATATACGGAGATTCCCAACTGGTCGTTAGTCAAGTAAACGGCGACTATCAAACGTGCAAACCAGAACTGGTGAAGTACGGCGAGAGGGTACAGCAACTCCTGACCCAAATACCTTCCTACACCTTGGAAAGCATACCACGTGCGGAAAATAGCAAAGCGGATGCATTAGCCAAGCTTGCTAAAGAATTGGCCGATGAGAACCTCGATGACGTAAGAATCGTGGTACAAAACCGTCGGGTTCTTGCACCGGCAGAAATATCTCCGGAGTCGTCCGAGGAAAAGGGAACGACCGAGCAAATAGCCCTACAAATAAAAGACCGGGAAAAGGCTGAGGATTGGAGAGAAGTCTTTATAGACTACTTCAAATCCCGTAGAACACCTGAAGATGCATCCTCAAGGCATCAGCTCATGAAACGAGCTCTATCCTTCGCCTTTGTTAATGATACTCTGTATAAGAGATCATTTGATTCTCTGTGGCTAAGATGCCTGGGACCTGAAGAGGCAAAGAGAGTCATCCAAGAAACTCACGACGGACTCTGCGGTTCTCACCAAGCCGGCCCGAAAATGAAGCTGAAGATCAAAAGGATGGGCTACTATTGGCCCATGATGATTCAGGACTGCCTCGAATATGTGAACCAATGCCACTCATGCCAGATTCATGGGGACTTCATCCATCAGCATCCAAATCCGCTACATCCGACAGTGGCTAGCTGGCCGTTCAAAATGTGGGGGACTGACATAATCGGCCCCATCGAACCAGCATCGTCCAGAGGACATCGGTTCATTTTGGCGACAACTGATTACTTCTCCAAATGGGCAGAAGCAGTACCGCTGAGAGAAGTGAAGACGGAGAATATCCTCCATTTCTTCAAGATACACGTCATCTATCGGTTTGGCACTCCGCGACGGATTATCTCCGATAACGGACCAGCCTACAGAAGCCACAAGATCAGCCGCTTCGCACAACAGCATAACATAGACTGGAGATACTACTTAGTCTATAATCCTCGAGCTAACGGTCTGGCTGAGGCTTTTAACAAGACATTGACGAAGATTGTAAAGAAGATGGTGTCTCAAAATAAAAAGGACTGGCACGAGAGACTATAAGAAGCTCTCTGGACGTATTGAATTACGTTCAAGACGGCCACGAACACAACGCCATATGCGTTGGTATTCGGTACAGAAGTAGTACTCCCCCTCGAGATAGAGTTACCCTCTCTACGAGTGGCAGTCCACTACGAGCTGACGGACGAAGCAAATGCTCACCTTCGGCTTGAAGAGCTTGATGCCCTTGATGAAACCCGCCTCATAGCGCAACAAAATCTGGAGGCTTATAAGGCAAAGATGACGCGCTCATATGAAAGATTGACCAGGCCAAGGACATTCCTTCAAGGCGAACTCGTGCTAGTGGTCAAAAGACCTATGAACCCCAATTGCGCCAAGCGGGGAAAATTCGAGCCGAACTATGAAGGCCCGTACATCATAGACAAGGTCTACTAGGGTGGAGCCTATCTACTCATGGATATGCACGGTGAAAGACCTTTCAGGCCAATAAACGGTCGCTTCCTAAAGAAATACTACGCTTAATGAGTTACAACCCAGGTCAATGATAGATGACGACGACTATTTCCGCTCGTTATCTTCCTAAGCCCAAACTCTATAAGTAGTAGCCGACCTTCTTCAACAACGGACCGAAACGTCCTTAAACGAATGACGGACCACTATGTCCTAAAACTGGCCGTTGACCGAGACGTCGATAAACTACCGTGGAATACAGCATCCCAAAACTGATACAAAAAAAATAAATAATAAAAAAAGAACAAAAAAACAGTATGTCCATAAGCAAAATGGGCACGGATGAAACCCCAAAAGGGCTCCGTGAGTAAAAACAGCAGGGCTACCGGCGAGTGTTTGTGAAAACCCGAAAGGGCGCAACCTCGTTAAAAGACACTTATAGGGTCCTCTCGACCTTGTAAGGAGAAACCACCCGCGTGAGATCCTTACGACTCATAGGGAGAAACACACTTAGGAGTCCTCACGATTCCTAAGGAGAAATTATACTTGCGAGATCCTCACGACTCGTAAGGAGAACTCTCTTATGGGACCCTCACGGCTCATAAGATTTGAAAGTCTTAAGTTATAGAAACCTGAACCTGTTCTTAAGCAACCCCGCCACAACCTTCGATATTACCCTACAAGCGGCTCATACTAACCCTTGTATACAATCCACGGGTGCGAATAAACATTTCCCTAACCGAGTCCCATCCGTGACTGGGGATATGTTCGCACGGTGAACAACCCTTGTGAGTCCTCTCGACTTATAAGGAGAAAACCCTTTTGTAAGATCCTTATGACTTACAGAGGAACACGCACTTAGGAATCCTCACGATTCCCAAGGAAAAAAAACACCTACGAGATCCTCACGACTTGTAGGGAGAAATACCTTTGTGAGACCCTTACGGCTCATGAAGTCAAAAGCCTTAGTCGACAGAATCCTAACCCTGTTTACTAAGCCACCTTTGTTCGACATCGACAGAGGCAAATGATGATTCGCTCCTGGCAATATCCCAGTCATAGCGATGCTGATGCCTAAAACGGTATCAAATTCCGAGTCCTTTCATGGCAAATGATGATTCGCTCCTGGCAATATTCCAGTTGCAGCAATGCTGATGCTGAGATTGGCACCAGATTCCAAGTTCTACACTCGCGATAAAAATCAGCGAGCTAAAAATGCATATGAAATAGCCGAAATGATGGAGCAACTTGCAATAAAAAGCAGCAAGTAAAAATGTATGCATGAAAAATAGCCGAAATGATTGGGCAACTCGCAATAAAAAGCAGCGAGTAAAAATAAAATAAATAGCCGAAATGATTGGGCACCGCGAAAAATAGCCGAAACGATGGGGCAATCGTGACCTTCGCGATATAAAAGCTGAAATGATAGAGCATCGCGGAAAAAGAAATAAAATAAAAATGAAATTTATGCCCTACAGGTAATGTTACATCAATCCCTGTATACAATCCAGGGGCGCAAACAAAGAAGGAATCACACTCCTCCTCCCCAGGTTTCATCAAAAGAAGAAGCCAAATCTCGAAGGGCCACAAATAGCCTAGAGATCATCTCAACATTCGTCTCGTCACAACAGACACAACATCAAGCAAAGCGGAACAGCGGCAACTCCCAGTTCCATGGCTCGGCGATGTACAGATCACCGAGAGTCAAATCCCCACTCCGTGAAATGCGGATATAATCAACAAAATTCCTGGTCACGTGGAACATGGATAACGTCACTCTTTGACACCATGGAAAACGTCTAGAGCGGAGCCTGGTCCTCGTCGAACACGGCAGTGAACCCGTGGGAAGCATCCAGAGCAAAATTCCTGGTCACGTCGAACGCGGATAACGTCACTGTTTGACCCCATGGAAAACGTCTAGAGCGGAGCCTGGTCCTCGCTGAACACGGAAGTGAACCCGTGGGAAGCATCCAGAGCAAAATTCCTGGTCACGTGCAACGCGGATAACGTCACTCTTTGACCCCATGGAAAACGTCCAGAGCGGAGCCTGGTCCTCGCCGAACACGGCAGTGAACCCGTGTGAAACATCTAGTGCAAAATTCCTGGTCATGTGGAACGCGGATAACGTCACTCTTTGACCCCGTGGAAAACGTCCAGAGCGGAGCCTGGTCCTCGCCGAACATGGCAGTGAACCCGTGGAAAGCATCCAGAGCAAAATTCCTGGTCACGTGGAACGCGGATAACGTCACTCTTTGACCCCATGGAAAACGTCCAGAGCGGAGCCTGGTCCTCGCAGAGCATGGCAGTGAACCCGTGTGAAGCATCCAGAGCGGAGCATGGTCCTCGCCGAACACGGCAGTGAACCCGTGTGAAGTATCCAGAGCAAACATTGGACTGTGGAGTCCTTAAAATCCACGGACTATGATGTCCTTAACCTCGACCGTAATGTCTTAAAACTAACGATCAACCATGATGATTCTAGACTGATTTTACCTTGGTTCAAGGGTATATCTCTTCACTCCTTTGATATTTGTCGTTGTAATTCCTCAACATCTTCAAAGAGGTGACGGGTCCCAGTAACCACACATCGGACTGTGGAGTTCTTAAACCCACGGACTATGATGTCCTTAACCTTGACCGTGATGTCTTAAAACTAACATTGGACTGTGGAGTCCTTAAATCCACGGACTATGATGTCCTTAACCTTGACCGTGATATTTTAAAACTAACATTGGACTGTGGTGTCCTTAAATCCACGGACTATGATGTCCTTAACCTTGACCGTGATATCTTAAAACTAACATTGGACTGTGGAGTCCTTAAATCCACGGACTATGGTGTCCTTAACCTTGACCGTGATGTCTTAAAACTAACATTGGACTGTGGAGTCCTTAAATCCACGGACTATGATGTCCTTAACCTTGACCGTGATGTCTTAAAACTAACATGGGACTGTGGAGTCCTTAAACCCACGGACTATGATGTCCTTAACCTCGACCGTGATATCTTTAAACTACGGTACCCTGGAAAACATCCAGAGCAACCCCAGACCCCGTAAAATACGGATAAGGGCGACCGCACCTAGCACTTGCGGGTCCTCACGACCTGTAGGGAAGAAAATTCTCTTGTGAGATCCTTACGACTCTCAAGGGAAAACCCGCTTAAGAATCCTCATGAGGACTTACACCTATGGAATCCTCTCGACCTGTAGGGAGAAAAACTCTTTATGAGACCCTCACGGCTCATGAAGCTTAAAAGTCTTAGGAAGCAAATCTTAACCCCGAGTCCTAAGCCGTCGCTGCCCTGCAAAGAGACCAGGATAAACTGTCCGCAGAACACATTCAATTAAAAGGGACACACCATTGAGAAGAAAAATATGTCTTTTATTCATGAACCAAAATAGATACAAAGTACAATTCATGAAAAAACAAAAAATATACTCTCATTCAGGAGTATGTACAAAAAAATTGTACAAGTCTTCAGGCCGGCGGGCGATTTAGCAATCTCACTAGCTCGTCCTTCTTTTGCTGGGTCACGGCTTTGTGATTCGGTATCGCCAGAAGACGGGCCTCCGCCTGAGCCTGCTGGGCCTGATACGAGGCAAGCCGGCCTTCGAGCTCTTTCTCGGTAACCTTGTGAGCCTCTACCCTTTCGCGAGTGAACACGGCTGCCTTATCAAGGGCTACCACCTTTTTGATAGACTCTTGAAGTACTCGCCAAAGTTCATACGCTTTATTGGCTTTGGCTGTAAGGCTGGCCTGGAGCTCGTTCAGTGTCTTAGAGGCCAGCTTACTCTCCAAGAATTTGCGGCCGAGCCTCTTCTCGCACGACACCATGTTCACCGCGCACTGCCCTATCAGACCACGTAAGCCCGCTTTCACAGCCGCAGCCTCTGAAATAGGACATGTACGCTCAAGACTGTATAAACAAGCCCCCAGTCGACGGCAATAGTCGATCTAAAACACGCGCACGTCACCTGGTATGGGAAGCAACAAGAAAAATTTCCGATGTATATCCTATCAAGCATGCATTCGCAACTATATGAATATTCGAAAAGAAATGATACCCGAAGCTCTGATGTGCATGCAACATGATGATAGTGTGCGCAATTAAAGAAAGTTCTCATGAGAAGAATATGAAGCTCATTTACGCAAACAAGACACACATACGAGTACCCAACATACATGAGGATTCAACATAAAGCATGTGAAAACTAATGATAAAAAGAGTACACTGATTTGAATATACTACGCTAGCAGGAAAAGGTCACCAAACAAAGGATCAGTAGCACAAAGGTTAACAAAACAAAGAACAAAATTCTCCATCTCTCTCTCTGCTTTCTACAACACATCAAAGCGACGGTTCTCGCGAGGAGTCGCTCCCCACCGATTGGCGCCATGTTCGTCCGCAAAAGCAGACATAATAGCCCGCCGAGCTCTTATTTGGCTCAACAGGTGAACTGAGCGATCTTTCAAAGCCTGAGTAATCAGGCACGCTTTGTGAAAACACTCGAGCTTTTCTTCAGCCGCGTTAAGCATCGCCAGGGTTATCTCCGCCGGGTGAAGAGGGATGTCGGCAAGCACGACAGCAAGAATCATCCGAAGCCAGAAGGATCCCATTGGGAGGGGGGACCCCCTACGGATCGAGAGTTTATATGTCGCTGAATCACATTCGTCGTTGGTAAGGAGGGGATCCACCAATCGTGCAGCAAAGCGAGGAATCATCTCCTCGATAGGCACTTCCCATGGCTGTCGACGAGCGTGGGGGCGGTTGCAGGCCATGGCACTCAGTTGTTTCCGCAAGATAAATCACACTAAATTGAGAATAAATTTCTCTGTGAAGAGAAAAAGAAGGCCATGGCCTCAGGTTATAAAGAGGGGCATTAAATGCTGCGCATGGAGAATATTGCATGGCGGGACTATTTCCGAGGCCCAAAAAAGGGAAAGCATTGGAAATCAAGGAGATGGAAATATTTCCAAGGCTTCTTTTCAGCATCTAATGCTGTACACAGAAAATATGGCATGAAAAATTAAATAGCCCCATAAAAAGGGCCCCACGTGTGGAGCACGTGAGCACCATGCTTGATGTGTACTGAAAAGTGAAAGAGTGCCTTACACGCTAAACACATCAGCAGCAACAATAGCAAAAATGACAAAATCCCACCAAAAAAGGCATGCAAACACAGAAGGGCACGATAAAACTTATCACTCATACTTTGAAAGTTCATACAAAATAAAAAGAAACGATTACAACGGCAGGACCTCAGACGCGGGGCATGGATTGAGAAACTCAAACGTGACTTTGTCCAAGATCTTCCAGGCATTTCGAACCATCCTAGTATGTTTTCTCTCGCGATCACAAGCGTCGGGGCCCTCAAGAATGTCCTCCACCCTCCGATAGGCAGCATGGCCGACTGCTGAAAAGCCTGGTGTAAGAGATCAATGGGGTTGTCTCGCCTTCTCTTCGAGATTAGGCTCATCAGATACACCGAATGTACCTTATCCTCGGCGGCGTCCAATGCCCTGAGCGGTACGCCGGTGCAAAAGAGAGGGAGCGCCTCCCTGATCGCCAGCACGATGAGTCTCAGAAGAGAAGAGCGACGAGAGAGTAGCCGACCATTGTACTCGTCGAAGCGGCTCATGATCTCAGCACACTGAGCGTTAATGAACTCCTGGTTCTGACTACGGCCCAGTGCACGAATATTTCCGTAAGAAATGATTTCGTCAAGATCATACATGTGGGCATCCATAATACCTGAAATAAAGATTATGAGAATTCATTACAAACTTCTTCTTCTCGGTTGTGAAGGAGACAACTCAGGGCAATGAAACCCCAAGAAGTCCCCATGGGAAGAACTTAGTTCCTCACAGGAATTAAATTCCTTTTTGAAAAAGGGAATTAAATTCCCAGAAATTTTTTATTCCAGAGCCAGAGCTCCTTGACTATGGAATTAAATTCCATGGAAAAGACAGACACCACCACCGATCCCTGAAGACCAGAGAAACTTTAAAAGATCTAGTATTTGAAGATTAGATGGTTTTCTGTTTTTGTTAAGGAACTTAAAAAATAGGTTCTTGTCAAAAGGGAAAACCCTTGGTGTGGATTTAAAATCCAGTGGTGATTTCTGTGAAAGTTCTTCGTTCGTTCAAGAGCATTACCTGAAGAGATGGGTCTTTCTTCAACAGAGTTAAACTCTGGAAAATTTGCAAGACAGAGAACTAAGCTCTGAGAAACGAGAATTAAATTCTCAAAAGAAAAGACGGCCAAAGGAGGAAGATGAAGAGTGGAAGCGCTTCTGAAGAGACCCTTCCATTTATAGGATGGGATGGAAAACGTTTAATCTACCCTACTCCCAGGGCAGATCCAACGGTCACAAAAGTGACAGCGTTGCACTCACGTGCAGACACGTGAGAGCAACGCTGTGGGGGCATTTGTTCCCTGATTAAACGTCAGGAAAAAGCTTCAGAAGAGGTATTGCATGCTCACACGTGACCAATGGTCACGTGTTGGTACGTGAGAGTTAAAGCAGCGGCACAGAACAGAGCACAGAAGAGGAGTCCATTCAGGGGGTCGCGTGCTTACACGTGACCGGGGTCGCGTGGCCACACGTGACTGGCTTTAAAAACCTTACTGTTCAACAGAATTAAATTCTAAAAAAAAAGATCATTTAAATCTTTTCAAAATGGAGAAGAATTATGGAGAACCGCTGGATTAAGGATCCCAGGGTGATTAAATATCACCAATTTATGGAAAAATCACAAGAAAAGATTTTCCCTAAATCTCACCGAAATAACAAAAGGAATATCTTTGGATTTAAAATCCAACGGTGAATAAAATTCACCTAATAATCTAAAGGCCCGGAATAATGATGAAAACAAATCAAATCTTTCAATGAAAGATTTACTAAACAGATTGATTATTTTCCTTCTCCTATAAATAGGAGCCAAAAGAAGGGAGGGGGATATAGAGCTTTGGAATCTTGAAAATTCAGAGAGAAAAGAGAGGAGAATTTAATTCTCTACAAAGAAAAACCCTAGGTAAGAAAAGAAAAGGGATCAAAACTTCAATAAAAAGAGAATTTAATTCTCAATCTAAGAGTTTACCTCTTCTAAAAAAAAAGAACTTAGTTCTTTCTCTGGTTGAAGATCTGCAAAGTGCACATCTCCCCATAGGTTGAGAATTTAATTCTCATCGGGTCGAGATCCTGCCATGCAGATCTAAAACATAGAGGAGGAATTGAGTTTTGAGAATTTAATTCTCACAAAGTTATAGGAATTTAATTCCTCCAAGATAAAATTAGGGTTTAACCCTATATGAGAATTCAATTCTCCAAAATTATAGGAATTTAATTCCTTCAAGATGGACAGAACTAGTGTTTAACCCTAATTGAGAATTTGATTCTCTCAAGCTCACAGGAATCTAATTCCTCTTAAAATAAAATTAGGGTTTTACCCTATGCCAGAACTTGATTCCTTACATATATGGGAGTTTAATTCCCACAGAAGGAAAATTAGGGTTTAACCCTATCTAAGAATATAATTCTTCAAAAGAAAATAGGAATTTAATTCCTCTAAAATTATTGCTGGGGTTTAACCCTATGAAGAATTTAATTCTTAAAAAGGATAAACAGATCTTCAAACAGGCAAAGAACTAGGGTCACGTGCTCCCACATGACCCCTGAAAAGACCCACAGAAATAAGGAGGAAAAAGCTCAGAGGCAATACCTCACGTGCTCCACGTGACTCCCGGAACATAGAAAAAAATAAAAGAAATAAAAGTCTTGGGTGCTCTCATGTGTTCCCACGTGACCCCTTGGCTGATGCTCTAACAATCAGCGCGCTAATCCTCCTCACGTGTCAGCACGTGATGCTCCAAAAAAGATATAAAAAGTGTTTAACGCTTACTTGCAGAAAGAAAAAAAGGAGATCTGGTCCCACCTTTGGGCGCCCTCACGTGTCCCCACGTGATTCTTCTTTTTAGTATTTTAAACACTAATTCAAGAGCTTCATTCCCAGTGTTTAACACTGATCATCCTTTAGTGTTTAACACTGATTATCTGATAGTGTTTAACACTAATTCGAGAATCCTATTCCCAGTGTTTAACACTGATCATCTTTTAGTGTTTAACACTAATTTGAGAATCTTACTTTCCAGTGTTTAACACTATTATTCTCTAGTGTTTAACACTAATCTGAAAGCTTTAGTGTTTAACACTGCTGCTCCCTATTGTCTAAACACTATTTTTGGCCAATCTGGCTAATTTTCCAGAGGCAAAACCTCTCCTTCAATTGAATCTCAAAATTGAGGAAATCAAAGATGAAAATAATGTGGACTAAAACCAGACAAATGTCAAATAGTCCAATAAAGGGTCAAACTCAGTTGGACTTAGCCCAAGTTGGCCATAAGTGCTCAATCCAGACTTAACTGAGCCAATGGGCTCACAATATAATTAATTGGTCTTGGTTCCAAAATTGGGCTACAGATCATTTAATCTACATTGGTTCAAGAGTACATCTCTTCACTCCTTTGATATTTATCGTTGTAATTCCTCAACGTCTTTAAAGAGTTGACGGGTCCCAACAACCATATATTTCACGGACTGTGGGGTCCTTAAACTTATAGACTATGATGTCCTTAACCTTGACCGAGATGTCTTAAAACTAACAACGGACTGTGGGGTCCTTAAACTCATGGACTATGATGTCCTTAACCTTCACCGGGATGTCTTAAAACTAACAACGGACTGTGGGGTTCTTAAACTCATGGACTATGATGTCCTTAACCTTGACCGGGATGTCTTAAAACTAACAACGGACTATGACGTCCTTAACCTTGACCGTGATGTCTTAAAACTAACGCCGGACTGTGGAGTCCTTAAATCCATGGACTATGATGTCCTTAATCTTGACCGCAACGTCTTAAAACTAACATTGGACCGCAATGTCCTTAAACTACCTATCGACCGTAATGTCATTAAACTAAACAATAGAGCCCCCCAATTGCTCTCTTGTCGGATCTAAACGATCCCGTTAAGTTGATCTTAGTCTAAAATTAGACTAACGTGTCCTTAACGAATGTTTAAGTCGATCTTAGCCTCAAATAAGGCTAACGTATCCTTAAACACACACCCCCAAACCAAATCTAAGAAAGATACGGATTTGGACTAGTCCACGTCCTACGGGCGACGGCATAACTTAGTCTCCGTATACAATCCACGGGCAACCAAACACAAAACAAACACACACGACACGAAGTGACCATATGGAGAAGGAGAAAGTTGTTACCGCGGTGCGGTAGCGTAATTAACTGCAAGGGCTTGCGCCACAGGGAAGAGCGTCCCCACAATTAAAAAACCCTCGAGCGAGGGGGAATCTGATGAAGTCTGCTACATTGGACGCATCCGTTTAAACCTTCGATACACGGTGTCATAAATCAACTTGGTATCTTCGAAGAGGTGGACGGATAGCACCAATTAGCATCTGCCCCGAATCTCAGGCAAGACGTCTCTGTCGCGCCGTCTTTCGAAAGGGAACAGTGTCAACACGTGACCATTGATCACGCGTGTGCACGTGATACCTCATTGAGGTAATTCCTGATTTTTTAATCAGGGAATAGTGCATAGCATATTTGCTCATAACTTTTGATCCCGGATGAATAATGAAGCCCATAATATATCAAATCGAAGGGTTTTTCGAGATGCTTCCAATATCATCAGAATTTAGCTGTTTCACATTCGGGAGTTAGTCAAAAAACAGCCCGAAAAATACTGGTTCGCATTTTCTTAATCGTATCGCTGCAATTTGATACCTTGGACTCTTTTGCGCAGAAATTTTTGGCGGGAACAACTCTCTCTATCTTCCCCAACCGAGTAGCGCCTCATCACCGGCACACCAAGCCATCACCGTTGACGCCTGAACCGTCGAGATCACTGCCGCCTAAGCACCCACCGCCGGCACCATCTTCTCTCCTCCTCCAACCGAGCTGTCACCACCACACACCGAGCCCCTCCTTCATCTCCTCCCCCACTCAACCCATAACTGAGAACCCAACACCCATAGCCGATCACCATCACTGCGGATGCCACCCTCCACGACCGCCGCCGCCGAGCTCCTCAACATCACCTCAACCACCAAACACCCTGTAACAACCCTAAATTTTCTGTACGAATTTTTTTCAAAATACAGAAAGAGGTACATAAGTCTGAGCACAAGTTATAAATTTGTTTTGCTTTTGAACAGCAAGAAAACACTTGTAGCTCATTGGTAAAACCTTGCACTGCTATGACGTAGCCCCTGTGATCAAAACCCCCCAGCCACATTATCTTTTTAATTAATTTTTCTTTTAATCTTTTAGAAGCACAAGGGTTTGCACATGCACTACACGTAAGATGATAAATTACAGAATAATCAAACATGAGCACGAGAGTATATGAATCGAGAGGGACACACGGCGATGATCCGAGCTCCCCTCGCCGGGAATGGACCGGCGAGATTCCTTCTTTCCGCGGTGTCACCAGCCCCCCTCCGTAGGGAATGCTACATATTGCTAACCCTAGTCCCTTGGCATCCCCCCTTAACTCCTGTACTGTTTGTTTTTATTAAAAATAAACAGAGAATTTTAAAGTGGCATTAAACCAAATTTTTTATGCGTTTTTAATTCATTCTTCATTACCCCAAAACCCTAATTTTCCCTATAAATACCACACTCTATTTCATCCCTCCTTACTCAGAATTTCATTACAAAAACTCTCAAAAATTCTCAAGTTCATATAGTGTGCAAGTGGGGTTAGCAAAGGACGAAGTTCCGGCGAAGTTCCGAGGAGATTTCAGAAACGAAACGATGCCCCGACACCTTTCCTAGCTTACCCCTTCTTCCCTCTAACCTTGTAGCCTCTAAGGCCCCTCTCCCCTCTCTTCTCCTCTTTTAAAAAGTCTCATTTCTAAAACCCGACGGAAGCGGAGTTAATCCGACTTCCTATTCGGTTTTTCATTAAAATTCTATTTTTATTAATCAATAAGATATCATACTCTTATATAATGTTTAACAAACATTAACAAACATATTAAAATAAGTTTCATCTCAAAAGAATCATTTATGCAACTTTTATCGTGGTTTTACGGTAAAATACCATATATTTTACTTTCGACACAAATCAACATAATACTTGTATTACTTTTAGACAACTCACGAGATAATGACCTAGCTCATCACAACACACATTTTTGACGTAGCATGATGAAAGTTTGGGAATATAGTTATGGGATAATACGGCATTACAAATAAATACCATCAAACTTGCAAAACCATTTCTTTAAAAGTGTATTAACCAATTCCTTGCAATTACGCCTCTACAACCCATTTTTGGGGAACCTCGATCGGGATGGTGCGGGTTATCTCACATCCTCGGACCTAATAGAGCGAGATGCAGACCTATGAAAGGAGCATTCGATCTCGATGGAATTTTAATGCATTTTTCTTTAGAAAATGAGATTTCTACAAAAATAAATAAAATTATTTTTATTAAATATATATATATATAACTATTATCAAAATATCTATTTTAATTATATTATATAAATATTCCAAGTTTTCTAAATCAAAGGAATCAGCATTACAGGAAAATACCATTACAATTCAATGCAAAATACAGATATTTCAATAAAATACCATATACAATGAAAACTAGGTTTTTACTCACTAGAAAGTTCACTTTTATAAAATATACATCTATGAAAATCCTAAAGACGATAATTAAATACTTGAGGTGTATTTTGAAAATATATCAAAACTATTTTTACATAAAACCCTCTCAAGTTATACTAAATTACAATAACGACCCTAGTAAATATAGGTTTAAGCGGGACCAATTCTCTTGAGCCTCAGGGGGCCGGAGAACGTGGGTGGTTGCCTATCTAAGATGTACAATCTAACAAACGGTGTTATCAACACGGTAATTGTCTTGGAAAAAACACAAATCCTGCCGTCCATGTGCAGCAGTTACCATAACATCAAAACTAATTCAGGACTTCAATTTCTTTATAAGTATCTGACTCAGATTGGGTCTCAACCTTACTTGAATATGATTCAAGTATAAACTACAATACAACATGAATCCATGAATCCGTTTATTCAATCTATATCAATCTATATTGACTGAACCTAACTATGGATATACTCTGTTTACATGACTATCCATATATATCCATTCCGTTTACTGATATCATGGTTTCGGCAAGTCTTCCATTTACTACAAGACAATACAATACAACTAGTACAATCAATACAATCAATACAATAAGACATTACGGGGTTTATAAAGGGGTAGACTGGTATGGAACATGTTAAAGGTGGGACGGGATGGTCACTTAAGACGTAATTACATCCATGTCGTTGTTCCATGGTATTTTCGACGGAGCCTTGTACTACGGGTTACCAAAGTCCATGGTGTAAGTTGGACTCCTATCATATACACTGGCATATTCTGTACCAAAGTACAAACACTATGTTAACCTAACAATCAAACATTATACTAGATAAACTCTCTTCTCTGTCTATTCTTCTCCTACTTTTTTTGGGACTTACCGAGCGATTTTTCGCTGACGACATTCCTATTTCTCTTCTTCTTTGAAATGTTGTCAGGAGGACCCGACTCTGAGGAGCTCGCGACTAGCCAGGAGCACTTGGAGCAGTACACTGAAGACTCAGAGCATTAGAGTTTACTTGTACATACTTTTCATTTCAGTTATGCTATTGTTTAGGCATTGCTTTCCATCTGTGTATTTACATTTCCAGTTGTACCTGTAAAAGAATGTTTAATAAATAAAATTGTTGTTCATTTATATTCTTGTCTCTTGTGTTCATTTACTTTATATTGTTTAGATACGCTTAGCGTGTTTATTTCGGAGTAAATACGTAGCGGGCCTCGCCGCATCCCCTCCCAGTACACCGGGAAGTGGGGCGTGACAGGTTTTGTTGGCGGCCCATGCAGGTCAGCTCTGTATGGACATACAGGTCAGTTCTGCATGGACATGCGGGTCAGTTCTGTATGAAGTCCTAAGCAATATAACACAAGAATCAGCAACTAAAAACATTCTTTACAATTCATATTCCTTGAATCTTACAATTTCATATATTTTGAATCTGTCCTAACCCTATTTTTCTTTCAAGGTTATGGATTCTTCAAACAACACCAGCACCAATTTCAATAACACTCCACCACCTCTACCGCATACACCTACCATCGCTGCTCCGATCAATGAGTAGACGGTACTACTTGAGGCAATCCGCAGCCTCCTGGAAGGACAGCAGCAGCAGACTGCTATTTTGATGAACCGTACAGAAGCGGAAGCACCTGGGATAAAGCAATTTCGGGCTTTGCACCCAAAGCAGTTTTCGGGAAAAGAGACCTCTGGAAGCTGAGGAATGGGCTCAGAGTATTAAGGATGACCTGGCAGCGGCACAAGTGCCAGAGATCGCTTGGGTTCGAGTTGTAAAGCTGCAATTCACCAACAATGCCCGAGTTTGGTGGAAGGCGGAAGAAAGTCGTCTTGACCAACCGATCGAATGGAGGACTTTTCGCGACATGTTCGACGCGAAGTACTTTCCAGAGACTGCCCGATTTGACATGAAACAGCTTCATCCATCTACAACAGGGTTTGATATGAACCAAATCCGTGGATGAGTATGATGTTGAGTTTACCATACTCAGTAGGTAAGATATGTCTCAAAATTCGATTTCTAATATCACATACTACACAGCTAACACAAGACCGTAATAGGTTTGCGGCCCATCTCATACCGACTGCTGATATCAGGGCTAGAAGATTTCAGCAAAGATTGGACCAGGAAATCCAAGCTGCCTTAGCTACAGGGGATTTCCCAACCCATGATTTGGTTTTGAAGGCTGCTCGAAGATACGAGACAGTAGTGAAGAGGAAGGGCATACCTCAATCTGCCGGAGTGAAGCGTCCTGCCACCCAGATAGCAGGAGGAGCCTCTCTAAGGCCAACTGTTGAACCGAGGAGACTGGAAGTAACATATAACCAACCAAGTCCAGATTATTGTTTCTATTGCAAGAGAGATGGACACATGTGGAAGGACTGTAGGCATGCAAAAGGCATGTGCTTAGTTTGTGGCGCATCCAATCACGGAATTAGAACCTGTCCTTATAGACGCAACACAGTTCCAACTCACAACACTTATCCGCAGCGGCCACCTATCCAGGCTCTTGCACCTCGTCTTGCACTCCCTACTCCATCTCCTACACAGCTTAATCGCCAATTCCATCAGACACTGAGGAACATGCCTCGAGGGCAGAGAAACATGCCCCAAGGACAGAGGAATGTGTCTCCAGCTAGGAGGAATGTACCATGGCGTCAGGCTTTCCTTTTAGCGGCCGAAGAAGCCAAGACTGTAGACCAAGGTAACCCTGGTAATTCCCTCACCTCTTTTTTAATCTTACCAAAATATTTGCATTCTTTCGTTCTTCCAAATATTTTTCATGCACTATCAACAGTTCTATCACCAAACTTTTCTTGAATCTATTATACTTTCTTTTTAAAAATTTCGAGGACGAAATTTTTATAAGGAGGGTAGAATGTAACAACCCTAAACTTTCTGTACGAATTTTTTTCAAAATACAGAAAGGAGTACCTAAACCTGAGCACAAGTTATAAATTTGTTTTGCTTTTGAACAACAAGAAAGCACTTATAGCTCATTGGTAAAGCCTTGCACTGCTGTGACGTAACCCCTGTGATCGAATCCTCCCAGCCACATTATCGTTTTAATTAATTTTTCTTTTAATCTTTTAGAAGCCAAGGATTTGCACGTGCACTACACATAGGATGATAAGTTACAGAATAATCAAACAAGAGCACGAGGGTATATGAATCGAGAGGGTTACGTGGCGATGATCCGAGCTCCCCTCGCCGGGAATGGACCGGCGAGATTCCTTCTTTCCCCGGCGTCACCGGCCCCCCTCCGTAGGGTATGCTCCATATTGCTAACCCTAGTCCCTCGGCCTCTCCCCTTAACCCCTGTACTGTTTGTTTTTATTAAAATAAACAGAGAATTTTAAAGCGGCATTAAACCAATTTTTTAATGCGTTTTTAATTCATTCTTCATTACCCCAAAACCTTAATTTTCCCTATAAATACCACACTCCATTTCATCCCTCCTCACTCAGAATTTCATTACAAAAACTCTCAAAAATTCTCAAGTCCATATAGCGTGTAAGTGGAGTTAGCCAAGGGCGAAGTTCCGAGGAGATTCTGGCAACGAAACGACGCTCCGACACCTTCCCTGGCTTCCCCCTTCTTCCCTCTAACCTTGTAGCCTGTAAGTCCCCTCTCCCTCTCTCTTCTCTTATTTTAAAAAGTCTCATTTCTAAAACCGGACGGAAGCGGAGTTAATCCGACTTCCGATTCTGTTTTTCTTTAAAAATTCTATTTTTATTAATCAATAAGATACCATACTCTCATATAATGTTTAACAAACATTAACAAATATATTAAAATAAGTTTCATCTCAAAAGAATCATTTATGCAACTTTTATCGTAGTTTTACGGTAAAATACGATATACTTTACTTTCAACACAAATCAACATAATACTTGTATTACCTTTAAACAACTCACGAGATAATGACCTACCTCATCACAACACACATCTTTGACATAGCGCGATGAAAGTTTGGGAATATAGTTATGGGATAATACGGCATTACAAATAAATACCATCAAACTTCCAAAACCATTTCTTTAAAAGTGTATTAATCAATTCTTTGCAATTACGCCTCTACAACCCAATTTTGGGGAACCCCGATCAGGATGGTGTGGGTTATCGCACATTCTCGGACCTAGTAGAGCGAGATGCAGACCTCCGAAAGGAGCATTCGATCTCGATGGAATTTTAATGTATTTTTCTTTAGAAAATGAGATTTCTACAAAAATAAATAAAATTATTTTTATTAAATATATATATAACTATTATCAAAATATCTATTTTAACTATATTATATAAATATTCCAAGTTTTCTAAATCAAAAGAATCACCATTACAGGAAAATACCATTACAATTCAATGCAAAATACCAATATTTCAATAAAATATCATATACAATGAAAACTAGGTTTTTACTCACTAAAAAGTTCACTTTTATAAAATATACATCTATGAAAACCCTAAAAACGATAATTAAATACTTGAGGTGTATTTTGAAAATATATCAAAACTATTTTTACATAAAACCCTCTCAAGTTATACTAAATTACAATAAGGACCCTAGTAAATATAGGTTTAAGCGGGACCAATTCTCTTGAGCCTTAGGGTGCCGGAGAATGTGGGTGCTTGCCTATCTAAGATGTACAATCTAACAAACGGTGTTATCAACACCGTAATTGTCTTGGAAAAATACACAAATCCTGCCGTTCATGTGCAGCAGTTACCGATAACATCAAAACTAATTCAGGACTTCAATTTCTTTTTAAGTATCTGACTCAAACTGAGTCTCAACCTGACTTGAATATGATTCAAGTATAAACTACAATACAACACGAATCCATGAATCCGTCTATTCAATCTATATCAATCTATATTGACTGAACCGAACCATGGATATACTCCGTTTATATGACTATCCATTTATATCCATTCTGTTTACTGATATCATGATTTCGGCAAGTCTTCCATTTACTACAAGACAATATAATACAACCAGTACAATCCATACAATCAATACAATAAGACATTACGGGGTTTATAAAGGGGTAGACTGGTACGGAACATGTTAAAGGTGGCACGAGGTAGTCACTTAAGACGTAATTACATCCATGCCGTTGTTCCGTAGTATTTTCGACGGAGCCTTGTACTACGGGTTACCAAAGTCCACGGTGTAAGTTGGACTCCTTTCGTATACACTGGCATATTCTGTACCAAGCTACAAACACTACATTAACCTAACAATCAAACATTATACTAGATGAACTCTCTTCTCTGTTTATTCTTCTCCTTCTTTCTTTGGGACTTACCGAGCGATTGTTCACTGACGACATTCCTATTTCTCTTCTTCTTTGAAATGTTGTCAGGAGGACCCGACTCTGAGGAGCTCGAGACCAGTCAGGAGTACTTGGAGCAGTACACTGAAGACTCCGAGCATTAGACTTTACTTGTACATACTTTTCATTTCAGTTATGCCATTGTTTAGGCATTGCTTTCCATCCATGTATTTACATTTCCAGTTGTACCTGTAAAAGAATGTTTAATAAATAAAGTTGCTATTCATTTATATTCTTATCTCTTGTGTTCATTTACTTTATATTGCGTAGATACGCTTAGCGTGTTTACTTCGGAGTAAATACGTAGCGGGCCTCGCCATGTCCCCTCCCTGTATACCGGGAAGCGGGACGTGACACACCACCCCCTCTTCATCACCATGAAACCGAGCACCCACCACACTATAACCACCGACCAACTCTACCTCCATCACCGCAAACAACCGCTGCCGATGAACCCGCTGCCACCGCACCTCACTACAACCTCCACAACCCATCATAACCAAGCCCCTCCCTCACTTACTCCCTCAAACCCATCACCGAGCCTACCCCCTCTACAACACCCCCTCCACTCCAGTCACCGCCGCCGCCGACCATCGCCTTGCCGAGCCACTGCCATCGACCCAGATCGAGCTTGCGTGCTGTCGCTACCGCTGCTACACAAGCCTAAGCTTCCAAGCCCCCAAGCTTCAAGCCAAGCCCTTCGGCATTTCATCGAGCACTTTCATCCGTCGCCAAACGCTGTTGTTCCGGTCGCCGTTGTCGCGGTCCAAGCCGTGGACTCGGTCTCTGTTGCCGTCACGGTCATCAATGCAGTCTCCGTCGCAACACCGCACACATCCGTCGCAGCCCATATCGCGCCGTGCCCGAGCTTCGTATCGCGCCGTGCCCGATTCCGCAACTTTCGTAGCCATCTCGTGTGTCGAGGCAATCTTCGCGTCCGTGTCGCTTCCAATTTAGCAACCTAGACAAGTGAAATCCCTTCACTTGCTACTCATGCTAGTATAGCAGTTAATTAAAATAAATGTTAAATGAAATCACGTATATATATATATATTAATATCTATCTATACCGAGAAATTATAATCGAATCATTTTTCTAGTGAACCCTCGTTATTGACTGTATTGAATGGAACACAATTCAAATCTACTATTCTGTATCATTATTGTTTAGAATTTATACGATTTAAATCTCGTTCTAATCAATTAAACGAAACCGATGTTCGGTTGAAACCCGCACATATAACCTAGGTGTTCGATGTGTTTGTAGGGTTTTTTTCGTCACCCTATTGAGATAGAAATACGCGTCGCTTGTCAGGCGTATACAGATTCCCCCTGCCTAGGATAGGCCAGGGTTTATTGATTGTGAGAATCCAAATCTCTGCCAGCCGCGGACTAAGCTACCGTTAATTACCTCTCGCCTTTGAAGCGAAGGAACCTTCGATTGATGGGTCAACTAGTCATGTGAACTCAATATGCAGTGTGTGTATGTATGTCTTGAGGGGTTTTGGGTATATCGGGGGTTTCGCAGAGTTTATGGGGGTCTCATTACCCGAATAGCGGGCTGGGGGTCAAGGAGACTAGCAACCTCCTTGCGGGGTGCGGAGCAGTGTCCCGTTAGAATTTTTTCTAACGGGGGACGTGTTTTGAGTGTGGAGTGTATGGGAAATGAGGGGTGAGTAGCGTCCTAAGGAAGCGTGGGCGCTGGGCGCCTGCAGAAAGAAGGGGCTTAGCCCCGGAATTAAGAGTTAAACTCCAGAGGGACTTTGGAAACTCCCAGAAAATGGAAGGATTCTTATCTTTATGAAGTTAAACTTCCAAAAGGATTTTATTTATGGAGTTAAACGCCAAAAGATTTTGACAAATGGAGTTGAACTCCCGGAAATCTTTGGAGATGATCAAGGGGGACCCCTTTCTTCTCCCCTTTAGTCCTGGATCTTCTTTTGAGTCTTGGATCTTCCCGAAGTGGGGTTTTTGGAGATGGGTCACCTTCCTCCTCCTCTCTGTTGGCTGGATCTTGGAGAAAAAGATGGGAGATTTAAAAATCTCCCGTTTTGGGGATTTGATGGAAGATCCGAGCTCCCCTTCAAGGGTTTTATGGTGAAAAACTGTTTCTTTTTGAAAAAAGAAGAGTTAAACTCTTGATTTAATTAAAAAAAAGAATGAGAAGAAGGCACAGAACCCTAATTTTTTAGAGAATAAAAAGTTGTTTTTTATTTTCTCATCATATTTGCCTTTATAGGCTACACAATTTATATATAGCCCCTTGTACTTTTCTAAATGGCACTTGTGCCTCCTCATACCTCATATGCTTATTTCTTTTTACACATAAGCCACGGGGTTTACAAAATTTTTGGCTTTTTGCCCATTTTCATACATTTATTTATAAAAATTACATCAAAATTATTTATTACATAATTTTCATCTTGGCATAGGGAAGGCCGGCCACGGGGCTCGACTTGGGCATGGGCCCACTTGATCTGGGCTTGGGCCTGCTTACTTGGGGTTGACTTTGACTTTGACTTGATCAACCGGGGTGTAATTTTTGACCCCAACAGTGTTACCCAAATGAAAATCCTTTTTAAAAATCCCATGTTTTGTGATCGTCGAATCCCTTTACTGTTAGTGATTATCGTGTAAAAATTTGAGTTAAAAATATCGAGATTATCATTAAGAAATGACACCCCCAACTGGTTATGTTAAATCTGGAATTTACCGTACCCATTGCACTGTAAAACCCATAATAAATTAAATAAGGATCGGAATGTAATTTCTAGGGCTTGTATCGAAACCAACTAGGTAACCTAGAATCTTCTGCAAATTGTTGTTTAATATGACCTTGATACGATAATGAAAACTTGAGAGAAATACGGATCTGGACTGCAGTCCAGAGCAGTATTTTCTGGCGATACTTGATTTTAAACGTCTGTGCATCCCTGTATAAATCTGAAAATATGTGAAGTTCTATATCATCATGTAGATAATCAGGTTATCTAACTGATGGTGTTGGTATCTTTTAATTTAAGTACCGTTTGCTATTTTAAAGGTATTTTAGATCGTCGGTATGTCCTGCGGTTTTCTGCAGTGACAGTTTATACACATTGACATTAAACTGAACATTTCTCCCCATAAATAGTGGATATTATTGATCTGTCTATTGCGTTGGAAACCTAACTGATAGGGTTAGATTTTATTCAATTGCAGCATCTTCTGAATATGATCACAAACTATAGAAAACTGCGCTTGAAGTTGGACTTTCAGTTCTGAAACTGGAATTCCAGCCGCTTACACCCATTTTTAAATGAACATAACTCTTAAACCATAATGCTTATTGATATGAAACTAATTTTATTGCTTAGATAATCAAGTATACTTAGTATTCCTTTTATCTTGTTTTGCTCAATTCTGCACGTGTGATTTATAGTGAATTTTTCAAGTTATATGACACTGGCTGCCCATGATTAGTGAACATTTACTTAACGCGTTTCTACAATCTTATGATTGCTTTACACCCTTTGCTTAGTGATCGTTTACATTGAAACCCTAACGACCGATTGCATTGTCGATTGATAAATGTTAGTGACTGAGTTGTGACAAGTACAACAGTGAATCAGTGATTGAAAGTGATACTGATAAGCGAAAACTTGATTGAATAACGAAAGTGATACGTACTTGTTCACAACCTATCTAATAACTGAACACATACTATAACTTGGGAAAATGAGAAAATCGAGGTGGAATCGAACTCGTATTTAGTGAAGTACAACGATTTAGAGAATAATCATTCGATTTTAGTGATATATGCTGATTAGGTCGTTGGCCTAGCGGCACGGCTGCAGGATTATGTCCCGGGCAGTAGCGGACCATAGTCTCGGGCGTGCACAAGCATTCTTTTCCACCGATCGATTTCAATTGACCTAAAGACTGATAGGTAGTGACATACATATTGCATGGATTGCTAACATGATACATATACCATACTGTTCACATATACTTGATATTCCATATTCTCATGTTACTCGTTTATGCCGTTCTTTTCTGATTATCATTGCAAATACTGTATATATTGCTATATATACCGCCCTGACGACATGAATGTGCATGCTCAGAAGAAAAGTGGACCCAACCCAGAGCAGGACGTATCCTATTTCGAGGTGATTGCTGAGATCTAAACCAGCGACGCCAGTTTTATCGTTCCCTTGTCATCATTTGATTAGTCATTTTGTAACAAACCTAAAAGTCCTATACACTTTTATTGATCCAATATTAATAAAAGAGTGTATTTCTGTCCTGATTTCGAGTTATAAGTTATTTTTGATTACTTATTGTCACGGCCCGCTTCCCAAAAAACGGAAAATGAAGGATGACTAGGCCAGCCATGCTCCTACGGTCAAGGAATAATCCCGCCGTAGTCACACTTCGGCTTCTAGCATTACATGGTAATCAGTAAACAAAGCCCAGAAGTAAAGGAAATACATCACTAAATTATTATATCAACTTTCATTGTTCACAATTTACAATAAAATAAGAAAAGAACTACTAACCAAGTTCGATTACAAGGTCTCTTTAGAGAAAGCAGAAAAAGTGAAGGAGGTACTCCCGACTAAATCTCCTTGAGCTCGAAGGGTAAGTCCGACTCCTGCGCCGGTTCTTCCTTGAGGTCTGAGCATGCATACTCAGGTCGTCAGAGCGACGTAATAGCAATATTATAATAGTGACATGAAACAGACAAATTTAAAAAGAGACAACGAAACAACAGTACTAAACAAAGAGATGTGGAAAACGTGTACGGATATCTTCCTCACGCTCCCAGGTAGATTCTCCTGGAGAACGACCGCCCCAAGACACTCGGACTAATGGAATGACCTTATTCTTCAGCACTTTCTCTCTGCGGTCGGGGATGGTGGTGGGCTGCTCCTCGTAGGATAGGTCGGTACCCAATGCTAACTCCGAATAGTCCAGAACATGGCTCTCATCCCGAACATAACGCCGCAACTGAGACACGTGGAAGGTATTGTGCACACCAGCTAGCGATGGAGGCAAGGCAAGTCGATAGGCCACCTCTCCTACTCGCTCTAGCACCTCAAAAGGTCCGATGAAACGGGGACTGAGTTTCCCGCGACCTCCAAACCTGATAACTCCGCGGGTAGGGGAAATCTTCAGGAATACGTGATCTCCGACTTTAAATTCCAGTGCTCTCCTGCTGGTATCCGCCCAACTCTTCTGTCGATCCTGAGCCATCTTAATACGCTGCCTGATCATTTGGACCTTGTCGACTGTCTGAACAATAAGCTCGGGACCCAGTAATCTTCGCTCTCCTACATCATCCCAACAAACTGGGGATCAACACTTCCGCCCGTAAAGTGCTTCGAAAGGAGCCATCTGGATGCTAGCCTGATAGCTGTTGTTATAAGAAAACTCGACTAGATGCAGATGATCTTCCTAGGAACCCTGAAAATCCAACATGCAGGCTCTCAACATGTCCTCGAGCGTCTGAATCGTACGCTCGGATTGTCCGTCCGTCTGCGGGTGATAAGCTGTACTGAACTTGAGGCGGGTACCCAAACTCTCCTGTAAGCTCCTCCAGAAGTGCGAAACGAATCTGGTGTCTCGATTTGATACAATGCTGACCGGGACTCCGTGAAGTCGCACTATTTCCTGCATGTATCTCTCCGCAAGTGACTCTGTCGACTGTCCCACTCGGAATGGTAAGAAGTGTGCAGCTTTCGTGAGGCGGTCGACGATAACCCAAACGGCGTTGTTGCCCTTAGGGCTCCGTGGTAAGGCCATCACGAAATCCATAGTAATGTGCTCCCACTTCCATTCTGGTATCGGAAGCGGTTGTAACAATCCTGCTGTCCTCTGATGTTCCGCCTTCACCTGTTGGCATACCAAGCATCTGGATACGAACCGCGCAATTTCTCGCTTCATCCCGTTGCACCAAAAATGCTGCTTTAGATCTCGATACATCTTCGTACCTACCGGATGCACAGAATAAGCTGAACTATACGCCTCAGCCAGTACCTCTTCTCGAACATCCCCCTTGGGTACGCAGAGCCTGCTACCGAATCTCAGAGAACCGTCTTCATGTATGATTAAGTCCGTTCTCAGCCCGGCTTCTACTTGCGCTCTGAACTTTTGCAATCGAGGATCATCCGCTTGTGCAGCCTTGATGCGATCCACAAGGGAAGACTGCACCTGTAGTTTCCAAAACTTCCTGATTGCGCTCGGTGTGACGACCTCAAGCTCGAGTCTCTGAAAATCCTCAATGATGCTCCTCTGACTGGTCAACATCATGACCGCTGGCTTGCGACTGAGAGCATCTGGTACAACATTTACTTTTCCCGGATGATACTGAAGGTCCAAGTCGTAATCCGCCATCAGTTCTAGCCATCGGCGCTGCCTCATATTTAGTTCTTTGTGAGTGAAGACGTACTTCAGACTTTTATGATCCGTATACACTTCTACCTTCTCGCCCAACAGGTAATGCCTCCAGATCTTCAACGCAAAAACCACCGCAGCTAACTCCAAGTCATGCGTAGGGTAGTTCCTTTCGTGATTTCTCAGCTGTCGAGAGGCGTAAGCAACCACCCGACCGTGCTGCATCAGAACACAGCCTAAGCCCTTCCCTGAGGCATCACTATGTATCACCAAACCACCGGAATCATCTGGTACTGTAAGAATGGACGTCGTGGTTAACTTCTGCTTCAGTGTCTCAAATGCCCGAGTACATTCATCTGTCCACGCAAACGGTACCTCCTTCCGTGTCAGCCTCGTCAACGGTTCAGCGATTCTTGAAAAGTCTTGGACGAACCTCCGATAATATCCTACCAATCCCAGAAAGCTTCTAATCTCGGCCACTGACTTTGGTGTTGGCCAATCTCTGACAGATTCTATTTTCGCCGGATCCACTGAGATGCCTTCGCCCGAAACAATATGTCCCAAGAACTGAACCTTGTCGAGCCAGAATTCACACTTGCTCAATTTCGCATACAGCTTCTCTTCCCGAAGAATTTATAGAACCATGCGCAAATGCTCGACATGCTCCTCCCGGGTTTTCGAGTAGACTAGTATATCGTCGATAAATACAACGACAAACGTGTCCAAGTACTTCGCAAACACCCTATTCATCAAATCCATGAATATTGCTGGAGCATTGGCAACACCGAATGTCATGCCCCACTTCCCAAAATACGGAATACGAGGGGTTAACAAGGCCAGCCATGCTCCTACGGTCAAGGAAATATCCTGCCGTAGTCACACTTCGGCTTCTAGCTTTACGTGGTATTCAGTAAACAATGCATAGGTAATGAGAAATGCAGTATATAAATCAAAGCGAATACAAAAGAACTAACCAGATGGAGATCAAGAGAATACAGCTCTGGGTAGCTGATCAAGATGTCCGCAATATCCTCGAGGTACGCCAGGTCCTAGTCCAGGCTAGATCCACTCCTCACTCTGAGCATGCATACTCAGGTCGTCAGAGCGACATGGTAGCAATATATATATATAGGTACAAGTAGTAACTCGTATAATCATAATGAAATGTAACAGTAAATCAAAGAGTAAAGATGTGAATATGAAGTAGCCAATGCGGGTGTATAATAGAGCGGGTGAACAGCAAAGCAGTAAAATAATATGTCATGTGTGTTGATTCAGTAAGCAATGCATGTCAATGTCACTATCCCTATCAGTCTCTAAGTCTCACTGTACAGGTCACTAAGCCTATCGTCAGTCCAAGTGTGAGAGTCAACCACTCGTGAGTATCCCCCATCCAAGGATAGGACCCAAAGGCAAGGGACCACGGGCCCAAGTAAAACGCACGGTAATAATCATGTAATATCCCTGTAAATCTCCATATATCTCCATATATATATGCCGGCATGGGACTCCCGAGATTCTGTTGAACTCATACTCAAGCTACCCCACACCCCGTGGTCTACGTCAAACGCCAACCATAACCTCAAATACCGGTCGGTCTATGAAAAGTATGCGCGAGAACTGGGGACAGGATCTCCCTCAAGCACGTCCCGACTGATACCTAAGATAAATGGACAGTATTTGGTGTCTTACCTGTGACACCCATACAAGTGCTTCCATAAGTGTCCCATACCACTTATAGTCTACGCGCCCCACAGACGTCGACAATGCAAAATATCAATATGGTTCACTGATTGTGTACAAGTACGTGTCACTATCACTTATCCATTCATGCACGAACACTAACGTACTTGCCACAATCACCACTAATACCTAACACTGGGTAATGCACATGATCACTAAGTTACCAATGCAATGACATATATATAATGTGATGAGAAAACAGTATTTAAGGCATGATTAAGATGTCATCAAACGATATTCTACCACTTGCATAATTCTTCATAATTCATACATGTACAAATTAGCGAAACAATGAACAGGGGATGAGTAGTATGTTTGATTACCTATCCAGAAAATTTGGTTTCACGTCAATCGGGTTTCGGAATCACTAGATATGGCCATTTCATTTTAAGCGTTCACTGCTGGAAATCCGGTTTCAGAATCGGAAGTCCGTTTCGCAACGCATTTTAATCCCAGTTAGGACCAGAATTTAGCGACGCTATAGTTGAATGAAATATAGGTTTTTTTAATAGGGTTTTCAACGTAATAGACGGATTCTCAATCGCATCTGTATGTTATAAGTTATGCGCTGTTCAACACTAGAGTATCAGTTATGGTTCTGTTTGGGACTGCTATACGTCCCGATCTTTTAAATTGCAGTTTAAATAGTAAACAACGATGAAACAGGGTGAAATCACTTGAGTTATTTAGTTAACAGATTCAAATTCAATACAGTGTAGGGTTCCGTAACATATGAGTTCTGACCGCAAGGTAGCAAGGATTACGGGACAGAAAACAATAACCAGAGTCGCCCTGGACTGCAGTCCAGAGCCGCTCTCCGAACCAATTCTCGTCATGATATCAGTATAGAAACAATTAAAAACTTGCATAGGATTACAGTTCGTCGAGTCGGCTTCGATCTGAGCCCTCTAACGCCTCATTTCAATATGTACACAATTTATTGTGATTTTAACAATTTTCAGGTGCGGGAAATTCCCAGTTTTTACGGGTGTGATTGGAGGTGTTCGTTTAAGTCGTTAACAGTCGTATTTTTCAGTGAAATTTCTAGACAAGGTTCATTGCCCAACGGGCCAGAGTATGCAATCAAGTTCCGCTAAATTAAATGAAGGTTTTCATTCAGATCTTGCATCGAACACTTATGTTATATAAGGTTTTCATGAATCGCAAACAGGGAGTTAATGCGGTTTGATTTATAACGGAAATAATATAGCATGTAGCAAGTAGGATACTTGCCTGGAGATGTTCTGGCGATGCACGGCAATGGCAACGGCACGAACACGCGACGAACGGCGCGGCTAGGGTTCACGGCCTCGGCTCGCACTTCGGGTTCGTCGTCGGAGTTGCCCGGAGATGGCTTGTACTCGCTGGAAGCGGAGGGGTGCTCTATGGATCTCTGTGAGTGCGCTGGGGTCGAAGATGGTCGGCGGCGTCGCTCCGGCGAATGGCAGCACCGGGGTCTAAGCTCGTAGTGAGGGTATGGTTATGGTTTTGGAGGGAGAGGGGGCAGTGGGGCCTGGAGGTGATGCTGATGATGATGTTGAGGTTGAAGCGGTGTCGACTGAGACGGTTCGGGTGCAGTGGAGGCTCGCCGGCGTCGAGGGTGCCGGGGTGGGTTCGGTGGTGGCAAGATGGGTGCAGGGGAGACGTGGTGAGGCAGTGAGGGGAGATGAGGTGGTTTGGGTTTGTGATAGGGAGTGAGGGAGTCGACGAGGAGGTTGTCGTCGTCGTCGTCGGGGAGGTGAGCGGGGTTCGCCAGTCGCGGTTGCAGGGGCGAGAAGGGAAAGAGAGAGAGAGTTTGAGAGAGAGTGATGAGGGGGAGAGGAGAAAGGGAAGACGAGGAGTTTGGGGGTGAGCTCGGGGCACGCGTCGTGGGAGGCGAGCGTGGGACGTGGGGCAACGACGCGGCGACGTGGGCGCTCGACGGGACGACGTGGGAAGGAACGAGCAACATCGAGCGGGAAAATATTCTCGTGGGGAAGAAGGAGAGTTAAGGAAGCGGGTCGGGTTTGGTGGGTGTGGGCCGGGCCGGTGAAGCTGGGCTTTGGGAGTTAATTAAATTCCTTTTTACTCGCTGGGCTGGGGAGATTGGGCTGGGGGATTATATTCTGTTTGGGCTTGGATTTGAATGGGGGAAAAATTATTATATATATTTAGTTTTAGTTAGTTGCTTGGTTTAGTTGGGCCGGCTAGGTTAATTAAGAAACTTGGGCCGAGGAAGGAGATAATTAATTTATTAGGGAAAAAGGAGTGGGCTGAGGTTGGATGGCTGGGTTGGGCATTTTTTAAAAGGGAATTTATTTTGTTTTGGGTTTGGAGTAAAAAGGGAACGGGCTTGGAAGAATGGAAAATAAAAATAAGATGAAATAGGGTTTTGGGCTAAGGTTTTAAAATAGGGAAATTATATTTTATTTTGTCTTGGCTTAGAGTTAAATAAGAGTGGGAATGAATTTTGGGGAAATTAAATAGGAAGTTGGGCCGAGTTTTAGGGTAAGATAAAAGGGAGAGAAACAAAAAAGTGGTTTTAGATAAATTAGGGTTATAAAGGGTTTAGGAGGAGAAAATGTGGAGGAAGTAAGGAAGTGGGCTGGTGAGAAATGACGATGAGGAAAAGGATTGGGCCGGCAAAAATAACGGGGAAAAAGGGTTAGGGATTTTAAAATGCTAAAAATAATATTTATAGAATAAATAAACTTTAAGTGTACAAAAATACGGATATTGATATACAAAAAGGACTGGGTATTACACCGAACGGCATCACGAGGAACTCATAATGTCCGTATCGGGTCCTGAAAGCCGTCTTGCATATATCCTCGGCTGCTACTCTTATCTGATGATAGCCAGAACGGAGATCCAACTTCGAAAATACCTTGGCCTCACTTAACTGATCGAATAAGTCGTCGATGCGCGGAATTGGGTACTTGTTTTTTATTGTGACTTTGTTCAGCTCTCGGTAGTCTATACACATCCGCAGCGATCCATCCTTCTTCTTCACTAACAGAACTGGTGCACCCCACGGTGAAACACTCGGCCGGATAAATCCCTTCTCCAGGAGTTCTTCAATATGCTCCTTCAATTCTGCCAACTCAACCGGTGTCATTCTGTACGGGGCCTTGGAAACTGGTGCTGTACTTGGAGTCAAATCGATCGAGAATTCCAAGACGCGGGGAGGTGGTAAACCTGGTAAATCTTCAGGAAACATGTCCAGAAAGTCCCGAACAATCTCTGGGGCTGGGCTCTCATTAATCTCCATAGCTGTCAACTCCTTTGGCTTGGCTCTATACTTGGCTGGCTCCAAAGATTCGCTCCCGCCTTCGAAAATAAACTCTGGGTGATTGGGAATGCGGATGATCACACTCCTTACTCGGCAATCAATAATTGTATGGAAGGTACTCATCTAATCCATCCCGAGAATTGCGTCATAGCTGCCTGTCTCGATCAAAAGGAAATTCGCTTACAATCCCCTGCCACACACTACAACCGGACATGATCTACATTCTCGACTAGATACTATAACACCATTATCCGTATGTATTTCCCAACCCTTGGTTAATGGTTCATGTGGTATGGAGTGTGTATCAATGAAATACGCAGATATGAAACAGTGTGATGCTCCAGAATCAAATAGTACTCTAGCTGGCATGGAATGTACGAGTAGAATACGTGTGACAACTTCGCCTGAAGCCTCTGCCTGCTCAGCGGTCAAGGTGAAAGCCCGTCCCTGACCGCGACCTGTGTAGGGTTGCCTCTGCTCCTGTGATCTCTGCGGCTGCGGTCCAGACCCTCCCTGTAACTCTGATCGCTCGGGGCAACTACTAACTCTGTGCTGACTGGATCCGCAAATCAAACACTGTCCCTTGACGCGGCGATAGTCCTTCTGGGTGTGCCCATCTCTGTTGCAGTAGCCGCAAACTACGTTCTTGCTCTGGGGGCGATGCTGGGGCACGAACGGACGCTTCATCTGTGTCATTCCAGGCCTGTGAACTGGTATGACTCCTCGAGAAGGTGCGTGGGTGCATGCTGGAACAACTGGGGGCTTCCTGAATTTGTTGATCAGTTTCTCCTGAATTCGCGCCGCGTTGAGTACCTGTGCAAAAGTCTGCAACTCAAGTGACGCGATCAACTGCTGCAGCTCGAAATCAGGTCCCTGTATAACACCCGAGCCTAATGCTACTAAATTCAGTTACCGTTTGAATGTAGTATGGCACTTATTTCATTTATCTTGCTTGATTGTTACTTATTGTAATTTTACCCCGTCAGTTCATTTCTGCATATAACAATTTAAGGCATCTAAAATAAAATTAAAAATATTCATCATGGCCTACTTGACACCCCTAACCCTGTTGTAGTGTCCGTGCATCGTGTTCTCGTCCCGTTCAGTGAAACGGGCGAGTTTGGACGGCTACACGCACGTACGTGTGTCCGTCTTGGGGGTATGATTTTTTATCATAAAATACTTCATTTTAAATTTTGGATCCCGCCTAAAATTTTCTTATTTCAATTTCAAATTTTTGCACCCGACCCAGGCGCAATTTGGAAATGTTTTACTTTACGCCAAAATCCCAAATTTCTAATTTATTTTCAAAACTGTCGAATATTTTTCTAACCTTATAATATTTTCCGTTTCCCTTTAAATCTTTCAAAATTTTCTAACCCTCAGCCAATCAGAACCCTCTTATTCCCGTAGGCCCCACCTCATTTCTCTCTCTCCCTATCTCTCCTCTCTCTCTCCCCGTCTCTACCTCTCTCTCTCTCCCCCCGTCTCTCTCTCTATCTCTCTCTCCCTATCTTTCTCTCTCTCTCTCTCCTTTATATATTCTCTTCTCCCTTTTCTTTTTTCCTTCAGCAGCGAGAACCCAACCTTCACGTAAACCCTAGCCGCCGTGCCCCTCGCCGCCGCAGCCCCAACGCCGACGCCATCACCACCGGACTTCTCGCCTCCTCGCCCTCGACCGACCCACTGCACCTCCTTCCCCCTCTTCCCTCTTTCCCGAGCGCCTGCACACTTCCCTGCACCGGCAACTGCGGCCGCCTGCACCTCGTGGGATCACCGCCGGCAATCTCGATCCGCCTCCCCGGCCTCGCACATCCCTTCTGTAAGCTTTTTCTCCTCTCCTCCTCTTTCCTTTCTTCTTTTTCCCTTCTCTGTTGAAGTTTTCTTGAGCTGCAGGTTCTTGTCGCTGTCGTCGTAGGCCACCGCCGGAGCTCCGTCGACGAAGTCGACCGTCACCACCCGTCCCACGGATCATCGTGAGCACCCCTTCTCATATCCTACTTCCTTCTTCTCTATCTTTCTTTCTCTTCTTGTTTACATGTCTTGATCTTTTACTGTTCATTTCTTGGCCGAATCCGACGATACCGACGACGTGTCCCAACGTTCCAGTGTAGAACCCCGACCCGTGTGGCTTCACCGTTCGTCGTTTGGGTTCGTTCCGTGAACCGTGCGTCCGTCGCGAGTTTCCCCGCCGACGTTTTATGTTCCGTTTTCCCGGTTCGCGACCCGTCGAGGCAAGTAACTCTTGCTACATGCTAAACAATATTTACTTATACTTAATGACACCCTAAAACCTGCAGTTTAACTTTGGTATTATAATTTCCCATTTTTCGTGTTCAAGATTGTTATATATCGTTTATCTTTCAAACTTGGAACTTACCTGTTGTAATTACTAATTTGGAACCTAATAATCACATTTACATATTTTAATTACACTTTCACTGATGATGTAGCCTATGGCACATTTTCTACCGTTTTACTTCATTCGGACACTCGTATACATTTAACCTGCTTAAACTGTGATTTCATTCGTGGAACCTATATACACATATAACATTGCATCTATGAAGTCTTAAACTTGTTAACATGATTAAATGGCTATAATTGTCTTACTGCATTCTCATAATGTTGAAATCATCTCTGTGACACAATTGATAACTGTATTGCTAATTGAATGAATCTGCCCATTGCTTAATTCATTGCTTATATCATATTGTTGATACCCATGCTTGATTATATAACTGATTGTGAGTATACCTATGATATCGCTTGCTTCTTGACCTGTCTTGCTACCTACATATTGATTGACCCGACATGGTACCGTATAGTGCTTGACTTGACATGATGTACCATGACCTGACCCGTTACCTGATCTTGTGTCTAATGCCAACAAACCTGACATGTAGTCCTCATGGACCGTTCCTGTTGTCTATCCAGACAAACATGTTTACCTGATCCTGTGTTGGCATTAGTTTCTTGATTTCGGGATACCTGACTTGACTTACACATATAACTTGGGGGTATGGGGAAATCAAAGGTGAAACCTGACTTGTAACTCAACAGTTCACTACCTGTTCTGAGTGTATGCATTCCTGTTTGGTGCCTAGCGGCATGTCTCGGTTTCAGCCGAGAATATTGAGGCCGTGGTCCCAGGTATGTACGGGATACTATTGAGTGTACACATTCCTGTTTGGTGCCTAGCGGCATGTCTCGGTTTCAGCCTGAAAATATTGTGGCCGTGGTCCCGGGTATGTACGGGATACTATTGAGTTACATCGATGATTCATCAATTTGGTTTCAAAGACTTTAGAATAGAAAACCTGATAGAACAGTCCAGTTTACCCACTGCACACTACCATGCACTGCTCTTATTTACATTATTGTTGCCCTTGCTTTATTCATGTTTATATTGCATTGCCTGTTACTCTGTTTATATTTTGTTACTTGATGACATGACGCGCTGACGTCTGGGTTTTGCATGGCCCAGATTCCGTATACCGCTGTCGCAGTCCGAGCAGGAGTACTTCAGCCGACAGGCTGAGCCGTGAGGTGTCAGTATTAGTTAGTTTTTCTTTCCTGCATTTTATTCCTGATGTGAGCCCGCATTATGGGACATACATTTCAGTTATTTGTATTGGATTTTTCGCTTCCGCATTTTATTATTCTTGACTCATGATATATTGGATTATGGACATGTTTAGATAGTTTTATTTTGTTCTTGATATCTCTATAACCGTAATGTGACTGTGGATGGATGCTTCCTACCCACAGGTAGCATGGTTGGCTATGTCACGTGCCCATTTTAGCGTACTCTGGGAAGCGGAGCGTGACACCCTGCAAGAAGCGTCTGGCCCTGGTGGCCTCTGAAGCGACCATATACGGAGCAAATCGGCTCAGACGGTTGAACTCTGCCACGTATACGTCCACAGGACGGCCATTCTGCTTCAGTAAGATGAATCTTTCTTCCATCTCTGCCTTGGCGGTGGAAGGGAAATAGTGGTCCAAGAAGCACTCCTTGAATTTGCTCCATTCGATTGGCCTTTCTAGTCTGCTTTCTTCCACTGACCACTAAGTACGGGCTTCATCTTCCAACTGGATCTTTATCACATTCACTTTATCTTCCTCTGGTACTCTGGCGGCCGTCGGTAAGTTCTCCATATTAACCAGCCATTGCTCGGCCTTGAGTGGTTCGGCTAGGCCCGTAAATGCAGCTGGATGTAACCTCCGGAAATCTGATACGGTGCCAGCTCTGGCACAAAAAACTGGTGGAGCAGTACCCTCGGGGGCGGTAATGAGTGCGGAGGGTCCCCTTACAGCGGTAATAGCCCTGAGTCCCTCGGTGAGTAGGTCCGTCTTTCTCTCCTGAGCTTCTGCGAGAGACGTCAGTGCACTAAGTATCCTCTCCGTGCGATCCTGAGAACTTGAGTCTGAGGAGTGGTCGTTCGGGGACGTCATATCGCTGGAAGATATTTAAAAGGATATGATTAGATACAAGGATGAAAGTCAGGAATAGTGAAGCGAAAATAATGTAATACAGTGTAGTTAATGTTATCCCTTACTACTAAACACGGCTCTGATACCAACAAAACCATGTCACGCCCCGCTTCCCAAAATACGGAAAATGAAGGATGACTAAGCCAGCCATGCTCCTACGGTCAAGGAATAATCCCGCCGTAGTCACACTTCGGCTTCTATCATTATATGGTAATCAGTAAACAAAGCCCAGAAGTAAAGGAAATACATCACTAAATTATTACATCAACTTTCATTGTTCACAATTTACAATAAAATAAGAAAAGAACTACTAATCAAGTTCGATTACAAGGTCTCTTTAGGGAAAGCAGAAAAAGTGAAGGAGGTACTCCAGACTAAATCTCCGTGAGCTCGAAGGGTAAGTCCGACTCCTGCGCCGGTTCTTCCTCGAGGTCTGAGCATGCATACTCAGGTCGTCAGAGCGACGTAATAGCAATATTATAATAGTGACATGATACAGACAAATAAGGTAATAACAGCGGAAGTAAAATGCAGATAATCACTATGTCACTAAATGATGCAAAGTATGATCTGTGTCCCTATCAGTCTCTAAGTCATGTTTGAAATCGAGTTATGGAAAGGAGGATCATGTTTAACGAGGGTCTCGTACATACCCGAGACTACGGCCCGCAACACCCGGGATATAACTCTGTCAGCCGGACCGCTAGGCACTACCTAATATATATAAGAGTCGTTGTTCGAATGATCATCCTCTAAATCACTGTCCTCGCTAAATACGATACTCTTTCCACTACAATTTTCCCTTTTTCCCCAGGTTTACATTATTTATGGGTATGGTCTAGTCGTGTACAAGTATGCACCAATAACACGGTTTGTCACTGTTCACTGTATTATTCACTGTCACGAATCATTCGCTTTTCCATTGGCATACTTGACACTCCTAAACCAATACCATTCACGCACGATAATGCATTGTACACTGAATAATAACGCGCACTATCACTGGGTGTATGGCAATCAGGTAAGATATGTGCATTTATGCAGTTAACAAGTCATGTGTAATATGAACTATTATGCACCTTATGAGCTTATAAAAATTGCAGTAAATCATACGTTCAAAATTCAGTGAAACGATACAAATACGGTAACAAACATACTCTGTCGGAAGTTCAGCAAAATTTGTTTCAGTGCAATCGGATTTTGGGTTTGTAAGTTACAGCCGTTTCATTTTAAGTGTTCGCTGCAGGAAATTCAGTTTCTGAACTGAACGTCCGTTTCGCGACATGATTTTCTCCCTGTTGGGATCAGAATTTAGCAACGCTATAGTTGAATGAAATTTAGGTTTTTTAATAGGGTTTCCAACTCAATATACGGATTCTAAATCGCGCCTCTACGTCAGAAGTTATGCACTGATTAACAATAGGGTATCAGTTCTGTTTCCGTTTGGGGCTGTTATACGTCCTGTTCTTTTAAATTGCAGTTTAAATAGTAAACGACGGTAAAAAGGGGTGAAACCACTTTTATTATTATTATTTTTCTAACTGTTTCATATTCACTAAAGTATAGGGTTCCGCAATGTACAAGTTCAGGCAACAAAGGGGTAAGCATTACGAGATAGAAATCAACAGCCAGAGCTGCTCTGGACTGCAGTCCAGAGACGCTCTCCGAATCAGTTTCCGTCATATTTTCAGTATAGAAACAATTTAAAACTTTTATGTGGTTCTAGGTCGTCGAGTCTTCTTCGATTTGATCCCTCAAAAACATCATTCCAATTTGTAAATAATTAATTATGATTTTTACAAGTTTCAGACGCGGGAATTTTTCAGTTTTAACGGGTGTAATTGGGGGTGATCGTTCAAGTCAGTAACGATTATATTTTCCAGTCAAATTTTAACACAATGTCCATTGCCACACGGGCCAGCATATATGATCAAGTTCCATCAGTTTCATGGAAGATTTTCGTTCGGGTTTTGTGTCAAACACTTATGTCATATGAATTTTCACGAATTATAAATACGGAATTCATAAGATTTTGCATTCGTAACAGTACAACTTAGCATGTAGCAAGTAGGGTACTTGCCTGGAGACGTGTTGGCGACACACGGCAGTGGCAACGGCACGAACGTGCAAAGAACGGCACGGTTTGGGTTCACGGCCTCGGCTCGAGTTTGGGTTCGTCGTCGGAGTTGCCTGGGGGATGGCTCGCGATCACTGGAGGCTGAGTGGGGTGCTGTGGATCTCCTGGGAGTGTGCTGGGGTCGGCGGTGGTCGGCGGAGGTAGCTCCGGCGATGAGTGCAGCGGGGGTTCGAGGCTCGGGTGCTTGGAGTTTGGTGTGGGTTGCAGCGAGGGAGTGAAGTAGTGGGGCTCGGGTTTTGGAGGTGATGGTGATGCAGAGGATGCAGAGGTCAACGGGGCAGTGGGGAGCTCGCCGGCGTGATGCTGTGCAGGGGGCTCTGCGGTGGCCAGGAGGGTGTGCAGGCGAGGGGAGTGAGGCAGCATGGGGGTTCGGGTTTTGGTAAGAGAGAAACGAGGGAGGACGACGAGGTCGTCGTTGTCGTCGTCGGGGTTCGGTGGGTTGTAGGGAACGAAGCCGGGTGGTTTTTTTTTTGGAGAGAGGAGAGGAGTTAGAGAGGGATCGCGAGTGTGAGGGGGAAGAGGGTTAGAGGGACGAGGAGAGGTTGAATCGCGCGCGCGATTGTGGTCAGGTCGTGGGGCAGCGAAGACGAGGCGTCGGCGACGTGGGGAGCGAAAGGAACGAGCGGGGATAAAAACAACGTGGGGAGAAGAAGGTGATAACGGGTCGGGTTGGGCCGGGCGCGTTGGGAACGGGTTAGGAGTTGGGCCAGGGAATTTGGTAATTGGTTTTTAATTATTTTCTTAGGCTGGGCTGAGGAGGTGCTGGGCTGGGGAATTTAGTTTAATTTATTTTATTTTTATTTTGTTTTCTTTGGCTGGGCTTTCTTTAGTTTGGGCTTGGGGAATTTATATATGTTTATTTAGATTTGTTTTTTATTCTTTTAGGCGGGGGGGGGGGGGATATTTATATATATTTGGTTTTAATTTTAATTTTATCTGTGTGGGCTTGAATTTAATTGTTATTGTTTAGGAAAATTAAATACCACAAACTTAAGCAACCAATTTTACGCAAAATTACGAGGAACGAGAAAACATTCGGGGAACTTGGGAAAAATAGAAAAATTCTATTGATGGAAACAGGGATTTACACTTATGTATAAGAAACTCCTTATAGCTCACTGGTTAAGCCTCTACACTGCTGTCCCATAGCCTGCAAATTTGAATCCCATCTGTTCTAATTATTTTTAATATTTTTTCTTTTTAATTTTTCGGAAGCCCAAGAGTTGCACATGCATTACACGGAGAAACGAAGAGTTGCAAATAAATCAAAAAAATAAAAACGAGACATAAATAACTAAATGAATGCACTGCACAAATCTCGAGACCCAGCCCTTCTTTTTGGCCGTCCAAATCCCTTCAAAAACCGCCACCGGTGGTCAAGTTATCACCAATCCCTTCCGTGCTACGCCCGTGAGACCCTTCAACTCCCCACTACTCTTTTTTCCTATTTGATTTCTCTGAATTTAACCAGAGAACTGTTAGACCCTTCATCTCTACAATTAGTCATTTTTAATTCTTGTTAATTCTTTTTAATTATCCATACATCTATCTCTCACTCCCTATAAATACCTAATCAAACCTAGCTTTCTCCCATAGGCATACCTCTCAAAACTCTCTATCGAATCCTAACTCCCAAGTTCTTTCCAAGAAGCTCATGCTCGATTCCGTCAAGCCTCGTTATTCTTCTCACTCTTACCTACACTACGCTACAAGTTGCTGAGAGGAAGTCGGAACCTCAAGCTTATCATCCTGCTTTCATCATCAGTTTTGGTTCTTCAAACCGAGACTACTTCTCTCTTTTCTCGCTCGTACGGGTACGAGTGGTACAGTAAGTCTTTTCCTCCTTCTCCATTTTTACTCACTTCTTACTTCTTGTTGAATTCCTTATTGATATATCGCCACTCCTCATCACTTGTAACCGCGCCAAGTCCTTCTTAACTTCTTTTCCTTTACCCCCTCATCGTCATCACAATATAATTCATAGGATAACTTATCTTAATTTATTTTGCAACCTTTTATATATTCACAAAAATTCCCATACTATATTAACAAGAAAATACAAATCTACCACCTTTCATCTGGCAACCCATGCCTCATATAATTTTTACATGTATTTAAAAATGAAATTTCTATAGTTAAACCCAAATACTAGAATGAAAATAACGTTAAAATACCATCATTATTTATTCTTGTTAAAATACTAGTTTCTAAAATATGTTAATGTGGATCATTCACGGGGTAACGACCTATCCCATACGCACACTTTTGATTCACAGCACGATATTTAAATGTATGTGTAATTTAAAAGAATACGTTTTTCTAATAAATACCACCACTTTAAAAAAATCCGTTTTTATCGATATTTTTACCGTCTTTAGTAATTGCGCCTCTACAACTCTCGTTAGGGGACCCGCTAATGGATGGTGCGGATTATCGCACATCCTTGGAATAGTAGAGTGAGATGCAGAACTCCTCACGGAGTATTCGGTCTCGAAAGGAAATTAAAAAAATACGGTTTTTAAGAAATATGTCTTTTCTAAACAAAACTAAATTTTGGAAAATTATATAAAACCATGAATCCGTATTTTCAATAAAAACAAATTATGAAACTATATTTTTAAAATGAAAGATTAGAATTTTTAATACCAACAAGTTTCCAAAAGCAGTAATTTCATAAAAGTACTATAAACTTTTAAAAGCTAGATTTTATCACTAAAATACCACAACAATTAAAATATATGTTCATGAAAACCCTAAATATTATAAATCATTCTCGAGGTTTATTTTTAAACCATATTAAAATATTTTTCATAAAACCCCCTTGAGAAATGCAAACAATATAAATTCAATGTAAATCACAATATTAAATATTAAGGACTCTAGATTAATATAAGCTTAAGTGATATCATTTCTCCTGAGCCCTGGGGAGCCGGAGAAAGTGAGTGCTTGCCTATTCAGGTTAGACAAGTTAACGAAGTTATCAATAGCAATTGTTTTGGGAAAATACATAAATCCTGCCGTCCATGTGCAGCAGTTGCCCGATTACTCCCGAACTTAAGAAATTCAAGAGCTAAATCCTTTCATAAGATATTTACTCTAATCTGAATACAAACTCAACCATGATCCAAATTTTAACATAAACTTGAACCCTTGATCATGAACCAGAACAATTGAACTTGAATATCCCAAAAAAAATTTGAATACTGGAATACTATGATTTGACATGAACTTAATATGAATACCAGAATACAATGGTCGCTATTGAAACCGACTTGACTCAAATCATGAATACAACTTGATATAAAGATATGAACCCTTGACATAAACTCAATCTTGCAACTTGATACATTCATGGATTCGAGTAAGGTTGATAATTTTAACTGTAATCTAGAATACACGGGGTATTGGGGTAGTCCTAGTGTGGATCCAATGAAATCTCAGGAATCCCCCTAGATCATGAATCCATGTCTGCTAACACAAGCAAGCTATCGTGAGGGGCCGTGTTTCCTTACTCCTGGATTATAGCCTGTTGAGTTTGGAATACTTCAACAATAGGTTGAAGTCCCGTTACTAACATTTGATTCAAGCCCGTGGTTCCTTACCCCTGGATTACAGCCTGTTGGGTTCGATAACACTCTTGAGATTGGTTGATATTTGCCTTTGAACTTACAGTAAATTAGTTTACCCATGTAGAGACCTTTTAAGATAATTACATGCACTTCATGTTCACTATACCTACACTACACGGCCATGTTATAGTATGCTCATATAATCTTACCATGATATATAGAACTGCGTGTTAAATAAAATTGCCATACTTACATTAAATGACATGTTTAAACACCGTATCTCATAGTCCATTACTTTATGATATCCATTTTTCTTTGTCATTATACTTTTATACTTTACACTTTTTTTCTTGGGGACTTACCGAGCGAAAGTACGCTGACGGGCATTCCACCCACCTTTGTTTTTTTGAATATTCGTCAGATACTGTGGAGACCGAGGAGGTGGACACCATAGAGGAGGAGCGCGATCAGATCGCGGCTCAGGCCTAGACTAGTTTTCTTTTTTCTTTCAGTTTATGTATGGCACCTATTTAGGCATTTCTTTTATTGTATTTTCTTTTCAGTTGAACTCAAGTATTGTAAATGTATTAAGTTTCAATGTAAATAAAGTTGAAGTTTAAATCTCGTGTTAATTTCTTGTCATTTTATATTGCTCATTTATGCTTAGCGTATTTATTCCGGAAAATGACCTTTTCGAAATAAATATGCCGCGGGCTTACCACTTACCCGTTTTCGTCTACTGGGAAACGGGGCGTGACACGTTTCGTTTACTGTCAAAAACTTGCATATATTGAACTCGTTTTGTTTAAACGCAGTGACTGCTATTTCTCGTTACCTGTATTTGATTGCTGCTTACCATGTACTGCTAGAATCCGAAGTGTGACTGCGGCGGGATTATTCCTTGACCGTAGGAGCATGATTTTCCTAGTCACCCTCGTGTTTCGTATTTTGGGAAGCGGGTCGTGATAAGTTACATGCAAGTTCTTACAAGTTACATGCAGCTGTTTAGAAGTTACATGCTGCTGCTTAGAAGTTACGGGTGCTTACAAGTTACATACAAGTTCTTACAAGTTACAGGCAACTGTTTAGAAGTTACAAGCAAGAGCTGAGGTGTTACAGACAATTACTTATAAGTTGCAGGCAACTGTCTTGTATATTCCTCTAAACAAAAATCAAGTTAAATAAATACAAACTTGCTCATAATGGTTAGGGTATCAACAGATGCTTGCAAGTGGATAACCTTATCGTTCGTCTATTGATGGATACAGACCATATTTATATAGTCATTTTCGGTTATCATCCTAACCATATGATCTCCATATTTCTCCATTTTGCACGAAAGCTTTAATTTATCAACAGATATATCAAATTGAAACGAAATTGTTCATTTCAATTCGAACCATATTGTCACCTCTGAGATGATCAGGACCGAACCTTTCCCATTGGATCTACTCACAAAACAAATTAATGTCCAAGTTTGGGCCGTCCTCAACGAGTAAGAAAGTAAATGAAGATTTAGTTTGCTGGGGTAGTAAATAAAAGCGAAGTAAATGAGAGAAGATAATGGATAATGGAGAAAATTATTGGGATAATTCTTGTTCTGTTAGCAACATAGGTTTTTTATAGGGAAAAATGGTGAATTTGGAGGGACTATAGCTAGATTAGAGCATTTAATGTTCAGTCCTTTAAGAAAAAATTAACAAAACACAATTAGGCATAAAAGTTATAGGCAACTGCTTACAAGTTACAGGTAACCCAACTGCAGATTTTTTGCAAGAAAATGTGTAGCTGTCTTATTGTACTTGCACACATGGGTCACAAGGGGCAGTATTGGGATGTACCAAAATTGAGAACAATTAATGGGCTTAGGGAGTTTTCTACATTTTGGAAAAGCACGGGGTGTTTCTCACAAGTCTTTAAAGAGCCCGGAGCTTTTCGACAATTTACCCAATATAAAAACTCAAGAGACCAATGCCCATGCGGTTCACGGTAGCGTGAGGATTTAGAACGCCGCTGAAATCCTCTAAAATGGGCCGAGTTCGCTCCATCGGCGCGCGTTAGCAACTCGAAACTCTAGGTCTTCGTCTTCATCTTGGAGCTTCGTCGATTGGAAATCTCGAAACCCTAGATCTCGATTCTATCGGTCGAGGATGTGGGGTGAAGGGGGGAGGTTCTATTGGGGGACGAGAGAGGAGGAGAGGAGAACGATGAAGGCCGATGGCATCGTCGTGATATTCGCTTGGTTGTCGAGCCAGGAGAGGAATTTGAAGCCCTTCATCGATCTCTACTCGTCTTTGGGATGGATCTCTCTCGTCTGCCATTCTGATTTCTTGACTCTGTAAGATCTCTCTTTTCTTTCCATTAATTTTTTTATAAGAATTGTTAATTTGTATGGACCATTGCTTTGCTTGATGGGAATTGTGAGAAAAAAGTAGAGGTTTTAAAATATAATTTCCCCCCCTAATAAGTGATACTTGTTAATTAATTTGAAGTTCTTACTGATTGAGTTGAGTAAAGTTTTATGTCTTAGAAGTTTGTTTTTGAATGAGGAGAAAAGTCTCAGGGATGTGTTTTTGTAATGAAAGCTTCATTTTTTCGTTGTCTTTCGTTGAGGAATATGCAGTAGATTTTAAAGAATATTGTATATTAGGACTTAGGAGGTACTCCAGCTTGTAAAAGTTTCAAAATTTACCTTTTGTTGCCTATTTTTCATTTAAATTTACAGAAATAATGTGCGTTGTTCCCTCTAGTGTTAGGGATTTGTTAATAGTGAATTATTGGGGTGGGGGGGAGAAAATTGCAAAGTAAATGACTGTAAGATAAACATAATGTTTATAGTGTTCATTTTATTATACAAGATCAGATTTTTGTGGTCGTGTACTAGGGAAATATAGTTCAAGTGGAAGTTATGAAAATTATTGAAGGATACGGCAAGAAATTACAGCAACTGATTTGATAGTGCTCATAAAATTTTCTTCTAAAAAAACTGTTGAGATATGTGGATAACGCAGTCCCACGTTGGAAAAACTATGAGAGATACATCGGTATAAGATATAAAATGGAACAACCCACCAATAAGGCTTGAGTCTTAGGACCTGTTTGGCAAATTGAGTGTGAAAAAATTGAGTGTACTTCACGTCAGAAGTCAAGAATTTTTTGTTTCCTTGAGTGTGAAATCGTTGGTTTGTTTCATTGAGTGTTAAAACTGACTTGAGAACATTAGGGTAGTTGTTTGTTTGTTTGGGAATTGAGTTGAACTATTGGGTTCAAAAAAGTAAGAGAGTGTGATCACCATGGTAAGCATAAGCTAGTTCACCCCAAACTAATTTAACATGTATAGATATATTTCGGGGGTAAATTGCAGCAAAATAACATCAACATTACTGAATGTGACATTATAATATAACACCGTAACGTTTAAATACACTACAGTAAAAAAGACTTCAATTTACTATAGTATAATAAGGTAGTACACACCAAAATACACTGAGATTACTAGATGAAGTTTAAAAACGCAGTGATGCAACCCAAAAATTTCCAGATTCAATCATAACCCGAGCATAATACAATATGTGACGATTACTTATTTTATTAATCTAAAAGGAAATCTTTGCAAAAACACAACGAACAAACAAAATTTCAACGGTAGACCCAAAAAATGAAACTTGAACTAAACTAGATAAAAAATGATCAAAGATCAAAATTGAGACTAGATGTTACTTTTGATTGCGAAATGGAGATAGAAAAGTGTCAGATCAAGAAAAGAGATGACAAAATTAAGAGATCATCGACGGTGAAGCTCTATTTGTTGACGACAATGGTGTCGACGGCCAGTGGCAATGGTGGCTAGGGCGGTGGCGCATTCTCTCTTGCCTTAGCTTTTGGAGCCTTGCCCTGTTGAACTTGGTTTCACCGACACTTCGGCATCAAATGAGAAAATCCAACAGAAATTCCTCATCATCACCATCTTCTTCCTCAAAATTCATGCATCAAATTGGCAAAATCAAATCTCTCTTTCGCCGCCACACCTGCTCTGCCTCCGTCGCTGCCTCCTCCACTGCTACAACCACCCCTCGTCCCCGACCTCCATCACCCTCCTATTTTACTTACTATTCTTTTTTTTTTTGTTGCTCCAGTGCCCTGGCTGTTGAATTAAGAGATAGTAGGAGGTAACGAGATCTTTCTTTTATTTTTGTAGTATTAAAAATGCTGAGATGGCTGTAGTTAAGCCTAAGCCAGCCCAAGTCTAGAAAAAAGGAGTTGGCCACAACTTTTGACATTTGCTTATGTGGGCTGATGCAATTGACTCTCAAGACAACATTTTAAGTTGGTGAGACAAACAACCTACTCCACACTCAAGAGGACAACAAAAAACCTTGTCCCCTTTGATTATGAACTCAAGGACTAGGTTGATGAAACAAACAGGCCCTTATTGGATGGAACCTGTCTATGTTGAAAACCCATGTGTGTTCTCATATAAATAAATATATAACCGTCCCCCTCATTCGTGTATGTTCAAAAATTAATATGATATCAGAACTAGGTTGATAACAAGTGGATTTGAGTGAGCCGAGTTGGCCTTAACATGTGCTGTACGTTCTACGTGACAACCACATTGCACGTGAGGTGGAGTGTTGATATATGTGGATAACATAGTCCCATATTGAAAAAACTATGAAAGGTAAATGGGTATAAGATATAAAATGGGACAACCCACCAATAAGGCTTGAGTCTTATTGGATTGAACCCGTCTTAGTCTATGTTGAAAACCAATGTGTGCCCTTATATATATATATATATATATATATATATATATATATATATAACCGCCTCCTCGTTCGTGTATATTCAAAAATTAATAAAAACCATGGAGTGGCCCTTTCAAGGAAAGGTAGTTATTCCTAAGAACAAAAAGAGTTGAAGAAAACGATACCGGTTTTATGAGATAGGAGTGCAGCAATATGAGCTCGCAATTGAATAGTGTAGATGTGATTATGTGGACTTTTTATTTAAGTTCGGACATGATGTTGATTTGTATATTTGTTGATTTTGAGGATTGGCTATCTTGTACATAAAGTAGAAGAGAGCTTTAGAATTGGATCTCAAGTAAAGGTGTCATTTATACCTTAATGTAGGACCATTAATACTTCAGATGGTCCAGTAGAATCTCAAATTCTAAGAGTCTGAAAAAAGGGTGGCGATGCCACTGTTACAGAGAAATCAAAAAAATAACTAGACATTAGAAAATGGGTGCAGGTGAGTGCCAAGTTGAGATTGATATTAGTGACAGTAAGCACATTCCAAGATGCTGACCCATAAGGCTGAATCACTACTCTATGTATGTTTACACATAGTCGTGCTGCTTGTGAATTTCCTAACATTCTTTTGGATTTTGATTGAAACCGGTAATTTATAATTAACTAAAATTTGACATTGGTTCTCAAATGATTTACGTCATTGCTTGCTATAAGGTAGATGCCAAGTGTATAGCTTTAGCCATGTGCAACTTGAATCTATTCATTGGCCCTTCTCCTGTGGAGTATGTATTATAATATCCTTTATTGTTTTTATCGACTTCTATATTTTCTCAATGGCCAAGATAATATGTTTGGCGTATTATTCTATCAAGTGGGGAACCTTTCATGCCCAGTTCCAGCATCTTTTATATTCATTATTTTTTCCCCTTCAACTATCTGATATTTAATTTTATATTCTTGGGTGTTTTTTTTGGTTCTCGGAAGAGTTTTCTTTACATCAGGAACTGTTTCGATTATACACTTACTTCATATTATTTATGTCTCATATAATTTGTTTGTTATGCAGGTTTTTTCCTGAGAAAGCCACATCACTGGCCTGCGGCGTTCTTAATGAGCTTGTTAAGGTTGGTATTATCTCTGTTGAATATTTAGATTTTAGTATGAGAAATATTACTTATGATACCGATTATAGCTTATTTAGGTTGGTGTTATATCTGTTGAATGTCTAGGATGACGAATATTAGCTATGATACCAATTATCTTTTGAATTTTTATATAATATAACCTACAATTGGTGATTGAACAATATGCTTAATGTCATGAAATGTATGTGGTGAAGATAGTTTGCCACCTTTTGTATGTGCCGTATGCAGAAACTTTCCCAAAATTGTGTCCGCTGCTGTTTGACCTGTCATCCTCCGGAACCAAAGCAAAGATACCTACAGTCAATCACAGCTCCTTTAACAACCCCTATGTACAAACCATCGATACAATGTAACTATTTGAGAGTTAAATGTTATCAACTTTATATCCATTTGATCCATATTGGATGTTTGCGAAAATAATAAAGAAAACTTTTAATTGTTTTCAATAATGTGGTTGTTTATTGACATCGTAATGTGGATTTAACGGTTATAGAGCATGGAGTTGATAGATTTACTTTTTAATCATATCAAATGCATCGTAGCAACTCTCTTTACCTCCTCTTGATGATTTTTTTCCCCTGACATCCTTCTGATTTTCGGAGTGACAGGAAGTAAAGATAAGACCTTTACCTATTGTGTTTGCGGCTTTTTCTGGGGGACCCAAAGGCTGCTTGTACAAGGTTCATCAGGTATTTTAATGTAAAAATTTATCCTTTTTTCTATTTGGACCTTTACAATGTGCACTTGTTGAATTCTGGGTGGCCATTGTGGCAATTACTGAAATGTGTATTGTCATGATGTCAGTTGATGGAGGGAAAATGTGAAGGACAACTCAATCTGGTATGCACATATTCTTCAAGTTGCAACTTTCTTTATTCTCTTTTATTTCATAGTGTCACAAATATGATGGTAGCATGATTGTATGTCTCATTCCCATGCTGCTGTAAGACATTTGGCATTTGCAGTAAAGTCAGTAATATCATATTAATTAAACTTGCATTTGTAGATCTCTTAATTGCAACTTTGCTTTTTTGTTGCAATGACATCACTTGAAACTTTGCCTATATCCTTTAGCTAACTATTATTATATTAGCTCTATGATAATCAGGATAAGGTTTATTCAAATTTATCTAGCTCACAGGAAGAGGGGTAGGATTTTTTTTTGAGATGGGGGATGCAGTACATACATCATGACGGTAAATTCGCCTGAAACAAAATGATAAAATTATTTAAAAAGAAATACGCAGTTCATTTACTGTTGGTTTCCATTCTTGAAGAACAATGTGGAAACATAGAATGCTGAGCCAGTCGATTTATGAGTCGAAGAAACCAACAATTTGGATGTAATGTGGAGTGTATTTGGGCTTGCTTCCCATAAAACTAAATGTTGATCAGCTAGAAGAGGATGTGGAACGACCCTTTGTAACATCCAGATTTTTTGGGGGAAAAGGCCTGTTATAAAAGCTAATGCAATCTTACATAGTCACAGGGAGGCATATGGCCACAAAATCATATATAATAAAATTTGGTGCGTGTCAACAGTGAACAAGAGAAAATTTGCAATTTTATTTTTGAAAAAAGGAAGCCTTGTATAATATAATACATTATATATATATATATATAAAAGAATATTCTAGGGAATATTCTCACTTCTATTTTGTTTGTATGTGCAAAAATTAGTTTAGGTTCTAACTTTGTATAAAATGTAAACTAATCCTATTCTAATCTCATATTTATGAGCAAAAATTAGTTTAGTTCCCAAGCTTTCTATAAAATGTAAATTAATCCCATTTTAAGCTCATTTGTATGTGCAAAAATTAGTTTAGGTCCTTAACTTTTTATAAAATGTAAACTAATCTCATTGTAAGCTCATATCAGTATAGAAATTATATTCACCAAAATTAGGTTAGGTATTTAATTTTCTTCAAAATTTAAATCGACCTCATTCTAGGCCTATCGCTATATATAAATAATATTAATGGGATAGAAAATAAATATCGGTCTTTTGATATTTTCGTAATACTCTTGACATGTTGAGAACTTATTTAAATTTTTTCCTTTTGTTCCATTTTTTCCTCTTTTATTTATTCATTTTGCAGGTTTTAGCACAAAAATAAAATTTAAAATTATTTAATTTGTTCCCCCACGCAATGTGTAGGCACGAAATCTAAAGTAAAAAATAATCATTAATTTCAAATTTTATTGCTATATTATTTGTAAGTTGTAATATTTCATTTTTATGAACTTCATACGAAAAAAATATATGAAAGATTAACTTTCAAATCCTTAGGCATTTTCTTCATATTTCCAATATTTTTCTTGCTATATAATATACAGAAACCGTGAAATTTATATAATATACAGAAACCGTGAAATTTATAAAAATCTTAAATTTTTCTTCGGTTTTTCAATATTTTGATTGTTCATAGCACATGAGAATCACGTAATGTAAAAAATGCCAATTTTTTTTTCTTTTCTTCAAATTTTCAACATTTTGCACTCTATATAGCACACGAATATAGTGTAATTTAATTTTCTCAAAATTTCTATTTTTCAATATTTTATATTCTAATATAAGAAAATCATGAAATATTCAAGAATAAATTATTTTTTTATCGGTTATTCAATATTTTCTATGATATATACACAAGAAAATCTCAAAATTTTATGTTTTCTTTCTTTTCAATATCATGCATGTTACACAACTTTTCAATAGAATTTGTTTAAACAACAATGTATTGCATGTAGACGATGATTGTGCTCGATAAAAATTTGGTTTCAAAGAAAATTATTGCAAAGATAATCATAAATTTCTTACGAACAGACAAAAATATATTTTAAGCACAAAAAAATTCAACCATCTCCCACAGAACATGTTCAATAAGAAAAGAAATATCACAACTTCGAATTTATATATTTCAATCAACACAAATAATAATTGCAAAGATAAAATAATGTAAAAAAGAAAGAAAGCAATTTTTTTAGATTTTTGAAACTTTTATGATTTTCATGTGCGCTATCATGCACCATATTGAAAAGTGAAGAGAACATGATTTTTTTAGAATTCTATAAATTTTGCGATTTTCATTTGTTATATTAAGCAAAATATTGGAAAAACTGAAAAAACAAAATAAAAATCATGCTCTATTATACTAAACAAACTAATTTTAAAAATGAATAAAAAAGAAAATTCTGAGAGTTTTGAAAATTTCATGATTTAAAATTGTAAAACCGAAAAAACAAAAAGAAATTTATGGCTTTTTAAGATTTAAAGCTTTTCGCGTGCGGCATGCTATAAAAAGCAAAATATCGAGAAACAAAAAAAACCAAAAAATTATATTTTTAAAAAGTTCGCGATCTTAGTGCTATATCAAGCAAAATGTAGAAAAACCGAATAAAACAAAAATATTGAGATTTTCAAAATTTTCATAATTTCTGTGTTGCAAATTACTGGAAATTTGAAGAAATCTTTTGAATATTGAAAAGTCGATGTTTCCTTGTGCTAATGAAAAATATTAATAATACGAAGGAAGCAGAAAATTTTGATATTCTTGAAAATATCATGATTTTTGTGTGCTATATAGCAACCAAAATATTAAAAAGACGAATAAAAAAGAAAATTTTGAGATTTTTAAAATTACACGATTTTCATGTGGTAGGATGCAAATTTTTATATATTTGAAGAAAACAAATAATTTTTGGATTTTTGTGCAAAATAGTAAAAAAAACCCGAGCAAGATAGAAAAAATTGAGATTTGTAAAAAAAATTGTGTAACATGCATAATACAACAAATAAAATATTGGAAAAGAATAATGGAGAAAAGGAGTCATAGAAGAGAATTTCCTATATGGCGTCGAAAAAATCAATCATCCAACATTTTATTCGACAATCGTCACCCATGGTCATCTTTATCATCTAACATGATACACCAAATTTCATGTGATTCTATCACCTTTTTCACCTTGAATTAGTAATATAAAAAGTTCTATTGTCGGGAAACCGTTAATTTTGCACTCACTAAATCAACGGTGAAAAAGTTGCATAATCACATGAAATTTGGTGTATCCACATCTTAGATGATAAAGATAATGATGATGGGTAACGATCGTTGAATAAAATCATGGAAGGTGTATTTTTTTGATACCATAGGAGGAAATTCCCTCCTATGGCACCTTTCCTCCATTATTCTCATATTGGAAAATAGAAATTTTGATATTATTAAACTTCACCATATTCGTGTACTATACGTGTAAAATATTGAAAATTTGAACAAAACAAAAAATGAGATTTTTTGACATTATATGATTCTCGTGTGTTGTAACAATCAAAATATTGAAAAACCGGATTTTTTTATATTTTAACAAATATCATGATTTTTGTATATGTTATAGCAAGAAAAATATTTAAAATTTAAAGAAAATGCCTAAGTATTTAAAAGTTAATCTTTCATATATTTTACGTATGAAGTTCATAAATAAGAGATATTACAACTTACAAATAATACAAAAAGAAACTTTGAAATCAATATGATTATTCTTGACTTTGGGTTTCATGCCCGCGCATTGTGCGGGGGCCATTGCTAGTTTAGTTAATAAATTGTCACATTCGAAAATAAACACAACCGGCCCTGGAAGTTAAAGAAGAAATCAGAATCAGAGGATGGCTAGGATTGAAATATGATTTGATTGGACAGTGATACGAAGATTATTAATAGGATTGGGAGTGAATAATTGTGGAAGAGATCATCTTTGTTTTGTAATACATGTCACCATAAGCAAACAACAATTCTCTTTGGAGTGATTTGTGTGTGTTATGTGTGTTCTGCTGAAAGTTAGCTAACTTCATACTGTCAATAAATCACATAATCTGTTCTTGATGAATATTGAAAAGAATCAAGAAGGAATATTTTATTGGCTTCATTAAACATGAGTTCTTACATACATATATATGTAGGGAGGGTTATAGACCACCTCTCCTATTATAACCGATGTGGGACTAAAGCCAAGTACTAATTATATTCATAACACTCCCTGCAAGCTGAAATACAGATGTTAATCATGCCGGGCTTGGACAGAAGAGTGAGGACCGGTCGAGGAAGAGATTTGGTAAGGATATCTGCTAGTTGAGCCGAAAAGGAAATATGTTGGAGTGCACCCACCCTGTCTGTCACTTTGTCACGAATGAAGTGGCAATCTATCTCGACATGCTTGGTCCTCTCATGAAAAACTGGATTCTTAGTAATGGGGATTGCTGCTTTGTTATCACAGAAAAGTGTAGTCAGAAGAAAAGAGGGAACCCCAAGATCTGTTAGGAGGGAGGCAAGCCATACCAACTCAACAACTGTATGCGCCATGGATCTATACTCAGCCTCAGCAGAAGAACGAGCCACTACATTTTGCTTCTTACTCCACGTAGCTAAGTTTTCTCTCAAGAAAACACAGTAGCCACTAGTGGAACGACGATTATCAATCGATCCTGCAAAGTTAGCATCTACAAAGGCTATGAGCGATAAAATAGATGATGGTTTGTAGAGAAGACTGTCCTGGAGAACTTTTGATATATTTGAGAATATGTGCAACTGCCGTAAAATGAGAGGTCAAAGGATTCTGCATATACTGACTCGCTTTACTAACGGCAAAGGCAATGTCAGGACGAGTGACGGTGAAATAAATAAGCTTTCCAACTAGACATCGAAATCGTCCTGGATCAAATAATGGAGGATCCGAGAGAGCTCAATCGAGGTAGCTTGACTGTGGAATCCATAGAAATGTCTGCTGGTCTACATACCAGAAATTATGTCTCAGATAGAAAATTGAGTGCACATTTACGCTGAGAAAGCTGTAATCTACCAGAGTTCCATGATACTTCAATTCCAAGAAAGTATCTAAGTGGCACAAGGTCCTTGGTATGGAAGTGTGAAGCCATATGTTCTTTCATCTTGGAGATGCCAGTAGAATCATCTCCAGTAATGATAATATCGTCAACATACACCATCACAATCACCCTGTCCTGAGGACGACTATGTATGAAGAGAGATGTGCAGGCGCGACGGTGTTTGAAGCCAGTCTGTCATAGGACCGTACTAAACTTTTCAAATCAAGCACGATGTGACTGCTTCAATCTGTATAACGATTTATGCAAAAGACAAACCATAGACTCCCCGGGTCGTTCAAAACCAGGAGACTGCTGCATGTAAATAGCCTTCAAAAGACCGCCATTAAGAAAGACATTCTTCACATCTAGCTGATGCAGTGACCATGCCTTAGAAACAGACAAGAATATAAGAACACGAACATAGGTCAATTTGCCAACGGGCGAAAAAATCTTAACAAAACTATACTGTTGAGTAAAACCTTTGGTGACCAATCGAGGTTTAAGACGGTCAATCGTCCCATCGGGATTATGCTTGACAGCAAAAGACCCATCGACAGCCAACAAGCTTCTTATCTGAAGATGGAGGTATCAATTTCCAAGTCCGATTAGAGCGCAGTGCGGCAATCTCCTTTAATATAGCTGCATGCCAACCTGGATGCTAAAGAGCTTCCTGAACAGAGGAAAGAAGAGTGATGTCAAATAAGAAATAAACAACTGACTAGCAGATGGTATCAGTCTATGATAGGAAACAAAGTTAGAAATCGGATGTGTTGTAGTACAGGAACGCTAACCCTTGCTTAAGGCAATAGGAAGAGAGAGATCTTCTAAAGGCGACGGCGGTGGAGCAGGACTAGTGTACTGTATCGGAATACCTGTAGAAGAATCGTTGGGAGTAGAAATGGTGGGAGGAGTGGAACTTTTGGGTCACGACGATGATACACTTGTGGATAAGAGGAGACATGTGTAAAACTAGGGCGCACATGTCGAACAGATGAATCAAGCTCGAAGAAAGGTAAGTGAGGAACATGGACAGTAGTGGTGGGGTCCTTGACAGGTGATGGAAAATATGCATGATCTTCTAAGAAGGTCACATCACATGAAATACATACTTTAGAAGTGGTGGGGTCAGAGCAAACATATCCTTTCTGAGATTGTGAGCAACCTACAAACACCATATGGGCAACACGAGGATCAAGTTTGTTTATTTGAGGCCCTAGAATATGAGGATTATATAGGCAACTAAATACTTAAGGAGGAATAGGAAAGGGGTTGACTTGTGGAAACATAACAGAGAAAGGGTACTGGTTGTCTAAGATCGGAGAAGACATGCGATTGATATAAAAACAGGCAATTAAGACCGCAAAATTCCACAATCGTTTGGGGACATGCATATGTAAAAGAAGAGAACGAGCTACGCCAAGCAAATGTCAGTTCTTTCATTCAGCAATTCCATTTTGCTAAGAAGTAATTAACATAAAGTTTGATACAATATGCCATGTGTGACAAAATCCAGTAAAGTCCATGCTAATATACTTCTTGGCATTATCTGAACGAAGAACTTTTACAAAAATACTAAATTGATTAGTAACCTCAGCTACGAAGATTTTAAAGGTAGACAAAATTTCAGACCGATTTCGCAGAAGATACAACCAAATCATGCGTGAATGATCATCGATAAATGTCATAAAATATTTATAATCACACACTAGGAAATTTAAAAGGATCCCAAATATCGGAGTGAACTAAAGCAAAAGGTAAATCATATCTTTTATTACCTGGAGGAAAACTGGAGCGATGGTGTTTGCCAAGAATACATAATTCACAACTGAATTCTGATAAAGTAAGAGAAGGCAACATAATATATAAAGAAGAAAAAGAATGGTGACTAAGTCGTCGATATCACTGGATAGTAAAGATAGCTGCAGACGTATTGAGAAAGTGATCAACGTAGCACAGTACATTTTGTTCATACCCTCCACTAATCCGCTTCTTCGTCAGAAGGTCATGTATTACAAAGTGAGATGGATAAAATATTACGGAGCAGTTAGAATCATTTGTAAGTTGACGAATAGAAAGCAAGATTTGTTTTAAAAATGGCATAATTAAAGCATTTTTCATGTGTAAAGACGAAGTAAGTGATAAATCAGTAAAGCCAGAGACAAATGTGGTATTACCATCAGCCATGCAAATAAATTTGTGAGAACTAGAAATAAAATCAGACGGTCCATCACAAGACATGTGATGTGAGGCGCCGGAATCAGCGACCGACGAATTAGAATGAGAAAGGAACGATATACCTGACGGAGTAGAAAGTTTGGCATGAGCTAAGAAGAGAGTAGACGTCGCAACTGCCCCACTTAGTGCTGGATAAAGGTAAATGGACGACAAAAGAGGAAGGTCGGTCGCTGGCAACCAGTGTGAATGTCTGGTGAGCTATAGGTGTATTATCAGGGTAGCCATGTTTCTCCCAACACCCGTTTTCACGATGATTAGTACCGCCACAATAAGTACAATAAAGGTCGGCACGATCACGTCCACGGGAACCACGACCACGAGCAGTAATAGGGGAACGATCACAAGCAGTAATTGAGACCAAATTAGAATCCATGATGAATGGTGCAGAGATAAATCACGAGAGAGCGAGAATAAGGGTGTCTAACATCCAAGCAAGTACAAGCATGAAGAAGTCAAAATAAGGCTATCGAATAGATCATCGTCATTAACCGAGAGGAGCGGAGACGACCATGGGCTGTTGGCGAGGGCTAGGACTAGGGTTTGAGAGGGCTGCAATAGGCATGGAGAAGGTGACATCATTAGAGGAAGCTGTCTACAAGCAGAGGGCAACGGCCATAGAAGCTGCGGTGCGGGTGCAGGAGGCAGGCATAGTGCTGGTGCTGGTGCATGGTGCGGCGTGGTGCAGCGTAAGCGGGTAAAGGGTGCAGCGTGGTGCATGGTGCAGCGTGAGGCGGGAGCTGGTGCAGTGAGGACTAAGGGGAGGGAAGGAGGCTAGGGCATGAGGAGAGGCGGCTAGTCGTGAAGGCTAAGGAGAGGGAAGGAGACGGCTAGGGCATGGGGATTAGGGTTAGGGTTTGGGAAAGAGGGATAGGGTTTCCTCTCAATTCTTTTCAAAGCTCTGGTATCATGAAAAGAATCAAGAAGAAATATTTTATTGGCCTCATTAAATATGAGTTCCTCTTTATATATATATATAGGGTGTCATAAACCACCTCTCCTATTATAGCCGATGTGGGACTAAAGCTAATTACTAATTATATTTATAACAAATATGAGCTGAATGATGTTTATTTCCTCATACCGAAGGATGTGTATCGGCTGGTGAGAGATTGTGCTTGTGGACAAGTGTTTGATTCTAGTCCTGTTGATTTTACGAGTGACTTGGGAACTAGATTTGTCCTCCATCCAAGTGTTCTCAAAATGTCCCAACCACCAAGAATCGTCTCGTGGATGGCAAAAGCCGTTGCCTCAGGGCTCGACACACTCTTCCTTGACAGATTTGAAGCTCAGCGTGCTGAGTATTGGCAGACCTTTTACTACTCAGTTGTAAGGCTCTCATAATATCAGCATAAACTTATTTTGCTTCTTTTTATACTCTACTTTTTGGGGCTTAATTGCACAAAACTACCATATAATTACCCCGTATACACTTACCTCCCCCCCCCCCCCTCCAAGTGATTTATTAGCACAAAGCCTCGGTCTGTTCATTGACCAAAATCCTTAAAAAAAAACACTCAAAGTCTACTCTGAGGAACGCATACAAGTATTAGAGTTAGACAATCATTTCAGTTGCTTAGAGTTGAATTTGACCTTTTCAAGGGTTTTGGAGGTTAATATATCGCTTGAGGGAGTATATGTTCTATTCGGGTAAAAACTAAAAGGAGGTTTTGTGCAATTAACCCTTTTCTTTGTATTCTTCTCAACTTATTTAGCATGAATGTGCCCGCAGAATGTTGGTCCGATACTAATATTTTGCTCAGAAGATGATGAACTTGCTCCATATCCGATTGTTTCTAATTTTGCTCAACGTATGCAAGAACTGGGTGGCGATGTTAGATTGGTGAAATGGAATAGCTCCCCTCATGTAGGTATGTCATTGACTGATGACTGCTTTACTTTTGGCTATCTATATGTTGTATAACAATTATGCTGTGGAGGATGTTCACAAAGGCATGCCACTAATAGATTGATACTAAACCTTACAGCGGTGAATATAGTAAACAAGTTTGCACGCATTTGGATGTATAGATCTAGTAAAATAATATCTGATGTTGCTTTTCAAGAAGTGAGTCCATTGATCTTATGCAAGTTTCACACACAGTAAAAAATACTTTTTTGTGCACGTGTTTTGATAAAGTAAAGAATCCCAGAGATTTCAGGTATCTTCATTATTGAAAACCTCTAAATACAGTAATTTCAAGTTCTGTGATAATTACACGGTAAATTTTCTTTATCCTCACTCCATATCTTTCTTAAGCAAACAATAATTGGATATTGTAGTATTAAAACCCTTGTAACTACAAAGTGTAAGAAAAATTGGAAACAGCCAATCTTATTTTGATATCATCCGAACACATCCTTAAAATTAGGGGTGATTTGCATGCTTTTTATAGAAATATAATATACTGATTTTACATGCCAAATGGAACGCCCTGTTTCCCATGTTTATGAACAGGTTTTTCTATCATGATTGTATTATTAAACTCTTATTGTGTATATAGTTTTGCACGGCGAACTAACTATGTTGTTTTCCATATTTTATCTTGTTGTGCATAAATTGCAAAATTTTACCTAGTGTTGTACTTCTAGCTGGAAGAGCATGATGTGTATAAAGAGATGGCCTTTTCATTGTCTGGGTTTTGAACAAATGTTTAGTTTAGTTTAGTTTAGTTTAGTTTCGTATATGCACACTTCAAACTTCGTATTCAATATATTTCACAAAATTTATAGGTCTTCAACACCTCACCCCAACTATAGGCAGTGCATATTAGTTCGACTGCATACCAAAATGCATTTGGGATTTGGCCTTCATTAACATGAAGATTCCCAGGAAACATTTTTGTTTGTTTTTTGAGTTATAAGGTGTGACCCTTATTGGACCCACACCCTTCCCTGTTATTCAATACATAGGGTTGGTCTCCTTGGCTTACCTCTAACTAGTGACCTCCTTGTCGCTGTTCCCATGTCCTAATCAACTATCCGATCCTCTCGGATCTTGGGCACATTGTTGGTCCAACTAGTATCATTTTCTCCTTTTGCCTTTTCCTTCTGCTGTGGACACTCAATAAGGTTTATGTCTGTGCTGCCTGGACAGCTTGATAACCTTGTCGACTTGGTTGATGATCGATGCTTTGACAGAAACAAGAGTTTTAACTTTGATTGATACTTGTTGTTCAATGCCAATTGCAAATTGTAATCTATATAGAAACAAAGTTATAAAATCATGATATGTACCATTGATTGGTATGAAAAATTGAGTTTTAAATTGTCCTAAATACCGCAATCAATAACGGTGTCGTAAAAAGCGAGGAAACTACTTGCTCATTGGGAAAAACATGATAAAAGAAGAAGGGTAAAAAGAAAAAGAAAAGAGAAAAGTTTTGTTTTAAAAAGGCTAATACTAGAGTCTTCACAAAAAGCAAAGAACAACTTTGAGTATCATTGTCTAAAAATTCATTGAAGGAAGAAGGAAGAAGAAAATCAAAAGAAAATCATCATCTAATTAATTAAAAGTAAAAGCGAGAAAGTAATTGCGAAAGAGTAATTGCAGAATTAAAGTGTGAAAAGTAATACGGAAAGTAAAGACACGAAATTAAAAGAACTCTACCTTTTATTAATAAGAACTTTAATTACCAAATTTAAATGGCTAAAAGAAAACTAAACATTAAACCCTAGATAGATCTCTCTTTGTTGTTGCTCGCTTCTATTTATAGGCTCTGGAAGACAAAACCCTAGAGCCTATATCGATGTATATGAAATGACGATCATGCCCATGAAAAATTACATCCAACGGCTCAGATTGAGCCGCGCTTCCGCCGTGATTTGTTAAGGATGGTGGTGGTTCCGCCGCGCTATCTTCGAATTGATTCTCTGGTTTTTTCTGGCTTCTTTTTCGCGATATTTGGAGACTTTTCTGATAATTATATTTTTAAAATATTCTCGTTCCTTTACGGTTGCGTGATTCTTTCAATTGCTCCTAATTTTGGCAGATTTGATTTGTTGCAATTTAATTTGATTTGCTCTTTTGATTCTAATTGCAGTCTTGAATCAATTTGTTATTTAAAAACCTGCATAATATCTCAAATCAAATTATTAGCAGCATTTATTTTATTAAAGAATATATTCCAACCAATTATGATCACAATCAAATTACTTATTGTTTAAACAATATATAAATAATTGTTAAAAGATATGGTTGCAATTATTTTTCTTAATGATTAAGAATCACATGGATATTTTATTTAAATATGATATGTACATATTACTCGCAATTATGTTAATTATAAATTAAGAAACATATGACAATCTTTTTACATATAAACCCGCATATGTTCTTAAATTACACAGCACCATTTAGTAATTAAAAAATAGGGAAAATGACCGTAAAAATGTGCAATAAATATGACTGATCAAATACCCCCAAACTTATCTTTTGATTGTCCCGGACAAACTATTTTATTTTAAAAGAAAAAGAAAGCCTAACACACTTTCGTAGGTAGCATGATTGCACTTAGCTCGTGCGACAAGCCTTTAAACTTTTATGTATCTCTAGTAGGAGGAGTGTTGTCTCTCCAGGGATTTCAGCAGATTACACCTACAAAATTCCTTCAAGCTGGTTTTGTAAGTTCACAGTCAATTCAAATTCTAAAGTTCAGTATCTAAGTTAGAAACTCTATCATCTTAAATTAGAAACACCCAACACTTATTCTTCACACATCACTCTTCATTTAACTTAAGCTCCTATACGTCTTTATGTGCTTTCGTAAATAGTGTCGTTTTGTTTCAAAATTTTCAATTAATAGTTTTCTTGTCTTTAATAAAGACCAAGAATTACTTCAAAAAGTATCTCGTGAGTTTATAAAGTCTTAAGCTTTTCTTGAGCTTTCATTCTACAGCGTAGTCTCAATTCGAGGATTTTTAACGTCCTTAACAAAGAATTGTCATATTCTTTACTCCACCTTTCACCTGTTTTCGTTCATACACACCTTGATGATTGTGCAATAGTATTTTAATTTTGTAACTTCAATTTTCTAACTTTCATATCTCTGTCAAATGCCTCCCCAGCCAGCTATGTTTTATCGTGTATCCGAAACTCGTCACGACCAAAATTATTCTCCCACAAAGAAGCGTGAGGACTTTTAATTCGGAGAGAACACTTGGTTTGTTTTGGAAACAAGCTTTCTAGACAACTTAGCGAGTTTTGGATCAACAATCCCAAACCAGACGGTTTTAAGGCATTGGATGTAGAAACACTCCTGAGGACTTAATTACCCAGGTAATCTAGGCCACAAAACAATGACTTGTGAATTGTTTTTAGAAAGAACACCAACGGAGATATTTCAAGCTATGTTTTTCATCCCAAATTAAAGACGTGTAAGTGTGGAAAAGGTGTATAATCACTCCAACCAAGCTCAAGATGTGTTATTTTTCAGACTTAGTCTCCATTAAAGATTCAATACTTTCCTCTCATATTAACTCTACTCATGAATCATGCTCAATATTATTTGTTTGATCTTAAGAAAATTCATAAAATTTTAACTTAGACATATCAAACTTGTTATCTAGTTTTCAAAATATCACGACACGTGTAGTGTGGTGCTGAGACGTATATTTGCTACGGTTAAACTTAAGGAGGGTTATTTTTCGGGTTTTCAATTTCTAATTCTATGGTTTAGTTATTTCTAACCTATTAATCTAAACGGCAGTCTAAGTTCCCATTTGCTAACTTGACAACAAAGTTTTAATGTTTTGGAAATTTTTTCAATTTTTATGGGTTATATATATATATATATATATATATATATATATATATGCAGTGCAGAATTTAGATATGATGCAATACGGAAATTAAACATGCAAAAGAAAAGAAAAAACAGAAATAAATGTGCGAATGCATGCGGAAAGTAAACATGAATGCAAAGATAGAAAGCTCACTGAACATCCCCCAACTTAAACTTGACAGTGTCCTCGCTGTCATGCCATACAAAAAGGTCACAAAAGTTTTGAGCTTTCAAAATTTTCAGAGTTTTTTTTTTAACAAGAAGACAATATATGCACTAAAAAAATGCCCCCCAAACTTAATTAAAACAGTATTTCCACTATTTAAGCATTTGAAGTTCAAAATAAGTGGGGGAGAAAATCGCATTAGTATATACAAAGCTTTACAAAACCCAAAAATCAACACCAACCATTCAAATATTTTATCACGATGACACCATGGTTGGTGAAAGAAACTGAAACGGATGTACGTAAAGAATACTCGAGACGGTATTTGAATGGAAATGATATTAAGTCTCGAGTGGAAAGAATGGAAATGAGAGTTGTGTTAAGAGGTGATGTGAAGGGAAGACAAAAAGTGTATTCGAAAGGTTTTACGTCTCAGTTGGTAGAGACGAAAAAGTGAGTGAATGAAAACGAGAATATGAAAGATAAGAAGTAGGTGGAATAGTCATATTCTCGTATGTGATAAGAAGAAAGGATGGCGGTTCAACTTCTTCGGCCTCAAACGGAGGCGCACGAATTTTCTGTGGGTCTTGATTCAGCACAGCATCCAATTCTTCAAGAAACACGGGTCCTTCGACGAAAATATTTTCGAAACTGTCATCAATGTCCCCCTAATAATGATCTCATCGGAAAGAAAGGAATCGATATCTATATCAATGGAATAGTCAGATTCGCTAGAAAAGTTGAAAATTGCAAGGTCAATGTGGCACCAGGATTCAAAGCACCCGAGTCGTCAGGAATTGTGGAGGTAGGAATCTCGAAAGCTCATCTACCTCGTACTTAAAAGAATCTAACTCAGACTTTTGTACATCAAGAATCATAGTTTTAGATATCGGAGTGTGGTTCATCAAACTTTGGTGATAGTGAAAGAAGATGAGAAGAAGAACAAAAAGAAGTGTGTAAAGAAATAGGTAACCAAACTCGTGTGACGAGTATTGTTGATTCAGATGTGGAAGATGAAGGCTGAATATCGTTTTGTATATCGGATAGGTTGGTGGAAATAATATGATCGGTTAAAGGTACATGAAGATGTTCACATTCAATGGAAGGAACATGATGAGTCAGACATGATGAGTCGGAGAATCCAACTCATCCAAATAGCAAGTCCATCCTCAAAAATATTCTCAACATTAATCTCACTAGCACCGTCCGCTAAATCAAACGAATAGTTCTTTAAAAATTCATCAATTATATAATCCTCAATCGATGCATCACTAGGTTCACTTGATGGGATTGAAAAATTGGAAATGTCAAGATTAGTTGGATAAAAATAAGTTTGATTTGGAATGGTGTAAGGCTCTCTTTCACTCATGATTGGGAAAGTCAAACATGTTATACTCAGGCATCTTATCAATTAGATTTTTAAGCTGTTGATCATCAAATACATTCGGTTGGATTTCTGGATAGAAGGTGTTGAGATCAAAAGAATTTGTTTTGGTTTGACTAGAAGGGATCTCTGGTTCTTTCTTACTACTCAATTCCATCTCTACTTCAAGACGGGACATGGTTTGTGAAGAAGTTTCAATGAAGATTCTCTTTGAACCGTGGAACTTTCTAATTGATGTTCAAAAGCACTTCTAGATAAGGTGCAAAAGTTGAGTATTGTTGGAATGGGTTAATTGTTGGCTACGGACGAGTTCAATATGTTCCGCAATAGAAATGGGTTTACGAATTGCCACATCAGCCTCAAAAGAAGTATCAACATGAGAGAATGTGAAAATTTGGTAATGTTGATAAGAGGTAGATGGTTGTATCTAATTTTCATAAATATGATTAGGATTAACATTTTGATATGAAGAAGATTGAGATTGGTCGAATTGTTGGCGACTGGCTTTTGCAATCTGCTCAGTAATGGTCATAGGTTTAAAAGTTGCCACATTTGCCTCAAAAGGAGTATCAACATTTTCATATGGAAATGATTGTAATTGTTGTCTTAAAGCTTTTGAAGTAGTGAAAGGCATGAAACTTTGGCTACTAGCTTTTGCAATATATTCAGCAATGGACGGGTTTAAAAGTCGCCTCACTAGCCTTAAAAGAGAGTAATAACATAAGGAGTTGAATTTTGACACGGTTGATAGGAATTTGAGTGTGGTGTCTAACTGTTATTTCTAGAGCTCTCTATCCTATCTTTTAAAGAAATGATGGAGCCGAAAGTTCTACCAAAGTAATAACGATCTAAAAAAAATCTGGTTGTGTGTAGCTAAGTTCGTCAAGAGTTGGTCGGTTTGGGTTACCCATCATAAGAGAAGTGAAAAGAATTTTAGATGAAAAGTAAAGAGGGTGAAATGGTAAGGTTTTTTTAAATTTGTTTTTTGGATTTTTGAAATTGTTTTGCTTAGACATAAAGAGGGACTCGCACAAACGTGCACAAACAATACCTAGAATTAGGATCGCCTAAGTCAAATTACTAGACCGTTCCTAGACTTCCAAAGGACAAGACGTCGGATAAATCCTCTATCATCTCTTTATCAATCTTGCAGTTAGGTAAGTGCCAGGTAAGTGGGAGGTATCTGCTATTCGAATCACCGAAATAGCGGGCCTAATTAAGTAAATCGTTTGCCTTAATCACACTTGCCTTAGACACCACAAGAAAAATACGGATAAGCAATAGATTACCCATGACCTTCTCTTGTCCTACTCGAGCGCGAATGTCCTTAAGGTTTTGTCTAGATCTTTTTTAATTAATGTAGGTTGATGCTTATGCTTGTTTGTGATTTTTGGGGTTTAGGAAGGGTAATGAACTCCCCATTTTGGATTTTTTGCCCCTTAACTCCGTATTATTTGATGCAAAACAAAAACAATCCAAAATTCTAGACACACAAAAAGATTTTTCCTGACGGCATTGTTTGCAGAGAATCCTGCAAAGCGATACAATTTATTGGAGCTACAAAGGGGGTGTTATGAAGAGAAGAACCTTACCAGCAAAATTTAGCACGTGATCTCTCTGTAAGGTCGCGGAATCGCGGTCGAACAAGATGGATGGCCGCATATTCGCTGTCAAGGATAGGCCGATCTTCCCACAATTTTAGCACTATTCTCCATCTTCTATTTCCTTCTGTTTCTAGTGTTCAAGTTCTCTGTTGGGTCACTCCAGATGCTCAAGAATTTTGCACACTCAACAAGCAATCAAAAGAAACAAGATATGATTTTTATTTTATTGTTATTGTTTTAAAATATTTTTAAAAAGAAAATCAACCCTAATAACAAGAAAAATAATATTATCGTCTTCCCGGCAACGGCACCATTTGATTGGTGTGAAAAATTGAGTTTTAAAGTGTCCTAAATACCGCAATCAATAACAGTTTCGTAAATAGCTAGCTGATAGTGAGAACGAGTCGTTCACGGGAAGATAGTGAATTACTTATCTTGTTTTAGACAAGTTAATAAAAAAAAGGTTGAATTTTTGTCGTTTTATGCTAAAGAGGTTTGAAACTTTATAAGAGGACTTGTAAGGTTTTTCGGATTGGGTAGTTTAAAAGATGTTTTTTTTTTATAAAAATATTCTTTTTAACTTTTTAATTAATTAATACTAAAGAAAGAACAATGAATATGGATTAAGGTGCTAAGAGGGATATTAGGGATTCCCTCTATTTACCCTTGTCCCTCCGTTGATCGTTATTACGCTAAATCCTTCAATCAAAACAATGTTAACTAAACTCAAATTAAGGTCACAACTTTCATGAATTGAGCATGCACCTAATTAACAGGGTTGAGATTCTCGCTGATGAAAGTTTATAAAGAATTAAAAATAATAAAGAGAATTAAAGATAAATTTCCATCGAATAAACTATCCACTCCTTCAAATCCTAACAAGCGAAGAAATTACTCGCTCATTGGAAAAAACATGATAAAAGAAGGTAAAAAGAAAAAAAAAAGAAGAGAAATTTTGTTTTAAAAAGGCTAACTACTAAAGTCTTCACAAAAAGCAAAGAACAACTTTGAATATCATTACCTAAAAATTCATTGAAGAAAGAAAGAAGAAGAAAACCAAAAGAAAATTATCATCTAACTAATTAAAAGTAAAAGTAAAAAATTAATTGCAGAATTAAAGTGCGAAAAGTAATGCGAAAAGTAAAGACACGAAAGTAGAAGAACTCTACCTTTTATTAATAAGAACTTGAATTACCAAATTTAAATGGCTAAAAGAAAACTAAATATTAAACTCTAGATAAATCGATCTCGCTTTGTTGCTCCTCGCTTCTATTTATAGGCTCTAGAAGACAAAACCCTGAAGCCCATATCGATGTACATGAAATGACAATCATGTCCATGAAAAATCACATCCAACGTCTCAGATTGAGCCGCTCTTCCGCCGCGATTTGTTAAGGATGGCGGCAGTTCTGCCGCGCTATCTTCGAATTGTTTCTCTGGTTTTTTCTAGTTTCTTTTTCGCGATATTTAGAGACTTTTCTGATGATTATATTTTTAAAATATTCTCGTTCCTTTGCGGTTGCGTGATTCTTCCAATTGCTCCAAACTTTGGCAGATTTGATTTGTTGCAATTGATTTGATTTGCTCTTTTGATTCTAATTGCATTCTTGAATCAATTTGTTGCTTTAAAAACCTGCAAAATATCTCAAATCAAATTATTAGCATCATTTATTTTATTAGTGAATATATTCCAACCAATTATGATCATAATCAAATTACTTAATATTTAAACAACATATAAATAATTGTTAAAAGATATGGTTGCAATTATTTTTCTTAATGAGCAAGAATCACATGGATATTTTATTTAAATATGATATGCACATATTACACCCAATTATATTAATTATAAGTTAAGAAACATATGACACAATCTTTTTACACATAAACCAACATATGTTCTTAAATTACAAGCAACGCCATTTAGTAATTTAAAAAATAGGGAAAATGACTGTAAAAATGTGCAATAAATATGACTGATCAATCATGTATCGTTTTTCTTATAAATTGTATCGTATATCATATCATATTGTATATAGTAAGATATGTTATTCCCTTGTGCACTAGTTAAGCAACTGTACATACAAGTATATGTTCCATAAAAATATGATCGAGTTAGCTATATAAATCAATACATAAGACGATATATAATATTTAGTAAAGCACTCGTCACACAAGAAGATATATAATATTTAGTAAAGCACTCGTCACACAACTGACACCACAAGATACTTGTATTTACAAAAGTCATGTGGACAATCATAATAAAGACCTTAAGAGAATTTGGGTTGGTTTAAGAATGAACCACAACAAAGCCAAGAACGATGGCATATTGATTTTGAGATGAATACATGTAATATTTTGTAAACATAAAGTGGTTGTATTTGTATCTCAATGATTTTTTTAAGCATGCCAAGGTAGTAAAAGAAATTGGGGAGCTCCCATTGAGGAGTTCTCATGAAGGACGGCAAATGCATAGGGCTCTTTAGAGGAGTTCTCATGGATGGGCTCTCATAGCGAGGCGAGGCATTGAAGGAGATCCCTATGTGATGTAGGAGAAATGCTCTAGGAATTCCTAATATGAATGCAAGATGATCAAGCAGGCAAGCAAGCGGATGCAAACCCTAATGCTAACAATTAATTTGCCCAAAATTTTAAACCTATAGCATGAAACAAATTAAAACTAGGATGCAAATCTATATGAAATAATGGCAAGCAATTGAGGCCCGCAATATTAACCATCTATGAAGCACGTATACTTGTATATGTCTTACGAATCACCCCCGATCGCGTATCGGTGTCTGAAACTCTCGTATTCTTGGATTCTCTCGGACTTATAAAAGTCTCACCAACCTTTCTCGAATCGATGCATCTTTTCTCCTCTCGAAAATTAAGACACTCAAAAGTTTGAAAGTGCATTGAATATATAATATTATGTCATTATTTATTTATATTATCATATATTGGTATGTATACCTTAATATATATTCATATTTATTTAATTTAAAATCGATATAAAAATGTATCCCGTATTCTAGGTCTTCGGAAAATTACGAAGCTGCGAATCCGTATCGTATCCCGTATCTATATCCGAACTCGTGCTACACAGTTAATCATTAATAATGATGCAAAGAAAATCTAAAGCGATACATTATAATTGATAAAAAGAAAAGCAATCAAGTTATAGAGAAATGTTAAAAAATGACCTAAGAAATCGTGTTGAAATCCACACAATGAAACAACTCTGCTCGATCCCGTAGATTGGTCCTTCCTCGTGAACTTAAAGACCCGGATTTTGAAATCAATCCAAAAAGCCGCTATTTTGGATCTTGAGCAAATATGAGTTTGGGTATTTATGGTTGGTTCAAGAAAGGGGATTAGGGTTAGGGTTTGGTTCTCATACCAATTCCTAAAAAAACGCCCTCACATCAAAATCTCAAACAAGAAAATATTCTCAATTTTTATTCATACTTCAATAATCTTCTAAAGTACATCCATCATATCTTTAAATCGAGATGTATAATAACAACTAGAGAATTCTTTCTAAAGCAAAGTGGTTTATGATTGAATCTCAGAGGCATTCTTATCATTTGGTAGATCCAAATTCTTCCAAGCAATCGGGATCATCTTCGAATCCCCCCAAAGGAATTTGCGACATCAAGCAAGCAAGGGATGAGCGCGGAAAAAGATTCTTTTTTTCCATTCGAGAAACGACGAGCACGACTGCCCGACCAGCCCGTCGATCCTAACGTTTTCTCCTCTCCCGTTAGCGCCCCTCGTTTTTCAAGTTTATAATTGAATTGAGCCCCTTTCCATCACCATGTGAAGGAGGCGTTGCAGGGGAAATCTCGCAAGGAAAGCATAGAAATAGAAACTAGGGTTTTCAGAAAGAAATCTCGTGCATCCTTATATATAATAGGTTATTAACCTTTAAAACCCGATCCAATAAAGTGGAGATCTGATCCAATTCTGTAATGCAAATCATATTTTTCATATCATGTCGAATCATTTGATTCAAAATGTAAATGGTATGATACACTACTAATTTGATATGATCCTCTGATATGTATCAAAATCCCTCCATATTGTATCGAATTGTAGGATATTAACAAATATGTATAGAAAGATAATATATTAGAAGGACAAATTAGAAAAATGAATGAGGAATAACTAAGTCAGCTTTCAGAGGAAGGGTGGTTTTGGGCAGAGGGAAGGGGACACCTTTCCGGTTTCTAGGTTCCATTGAAATGAGAATACGGATTTACATAGTGCAACTGTCTAAAGCAATAACATCTAGATACAAATGCACTTTCAATCAAATCATATATACAAATCCATCATCTGATGTTGTCGGCACAAGCTGGTCAACTAATTTCTGCTTCTGGCTTCAGATTTGACATATCAAGACAATCCAATCAATTAAACCTTAAATCATATTTGCAGCAGCACCAAAGTAAGGGAAACAAGCACCTGAAAGTTACAAGTATTCACCCAAGTCCCTCAAAGCCGCAGACGAAGCTTGAAAATTTTCTGTCATTTCCAATTAGATACGAAATAAATGAAACTACTAACAACACCACCCATGATGACGATTAAGAAAGTGGTTTTTGTTGGGGCGACGACATCAATCATTGTAATTATTGAGGCTGTAGGACTAGGAGCGACGGCACCGTGTCCTCCAAAGAACCAAACGCCAAAACATTGACATTGCCCCATCACTGCTATAAAATTTCATGCTTAAAACCCAATAGCATGCGTTCACATTTCCTTTAATGAACCAAATGCTAGGTGCATAATTATTTTCGGCCTTTTGAGTATGTAACCTACAGTATCTGCATTTTTCTTATATTATCCCTAAAATTATAATTTGGTCATATAAACTTCAGAACTTCAGCTAGCTTCAATGTATTTAATATGAATAGAAGCATTAACAATTAAGAATCTTCTTATTTTCACCTTTGGCAAGTGGTGACATATATTTACGTTATATAATTAAATATTTTTATTAACTGTTGCATCATACGTTAGCTCCACCACTTGAAACGGTTGATTTTCCAATTCCTCTTCTTATCGTATTTTTTCACATGTCCATCGTCTCATGATCAGTATTCAAGTATCTTTCAAGAAAAATAAATGTATTGATAAAATCTCTCATAATTCTTCTTTGTTTTGTGCAGGTCACTACAAGCATCATCCAGCTGAATACAAAGCTGAAGTAACCGAGTTCCTTGTCAAGGCATTGCATTTTTACACATTAAGAAGACAATCACAAATAGAAGTTGGTTCTTCCAATAAAATTTGTGAATCTGTTTGTTGTCTTCATAAAGCGGTCGTTTGCTCAAACGAGAGCCTGAAGAGAGTAGCCATTGGTCCGAGCGATCATTTCTTCTTACCGAGCTCCATAGAATATCATGAAACTAAAGAAGGCGGCTCTTTGCTTAACAAGCAAAGGGGAGGCTCGTTCCAAATGCAAAGCCCGCCAATGATCAATGCCAATGGGGTGTTGGGTAAACTCCTTTTCGATGTATGTGTTCCTAAGAATGTAGAAGGGTGGGATATGAAGCAAGTTAGTTCATCTCGCCGACATGGACCTTTTCATCCTATTAAATGCTTAAAGTGCTCCAGATTGTAGGATTTTACAACTGAGAATAGTTTGAGTTGTGTGATTGGAAATGTGAATATTTATCTTTGATGAGCTTCTTGAGAACTTCTCCATTGACATGTATGTATTAATGATTTACGATGGAGTCAAGAGCGAAGTGAACGTTTTCTTTTTCATTTTGTGCAATGTAAAATATAAATGAGTCAATATGACGAATAAAGGGTATAATGAAACTGAATTTTGATCTTTGCTTGGAGCATCTGGATCTAGATGATGGTTTTGATAATGAACAAGAAGAGCTTAGCTGTTGGCCAATTTATATGGGTGAAGGAAGCAAGATTATGATTTGTTTTCAGTAATAATACCGAGATTTCGGGGGGAGTTTTCCTGGGGAGAAAGGTTGCAACTGTGTAATCATAGCAAGTTTTTCAGATCTTAATCTTGAATTGATACTCTGCTTGGTTCTCTTGTAGTTTCTTCCTTCCTTCCTTAAAAACCTAGTAGATCACGTTTTGTATGATGCCGGTTCCTGTAAATTGTAATATTGAAACATATGATATTGATAACGAATTAACGATGATGATGAATAGCACAAAATAATACTTTTCTTCAGTTTTGCCGCATTTTGCTGGTATGGTTTACACTCTTCATAGGGTAATTAGTGCAGAAATATTACTTTTTACTTTTTGAGTAATTATTAGTGCAGAAACATATATAATATCGATAATGATGATGTTGAATAACAGAAGGTCAACTTTCCGTAATTTGGGTAACCTCATCTATTTTGATCTCCCTCCAAGGTATATGTGCACCAACTCCTATGATTTTGATAGTTTTTGACCATTGATTGATAGAAAAGTGTTCTATTATCCATAAACTCTTAAAAGCGGACTTTCTTGATGTAAGTGGAAAAGGTATTGAAATCATGTTATCTTTTTTGTGTATGCCTTAAAATATGTTAATCAAGATGAATTACCCGATCATAAGCAAATTGATAGATTGTTGACTGTGGCCAACTAGAGTATTTCTAATGCCCGTATATCAACTTAAGGAAAGTGTTTCGGCACAATATTTTTCTAAGTGGATATCAAAACCTCTCTTTTGCTTTTTGTAACTGTAATAACCGGTCCCGCCTTGTACTTGAATCCATATTTGAATAAATATTTTTCTAATAATTTCATGTATATAAATCCTATTTGTTTTTCCTTACAATTTATTTCCTCTATTTGTCCTATTCTATTTATTCCCATACCCTAAATCCTTAATTTTTCAGCCCCTGGCCCGGCCCGGCCCATGCTTCGCTCTCTTCTTTTAAGAAAATCCTTGGACCCATCTAAATAACCTAACCCGAGCCCCTCTTTTCCCTCTCTTTCTTTCCCTTCTTTTCTTCTGCCCTCCCTCCCCATGACTCGCTCCGTCCACAACCTCGTCCACCTTGCAACCACCTCCGAGTTCACAGGCGCTCCTCCTTTGCGAATACTTCCTAATTCTCAAACTTCCCCTCCCTCGACAGCTCTTGATCCCTCTCTTAATCTCTCTGACACTCTAAAAATCTCTAACAGCCTCAAGTTGTCTCTCTTTCCCTAGCTCCTCATTACCGCCACTCCACAACCACTAGCTGAGCCTCCAACCATGAGAACAACCCAAGCTCCACACCACCATCTCCCTCCACCCTCCAACAACTCTACCGACGAACCCATTCATCACCATCGGCAACCTCCCCCCTTAACCCCTTCTCCATCGAAACCCATCAACCCTAACGCACCCCACCACCGCAACTCCATCGCCGGCATCCTCCTCTCGATGCCGTCTCACTTCTGCGACATCGCCACTACCTTACAACCGAGCAACACCCTTCTTCTCTATCACCAACTTCTCCAACCTCTGCACCCGAGCTCCCTGCAGCGGCCATCTCCGGCGACCTTGAGCCCCACCGCTCCGGCCGCCACAGCACACGTCGAAGCCATTGCACAACCTTAGCTCCCCTTTCCTCTCAAACCCCCTTACTGCCTCCCCTCGATCCAAGCCGTGCCTCCGCCGATCGTAAGCTCGAGCACCTTCGTCTCCTTACTGCGTCGCCACTGCTCTGACACCGAGATCACCACCGCTGCACCACCCTGCAACCACCATCGCCAGCCAACCATCATCGACGAGCCACCTTCACTTCCATCATCGCCCGCAACCACGCACCCTCTGCCCCATCACTGTTGCCACTTCACCGGAGCTCCCCTGTACCAACGCCGCCACCACACCATTACCATCTCATCACCATCGACGAGTCTTTGCTACCATCTTCACCTCCCCCGACCCCCTCATTTCCTCGCCTGCCTCCAGCCAACGAGCCCGAGCACCACGCCCCACCCCGAGCTCCTTAACAGCTCGCATTCGAGCCTCCGTGCCACGCCCACCCCATGTCGTCGATGCACCGAGCCGCACCATCGACCCAGAACCGAGCTCACCTTGTTGCGGTCGCTGTTGCTGTACCCGTACTTGTCGTTGTTGCCGTGCCGTTCATCGCCGTTGCCAGAGTTGTCGCCATCCCAATCCATTAATCCATTGCCAGGCAAGTGGAAACCTTTCACTTGTTACTCATGCTAATTAATTAAAGTTAATAATATTTATTAAACCGTGTGTATATGTATTTATATCCACACCATTAATATTTAATTGAATCATTACCGGATGAACTCTTGGTTGTAACTGTTATGAGCAGAACCCGATTCGGGTTTGTTATCGCGTAACGACACGATTTAGTTATATAGGTGAATTAAAGTTCGTTTTATCGGTTAAATAAAATCGACATTCGTGTTGCAAATGTCATGAAATTGCTAGTGATAAGTTTAAATTGTAATAATATTATTTTTACCTACATCGTTATAATCACTGCATTGCGAACTCATAACCCATCGTTAATGACCATAGTGGTTGGAACGTGAACATGGAATAACTATTGTTTTAATCATTTAGACTAAACGGACTCTTTCGTTGGAATTCCGTACACTAGTTAAGTGCTCGACACAAAACCCTGAACCAAAGCATACCTTAAAATGACGGAACTTGTGATCATTAAACTTTTTTACTATTGACATCTATCTAGTAGAAATTTGGCAGAAAATTTATATCGCTACACCCACAAAATGACATCCCGATAACTCTTGCGAAATCTGAATTTTTCCAGATATGCTAGACCGTTAAACTCATAATAAATTATTTATATATCGTATCTTAGCATTCCATGGCTCGTATCGAACCCAATAGATAAAACTACAGCACCCCATAGTTCATCTCTGAATTTTAATAAGTTATAATGACGAAAACTGAGACGATTCATGGCTCTGAACTGCAGTCCAGAACAAGAATCTCTGTCTTTACCCATTTTAGAACGCATACTTTTCACTGTTTAAGGGCGCAAGTGTGCGGAACCATATGTGGAAGCGTGTAGAATTGAATTAGCTTTCTAACGATGCTGGTCTCATTGCATTCCAGTGTCGTTTGATATTTATAACACTTTTTAAACCGTCGATGTGTATTGTGGTTCATGCTGAAACAGAATGTATGCCTTAACCTTAGACATCTTATATCTTCCTGCATACAGCGGATATTATTGATCCGTCTGATGTGTTAGAAACATAACAGATAATTCTAAATATTATCTAATTGTAGTGTCGCCTAATCATGATCCCAATAGGGAGTAAAACGTGTTACGAAACGGACTTCCAGTTCAGAAATTGGATTTTCAGCAGTAAACACTTAAGATGGAATGATCATAACTCGCAAACCTGATACCCGATTGACTCAAAACCAATTTTACCATACAGATAATTTAATACACAGTTTACGTTTTTTATATTGTTTCGCCAAATTATGCACGCATGATTTTATGTGATTTTTCTAATCCAGCCGACACCGACTGCTCATATGTATTCAGTAGTGCATTTACTGTATCCCCGTCATATTGCATGACTGTTATACCCTTCGTAAATAGTGTTTATTTGTATTGATACCCTAGTGACTTTCTTAGATTACCAAGTGATAAATGTTAGTGATTGGATTGCGGCAAGCACGTTAGTGTAAAAGCGTGATTGAATAGTGGAAGCGACACGTACTTGTACACAATCAGCGGAAGTAAGTAGTTATTGCATTGTCAACGCCTATGGAACTGTCACAACCCGAAAATATTAGCTCATGACCGGCACTTGAATCACGCCGCGTCTAAAGGCGTAATGTAAATCAAGTAAGCAGAAACCCAGAAATCAAAACCTTTTTAAGAAAATAAATAGGTGAAGTTTTGAAATAAAGGTATGGTGAAAATCATAAGTTTTCATAAATACATAAATAATGGAATATAAAAAGGCAAGTGGTGTTACTAGTTGAAAACAGGTTTCGACTTTTAAAAATTTGGACAGCACCTCCTTTGTATTTTTTGATCCAAAACCACAATACAAGATAATATAAAGGCATCCCCAAGCGGGAGCTAGCTCTTCGGCAATCGGCGGATTCACAACCACGCAAAGCATAAATGTAAGTATACGACGCCCAACGGCGAAACTCACCAAAAAAGATAAAGAAATAAGCAAAATATCAAAACCACAAGTAGCGGAAAACCCCTCGCTCTAAGTCTCGCAACCACAAGTCTCGAAATCCACTACTGAAATCCAATATACACTAGTCAAATACTATAATACATATATAATACGCATCCTTGGAAAAATCCTTTAAACCGAATAAAATGTATGCAAAAATCCTTTCTGAATCGCTGTGTGATGCGTAGCTCACGACATAAGTGACGGACGCTCATTTGTAAAGTAATAAACATATGTCCATATAGGTTTTGCTCAAATATACGTCCCGTCCATTTTGAAATATCCCAAAAAGGTTTTCCTTTATAAACGTTCGAGTCGCTCACGGACACGTAGGAAATAGCGAGACAATAGCTCCTTTTTGAAAACCTCTGGTTAAACGTTTAATGCATGCAAAATACTCGGGTACTGTCCTTAGATCAGTCTTGTTCGGATACTACAAAATATAGTACCCCTCATGAAAACAAAGTGCCTCAAAGCAAAATCAGCCTCAAAAGGCGTATCCAATAATCACATGCGTCTGGTGCGCACGGGAATCAAATCCAAATACAGGTGCTACGAATGTGCACAAAACCAAAACTAAGTGCAACGGGTGTGCACGAAACACCTGTCAAAGGCAACGGGTGTGCCTGACAGCAACATCCAGTGCATCTAGAGTGCACGAAAATCTCAATTCAGTGCAACTAACATGCACGAATGAAAATCCCAAATCGAGTGCATCCGGTGTGCACAAAATCCAATATCGAGTGCCGAATATGCACAAAAATCCAATCCAAGCGCGTTAGGTTCGTAAAAAGCATCTAGTGCAGTAGAATGTACGAAAACGCACAGCAAGTGCCAACGCGAACGAAAAACGTAATCTGATAACGCAAATGATCAAAAACATAAATCGGGTGCAACCAAGGCACGGGGTATAAAGCCGGTGCAACCAATGCACAAAATACGAATCTGGTGCAACAAATGCACAAAACACAAATCGGGTGCATCCCGTGCACGAAAAACAAATTCAGTGCATGCAAATGCACACAAGTACAAATCTGGTGTAATAAATGCACGGAAACTTATCAATAACTCAAATGCGTATAAAAGTAACACCGAGTGTACCAAGGTGTATGAAATCATAAACATGTGCAACCGCGTGCACAAAACACGTATCAATGCACTGCAAGCATATATGAGCTATACCGAGTGCAAAATCAAATCGAGTGCATACCACATGCACAAAATCAAATCAACCGTATAAAATCCACGAAATCATAACCACATGCTACCAAGGCACAAAACCGATATCAAGTGCAATAAATATGTACAAATCATAAACCAACACAACGGTGTATGAAGTATATCTTAAGTGCAATAACTATGCACCAAATATAAATACCCAGTAGGGTGCACGAAAACAATATCATGAAACTCAATCATCAAAACTCAAATCCAAGCGATATAAGCATGATACCCGGATCACAAACGCAAATCGCAATAAATGATATTGAGGTACACCTCCTACAATATCGAAAAATGTCGGTGTGCCCCAGGACTGGCAGAGCAAGAACATCCGCCTGCCTCCTGCTCACGGTCTGGCGTCCTCTGTCTTTGGGTCATCATTTCTCTGTGGATTACCAATCTCGAAATCTATCAGCTCATCGGCCCGGTCAGGTGTGCTAACGGGAACGATTCCGCTCTGGCACTTCTCTGGTCACCTTTCGGCCAATTATCACGACCACTCGTAAAGCAGCACATCACTGGCGTCGGCCTCTGGCCCTCTGAATACACGTGACACATCTGATTCTCGGTGCAAATCTCATCGCAGCAGTATCCTGGAAGGAACCTGATCAGGGTCTCTTCCGATCTCGCCTATAGCGAACTGTACGGAGGTTGGTACTCTTGCATAATCTTTTCTCGCTTTCTGGACATCTGCGTTCTCGGCACAACATTTTCTCGGGAACTGGTTGCATCCCAACGCCTCTGTAGACATACCCGATCTCTAATCTCAACGGGGAGTAACAACAGCTCGTCAGCATCTCGCATGAACCTCTGGTCCCACTCATCTGTATCATCGTCCACTTCGACGTCACGTCACGCTATCTGCGTACTGCAAGTGTTTTCGGCTACAGTCAATCCGAAGTCTCTCACACGGACTCGAAATCACGAACTCGGTATCTTCATCACTCTGTAGAAGATCTCTAACCGAACACGTCCTCGGGAACTCGTCCTAACCATCGGAGGAATACGCAATACTCGTCCGTTCTCTATCAACTCACAACACATCTGGGTGAGGTCCTCTATCCGAAACTGGTCAGCTTGCTAATCTCTTATCACATGATATCCGGACGATGTTAAACGTTTCGGTCGATTTATCGTCCCAAAATTCCCCGAAAGCTCAACACCTGAGCACAGTCTAATTACATCCAATACATGCCACAGTACCTATGGACCAACCGTAGAAGGGCAAACCCAAGCCTCACTGATGGCACCGCTGAACTGCTGCAAACCCTAAGGTTCGGAAGCGGTTCCATGGTCATTATGTTGAGTTAGGGTTTCATTCTTCTAGAGGGTCCACGGAATTACTTGCATGTTCCTTCGAATACTTTAAACTTGGAAAAATGGGTTTCTGACATTCGTTCGAACTTTTTAACCTTGCTTAGGCAACATGTGAATACTCTTCGTCTATCAACTCTAGGTAGACTAGCTATCATCTGTCGTATCTCTGCCTGGAAGTTCCAGCGATCTCAGCTCGTAAGCTCTGGAAGCGACATCTCATCAATCTCAGCAACAGCTAGGTCATCTGTCTGCATGGTAGACGATATCACAATCTCTGAGGTATGTTGTACATTGTTCCCCTCCGAAAGACGGCGCGACACCGCGTCTTGCCTGAGATTCGGGGCAGATGCTAATTGGTGCTATCCGTCCACCTCTTCGAAGATGCCAAGTTGATTTATGGCATCACGTATCGAAGGTTTAGACGGATGCGTCCGATGTAGCAGACTTCGTCAGATTCCCCCTCGTTTGAGGGGTTTTTGATTGTGGGGACGCTCTTCCCTGCAGGCGCAAGCCCCTGCAGTTAATTACGCTACCGCATTGCGGTAACAACTTTCTCCTTCTCTAGATGGTCACTTCGTGTCGTGGGTGTCTGTTTTGTATTTTGTTGCCCGTGGATTGTTTACGGAGACTGAGTTATGTCGTCGCCCGTAGGGCGTGGACTAGTCCAAATCCGTATTATCTTAGATTTGGGTTTGGGGGGGTTTGGTTTGAGGATACGTCAGCCATACTTGAGGCTAAGATCAACTCAAACGTTTGTTAAGGATACGTTAGTCTAACTTTGTGACTAAGATCAACTTAACGGGATCGTTTAGATCCGACAAAAGAGCGTTTGGACTCTAATGTTCCAGTTTAGGGACATAGTGGTCCATGAATGTATGGCCGTCGGGACCCGTCACCTCTCTGACGACGTTGAAGGATTACAACGACGGATGTCAGAGGAGTTCAGGGATGTACCCTCGAGCCAGAGTTAATTGGGGGGATTTATAGTCCACTATGTTTGAAGGTTTAAGGATACGTTAGCCATCTTTGAGGCTAAGATCAACTTAAACGGGACCGTTTAGATCCGACAAAAGAGCATACGGGGCTCTATTGTTCTAGTTTAAGGACGTTGCGGTCCACGGGTAGTTTAAGGACATTGCGGTCCATGGGTAGTTTAAGGACATTGCGGTCCGCTGTTAGTTTTAAGACATCTCGGTCAAGGTTAAGGACGTCGTAGTCCATGGGCTTAAGGACCCCACAGTCCATTATTAGTTTTAAGACATCTCGGTCAAGGTTAAGGACGTCGTAGTCCATGGGTTTAAGGACCCCACAGTCCGGTATGTGCTCTGGATGCTTCACACGGGTTCACTGCCGTGTTCTGCGAGGACCAGGCTCCGCTCTGGACGTTTTCCACGGGGTCAAAGAGTGACATTATCCGCGTTCCACGTAACCAGGAATTTGCATTAAACACGGGTTTAAGGACCCCGCAGTCCGTATCAATGTGTGGTCGTCGGGACCCGTTACCTCTTTGAAGACATTGAGGGATTACAATGCCAAGTATCAAAGAAGTGACGAGATGTACCCTAGAACCGGAGTGGATTAAATAGTCCTTGGGCCCAATTTGGGGGTCAAGACGAATTAATTTATGTTATGAGTCCATTGGACCAGTTAATCACCAATTGAGGACTTATGGCCATCTTGGGCTAAGTCCAATCAGGAGAGGCTTTGCCTCTATCCGTTTAGGGCCAATTGGGCCAAAGCATAGTGTTAAACACTACAGAGCAGTCAGTGTTGAAACACTGGGAATGGGGTTGGACAAGTTAGTGTTTAACACTAAGAGATAATTGGTGTTTAAACACCAGCGACAAGGCTTTTTCAAATTAGTGTTTAAACACTAAAACAGATCAGTGTTTGAACACTGCAGATGAAGCTTTTTTATTTAGTGTTGAACACTAAGGCCCAACAGTGTTTTAACACTGGGCTCGAGAGTTTTAATTTTTAGTGTTAAATACTAAGGCAAAGAGGGGTCACGTGGCAGCACGTGAGAGTGCCCTCCCTTTATTTATTCTGAGATTATCGTGTCTTTTCAGAGCCGTCATGTGCCATCACGTAATGGGCATTCAAAGGCCTATGTATTAAAGCTTCTGCCGAGGGGTCACATGGGTCACGTGGGGTGTTGCCTTAAGGGGCTTTCTGTAGATCTCTTGGGGGGGTTCACGTGGATGGCACGTGACCCTGCCTCTATGTATTTTGTTTTAGAGGCTTTGTTAATCTTTTTTTCAGGAATTAAATTCCTCGAGCTGTAAATTTCGGGAGGAATTAAATTCCTACTTCCTTTCCGAAGACTTATGTTTCTGGAATAGAGTTTTAACTCTGAATTTTTTTTGTAGGAAATTACATTCCTCATATATGTGAAGGGCTGAATAGGGTTTAAACCCTAATAAAAGCTTTTAAGGAATTGAATTCCCATTCCCTGTTAAATGATGATTAAGGGGAATTAAATTCCCGTTATTTTCAACAGAAACTAAATTCTTAATTAGGGTTTAAACCCTGTTTCTTTTTTATTCTGAAGGAATTAAATTCCCATGATATAGGGTCAAGGCCCTAACTTTTATTTTAAAGGAATTAAATTCCTATAGTTTCTGTGAGAATTAAATTCTCGTGCTTGTATTTCCTTCTCCATGTTTTGGATCTGCATGGCAGGATCTCAACCCCATTGAGAATTAAATTCTCAACCTTAAGGGGAGATGTGCACTTTTGCAGGTCCTCCATCAAAGAGAGAAGAAATATGTTCTTCTGTTTTTACATTATCAGAGTTAAACTCTGTTGAGAATTAAATTCTCTTTCTTTCAAAAGGCCTTCCCTTTCTTACCTAGGGTTTTTTTTTTGCAGAGGATCCGAGTCTTTTCAAAGTATCAAAAGCTCTCCTCCTTTTTTTCTTTTTTCTTCTCTGCGCATGTATATATTTTTCTCTGTGTCTCTTGGCTCCTATTTATAGGGAGAAGCAGCCGAATCAATCAGTTTTTGACGAATCTCCATTGAGATTTGATTCGCATTCAGCATCCATTTTTGGGCCTTTGGATTATTAGGTGAATTTTATTCACCATTGGATTTTTAAATCCAGAGATTCTCCCTTGTTATTTTGGTTAGATTTTAAAGGGGAAAATCTTTCCAAACCCGAGATTTTCCCATAGATAGATGATATTTCATCACCTCCTGAATCTTTAATTTGATTGGTTCCAGATAGTTGCTTTCTTTTTGGAAAGATTTTGAATTTCTTTCAGAATTTTCCATGGTCACGTGTGAGCACATGACCCCCTTTGGCATGATCCTTTTCCTTTCTTTTGCGCTCTGTCTTCTGATCGTTGCTTAAGCGTCACGTGCCACCACGTGACTCCTGGTCACGTGTGAACACGTGACCCCTGTTTGAACTCTCTTTCCTTGGTTCGTCTGGAGAACGAGTCTGCTGTCTTGAACGTCACGTGCCAACACGTGACCCTGGTCACGTGGGAACACGTGACCTCTTCTGAAGCCTTTTCTTGACTTGATCAGAGAACTTGTGTGCCTTTGACGCTTGCGTTTAAATGTCACGTGTCGCCACGTGACCCTGGTCACGTGGGAGCACGTGACTCTTTCTGAAGCCCATTTTCTTCAGCGTAGTCAGGAAACTGCACTTGACTTGATGATGCCTTTTAGGTGTCACGTGCCAACACGTGACCCCTTTTTGAAGCTTTTCCCAGAAGCTTTCCTGATTTTAAATCAGGAAACAAATGCCCCCACAGCGTTGTTCTCACGTGTCTGCACGTGAGTGCAACGCTGTCACCTCTTGTGACCGTTGGATTCCTCTAGGGATCTGGGGAGACGAAGCGTTTTCATTGTCTTCTATAAATATCTCTGTCTCTTCATAAGAGCCTTCACTTTGTTCACCTTCTTCTTCTGAGAACTTTTTCTGAGAATTTAATGGCAAAACCCCTCATTCTTTATACGACCGCCCTCGAAGGTTCCTTGGGCGCATTATGGGCACAAGAGAACGATCAGGGGAAAGAAAGAGCACTCTACTACTTAAGTCGAGTGCTGCTGGGGGCAGAAAGCAACTACTCTCCCGTCGAAAAACATTGTTTGGCGTTAATCTTCGCGATAACAAAGCTCAGGCACTATGCGTTGGCACACGAAGTCCGTCTCATCTCGAAGGTGGACCCCCTCAAATACTTGATGTCAAAAGCCATATTGACAGGACGACTCGCTAGGTGGGCCCTGCTCTTGATGGAGTTCTCGATAACGTATCAACCTCTCAAGGCAGTGAAAGGCCAGGCCATTGCCGACTTCCTCGCCGAGCACCCGATACCGGCCAATTCTCCTCTGAATTGCGATTTGCCGGACGAGCATGCATTTGATGCGATTAGCGGCGGAAGCACCCGATGGGAACTCTATTTCGATGGAGCGTCCTCCATAAAGAAACAGAAACAAGGTATCCCAATGATCAAATCAGGGATAGGCCTCATCTTTGCAACTCCACAAGGAGGGATAATGCGCTTCGCCTTCTCCTTAACAGAGCCGAGGACAAACAATGAAGCTGAATACGAAGCTCTGATAGCAGGCCTCGAGATCGCCATCGACATGGGAATTGAAGACCTCCTCATATACGGGGATTCTCAGCTGGTCGTCAGTCAAGTAAATGGTGACTACCAAACGTGCAAGCCAGAGTTGGTGAAGTACGGCGAAAGGGTGCAACAACTATTGACCCAAATTCCTTCCTATACTTTGGAGAACATACCGCACGCGGAAAACAGCAAAGCAGACGCGTTGGCTAAACTTGCTAAAGAACTGGCTGACGAGAACCTCGATGACGTCAGAATCGTGGTATAAAGCCGTCGAGTGCTCGCCCCGGCAGAAATATCTCCTGAATCATGCGAAGAAAAGGGAACGACTGAGCAGACGACCCTACAAATAAAAGACTATGAGAAGGCCGAAGACTGGAGGGAAGTCTTCATAGACTACTTTAAGTCCCACCGAATGCCCAAAGAAGCGTCCTCAAGACATCAGCTCATGAAACGAGCTCTATCCTTCGCTTTCGTCAACGATATTCTATACAAAAGATCGTTTGATTCTCTATGGCTGAGATGCTTAGGACCTGACGAAGCAGAAAGAGTCATTCAGGAAGTTCATGACGGACTTTGCGGTTCTCACCAAGCAGGCCCAAAGATGAAGTTAAAAATCAAATGGATGGGTTATTACTGGCCCACGATGACCCAGGACTGCCTCGAGTATGCGAAGCAATGCCACTCATGCCAGATCCATGGAGACTTCATCCACCAACATCCGAATCCACTGCACCCGACGCTGGCTAGTTGGCCATTCGAAATGTGGGGGACTGACATAGTCGGCCCCATTGAGCCAGCATCATCCCGGGGACACCGTTTTATTCTGGCGACAACTGATTACTTCCCCAAATGGGCAGAAGCAGTACCACTGAGGGAAGTGAAGACGGAGAATATCCTCCATTTCTTCAAGACGCACGTCATCTATCGGTTCGGAACTCCACGGCGGATTATCTCCGATAACGGGCCGGCCTACCGAAGCCATAAGATTAGCCGCTTCGCACAGCAGCACAATATAGACTGGAGATATTCTTCAGTTTACAATCCACGAGCTAACGGTCTGGCCGAGGCTTTCAATAAGACCTTGACGAAGATCATAAAAAAGACCGTCTCCAGGAATAAGAGAGACTGGCACGAAAGGCTACAAGAAGCCCTTTGGGCTTATCGAACTACATTCAAGACGGCCACAAACACAACGCCGTACGCGTTGGTATTTGGGACGGAAGCAGTGCTCCCCCTCGAGATAGAGTTACCCTCCCTACGAGTAGCAGTCCACCACGAGCTGACGAACGAAGAAAATGCTCACCTTCGGCTTGAGGAGCTTGATGCCCTCGATGAAACCCGGCTCATAGCGCAACAACATCTGGAAGCCTACAAAGCAAAGATGACGCGCTCGTACGAAAGATTGACCAGGCCGAGGACATTCCGCCAAAGCGAACTCGTACTAGTGGTCAAAAGACCCATGATCCCCAATCGTGCCAAGCGGGGAAAATTTGAGCCAAACTATGAAGGCCCGTACATCATAGACAAGGTCTACCAGGGTGGAGCCTACCTACTCATGGACATGCACGGTGAAAGGCCTTTCAGGCCAATAAACGGCCGCTTCTTGAAGAAATACCACGCTTAATAAGTTGTAGCCTAGGTCAATGATGGATGACGACGACTATGTCCGCTCACTATCTTCCTAGGCTCAGACTTTACAAGCAGCAGCCGGCCTTCCTATAACGACGGACCGAAACGTCCTTAAACTATCGACGGACCGAAACGTCCTTAAACTAACAGCGGACCGAAACGTCCTTAAACTATCGACGGACCGAAACGTCCTTAAACTAACAGCGGACCGAAACGTCCTTAAACTATCGACGGACCGAAACGTCCCTAAACTACTACCGCAACATCCTTAGGTTGACGAGAGGGATAAATAAAGAAAAAAGAAGAAAAAAAAAAAACAAAAAAAAAACGGTATGTCCATAAGCAAAATGGGCACGGATGAAAACCCGAAAAGGGCTCCGTGAGTAAAAACAGCAGGGCTGCCGGCAAGTGTTCGTGAAAACACGAAAGGGCGCGACCTTGTAAAAAAAAAAAGAGAAGAGTAAAAATGATATAAATAAAAAAAAACGGTATGTCCATAAGCAAAATGGGCACGGATGAAAACCCGAAAGGGCTCCGTGAGTAAAAACAGCAGGACTACCGGCGAGTGTTTGTGAAAACCCGAAAGGGCGCAACCTCGTTAAAGGACACTTACAGAGTCCTCTCGACCCCGTAAGGAGAAACCACCTGCGTGAGATCCTTACGACTCACAAAGGAGCAACACACTTAGGGATCCTCACGATTCCTAAGGAGAAAATACACTTACGAGATCCTCACGACTCGTAAGGAGAATTCTCTTATGGGACCCTCACGGCTCATGAGATTTGAAAGTCTTAAGTTACAGAAACCTGAACCTGTTCTTAAGAAAATCCTCCACAACCTCCGATATTGCCCTACAAGAGGCTCAATACTGACCCTTGTATACAATCCACGGGCGCGAATAAACATTTCCCCAGCAAAGTCCAACCCTTGTAGGTCCTCTCGACCCATAAGGAGAAAACCCTCTTGTAGGATCCTTACGACTTACAGACGAACATACACTTAGGAATCCTCATGATCCCTAAGGAGAAAATACACCTGCAAGATCCTCACGACTCGTAGGGAGAAATACCTTTATGAGACCCTTACGGCTCATGAAGTTAAAAGCCTTAGTCGACAGGACCTTAACCCTGTTTGCTAAGCCACCTTTGTTCAACATCGACAGAGGCAAATGATGATTCGCTCCTGGCAACATCCCAGTTGCAGCGATGCTGATGCCGAAATCGGTGTCCAAAATCCGAGCTTGCGGCGAAAAAGCTAGCAAGCCACACATGCCTACGAAATAGCCGAAATGATGGGGCAACTTGCAATAAAAAGCAGCAAGTAAAAATGTATGCATGAAAAATAGCCGAAATGATGGGGCAACTTGCAATAAAAAGCAGCAAGTAAAAATATATGCATGAAAAATAGCCGAAATGATGGGGCAACTTGCAATAAAAAGCAGCAAGTAAAAATGTATGCATGAAAAATAGCCGAAATGATGGGGCAACTCGCAATAAAAAAAAGCAGCGAGTAAAAATAAAACAAATAGCCGAAATGATTGGGCACCGCGAAAAATAGCCGAAATGATTGGGCAATCGCGACCTTCGCGATATAAAAAGCTGAAATGATAGAGCATCGCGGAAAGAATAAAAGAAATGATGGAAGAATGAAACCTTTTTGCCCTACAGGTGATACTACAACAATCCCTGTATACAATCCAGGGGCGCAAACAAAGAAGGAGTCGTACTCCTCCCCCCAGGTTTCATCATGAGAGGAAGCCAAATCTCGACGGTTCACAAATAACCTGGAGATCGTCTCGTAACAACGGACACAACTTCAAGCTAAGCGGAACAGCGGCCACTCCCAGTTCCATGGCTCGGTGGTATACATATCGCCAACAGTCAAACCTTCATCCCGTGAAATACGGATACAATCAGCAAAATTCCTGGTTACGTGGAACGCGGATAATGTCACTCTTTGACCCCGTGGAAAACGTCCAGAGCGGATCCTGGTCCTCGCAGAGCATGGCAGTGAACCCGTGCGAAGCATCCAGAGCGGAGCCTAGTCCTCGCCTAACGCGGCAGTGAACCCGTGGGAAGCATCTAGTGCAAAATTCCTGGTTACGTGGAACGCGGATAATGTCACTCTTTGACCCCGTGAAAAACATCCAGAGCGGATCCTGGTCCTCGCAGAGCATGGCAGTGAACCCGTGCGAAGCATCCAGAGCGGAGCCTAGTCCTCGCCTAACGCGGCAGTGAACCCGTGTGAAGCATCTAGTGCAAAATTCCTGGTTACGTGGAACGCGGATAATGTCACTCTTTGACCCCGTGAAAAACGTCCAGAGCGGATCCTGGTCCTCGCAGAGCATGGCAGTGAACCCGTGCGAAGCATCCAGAGCGGAGCCTAGTCCTCGCCTAACGCGGCAGTGAACCCGTGTGAAGCATCTAGTGCAAAATTCCTGGTCACGTGGAACGCGGATAATGTCACTCTTTGACCCCGTGGAAAACGTCCAGAGCGGATCCTGGTCCTCGCAGAGCATGGCAGTGAACCCGTGCGAAGCATCCAGAGCGGAGCCTAGTCCTCGCCTAACGCGGCAGTGAACCCATGTGAAGCATCTAGTGCAAAATTCCTGGTTACGTGGAACGCGGATAATGTCACTCTTTGACCCCGTGAAAAACGTCCAGAGCGGATCCTGGTCCTCGCAGAGTATGGCAGTGAACCCGTGCGAAGCATCCAGAGCGGAGCCTAGTCCCCGCCTAACGCGGCAGTGAACCCGTGTGAAGCATCTAGTGCAAAATTCCTGGTCACGTGGAACGCGGATAATGTCACTCTTTGACCCCGTGGAAAACGTCCAGAGCAGATCCTGGTCCTCGCAGAGCATGGCAGTGAACCCGTGCGAAGCATCCAGAGCGGAGCCTAGTCCTCGCCTAACGCGACAGTGAACCCGTGTGAAGCATCTAGTGCAAAATTCCTGGTCACGTGGAACGCGGATAATGTCACTCTTTGACCCCGTGAAAAACGTCCAGAGCGGATCCTGGTCCTCGCAGAGCATGGCAGTGAACCCGTGCGAAGCATCCAGAGCGGAGCCTAGTCCTCGCCTAACGCGGCAGTGAACCCGTGTGAAGCATCTAGTGCAAAATTCCTGGTCACGTAGAACGCGGATAATGTCACTCTTTGACCCCGTGAAAAACGTCCAGAGCGGATCCTGGTCCTCACAGAGCATGGCAGTGAACCCGTGCGAAGCATCCAGAGCGGAGCCTAGTCCTCGCCTAACGCGGCAGTGAACCCGTGTGAAGCATCTAGTGCAAAATTCCTGGTCACGTGGAACGCGGATAATGTCACTCTTTGACCCCGTGAAAAACGTCCAGAGCGGATCCTGGTCCTCGCAGAGCATGGCAGTGAACCCGTGCGAAGCATCCAGAGCGGAGCCTAGTCCTCGCCTAACGCGGCAGTGAACCCGTGTGAAGCATCTAGTGCAAAATTCCTGGTCACGTAGAACGCGGATAATGTCACTCTTTGACCCCGTGAAAAACGTCCAGAGCGGATCCTGGTCCTCACAGAGCATGGCAGTGAACCCGTGCGAAGCATCCAGAGCGGAGCCTAGTCCTCGCCTAACGCGGCAGTGAACCCGTGTGAAGCATCTAGTGCAAAATTTCTGGTCACGTGGAACGCGGATAATGTCACTCTTTGACCCCGTGAAAAACGTCCAGAGCGGATCCTGGTCCTCGCAGAGCATGGCAGTGAACCCGTGCGAAGCATCCAGAGCGGAGCCTAGTCCTCGCCTAACGCGGCAGTGAACCCGTGTGAAGCATCTAGTGCAAAATTCCTGGTCACGTGGAACGCGGATAATATCACTCTTTGACCCCGTGGAAAACGTCCAGAGCGGATCCTGGTCCTCGCGGAGCATGGCAGTCAACCCATGCGAAGCATCCAGAGCGGAGCCTAGTCCTCGCCTAACGCGGCAGTAAACCCGTGTGAAGCATCTAGTGCAAAATTCCTGGTCACGTGGAACGCGGATAATGTCACTCTTTGACCCCGTGGAAAACGTCCAGAGTGGATCCTGGTCCTCGCAGAGCATGGCAGTGAACCCGTGCGAAGCATCCAGAGCGGAGCCTAGTCCTCTCCTAACGCGGCAGTGAACCCGTGTGAAGCATCTAGTGCAAAATTCCTGGTTACGTGGAACGCGGATGATGTCACTCTTTGACCCCGTGGAAAACGTCCAGAGCGGAGCCTGGTCCTCGCCAAGCACGGCAGTGAACCCGTGTAAAGCATCCAGAGCAAATACCGGACTGTGGAGTCCTTAAAATCCACGGACTATGATGTCCTTAACCTCGACCGTGATGTCTTAAAACTAACGATCAACCACCCCGATTCCCTACAGATTTTGCCTTGGTTTAAGGGTACATCTCTTCACTCCTTTGATGCCCGGCGTTGTAATTCCTCAACGTCTTCAAAGAGGTGACGGGTCCCTGCAACCAAACACCGGACTGTGGAGTCCCTAAATCCACGGACTATGAGGTCCTTAACCTTGACCGTGATGTCCTAAAAACTAACAGCGGACTGTGGAGTCCTTAAATCCACGGACTATGAGGTCCTTAACCTTGACCGTGATGTCTTTAAACTACGATACCTTGAGAGACCCCTGACTCCGTGAAACACGGATAAGGATGATCACATCCGGCACTTGCAGGCCCTCACGACCTGTAAGGAAGAAAAACTCTCTTGTGAGATCCTTACGACTCTCAAGGGAAAACCCGCTTAAGGATCCTCACGATTCTTAAGAAGAACTTATACCTATGGGATCCTCTCGACCTATACGGAGAAAAACTCTTTATGAAACCCTCGTGGCTTATAAAATGCGAAAGTCTTGGGAAGCAGATCTTAACCCTGAGTCCTGAGCCATTGCTGTCCTGCAAGGAGATCAAGATAGAATATCCGCAGAATACATTCAATGAAAAGGAGACACACCATTTAGAAGAAAAATGTATCTTTTATTCATAAACCAAAACGGGTATAAAGTACAATTTATGGAAGAAACAAAAAGAAAATACTCTCATCCATGAGTATGTACAAAAAGGAAGAAAAAGATACAAATGTTTCAGGCCGGCGGGCGATTCGGCAACTTGGTCAGCTCATCCTGCTTTTGCTGAGCCACGGCTTCATGACGCAAGATCTCCAGAAGACGAGCCTCCGCTTGAGCTTGCTGAGCCTGATATGAAGCAAGCCGGGCTTCAAGCTCTTTCTCAGTGGCCTTATGAGCCTCGACCCTCTCACGGGTGAACGTGACAGCTTTGTCTCGAGCCACCACTTCTTTGATGAACTCCTGAAGCAACCGTCAGAGTTCATACACTTGGTTGGCCCTGGTGATAAGGGTAGCGCGAAGCTCGCTCAGCGCCTTGGAAGCTAGCTCCCTCTCCGAAAATTTATGGCCGAGCCTTTTTCTCGCATAACGATATGTTCGCTACGTGGCCACGTAAGCTCGCTTTCGTGACCGCGGCCTTGCAAACATGACATTTACAAGACCATATAAATGGGCTTCCGATCGACAGCAATAATCGATCCAGAACGCGCTCACACAACCCGGTATGAAAAGCAACGAAAAAAAAAAACTTTCCGACGATTATCCTATCAAGTATGTGCTCGCAATCATATGAACATCCGAAAAAGAAGTAAAATTCGCAGCTTTAATGTGCACGCGACACGACAACAGTATTGATAATTGAAGAAAATTCTCATAAAAGGAACACAAAATTTATTCATGCAAGCAGAAACATGCATACGAGTACCGAGCCTACATGGAAGTTCAACATAAAGCATACAAAAAGGAGGGACTAATTTAAAAAGGTTCTACACTAACGGAAAAGATCACCGAACACAGGATCAACGGCACAGGGGTTGATGAAGCAAAGGACAAAATTCTCCATCTCTCTCCCCGCTTTCTCCAGCACATCGAAGCGACGATTCTCGCGAGAAGTCGCTCCCCATCGATTGGTGCCATGTTCGTCCGCGAATGCAAACATAATAGCTCGCCGGGCCTTTATCTCGCTCAGCAGATGAATTGAGCAGTCCTTCAGAGCTTGAGTAATCAAGCATGCTTCATGAAAACCCTCGAGCTTTTCTTCCGCCGCATCAAGCATCGCCAGGGTCATCTCTGCCGGGTGAGGAGGAATTTCGGCAAGCACGGCCATGAGGATCATCCGGAGCCAGAGGGAACCCATCGGGAGGGGAGACCCTCTACGGATCGAGAGCTCGTGCATGGCCGAGTCACATTCGTTGTCAGAAAGGAGGGGGTCCACCAACCGAGCAGCAAAGCGGGGGATCATCTCCTCAAGAGGAACTTCCCACGGCTGTCGACGAGCATGAGGGCGATTACAAGCCATGGCACTCGTTTCTCCCTCAAGAAAAAAATATATATATGATATGAATCTCTCTGTGAAAGGAAAAGAAGGCTATAGCCTCATATATAATGAAGTGCATTAAGTGCTGTGCGCGGAAAATCTTGCATGGTGAAATTATTTCCAAGGCCTAAAAAAGGAAAGGCACCGAAAATCAAGGAGATGTAATTATTTCCAAGACCCTTTCTCTGCACTGAAAATACGGCATGGGAAAATTTTGTGAACAGCCACATCAAGGGATCCCACGTGCAGAACACGTGAGGTCTAAACCTGACGTTCAGTTAAAAGGAAAATATGGAGTGATACCCTGCATGTTAAAAAGCATAAACAACAATAGTAGCAAAATAATAAAATCTCAGAGAAAAAGCGTGCAAACATACAAGGACACAACAAAATTTATCATCCAGACTTCAAGAAGGCGATACAAAATAAAAAGAAAAACTTTTACAATGGTAAGGCTTCAGACGCGGGGCATGGGTTGAGAAACTCAAAATTAACTTTATTCAAGATCTTCCAAGCATTTCGAACCTCCCGAGTATGCTTTCTCTCACGGTCACAAGCATCGGGGTCCCCGCGGATGTCCTCTACCCTCCGGTAGGCGCCCAATATGGCTGATTGCTGAAAAATCTGATGAAGGAGATCGATGAGATTATCCCGCCTTCTCTTTGAGATCAAGCCCATAAGGTACACCGAATGCACCTTATCCTCGGCGGTGTCCAAGGCCCCGAGCGGTATGCCGGCGCAAAAGAGAGGAAGTGCCTCCCGGATCGCCAGCACGATCAGCCTCAGAAGAGAAGAGCGACGGGGGAGTAGCCTATGGTTGTACTCGTCGAAGCGGCTCATGATCTCGGCACACTGAGCATCAGTGAACTCCTGGTTCTGACTGCGGCCCAGCGCACGAATATTCCCATAGGAAATGATCTCGTCAAGACGGTACAGATGGGCATCCATGGTACCTAAAATAAAAGTCATGAGATTCATTACAAGGCCCCCATTGCATTAACTGCAGAAAGAACAACCTCGGGCCAAGAGACCCCAGGAAGCCTCTGTGTGAAGAAATCGAGTTCTTCGTTGGAATTAAATTCCTTATTAAGAAAAGGGGATTAAATTCCCAAAAACATTTTTGGATGGAATTAAATTCCATGGATTTGAACCGCCATCATCATCTCCCCAAAGATCATCTAAACCCTAAGAGATCTACAGTTGAAAGATTAAACAGTTTCATGTTCTTATGGAAAATATGAAGAAAGAAGGGTAAAAACCCTTGTTTTGGATTTAAAATCCAGGGAAATGTGAAGGTCCATCGTTGTCCAAGAACATTACCTGAGGAAAAAGGATTCCTTTTGAACAGAGTTAAACTCTGAAGATTGTTTCAAGACAGAGAACTAAGCTCTGGAAGAAGAGAATTAAATTCTCAGAAAAAGTTCTCAGAAGAAGAAGGTGAACAAAGTGAAGGCTCTTATGAAGAGACAGAGATATTTATAGAAGACAATGAAAACGCTTCGTCTCCCCAGATCCCTAGAGGAATCCAACGGTCACAAGAGGTGACAGCGTTGCACTCACGTGCAGACACGTGAGAACAACGCTGTGGGGGCATTTGTTTCCTGATTTAAAATCAGGAAAGCTTCTGGGAAAAGCTTCAAAAAGGGGTCACGTGTTGGCACGTGACACCTAAAAGGCATCATCAAGTCAAGTGCTGTTTCCTGACTACGCTGAAGAAAATGGGCTTCAGAAAGAGTCACGTGCTCCCACGTGACCAGGGCCACGTGGCGACACGTGACATTTAAACGCAAGCGTCAAAGGCACACAAGTTCTCTGATCAAGTCAAGAAAAGGCTTCAGAAGAGGTCACGTGTTCCCACGTGACCAGGGTCACGTGTTGGCACGTGACGTTCAAGACAGCAGACTCGTTCTCCAGACGAACCAAGGAAAGAGAGTTCAAACAGGGGTCACGTGTTCACACGTGACCAGGAGTCACGTGGTGGCACGTGACGCTTAAGCAACGATCAGAAGACAGAGCGCAAAAGAAAGGAAAAGGATCATGCCAAAGGGGGTCACGTGCTCACACGTGACCATGGGTCACGTGGTCACACGTGACCGGCTGTCCAAGCCCATTTTATCAACAGAATTAAATTCTGAAGGAAATTCAAATCTTTCCAAAAGAAAGCAACTATCTGGAACCAATCAAATTAAAGATTCAGAGGTGATGAAATATCATCTATCTATGGGAAAATCTCGGGTTTGGAAAGATTTCCCCTTTAAATCTAACCAAAATAACAAGGGAGAATCTCTGGATTTAAAATCCAATGGTGAATAAAATTCACCTAATAATCCAAAGGCCCAAAATGGATGCTGAATGCGAATCAAATCTCAATGGAGATTCGTCAAAAACTGATTGATTCGGCTGCTTCTCCTATAAATAGGAGCCAAGAGACACAGAGAAAAATATATACATGCGCAGAGAAGAAAAAAGAAAAAAGGAGGAGAGCTTTGATACTTTGAAAAGACTCGGATCCTCTGCAAAAAACCCTAGGTAAGAAAGGGAAGGCCTTTTGAAAGAAAGAGAATTTAATTCTCAACAGAGTTTAACTCTGATAATGTAAAAACAGAAGAACATATTTCTTCTCTCTTTGATGGAGGACCTGCAAAGTGCACATCTCCCCTTAAGGTTGAGAATTTAATTCTCAATGGGTTGAGATCCTGCCATGTAGATCCAAAACATGGAGAAGGAATACAAGCACGAGAATTTAATTCTCACAGAACTATAGGAATTTAATTCCTTTAAAATAAAAGTTAGGGCTTGACCCTATATCATGGGAATTTAATTCCTTCAGAATAAAAAGAAACAGGGTTTAACCCTAATTAAGAACTTAGTTCTGTTGAAACAACAGGAATTTAATTCCCTTAATCATTATTTAACAGGGAATGGGAATTCAATTCCTTAAAAGCTTTTATTAGGGTTTAACCCTATTCAGCCCTTCACATATATGAGGAATGTAATTCCTACAAAAAATTCAGAGTTAAACTCTATTCCAGAACATAAGTCTTCGAAAGGAAGTAGGAATTTAATTCCTCCGAAATTTACAGCTCGAGGAATTTAATTCCTGAAAAAAGATTAACAAAGCCTCTAAACAAAATACATAGAGGCAGGGTCACGTGCCATCACGTGACCCCCCAAGAGATCTACAGAAAGCCCCTTAAGGCAACACCCCACGTGACCCTCGGCAGAAGCTTTAATACATAGGCCTTTGAATGCCCATCACGTGATGGCACATGACGCTCTGAAAGACACGATAATCTCAGAATAAATAAAGGGAGGGCGCTCTCACGTGCTGCCACGTGACCCCTCTTGCCTTAGTGTTTAACACTAAAATTAAAACTCTCGAGCCCAGTGTTAAAACACTGTTGGGCCTTAGTGTTCAACACTAAATAAAAAGCTTCATCTGCAGTGTTCAACACTGATCTGTTTTAGTGTTTAACACTAATTTGAAAAGCCTTGTCGCTGGTGTTTAACACCAATTATCTCTTAGTGTTAAACACTAACTTGTCAACCCCATTCCCAGTGTTCAACACTGACTGCTCTGTAGTGTTTAACACTATGCTTTGGCCCAATTGGCCTAAACGGATAGAGGCAAAGCCTCTCCTGATTGGACTTAGCCCAAGATGGCCATAAGTCCTCAATTGGTGATTAACTGGTCCAATGGACTCATAACATAATTAATTCGTCTTGACCCCAAATTGGGCCAAGGACTATTTAATCCACTCCGGTTCTAGGGTACATCTCGTCACTCCTTTGATACTTGGCATTGTAATCCCTCAATGTCTTCAAAGAGGTAACGGGTCCCGACGACCACACATTGATACGGACTGCGGGGTCCTTAAACCCGTGTTTAATGCAAATTCCTGGTTACGTGGAACGCGGATAATGTCACTCTTTGACCCCGTGGAAAACGTCCAGAGCGGAGCCTGGTCCTCGCAGAACACGGCAGTGAACCCGTGTGAAGCATCCAGAGCACATACCGGACTGTGGGGTCCTTAAACCCATGGACTACGACGTCCTTAACCTTGACCGAGATGTCTTAAAACTAACAATGGACTGTGGGGTCCTTAAGCCCATGGACTACGACGTCCTTAACCTTGACCGAGATGTCTTAAAACTAACAGCGGACCGCAATGTCCTTAAACTACCCATGGACCGCAATGTCCTTAAACTACCCGTGGACCGCAACGTCCTTAAACTAGAACAATAGAGCCCCGTATGCTCTTTTGTCGGATCTAAACGGTCCCGTTTAAGTTGATCTTAGCCTCAAAGATGGCTAACGTATCCTTAAACCTTCAAACAGAGTGGACTATAAATCCCCCCAATTAACTCTGGCTCGAGGGTACATCCCTGAACTCCTCTGACATCCGTCGTTGTAATCCTTCAACGTCGTCAGAGAGGTGACGGGTCCCGACGGCCATACATTCATGGACCACTATGTCCCTAAACTGGAACATTAGAGTCCAAACGCTCTTTTGTCGGATCTAAACGATCCCGTTAAGTTGATCTTAGTCACAAAGTTAGACTAACGTATCCTTAACAAACGTTTGAGTTGATCTTAGCCTCAAGTATGGCTGACGTATCCTCAAACCAAACCCCCCCAAACCCAAATCTAAGATAATACGGATTTGGACTAGTCCACGCCCTACGGGCGACGACATAACTCAGTCTCCGTAAACAATCCACGGGCAACAAAATACAAAACAGACACCCACGACACGAAGTGACCATCTGGAGAAGGAGAAAGTTGTTACCGCAATGCGGTAGCGTAATTAACTGCAGGGGCTTGCGCCTGCAGGGAAGAGCGTCCCCACAATCAAAAACCCCTCAAACGAGGGGGAATCTGACGAAGTCTGCTACATCGGACGCATCCGTCTAAACCTTCGATACGTGATGCCATAAATCAACTTGGCATCTTCGAAGAGGTGGACGGATAGCACCAATTAGCATCTGCCCCGAATCTCAGGCAAGACGCGGTGTCGCGCCGTCTTTCGGAGGGGAACAGATTCTGGCACGCCCGGTGGGACATCCCTGAATGCCCGTGGGACATCTGCCTCGTTATTCACAATGCCCGTGGAACAGGTCACTCGCGCCACCACAGGATTGTTCTTTGGGACCATGGTCCCGCCGACAAACTTTACCGCTCCAGTGCTGACAACGGAGGCTCCCAAGAAGTCGGTCTTTGATCGACTTACCCCTGCCGCGGCTCCTCTCAACGAGTCGCCCAGCGTCAACGCCTCGGTCTTCTCTAGATTGGGCCAGAAATCCTTCGAACCCATCACGGGACCTACAATCTCAGAGAAGGTTGCTTCTAAGAAAGTGGCCGCTCCTATCCCAGAAGTCGTCAAGGCAGCCTCTCCGGCCAAAAGGTCGGTCTTTACAAGATTAACGGCTTCAGCTCTCGCTCCTACTGCCCAAAGGACATCGGTCTTTGACAGGCTAATACCAACTGCGACCCCACACCCAGACAGGGGGCAAGACGAAACCATTCTTACCGCTGACCCTACACCGTCCGCTCGACACGCTAGACGTCGCCATTGGCGCCGAGTGAGGAAGGCTGGGGGCAACTCCCCCTCCGGGTTGACTCCATCGGCCCCGGTGGCAGAAGTTAATACTGCTGTTCCAACTGGGAACAGCTTCGAAATGCTAAATAAGGTGCGAAGGAATTCGGCTACTGCAGTGCTGAAGAGGTCTCCCCCCCCCATTAAAAAAGGTTGTGGAAATAAAACCCGAACAGCCCCGATCTCCTCAACGGCTGTCTTCCAAAATCTATAAGGTTTGGCGGCAGGCCCGAGACTCGATCATCGATCCAAACTTCTCCCACCAGCACAAGAAATTGAAAATCCAACCGGAAGCTGGTCACCAGGCTAAACCCCAAAAGGCTGCTGATCAACTGACTCATAAAAGGAGGAGGTCAGAGAAAACCCCGCAGCATGCAACGACGGCTAAAAGCACTGAGCCCAGACGCCCTAAGTCTGGGGGCATGGTGGTGCATACTGTTTACATGGCCTCTGGAAAAGAGGAAAGCCGTACTTCTACGGGCCACCGACCGCTAACCCGATCCGTGACGAAAGCCCAGGAACAGCAACAGAAGCTGCAAGAAATGATGAATGCTATGGCCGCGCTCACCGGGCCAAAAGAAAACCCAGAAACGTCCTCAGACGCACGCCGAGAGGAAGAAACCGACGCTGAATTCCTTCGCCGGACACTGGAGAAAAGGGACAAAGAGGCTGCTGAACAAGCGGCCAACATACAACGGATGGGCCTTCTCTTCCAAGATGTGATAGGAATGATGATCCAGCAGGACTTACCCGCCGAGGATCCCCCGATCGTTCTTGAAGACGACCGAGGAGAAACGTCAAATCCACCACCAGCCCTCTCAACGGCCAAGGAGGATGCAATCTCTAAGGCTGACTTGGCTGACTACATAGCCCAGCAAATCCGGGTTCACCACGCGACTGAGGCAGCTGGTCAAGTCGTGAAAACGGGGCGGCCGTATCCGAGCTGGTACGACCAAATCAAATACCCGCAAGGCTATACGATACCAAAATTCCACGTATATAAGGGGACCGGCAATCCCCATCAACATGTCGCCCAGTTTCGGGCCCTCTGCGGTAACACCGGCGGTGATGATAAATTGTTGCTCCGCCAGTTCGTGGGCAGCTTATCAGAAACAGCGTTCGAATGGTATTCGGAACTCCCGAACGATTCTATCAAAACGTTCGCTGAAATGGAGTTGTTGTTCACTCAGCGATTTGCAAGTGCCAGCGAACGCACTCCAATAACTGCACTTATTAACGCCAGGGTAAAACCGGGCGAAACCTGGGTCCAGTACGCTATACGCTGGCGGAACTTGTGGTCGAGATGTGAGCAACGCATTGAGGAAGCACCTGCGGTGGGCATGTTCGTGGGAACTCTAGACCCTCACGCAACTATCTCCCAGTTTATGATGTTCTTTAAGCCAACCACATTCCAGGCTTTGATCGACAAGTTGGCTCAGATGGACCAGATAGGTCATAGACCACCTACACCGAAGTCGGAACCTCGGAACGACAAGGGTAAAGGGAGGGCAACCTTTGTCGCGAATGCCCAACAGCAACCTAACGCCCCGAAACCAGCAGATCAACTGGAGGAAAGGCGTCGGTATTATAATGAGAAGATGAAGCGTCCCTACTCGTTCCCACGGGACAAGACGAAACGGCTATTCGAGCTGGCAATACGCAACAGACTTATAAACCTGCCAAATCCAAGGCGACCGCCGCAACCCACCGAGGTGAATAACCCTAACTATTGCCCTTACCATCAGATGGTAGGCCATCCGATTGAAGATTGCTTCGTCTTCAAAGGATGGATTGAAGACCAGTACCTCCAGGGGAAGTTTGTACTGTCCGAAAAGTGGAAGGTGAACCCACCACAGCCGCATGCTCCGAGGAAAGCGGATACACCGGGGGCAACATGTTCTTTTATTGAAGAAGCTCCATGGGAGGTCGTGCTATCAACTAAAACCAAAAGAATGCTGAGAGACCTTCATGCGTGCCCTGCGATCGAATGGAAGGACCCTCTTGAACCTCAAATTATCAAAAGGATGTTGAAGCCCCGCCCAACTACGAAGACTCGCGATAATGGCCCAAATACTCACACCCAGCCGTCAAAATCTTCGAAGAAAAAGAAGAAGAAATCTAAGAAGTCCGTGAAGCCTGGAAAAGAGCACACGAACTTGCAGAAGCAAATCGACGCATTGGAAGAGTACAACCAAAAGGCGCGAACTCCTGTCACACTGCAAGAGTTCCTCAACCACATCTTTCAAGAGGAAGATGATGGAGAAAGCTCGTCGGATGAATCCGAAGGATATGTGGCGAGTTGTAATGTAATCTCCCACTCGTTTACCGATGATGGGAAAACTCCTGGCATTAGGAAACTGGAGGCAGAGCCTGTACCAGAACGCGCATGGCCAACAGATGAAATGATCGACGCTTTTCTAGACGAGATTCGTCTAAAATGTAAAGCGGACCAGGAGCGTGAAATGACCACGTCGGAAAGAGCCAAATGCTTCAGAAAGAGTCACGTGCTCCTTTTGCAATTGCAACCAACGCTCTGCCTCGCCAGAAAGCAAAGAATCTGTTCCCCTCCGAAAGACGGCGCGACACCGCGTCTTGCCTGAGATTCGGGGCATATGCTAATTGGTGCTATCCGTCCACCTCTTCGAAGATGCCAAGTTGATTTATGGCATCACGTATCGAAGGTTTAGACGGATGCGTCCGAAGTAGCAGACTTCGTCAGATTCCCCCTCGTTTGAGGGGTTTTTGATTGTGGGGACGCTCTTCCCTGCAGGCGCAAGCCCCTGCAGTTAATTACGCTACCGCATTGCGGTAACAACTTTCTCCTTCTCCAGATGGTCACTTCGTGTCGTGGGTGTCTGTTTTGTATTTTGTTGCCCGTGGATTGTTTACGGAGACTGAGTTATGTCGTCGCCCGTAGGGCGTGGACTAGTCCAAATCCGTATTATCTTAGATTTGGGTTTGGGGGGGTTTGGTTTGAGGATACGTCAGCCATACTTGAGGCTAAGATCAACTCAAACGTTTGTTAAGGATACGTTAGTCTAACTTTGTGACTAAGATCAACTTAACGGGATCGTTTAGATCCGACAAAAGAGCGTTTGGACTCTAATGTTCCAGTTTAGGGACATAGTGGTCCATGAATGTATGGCCGTCGGGACCCGTCACCTCTCTGACGACGTTGAAGGATTACAACGACGGATGTCAGAGGAGTTCAGGGATGTACCCTCGAGCCAGAGTTAATTGGGGGGATTTATAGTCCACTCTGTTTGAAGGTTTAAGGATACGTTAGCCATCTTTGAGGCTAAGATCAACTTAAACGGGACCGTTTAGATCCGACAAAAGAGCATACGGGGCTCTATTGTTCTAGTTTAAGGACGTTGCGGTCCACGGGTAGTTTAAGGACATTGCGGTCCATGGGTAGTTTAAGGACATTGCGGTCCGCTGTTAGTTTTAAGACATCTCGGTCAAGGTTAAGGACGTCGTAGTCCATGGGCTTAAGGACCCCACAGTCCATTGTTAGTTTTAAGACATCTCGGTCAAGGTTAAGGACGTCGTAGTCCATGGGTTTAAGGACCCCACAGTCCGGTATGTGCTCTGGATGCTTCACACGGGTTCACTGCCGTGTTCTGCGAGGACCAGGCTCCGCTCTGGACGTTTTCCACGGGGTCAAAGAGTGACATTATCCGCGTTCCACGTAACCAGGAATTTGCATTAAACACGGGTTTAAGGACCCCGCAGTCCGTATCAATGTGTGGTCGTCGGGACCCGTTACCTCTTTGAAGACATTGAGGGATTACAATGCCAAGTATCAAAGGAGTGACGAGATGTACCCTAGAACCGGAGTGGATTAAATAGTCCTTGGCCCAATTTGGGGTCAAGACGAATTAATTATGTTATGAGTCCATTGGACCAGTTAATCACCAATTGAGGACTTATGGCCATCTTGGGCTAAGTCCAATCAGGAGAGGCTTTGCCTCTATCCGTTTAGGCCAATTGGGCCAAAGCATAGTGTTAAACACTACAGAGCAGTCAGTGTTGAACACTGGGAATGGGGTTGACAAGTTAGTGTTTAACACTAAGAGATAATTGGTGTTAAACACCAGCGACAAGGCTTTTCAAATTAGTGTTAAACACTAAAACAGATCAGTGTTGAACACTGCAGATGAAGCTTTTTATTTAGTGTTGAACACTAAGGCCCAACAGTGTTTTAACACTGGGCTCGAGAGTTTTAATTTTAGTGTTAAACACTAAGGCAAGAGGGGTCACGTGGCAGCACGTGAGAGCGCCCTCCCTTTATTTATTCTGAGATTATCGTGTCTTTCAGAGCGTCATGTGCCATCACGTGATGGGCATTCAAAGGCCTATGTATTAAAGCTTCTGCCGAGGGTCACGTGGGGTGTTGCCTTAAGGGGCTTTCTGTAGATCTCTTGGGGGGTCACGTGATGGCACGTGACCCTGCCTCTATGTATTTTGTTTAGAGGCTTTGTTAATCTTTTTTCAGGAATTAAATTCCTCGAGCTGTAAATTTCGGAGGAATTAAATTCCTACTTCCTTTCGAAGACTTATGTTCTGGAATAGAGTTTAACTCTGAATTTTTTGTAGGAATTACATTCCTCATATATGTGAAGGGCTGAATAGGGTTAAACCCTAATAAAAGCTTTTAAGGAATTGAATTCCCATTCCCTGTTAAATAATGATTAAGGGAATTAAATTCCTGTTGTTTCAACAGAACTAAGTTCTTAATTAGGGTTAAACCCTGTTTCTTTTTATTCTGAAGGAATTAAATTCCCATGATATAGGGTCAAGCCCTAACTTTTATTTTAAAGGAATTAAATTCCTATAGTTCTGTGAGAATTAAATTCTCGTGCTTGTATTCCTTCTCCATGTTTTGGATCTACATGGCAGGATCTCAACCCATTGAGAATTAAATTCTCAACCTTAAGGGGAGATGTGCACTTTGCAGGTCCTCCATCAAAGAGAGAAGAAATATGTTCTTCTGTTTTTACATTATCAGAGTTAAACTCTGTTGAGAATTAAATTCTCTTTCTTTCAAAAGGCCTTCCCTTTCTTACCTAGGGTTTTTTGCAGAGGATCCGAGTCTTTTCAAAGTATCAAAGCTCTCCTCCTTTTTTCTTTTTTCTTCTCTGCGCATGTATATATTTTTCTCTGTGTCTCTTGGCTCCTATTTATAGGAGAAGCAGCCGAATCAATCAGTTTTTGACGAATCTCCATTGAGATTTGATTCGCATTCAGCATCCATTTTGGGCCTTTGGATTATTAGGTGAATTTTATTCACCATTGGATTTTAAATCCAGAGATTCTCCCTTGTTATTTTGGTTAGATTTAAAGGGGAAATCTTTCCAAACCCGAGATTTTCCCATAGATAGATGATATTTCATCACCTCTGAATCTTTAATTTGATTGGTTCCAGATAGTTGCTTTCTTTTGGAAAGATTTGAATTTCCTTCAGAATTTAATTCTGTTGATAAAATGGGCTTGGACAGCCGGTCACGTGTGACCACGTGACCCATGGTCACGTGTGAGCACGTGACCCCCTTTGGCATGATCCTTTTCCTTTCTTTTGCGCTCTGTCTTCTGATCGTTGCTTAAGCGTCACGTGCCACCACGTGACTCCTGGTCACGTGTGAACACGTGACCCCTGTTTGAACTCTCTTTCCTTGGTTCGTCTGGAGAACGAGTCTGCTGTCTTGAACGTCACGTGCCAACACGTGACCCTGGTCACGTGGGAACACGTGACCTCTTCTGAAGCCTTTTCTTGACTTGATCAGAGAACTTGTGTGCCTTTGACGCTTGCGTTTAAATGTCACGTGTCGCCACGTGGCCCTGGTCACGTGGGAGCACGTGACTCTTTCTGAAGCCCATTTTCTTCAGCGTAGTCAGGAAACAGCACTTGACTTGATGATGCCTTTTAGGTGTCACGTGCCAACACGTGACCCCTTTTTGAAGCTTTTCCCAGAAGCTTTCCTGATTTTAAATCAGGAAACAAATGCCCCCACAGCGTTGTTCTCACGTGTCTGCACGTGAGTGCAACGCTGTCACCTCTTGTGACCGTTGGATTCCTCTAGGGATCTGGGGAGACGAAGCGTTTTCATTGTCTTCTATAAATATCTCTGTCTCTTCATAAGAGCCTTCACTTTGTTCACCTTCTTCTTCTGAGAACTTTTTCTGAGAATTTAATTCTCTTCTTCCAGAGCTTAGTTCTCTGTCTTGAAACAATCTTCAGAGTTTAACTCTGTTCAAAAGGAATCCTTTTTCCTCAGGTAATGTTCTTGGACAACGATGGACCTTCACATTTCCCTGGATTTTAAATCCAAAACAAGGGTTTTTACCCTTCTTTCTTCATATTTTCCATAAGAACATGAAACTGTTTAATCTTTCAACTGTAGATCTCTTAGGGTTTAGATGATCTTTGGGGAGATGATGATGGCGGTTCAAATCCATGGAATTTAATTCCATCCAAAAATGTTTTTGGGAATTTAATCCCCTTTTCTTAATAAGGAATTTAATTCCAACGAAGAACTCGATTTCTTCACACAGAGGCTTCCTGGGGTCTCTTGGCCCGAGGTTGTTCTTTCTGCAGTTAATGCAATGGGGGCCTTGTAATGAATCTCATGACTTTTATTTTAGGTACCATGGATGCCCATCTGTACCGTCTTGACGAGATCATTTCCTATGGGAATATTCGTGCGCTGGGCCGCAGTCAGAACCAGGAGTTCACTGATGCTCAGTGTGCCGAGATCATGAGCCGCTTCGACGAGTACAACCATAGGCTACTCCCCCGTCGCTCTTCTCTTCTGAGGCTGATCGTGCTGGCGATCCGGGAGGCACTTCCTCTCTTTTGCGCCGGCATACCGCTCGGGGCCTTGGACACCGCCGAGGATAAGGTGCATTCGGTGTACCTTATGGGCTTGATCTCAAAGAGAAGGCGGGATAATCTCATCGATCTCCTTCATCAGATTTTTCAGCAATCAGCCATATTGGGCGCCTACCGGAGGGTAGAGGACATCCGCGGGGACCCCGATGCTTGTGACCGTGAGAGAAAGCATACTCGGGAGGTTCGAAATGCTTGGAAGATCTTGAATAAAGTTAATTTTGAGTTTCTCAACCCATGCCCCGCGTCTGAAGCCTTACCATTGTAAAAGTTTTTCTTTTTATTTTGTATCGCCTTCTTGAAGTCTGGATGATAAATTTTGTTGTGTCCTTGTATGTTTGCACGCTTTTTCTCTGAGATTTTATTATTTTGCTACTATTGTTGTTTATGCTTTTTAACATGCAGGGTATCACTCCATATTTTCCTTTTAACTGAACGTCAGGTTTAGACCTCACGTGTTCTGCACGTGGGATCCCTTGATGTGGCTGTTCACAAAATTTTCCCATGCCGTATTTTCAGTGCAGAGAAAGGGTCTTGGAAATAATTACATCTCCTTGATTTTCGGTGCCTTTCCTTTTTTAGGCCTTGGAAATAATTTCACCATGCAAGATTTTCCGCGCACAGCACTTAATGCACTTCATTATATATGAGGCTATAGCCTTCTTTTCCTTTCACAGAGAGATTCATATCATATATATATTTTTTTCTTGAGGGAGAAACGAGTGCCATGGCTTGTAATCGCCCTCATGCTCGTCGACAGCCGTGGGAAGTTCCTCTTGAGGAGATGATCCCCCGCTTTGCTGCTCGGTTGGTGGACCCCCTCCTTTCTGACAACGAATGTGACTCGGCCATGCACGAGCTCTCGATCCGTAGAGGGTCTCCCCTCCCGATGGGTTCCCTCTGGCTCCGGATGATCCTCATGGCCGTGCTTGCCGAAATTCCTCCTCACCCGGCAGAGATGACCCTGGCGATGCTTGATGCGGCGGAAGAAAAGCTCGAGGGTTTTCATGAAGCATGCTTGATTACTCAAGCTCTGAAGGACTGCTCAATTCATCTGCTGAGCGAGATAAAGGCCCGGCGAGCTATTATGTTTGCATTCGCGGACGAACATGGCACCAATCGATGGGGAGCGACTTCTCGCGAGAATCGTCGCTTCGATGTGCTGGAGAAAGCGGGGAGAGAGATGGAGAATTTTGTCCTTTGCTTCATCAACCCCTGTGCCGTTGATCCTGTGTTCGGTGATCTTTTCCGTTAGTGTAGAACCTTTTTAAATTAGTCCCTCCTTTTTGTATGCTTTATGTTGAACTTCCATGTAGGCTCGGTACTCGTATGCATGTTTCTACTTGCATGAATAAATTTTGTGTTCCTTTTATGAGAATTTTCTTCAATTATCAATACTGTTGTCGTGTCGCGTGCACATTAAAGCTGCGAATTTTACTTCTTTTTCGGATGTTCATATGATTGCGAGCACATACTTGATAGGATAATCGTCGGAAAGTTTTTTTTTTTCGTTGCTTTTCATACCGGGTTGTGTGAGCGCGTTCTGGATCGATTATTGCTGTCGATCGGAAGCCCATTTATATGGTCTTGTAAATGTCATGTTTGCAAGGCCGCGGTCACGAAAGCGAGCTTACGTGGCCACGTAGCGAACATATCGTTATGCGAGAAAAAGGCTCGGCCATAAATTTTCGGAGAGGGAGCTAGCTTCCAAGGCGCTGAGCGAGCTTCGCGCTACCCTTATCACCAGGGCCAACCAAGTGTATGAACTCTGACGGTTGCTTCAGGAGTTCATCAAAGAAGTGGTGGCTCGAGACAAAGCTGTCACGTTCACCCGTGAGAGGGTCGAGGCTCATAAGGCCACTGAGAAAGAGCTTGAAGCCCGGCTTGCTTCATATCAGGCTCAGCAAGCTCAAGCGGAGGCTCGTCTTCTGGAGATCTTGCGTCATGAAGCCGTGGCTCAGCAAAAGCAGGATGAGCTGACCAAGTTGCTGAATCGCCCGCCGGCCTGAAACATTTGTATCTTTTTCTTCCTTTTTGTACATACTCATGGATGAGAGTATTTTCTTTTTGTTTCTTCCATAAATTGTACTTTATACCCGTTTTGGTTTATGAATAAAAGATACATTTTTCTTCTAAATGGTGTGTCTCCTTTTCATTGAATGTATTCTGCGGATATTCTATCTTGATCTCCTTGGAGGACAGCAATGGCTCAGGACTCAGGGTTAAGATCTGCTTCCCAAGACTTTCGCATTTTATGAGCCACGAGGGTTTCATAAAGAGTTTTTCTCCGTATAGGTCGAGAGGATCCCATAGGTATAAGTTCTTCTTAAGAATCGTGAGGATTCTTAAGCGGGTTTTCCCTTGAGAGTCGTAAGGATCTCACAAGAGAGTTTTTCTTCCTTACAGGTCGTGAGGGCCTGCAAGTGCCGGATGTGATCATCCTTATCCGTGTTTCACGGAGTCAGGGGCCTCTCAAGGTATCGTAGTTTAAAGACATCATGGTCAAGGTTAAGGACCTCATAGTCCGTGGATTTAAGGACTCCACAGTCCGCTGTTAGTTTTTAGGACATCACGGTCAAGGTTAAGGACCTCATAGTCCGTGGATTTAGGGACTCCACAGTCCGGTGTTTGGTTGCAGGGACCCGTCACCTCTTTGAAGACGTTGAGGAATTACAACGCCGGGCATCAAAGGAGTGAAGAGATGTACCCTTCAACCAAGGCAAAATCTGTAGGGAATCGGGGTGGTTGATCGTTAGTTTTAAGACATCACGGTCGAGGTTAAGGACATCATAGTCCGTGGATTTTAAGGACTCCACAGTCCGGTATTTGCTCTGGATGCTTTACACGGGTTCACTGCCGTGCTTGGCGAGGACCAGGCTCCGCTCTGGACGTTTTCCACGGGGTCAAAGAGTGACATCATCCGCGTTCCACGTAACCAGGAATTTTGCACTAGATGCTTCACACGGGTTCACTGCCGCGTTAGGCGAGGACTAGGCTCCGCTCTGGATGCTTCGCACGGGTTCACTGCCATGCTCTGCGAGGACCAGGATCCGCTCTGGACGTTTTCCACGGGGTCAAAGAGTGACATTATCCGCGTTCCACGTGACCAGGAATTTTGCACTAGATGCTTCACACGGGTTCACTGCCGCGTTAGGCGAGGACTAGGCTCCGCTCTGGATGCTTCGCATGGGTTGACTGCCATGCTCCGCAAGGACCAGGATCCGCTCTGGACGTTTTCCACGGGGTCAAAGAGTGACATTATCCGCGTTCCACGTGACCAGGAATTTTGCACTAGATGCTTCACACGGGTTCACTGCCGCGTTAGGCGAGGACTAGGCTCCGCTCTGGATGCTTCGCACGGGTTCACTGCCATGCTCTGCGAGGACCAGGATCCGCTCTGGACGTTTTCCACGGGGTCAAAGAGTGACATTATCCGCGTTCCACGTGACCAGGAATTTTGCACTAGATGCTTCACACGGGTTCACTGCCGCGTTAGGCGAGGACTAGGCTCCGCTCTGGATGCTTCGCACGGGTTCACTGCCATGCTCTGCGAGGACCAGGATCCGCTCTGGACGTTTTTCACGGGGTCAAAGAGTGACATTATCCGCGTTCCACGTGACCAGGAATTTTGCACTAGATGCTTCACACGGGTTCACTGCCGCGTTAGGCGAGGACTAGGCTCCGCTCTGGATGCTTCGCACGGGTTCACTGCCATGCTCTGCGAGGACCAGGATCCGCTCTGGACGTTTTTCACGGGGTCAAAGAGTGACATTATCCGCGTTCCACGTAACCAGGAATTTTGCACTAGATGCTTCACACGGGTTCACTGCCGCGTTAGGCGAGGACTAGGCTTCGCTCTGGATGCTTCGCACGGGTTCACTGCCATGCTCTGCGAGGACCAGGATCCGCTCTGGACGTTTTTCACGGGGTCAAAGAGTGACATTATCCGCGTTCCACGTGACCAGGAATTTTGCACTAGATGCTTCACACGGGTTCACTGCCGCGTTAGGCGAGGACTAGGCTCCGCTCTGGATGCTTCGCACGGGTTCACTGCCATGCTCTGCGAGGACCAGGATCCGCTCTGGACGTTTTTCACGGGGTCAAAGAGTGACATTATCCGCGTTCCACGTAAACAGGAATTTTGCACTAGATGCTTCGCACGGGTTCACTGCCGCGTTAGGCGAGGATTAGGCTCCGCTCTGGATGCTTCGCACGGGTTCACTGCCATGCTCTGCGAGGACCAGGATCCGCTCTGGACGTTTTCCACGGGGTCAAAGAGTGACATTATCCGCGTTCCACGTGACCAGGAATTTTGCACTAGATGCTTCACACGGGTTCACTGCCGCGTTAGGCGAGGACTAGGCTCCGCTCTGGATGCTTCGCACGGGTTCACTGCCATGCTCTGCGAGGACCAGGATCCGCTCTGGACGTTTTTCACGGGGTCAAAGAGTGACATTATCCGCGTTCCACGTAACCAGGAATTTTGCACTAGATGCTTCACACGGGTTCACTGCCGCGTTAGGCGAGGACTAGGCTCCGCTCTGGATGCTTCGCACGGGTTCACTGCCATGCTCTGCGAGGACCAGGATCCGCTCTGGACGTTTTTCACGGGGTCAAAGAGTGACATTATCCGCGTTCCACGTAACCAGGAATTTTGCACTAGATGCTTCACACGGGTTCACTGCCGCGTTAGGCGAGGACTAGGCTCCGCTCTGGATGCTTCGCACGGGTTCACTGCCATGCTCTGCGAGGACCAGGATCCGCTCTGGACGTTTTCCACGGGGTCAAAGAGTGACATTATCCGCGTTCCACGTAACCAGGAATTTTGCTGATTGTATCCGTATTTCACGGGATGAAGGTTTGACTGTTGGCGATATGTATACCACCGAGCCATGGAACTGGGAGTGGCCGCTGTTCCGCTTAGCTTGAAGTTGTGTCCGTTGTTACGAGACGATCTCCAGGTTATTTGTGAACCGTCGAGATTTGGCTTCCTCTCATGATGAAACCTGGGGGGAGGAGTACGACTCCTTCTTTGTTTGCGCCCCTGGATTGTATACAGGGATTGTTGTAGTATCACCTGTAGGGCAAAAAGGTTTCATTCTTCCATCATTTCTTTTATTCTTTCCGCGATGCTCTATCATTTCAGCTTTTTATATCGCGAAGGTCGCGATTGCCCAATCATTTCGGCTATTTTTCGCGGTGCCCAATCATTTCGGCTATTTGTTTTATTTTTACTCGCTGCTTTTTTTTATTGCGAGTTGCCCCATCATTTCGGCTATTTTTCATGCATACATTTTTACTTGCTGCTTTTTATTGCAAGTTGCCCCATCATTTCGGCTATTTTTCATGCATACATTTTTACTTGCTGCTTTTTATTGCAAGTTGCCCCATCATTTCGGCTATTTTTCATGCATACATTTTTACTTGCTGCTTTTTATTGCAAGTTGCCCCATCATTTCGGTTATTTCGTAGGCATGTGTGGCTTGCTAGCTTTTTCGCCGCAAGCTCGGATTTTGGACACCGATTTCGGCATCAGCATCGCTGCAACTGGGATGTTGCCAGGAGCGAATCATCATTTTCCTCTGTCGATGTTGAACAAAGGTGGCTTAGCAAACAGGGTTAAGGTCCTGTCGACTAAGGCTTTTAACTTCATGAGCCGTAAGGGTCTCACAAAGGTATTTCTCCCTACGAGTCGTGAGGATCTTGCAGGTGTATTTTCTCCTTAGGGATCATGAGGATTCCTAAGTGTATGTTCCTCTGTAAGTCGTAAGGATCCTACAAGAGGGTTTTCTCCTTATGGGTCGAGAGGACCTACAAGGGTTGGACTTTGCTGGGGAAATGTTTATTCGCGCCCGTGGATTGTATACAAGGGTCAGTATTGAGCCTCTTGTAGGGCAATATCGGAGGTTGTGGAGGATTTTCTTAAGAACAGGTTCAGGTTTCTGTAACTTAAGACTTTCAAATCTCATGAGCCGTGAGGGTCCCATAAGAGAATTCTCCTTACGAGTCGTGAGGATCTCGTAAGTGTATTTTCTCCTTAGGAATCGTGAGGATCCCTAAGTGTGCTGCTCCTTTGTGAGTCGTAAGGATCTCACGCAGGTGGTTTCTCCTTACGGGGTCGAGAGGACTCTGTAAGTGTCCTTTAACGAGGTTGCGCCCTTTCGGGTTTTCACAAACACTCGTCGGTAGTCCTGCTGTTTTTACTCACGGAGCCCTTTCGGGTTTTCATCCGTGCCCATTTTGCTTATGGACATACCGTTTTTTTTTATTTATATCATTTTTACTCTTCTCTTTTTTTTTTTACAAGGTCGCGCCCTTTCGGGTTTTCACGAACACTTGCCGGCAGCCCTGCTGTTTTTACTCACGGAGCCCTTTTCGGGTTTTCATCCGTGCCCATTTTGCTTATGGACATACCGTTTTTTTTTGTTTTTTTTTTCTTCTTTTTTCTTTATTTATCCCTCTCGTCAACCTAAGGATGTTGCGGTAGTAGTTTAGGGACGTTTCGGTCCGTCGATAGTTTAAGGACGTTTCGGTCCGCTGTTAGTTTAATGACGTTTCGGTCCGTCGATAGTTTAAGGACGTTTCGGTCCGCTGTTAGTTTAAGGACGTTTCGGTCCGTCGATAGTTTAAGGACGTTTCGGTCCGTCGTTATAGGAAGGCCGGCTGCTGCTTGTAAAGTCTGAGCCTAGGAAGATAGTGAGCGGACATAGTCGTCGTCATCCATCATTGACCTAGGCTACAACTTATTAAGCGTGGTATTTCTTCAAGAAGCGGCCGTTTATTGGCCTGAAAGGCCTTTCACCGTGCATGTCCATGAGTAGGTAGGCTCCACCCTGGTAGACCTTGTCTATGATGTACGGGCCTTCATAGTTTGGCTCAAATTTTCCCCGCTTGGCACGATTGGGGATCATGGGTCTTTTGACCACTAGTCCGAGTTCGCCTTGGCGGAATGTCCTCGGCCTGGTCAATCTTTCGTACGAGCGCGTCATCTTTGCTTTGTAGGCTTCCAGATGTTGTTGCGCTATGAGCCGGGTTTCATCGAGGGCATCAAGCTCCTCAAGCCGAAGGTGAGCATTTTCTTCGTTCGTCAGCTCGTGGTGGACTGCTACTCGTAGGGAGGGTAACTCTATCTCGAGGGGGAGCACTGCTTCCGTCCCAAATACCAACGCGTACGGCGTTGTGTTTGTGGCCGTCTTGAATGTAGTTCGATAAGCCCAAAGGGCTTCTTGTAGCCTTTCGTGCCAGTCTCTCTTATTCCTGGAGACGGTCTTTTTTATGATCTTCGTTAAGGTCTTATTGAAAGCCTCGGCCAGACCGTTAGCTCGTGGATTGTAAACTGAAGAATATCTCCAGTCTATATTGTGCTGCTGTGCGAAGCGGCTAATCTTATGGCTTCGGTAGGCCGGCCCGTTATCGGAGATAATCCGCCGTGGAGTTCCGAACCGATAGATGACGTGCGTCTTGAAGAAATGGAGGATATTCTCCGTCTTCACTTCCCTTAGTGGTACTGCTTCTGCCCATTTGGAGAAGTAATCAGTTGTCGCCAGAATAAAACGGTGTCCCCGGGATGATGCTGGCTCAATGGGGCCGACTATGTCAGTCCCCCACATTTCGAATGGCCAACTAGCCAGCGTCGGGTGCAGTGGATTCGGATGTTTGTGGATGAAGTCTCCATGGATCTGGCATGAGTGGCATTGCTTCGCATACTCGAGACAGTCCTGGGTCATCGTGGGCCAGTAATAACCCATCCGTTTGATTTTTAACTTCATCTTTGGGCCTGCTTGGTGAGAACCGCAAAGTCCGTCATGAACTTCCTGAATGACTCTTTCTGCTTCGTCAGGTCCTAAGCATCTCAGCCATAGAGAATCAAACGATCTTTTGTATAGAATATCGTTGACGAAAGCGAAGGATAGAGCTCGTTTCATGAGCTGATGTCTTGAGGACGCTTCTTTGGGCATTCGGTGGGACTTAAAGTAGTCTATGAAGACTTCCCTCCAGTCTTCGGCCTTCTCATGGTCTTTTATTTGTAGGGTCGTCTGCTCAGTCGTTCCCTTTTCTTCGCATGATTCCGGAGATATTTCTGCCGGGGCGAGCACTCGACGGCTTTGTACCACGATTCTGACGTCATCGAGGTTTTCGTCAGCCAGTTCTTTAGCAAGTTTAGCCAACGCGTCTGCTTTGCTGTTTTCCGCGCGCGGTATGTTCTCCAAAGTATAGGAAGGAATTTGGGTCAATAGTTGTTGCACCCTTTCGCCGTACTTCACCAACTCTGGCTTGCACGTTTGGTAGTCACCATTTACTTGACTGACGACCAGCTGAGAATCCCCGTATATGAGGAGGTCTTCAATTCCCATGTCGATGGCGATCTCGAGGCCTGCTATCAGAGCTTCGTATTCAGCTTCATTGTTTGTCCTCGGCTCTGTTAAGGAGAAGGCGAAGCGCATTATCCCTCCTTGTGGAGTTGCAAAGATGAGGCCTATCCCTGATTTGATCATTGGGATACCTTGTTTCTGTTTCTTTATGGAGGACGCTCCATCGAAATAGAGTTCCCATCGGGTGCTTCCGCCGCTAATCGCATCAAATGCATGCTCGTCCGGCAAATCGCAATTCAGAGGAGAATTGGCCGGTATCGGGTGCTCGGCGAGGAAGTCGGCAATGGCCTGGCCTTTCACTGCCTTGAGAGGTTGATACGTTATCGAGAACTCCATCAAGAGCAGGGCCCACTTAGCGAGTCGTCCCGTCAATATGGCTTTCGACATCAAATATTTGAGAGGGTCCACCTTCGAAATAAGACGGACTTCATGTGCTAATGCGTAATGTCTAAGCTTTGTTATTGCGAAGATCAATGCCAAGCAGTGCTTTTCAATGGGGGAATAGTTTCTTTCTGCCCCCAGTAGAACTCGACTTAAGTAGTAGAGTGCCCTCTCTTTCCCCTGATCGTTCTTTTGTGCCCATAATGCGCCTAAAGAACCTTCGAGGGCGGTCGTATAAAGAATGAGGGGTTTTCCCTTGACCGGCGCGGCCAACACCGGAGGGCTCTGCAGGTATTGCTTGATCTCGTCTAGTGCACCTTGGCATTTGTGATCCCAAACGAATGGGGTTCCCTTTTTCATCAGGTGGCTGTAAGGACGGCATTTGCCCGAAAGATTAGCGATAAACCGCCGGATGTATGCAAGCTTCCCTTGGAGAGACCGCAACTGCTTGAGGGTTCTTGGCGGAGGCATTTCCATGATCGCCTTAATCTTTGACGGATCTATTTCAATACCTCGGTGTCGAACGATGAATCCCAGAAATTTGCCCGAGGAGACTTCAAACGCGCATTTGAGGGGATTCATTTTCAAATTATATTGCCGAAGGCGTCGAAATACAGTCTCCAGATGTTTTAAATGCTCTTCGTACGACATGCTCTTCACTACAAGGTCATCGATATAGCACTCGACGATGTCATGTATGAGATCGTCGAAGATCTTTGTCATGGCTCTTTGATAGGTAGCGCCAGCGTTCTTTAGGCCAAAGGGCATAACCCTGTAGCAGAATATACCCAAAGGGGTCCGGAAAGCGGTATGCTTCTGGTCTTCGGGATGCATCTTTATCTGATTGTATCTTGACGAACCGTCCATAAAGGAGAAAACCTCGTGAGTGGACGTGTTATCTATCATTAGCTCGGTTACTGGTACTGGGAAATCATCCTTGGGACAGGCTTTATTGAGATCCCTGAAATCCACGCATATGCGTACCGTCCCATTCTTCTTCATTACCGGGACGATATTGGCGATCCAGTCGGGATATTGGACTTCTTGGATAAATCCAGAATCGATTAGCTTCTTGACTTCGGCGTTGATGCTCATCTCGAGCTCGAGTCGCATCCTCCTTGGCGCCTGCTTGACTGGCTTGATATCTGGGGATATTGCTAATTTATGCACAGCAATCTCCGGATCTAATCCTGGCATCTCGGAGTAGTTCCACGCGAAGCAGTCTTTATGCCGTAGAAGCACGTTCTTTAACGCAGCTACCCTTTCTTCGGATAGCAGCTCGCTGACAAAAGTCGGTCGCGGGTCGTCTGCCGATCCTAACTCAATCTTCTTGAGGTTATCTGCAGTAGTATGTATACCATCCTCCAGTTCTTTCGGAGCGGGCGGAAATTCTGAGATCACCTCATCATTGCTGTTCTCAAAGCATCGGGAAAGGTCATCTACGTTCTCGGGCTCTTCTCCTAATATCGTAATCGTATAACAGGTGCGAACCCGCCCCCCGGACTGAGGTGGACCCGGTTCTGCTCTTGCGGCCTTGGGTTCATGCTTTTGTGGCGGCGTTACCCTCCAGCCGTCGGATAAAGCGAATCTGCCTTGTTGGTACTGGTCCTCGACCCAGTTCTTGAAGGTGAAGCAGTCTTCGGTAGGATGTCCTATGGTTCGGTGATAAGAGCAATAGCTCAGATGAGAAGCCTCGTTAGCTTGCTCAGGATGTCTAGACTCTGGAAGCGTGATCATTTGATGTTTTATAGCGAGCTTGAGTAACTTCTCCGTCTTGTCTCGGGGGAAGGAGTACGCTCGGCTCATCTTCTTCATGAGGGATAAATCCGAGCCGTGCAACACCCGACCACGTAACCCTCTAATCCTGCGTCGTTGTTGTCGGCTCCTCTTTCCGCTTCTTAATTTATTTCCGTCTCTGCGTCGGGCCTTTCGTACAACGGGTTGATGAGGATGAGCGTCTTTGTCTTTTGCAGCCTGTTGAAATAGACGTTGCGTCCTGGCCTTCTCGTAGATGGCCATTTCGCGGTTGTGGTCTTCCCGAGCTTTCTGACCCACTTTCCTGATAGGCTTGCCCATTCGTTCTTCAAACGACGGACCCGGCGCTTCAATCGCGGGGTCTAGTTTTGATGAGGGGTTGGCATCTCCCGACGAGGCGTCTTCTTCTTCATCAAAGGTATATATGGCGTAGCTACTGTGGGCCTGTTCCCGTTTTCCGGCTCTTGCGTATCCAAGCCCGAGTGTTTCCATCTTCCCGTTGGGCAATTTGCATTGAGTCCCGGGGACATCCCAAATCCTGTTGTAGAACCGCGCCTGCCGAACGGTCTGTTCTAAGGGTACTCCTTGGCGCTTCAATAGCTTCTTTAATCCATTTGTATAGTATCTGGGCAGACGGATGGGTTGGAGCCTGTCAAGTGTAGCATCCGCGCCATGCCAGATCTCTTTCTCTATTTTCGACTCTGAGGATCGGTAGAATAGGATCACCTTCTCACCCTTTCGCCTGGGAGGGACGTAGAATGTTTGCAGGTCCTGCACATTGTGAGCCTGAAGCGTGTCGAGATCCTTGTAGTGTTCTCGCGGTACCATGGTGATTTGCAAGCTATGGTCATCGCCGGGGGATGCTTGTATTGACAGCCGATTGGAGAACACAGCATTCACTTCATCTTCTGAATCACTTCCGAAGACCAACACGGGGGCGGGCGTCCCCAGGTTGTTGCGTTGAGATGGCCCTGCATAAACTATCTCTTCTTCTTCTTCGGTATCGCTCCCGAAAATAGGGATGGTGGCGGCGGTTTTGTTTTCCGGGTTGCGACACCTTTCTGTATCCTCGAAATCTGGCAAAAAGTACTTCGCATCTTCGTATTTGCGGACTTCGTTCACGGAAAATGGGTTTAACTCACCTGTTACGGTATACTCGAAACCATCCTTAAAGTACTTCATACACTGATGTTATGTAGAAGGGATGATATTGTACTCGTGTAGCCAAGGGCGGCCGAGTAAGGCGTTGTAGCAGGTCTTGGCGTCAATGACATGGAATTTGATGTC